>CM076411.1:2505392-2575392 GCA_038363315.1 Mugilogobius chulae
CTCTCTCTTCTCTCTCTCTCTCTCTCTCCTCTCTCTTCTCTCTCTCCTCTCTCTTTCATCTCTCTCTCTCTCTCTCTCTCTCTCTCCTCTCCCTCTCTCTCTCTCTCTCTCTCTCTACCCCCCCCCCCTTGTCTCTCTCAGGTTCTCATGTCTCACCTTCAGGCTCAGGTACGTGACACCTGCGCGCGCGCTGCTTCACGGTGGCGGGAGTTTCCACTGCTCCGGTAAAAACTAAAACTTTAAATTTATAAAACACAAAAAACATGAACCACACATACACTTTGTGACGTCAGCACGCACAGGACGCAGTGACGCACGCGGCGCAGGTGAAGTTCGTAAAAACGTGTTTTTAAACTAGTTTTTCTGACGTTTGGACTGAAGTTTAGTGAATCCCGAGGCGCAGTGAAGGAGGCGCGGCTCAAGGAAACTGGAGCGAACCGAGCCGGGACTGAAACAGGACTAAAGCAGGGCTAACCCGGGTCTAAAACAGGACTAAACAGGACTAAACAGGACTAACCCGGGTCTAAAGCGGGACTAAACCGGACTAACCCGGGACTGAAACAGGACTAAAGCAGGGCTAAACCGGGTCTAAACCAGGACTAACCCGGGACTGAAACAGGACTAAAGCAGGGCTAAACCGGACTAACCCGGGTCTAAACCAGGACTAAACCAGGACTAAAGCAGGACTAAGCAGGACTAAAGCAGGACTAACCCGGGTCTAAATCGGGACTAAAGCGGGACTAAACCAGGTCTAAACCAGGGCTAAAGCAGGACTAAACCGGGACTGAAACAGGACTAAACCAGGACTAAACAGGACTAAAGCAGGGCTAAACCGGGTCTAAAGCGGGACTAAAACAGGACTAAACCGGGACTAACCCGGGTCTGAAGTGGGATTAACGCTTTGTCCCGGGTCAGAGGTGAGTCTGAAGAAACTTTTAACTCGGTTTAACTCGGTTTGGCGCAGGTTTGCATGACTTTATAAAGTTTATTTCGTAACAAAAGTACAAGTTATAGAAAACAGGAAACATCTGCAGCACGGGACAAGTTTGTTTGATATAAATGTGATATTTATTGAAGCCAAAGTTTCTGTTTGATTGTGAAAGTGTTTGAATGAGTTTTTACTTTGTTACGTTTGAGGAGAATAAAATATATGTTTAGTCTTTATAGTTTAGAAAAGTGACATTTCCTGTTCTGTTAAAGTTGTAAATGTTTAGTCTTTGTTCAGATTCATTTACAGAAAGATTAAAGTTTATAAGAGTTTGTCTTATGAAGCAGCTGTTCGT
The DNA here is from genome assembly GCA_038363315.1 of Mugilogobius chulae. Taxonomy (NCBI): domain Eukaryota; kingdom Metazoa; phylum Chordata; class Actinopteri; order Gobiiformes; family Gobiidae; genus Mugilogobius; species Mugilogobius chulae. The sequence goes on from CM076411.1 coordinate 2,506,676, forward strand.
GTGTTTTCTTCTTTTAGACCTGTAAAGACTCGTTATTTTCCTCTTTCTCAGTCAAACCTGTTTCTGTTTAAACATTTGTGTTTTTGTGTTTCCAGAGAAAAGTCTGAGTCACATGAGACTGAGTCATGTGAGGATCAGAAACACGGAGGCTGGAGCTGCTGCGGCTGTTCCAGGGAAAGTTTGGGTTGTGCCGGGGTTAGAGGGGTCAGAGGAGGTCAGAGGAGGTCACAGAGGTCACGTGGGGGTCAGATGTATGAGGTAAATATGTTTGTTTTTCCTGTTTATGTTGTTTTGTTGTTGTTTGTTTGTGTAATGAGCCACAGCTGATCCAGCCTCAGATTCTTGGACTAACTCAGTTTCTCTCACATTCCTCTGAAACTCTTCGTCTGTTAAACTGTTTAGAACAAACTCACAAACCTGCGGCCCCAAACATGATTCCTGATTATTGATCGTGACTCATTAAGGACAATGTACAGTTACATGAAGCTCAAAGGCAGATGTTTGGTCCAGATTACAGCTCATTTCCACCTGTCGTCCTGGAGAGGGGAGGCTGTTATGACCCAATAAAGTGACACAACATATTTACAAGGATCAAGTTCAATTTGTTTTATTTAATTTTCTTTCGTCCTTTTTATTTAATTGTTTTAGTTATCTTAGTGTGACCTTGGTACCCTTTTTATAAAATAGCTAAAAACCAGTTAAAATCTGCTCTTAAATACACAGTGAAAAAAGGCTAAAAGGACACAGGTAAGTTTGTAAAATGACACAGAGACAGACTTTTTAAAATATGTAATTAAAATGTATTTATGCTAAAAAAGGAGCAATTAGAATGTTAAAATTAAGAATATTTATTTCAAGTTAAAATGGGACATCAGATTAAAATGAATAAAACCTTGCAGCCTCTGGGTGGGAAAAACAGTTCAAATCTGAAACAGAGAAAAATGTTAAAAACAAACCAACAAGAGCGGCCTGAGAGGAGCTAGCCCGCCCCCAAACAGAACGGAAAGTGCTACCAGACAATCACATCAAAATAACTCAACATCCCAAAGTGCAAAATTAAACAAAATGGGCTAATCCTCCCAAATCCGCCCTGGGAAACTACATTTGAAGATAAACTAAAAACAAAAACCCAGGGACTGCAATATTAAAAGCTACAGTGCAGAGTAGAGTCAAGACTTAACAAAACAGAATTATCATTTAAAGAATTAACAAAAAACATAAAGAACATTAAACAAAACAAAACAGTAGCAGGCTACTCTGCAAATTAAAAGGGGACAAGTGTTAAAAGCAAATTAGTTTAAACCACAACGTAAACAAACACTGTCCCACCTTTAAAAGCAAATTGTAAAATCCAGGAGGAAATAGCTGCCACCAGGACTCTACTCTAAAAACAAATACACATTTATTAAAACCATAGCTAAAAGATTAAAAATGGAGGGAGACTTTAAAAAACGTACCTTTCCCAGCCAGCGAAAGTCAAGACTGAGCCACGAGAGCTCAGCGCTTTTATAGCCCCGACTTCCGCCGGCTGAGGAAGTGAAACCTTACAGCTGGGAGTAGGGCGACCCCTGCTGTCTGTCACATTAGAAAAAAGAAAACAAAACTCCTAACAAACCCCGTGCCCAAAAATACTAAAAAGTAACAAAATAAACTGGACTGGTGGGCCGGCCAAAAAGAACAAACGGGCGTGACACCGGGTCAACTCTACAGAGCCAGCGCCCCTAAACTATAAAACAAAACCCAACTAAATACTATGACAAAAGAAAAATAAAAACGTGACCACCCACCAGGCCAAACTAAAATAAGATTAACTTAGAAAAATGTTCAAAAAAAGGGAAAAAAGACAAACCAAACAGCCGAGCCTCCAGAGCGTGCGTCGGGCGCGAACGCACAGGTGGAGCGGACAAGCTGGGCGGAGAGAGGAGAGAGTGAGCGGACCACAGCTCGTCCATTTAAAGGCGCACGGGCGCGAAGAAAAAACAATAAGGAGCGCCCGGAGCAAACTACGCTAAACTAAACTAAACTTTACTAATAAGACATAAAAACCACAAAAAGTACAACTACAAAAAGATAACTATCAAAAATAGAAAAACACCAAAACTAATCTAGAAAAATATAACTACAGAACCATATTGGAGAAAAATAATAATAATGGAAAAAAAGTGCTCAAACCTAACAGAGGGACACTGGACATGTTTTTAGTTGTAGAGGAAACCTACGCAGACACAGGGAGAACATGCAAACTCCACATAGAAAGGCCCGGGAGTGGAACCACACAAACGTTAGATCTGTAACGTCTGGACTCTGAAGTCTCTGAACTGCAGCAGAAGAAGTTTGTCCAGGAGGTTCCAGAGAAGAAGGGTTTCTATAGAAAATAACTTTATTAAACTGTTTTTAGAGTCAGCTGAGCACAAACAGAACCAGAACAGAACAGGGCCACAGCCACAGTTTAAACTCAAAGTGTGTGCGCGCACCGCAGACTGAGAAACTCTGAGAGAAAGAAAATCGACTTTTCACACTGAATATGACTTTAAACTGCAAACTTGTCTCTGTTTTAGGTCCAAATGTGCCCCAAGGAATCTGGACTAAACCTGGTCTAAGTCCAGGTCTAAACCAGGACCAAACCAGGTCTTAAACCAGGACTAAACCTGGACTAAACCTGGTCTTAAACATGCTCAGGTTGCTCTAGTCTCGACTCTTCCAGCTCCAAGATGGCCGCCTCTGAGCTGGGTCTGACTCCGGTTCTAGACCTAAAGCTGGTCCTGGTCTTAGTCCTGGTCCTGGTCCTGGTCCTGGTCTGGACTCTGGACCTGGTCAGTCCTGGGTCAGTCCCGTTGATCTTCAGTCCAGACTCTGAGCTGAACCAGTTCCTGTTGCGGTGCTGCCCCCTGCTGTCTGAACCGTGAGTCTGATCGATCAGCTGAACGATCGATCGATTACCCGACTGATTGATCTGTGTGTCAGGTACGTCCCGCCTCTCTGGGGTCGCTCTGGGCACGTGCAGACCTGGCTCTACGCTCTGATTGGTCGGTTTGGAGCTCCCAGGCCAAAGGGGGAGGAGCTTCAGATCAAACTGAGCGACGGCTCCACGGCGACGTTCAGACTGTTTGAGCCCAGCGCCGCCTGCAGGACCGGAGGTGAGTTACAGCCACGCCCACGTATAGCCCCGCCCACCCAGAGCCCCGCCACACTGTGAGAGCAGCTGTACTTCCTGTGGGCGGAGCTGTGCAGCGTTACAAACACTGAGATCGTTTGAGCATCAGGGTTTTTAATCTCCTGGTTCTGTGTGAGTTCATGTAAACACCAGAGTCTGATTTCAATCACCTGGTTATTAGAGTCTCCTGGTTCTGTTAAACCAGGTTATTCTCACTGGAGTTTTCTGATAAAATCCAGAATAATGTAAACACCAGAACCTGATTTCTCTCACTAAAACAAACGGAGCTGTACAAACTCAAAGAACTGATCTGACAGAAGCAGGACATTTCACAAAATGACTCAAAATCTTTTCTTTTCTTTTTCTTATATTCACTATTCATATATCACTTTGGGGTCGGAGCGTATAAGGGTCATTCTACAGAAACGGTGCCTTTTGGCTCAAAAATGTTCAAAAAAATTATCTCAAGTAATCCTATTTTTAACATACATACAACCAAAAAGACCCTTTAAACTGCCAGAAAAATATATTTGTCCACCTCAGGCACGATCTTTATTTTTTTGTATTATACTGTCACTTTGACATTGTGACGTATGTGATGAGGTGGGATGTGACAGGAGGTAAAATTTGACCTAAAATGACTACAGGTCACTGTGTGTTTTAGCTAGCTGAGGTAGAAATCAAACTTTAACATTCAAACTACATTGTCAATGCATTTAAAGTTGTGTCAGAGGCAACAAAACAAGATTTCTTGCTGGTTTTTTGCGTGACGGGGTGGTGTGGTTCTGCTTTACAGATCCATCTAAGATTAGAAAATGTACATTTTAAAACAGAAATGTGAGTGGGATTTGTCTCATTTTAAACTTGGTACCTCTTGTGGCTCTAACAATGTGACTTTAATCTTTGTCCAGCCATTGGAGGAAACAACACACTTTCTATAGAGACCAGGTTCATGTGACGGTGGTATGTCAAACTTAAGGACACACACAAATCCTGTCTTTTGTTTAAAAAAACAATTATTATTTGCCAATAAAAATGCATGATGAGTAAATGACTAAAAACTAAAACATAAAACACAAAAAAGTTTTATGAAAATGTCTTTCCTTAATATTGAAATATAACCTGCAAACTGGCTCCATTGCACTGCGGACACGGCAACAAACGGTCAAAAACAAACTAAAATGTGCAAAATATATATATTTTCATGAAAAACCTACATAATCAAGTTTATAATATGAAATTGAACACTCTAAATAAAACATTTAAAAATCAAAACACAGACTTGATGATTTTTGTATGCTTTTGTCTTCTACTAAAGTCTATGGACACAAAAGGCACCGTTTCTGTAGAATGACCCATAACACTTATTTATTGATTTATTTGTAATATGTCATCATTATAAAACTATAAAATAACTTTCAGACATATTGTTTCACAGTTAAAATCACTTTTCCTACAGCTCTGATGTTCTTATTCAGTTGTATTTTGTCAGTTTAAAAACTCTGTGTGTTTCCACAGCCGACCTGACGGTGGCGCTGTGCCCGGGCTTCTGTAACCATAGCGACCACAGATACGTGCGCACGTTTGTGCACGAGGCCCTGGGACGAGGTCTGCGCTGTGCTGTTCTCAACCTGCTGGGGGCGCCACCTTCTGTCCCTCTGACGGCAAAGAGAGTCTTCAGCTACGGTCAGTCCTGGTCCTAGTCCTGGTCCTAGTCCTGGTCCTGGGTCTGGGTCTGTTTTAGTCCTGCTTTAGTCCTGTTTTAGTCCTGCTTTAGTCCTGTTTTAGTCCTGCTTTAGTCCTGCTTTAGTCCTGTTTTAGTCCTGTTTTAGTCCTGCTTTAGTCCTGCTTTAGTCCTGTTTTAGTCCTGTTTTAGTCCTGTTTTAGTCCTGTTTTAGTCCTGTTTTAGTCCTGTTTTAGTCCTGTTTTAGACCTGCTTTAGTCCAGGTTTAGACCAGGTTTAGTCCTGTTTTAGTCCTGCTTTAGTCCTGGTTTAGTCCTGGTTTAGTCCTGTTTTAGTCCTGCTTTAGTCCTGGTTTAGTCCTGGTTTAGTCCTGCTTTAGTCCTGCTTTAGTCCTGTTTTAGTCCTGGTTTAGTCCTGCTTTAGTCCTGTTTTAGTCCTGGTTTAGTCCTGCTTTAGTCCTGCTTTAGTCCTGTTTTAGTCCTGGTTTAGTCCTGCTTTAGTCCTGCTTTAGTCCTGTTTTAGTCCTGTTTTAGTCCTGTTTTAGTCCTGGTTTAGACCAGGTTTAGTCCTGGTTTAGTCCTGCTTTAGTCCTGCTTTAGTCCTGGTTTAGTCCTGGTTTAGTCCTGCTTTAGTCCTGCTTTAGTCCTGTTTTAGTCCTGGTTTAGTCCTGCTTTAGTCCTGCTTTAGTCCTGTTTTAGTCCTGGTTTAGTCCTGCTTTAGTCCTGTTTTAGTCCTGTTTTAGTCCTGGTTTAGACCAGGTTTAGTCCTGTTTTAGTCCTGCTTTAGTCCTGGTTTAGTCCTGTTTTAGTCCTGTTTTAGTCCTGCTTTAGTCCTGCTTTAGTCCTGTTTTAGTCCTGGTTTAGTCCTGCTTTAGTCCTGCTTTAGTCCTGTTTTAGTCCTGTTTTAGTCCTGTTTTAGTCCTGTTTTAGTCCTGCTTTAGTCCTGCTTTAGTCCTGGTTCAGTTCTTGTTTCTTAGTCCGGTTTCAGACCTGGACTTAGACCTGGTCTCTCTCTGGATCTGGGCAGGTTTCACCCAGGACTTCGGGGCCATGGTCCAGACTCTGAAAGTCCGGTTTCCTCTGACCCACTTGGTCCTGGTTGGGTTCAGTTTGGGAGGAAACATCGTGTGTAAATATCTGGGCGAAAACCGGACCAACCAAGACCGGGTTCTGTGTGGACTGAGCGTGTGCCAGGGCTACAGCGCCGCCAGGTCAGGACCGGACTCAGACCTGGACCAGGACCGGACTCAGACCCAGACTCAGACCCAGACCAAGACCCAAGACCCAGAACAAAACCCAGACCTAGACTCAGACCTGAATACATTTCTACCTGTTCAAACTGTCTTCTCTTCAGACCTTTTTATGTTTTAGTCCAGACTCAGACCAGACCAAGACTCCGACCAGATCCAGACCCAAGGCCAAGACCAGACCCAGACCTAGGCCAGACTCAGACCTGACTCGGTCTAGACTTAGACCTGGTTCAGACCTGTTTTTCCTCAGGTCTCAGGAGGTTCTGGTCTTGTTTCAGTCCAGTTTTAGTCTTGTTTTAGACCAGACTCAGACCTGACTCAGACCTGGACTCAGACCTGGTCCAGACCCAGACTCAGACCTGATCCAGACCTGGTCCAGACCCAGACTCAGACACGGTCCAGACCTAGACTCAGACCTGGTCCAGACCCAGTTCAGACCTGTTTTTCCTCAGGTCTCAGGAGGTTCTTGTCTTGTTTCAGTCCTGTTTTAGTCCAGACTCAGACCTGACTCAGACGTGGACTCAGACCCAGACTCAGACCTGGTCCAGACTAGACTCAGACCTGGTCCAGACTAGACTCAGACCTGTTTTTTCTCAGGTCTCAGGAGGTTCTGCTCAGCTGGTCTCAGGGTCGACGTCTTTATAACTTCCTCCTCACCTGGAAGTTCAGGAAGCTCCTCCTCCGACACAGGTAACCCCGCCCCCTCACACCCCTGACCCCGCCCACCCCAAACACCTCTGACCCCGCCCCCTGAGTGTGACTCCGCCCCCTTACGTTCTGTTCTCGTTCCAGGAAGACTCTGTTCAGTCCAGACCAGGACCTGAGGCCTTTGTACAGAGCCACCGACCTGAGGCTCCTGGACCTGCACTACATCAGGTCTGTGGGTCTGTGGGTCGGGAGGGGGGACAGGTGTGTGTGAGGGGGGGGACAGGTGTGACAGGTGTGACAGGTGCAGACTGACAGGTGCAGTGACTCTTGTTCTTGTTCACAGAAGGTTCCAGAGCTACAACAGTCTGCAGGATTATTATGAGACTGAGAGCTGTGAACATTATCTACACAACGTGAGTTTAACCCCGCCTCCTGTGTGTTAGCCCCGCCTCTTCAAAGTTAACCCCGCCCTCTCACACTAAACCCCGCCCCCTCACAGTTAACTCCTCCTCCTCCTCCTGTATGTTTCAGATCTCAGTTCCTCTGCTCCTGGTGAACTCTGCTGATGATCCTCTGGTTCCTGAACAACTGCTCAATGTCCCCAAGAACCTGGCAGGTACTGCACCTGTCACTACACCTGTCACACCTGTCACTGCACCTGTCACTTACACCTGTCACACCTGTCACTACACCTGTCACTGCACCTGTCACTGCACCTGTCACTTACACCTGTCACACCTGTCTCCTGTAACTGCTTTAACAACTTGCATTAACACAACTATAAAGTGAACTCTTTGATAAAAATACAGGCTGAGTGTTTTAGTGAAAATCTAGTTCAGTTATTTAACTTTTATATTTATATTAAACACAGATTAGCTTTAGTTTTGAGTCACAAACAGCACATTTAATAAACTCTGGAAGTATTGACCTCGTGTGTGATGGTTTAACTCACTGCAGACGGTTTTATCTGTAACTTGTGTCACTTTGTGTTGATTAAATATTTAATTATATTAGAGCTGATTCTCCATCAGGAATAAACCAGACGAGACTGAACTATCCTCAGTTGTTTTCAAACCAGAACTAAACCAGCCACAGCGACGTGAAAGAGACTGGTTCACACTTTGAATGAGTCCAGCTGTGTTCAGGATTTCTGTTTGTTTACTCTTTTATGCTGCTGGATTTTGTGTAAATGGTTCTCTGTTCTGGTCCTCAGACTCTCGTCCATGGGTGACTTTCTTACTCTCTTCTCGTGGAGGTTGAACATGTTTAACTGTCTTGTTTATCTCTCAGGTTCTCGTCCATCAGTGACGTTCTTACTCTCGTCTCGTGGAGGACATCTTGGTTTCTTTGAAGGTCGAGTTCTTCCTAAACCTGGATCCTGGATCGATAAAGTCCTGCTGCAGTACATCCACGCCATCTACAGGAGGTCACTCAGAGGTCACTCAGAGGTCACACAGAGGTCACTCAGAGGTCACACAGAGGTCATGTGACTCAGGACTTCAAACTAAACATCTCTGACTCAGGAAACTTACTGTAAAGCTAACCCCGGGCTCACACTGCTCCAGATCCAGATCCAGATCCGTCTGGGTCCGGTGTCTCTCACACTGAGACCAGAATATACACACGTATGTACAGACCATGGATCTATTATTTTATCTGATACAGTATTGCTGCTTGCAGTCGTTGTAAATCAGCCCCAGTGGCCGCTCCATTGGTACTGCAGCGGGAAAATGCCTCTACAGGATAGAAAGGATTTTTTCCCTAGAGCACAATGCAAACACAAACCGCCCGTGTTCAACAGAAACATCATCTACAGCTTTAAGAACTGACAGACTGTCGGTGATTCTGACCTAGATTCACATCATAAACTTGTTTCTGGTTCAAAAGGTTTTAGTTTCGTATTAAACGGCTTTTTAAGCTTTAGCTTCAGCTACCGCTGCTAACACTGTAACTGCCGCTCTGATTGGTCAGAACGGTCGGTGGTCTGATTGGTCGAACGGTCACGTGTGAGCTCTGATTGTCAGTGACTGTGAGCTCTGATGGTCAGAACGGTCACGTGTGAGCTCTGATTGGTCAGAACGGTCACGTGTGAGCTCTGATTGGTCAGAACGGTCACGTGTGAGCTCTGATTGGTCAGAACGGTCACGTGTGAGCTCTGATTGGTCAGAACGGTCACGTGTGAGCTCTGATTGGTCAGAACGGTCACGTGTGAGCTCTGATTGGTCAGAACGGTCACGTGTGAGCTCTGATTGGTCAGAACTGTCACGTGTGAGCTTTCGGCTTCTTTCAGATTCACTCGGCTCGAGCTCGTCCTGCTCCTCGTGGGGGAGTTACGGGGGAACACAACTGTACATGCTCCATAGTCTGTAGAGCACCTAGCAAAAGGCTAAAGCTAACGGCCATATTGGCAACGAACGCCAGTGACGCACAGCGCCGCCATCTTTGATCACCGGGGCTTGGTACAGACTCTGCTGGCCTCATGAGACCACGAGTTCACGAATATTCACGCTCAACTTGGGAGATTACTCGATCTCTGACACACGTGTATATAAACAAAGTACACTTATTTCACATCATTTCATTTTCTTTTTGATTTTTCGTCCACAGTGAGTAAGTACAGACGTTTATTTACTCCTGTGTGTTCAATAGTCGTGTTTATGTCAGCATTTGGACGTATTTGTTGTTGCAGCAGAAACGTAATGTTTTTACTTTGCAAACCACCAGATTCTCTCACCCTCGCTCACTTGTTGTGTCTTGTTTTCACCAATCACAGAAAACCTGGAAATTCCACTGAAACAGCGACACAAAGTTTTCTAAACATGCAGCTCAGGATGTTTTCAGTCTGAAGCCTCAACACAGTTTGTGCTCAGGTTTTATTGATCCGTTCATTGTTTAAAACCGAAGCACGAGTCGAATCAGCTGCGTTCACTTCTGAATGTTTGAAATGAGGCTTTTTTAGTGTCAGAGTCGCCGTGTTTGATTGGATCATCCTAAAGTTTGACGAGGAAGTCATTGTCTGAGGCTCCAGAGACTCTTCTGCATCAAACAGATGTAAGATAGTAACAGGATTGTAAGGGAGGAATGTAGGAGTATTATTGGACTGGTCAGACACCGGACCAGACTGATCTCTGTGTGAGAGTCTCTCAGTACTTTTTAAGAAACATAAATCCTCCGTACGCCGGACCGGAGTCTGGACTGGATCCAGTGTGAGCCCAGCGTAAGTTTTCTTTTTACAGGTTTACATTTACATTTTTAAATAAATGATTTTAATAAGTAAAGTGTCCTTAATCACAAAAGTGTTATTCTGAATGTTTCTTCACATTTTCAGTTTGTGAGATTTGATTCTAAAAGTTTTTGTTTGATTTTAATAAAAGTGTTTTTGATTGTGCGAATGTTCTTCACCTGATTTTACTCTTTTTGTCTTTGTTTGTCTGGAGTTTTTTCGTTTGGTATTGTGAGGCCTAGTATACTTAAAACTTCAATCAAATGAAGTAGAATGTATAAACTTCCATTTAAGATGCTAAATGGCAACTAGAGCTTGACTTATGTGGATTTAACAGAGTAAATTAATCAAACAAATATAAAGTAGTTCAGACCCAGTTTTCTGTCAATGTTGTGTGGACAACCTCTGGAGGCCCTGCAGAGATCCTGAGGCCCCCAGGGGCCCCAGACCCACTTTGGGAATCACTGGTCTGGAGGGTTTATGTTCCAGTGTGAGTGTTTCCAGGTAACAGAGCAGTGTGATTGACAGGTGACGGGCCAGTCATAAAGCAGCGTTTCTGAGTGAGATTTTGTTTGTTCAGGATCAGAAGAAAGATTCACACAAACACGTCGAGTCGTTTGTCTTTGTGTTTATTCAGTTTATTTCAGGTTTTTGTGGAAACATGCCAGCACATTTATGATTCCTGCTTATAAAGTCAGTTTGTCGTTGAAAAACTAAAGTCGATGAGTCGAGTAGTTAGAGATTTAAAATGAACTTTTACAGGTTTTATTTTAACCGTCCAGAGTTTTGAACAGAAAAAACAGAAACATGTTTGTGTCTGAAGCCTGAAACGGAGAAAGAGTCCAAGCTCTGGAAGAACCACTGAGTCTCCTTATGTCCTTGTCTCCTCGTGTCCTCGTGTCCTCGTGTCCTTGTCTCCTCGTGTCCTTGTCTCCTTATGTCCTTGTCTCCTCGTGTCCTTGTCTCTTTATGTCCTTGTCTCCTTATGTCCTTGTCTCCTCGTGTCCTTGTCTCCTCGTGTCCTTGTCTCCTTATGTCCTTGTCTCCTCGTGTCCTTGTCTCTTTATGTCCTTGTTCTCCCTTATGTCCCTTGTCTCCTCGTTGTCCTTGTCTCCTCGTGTCCTTCAGTGTTTAGATCTGAAGATTCAAAGAGGCTTCATCACAAATAAACTCGACACAAACAGAACTTTACTCATGGAAGTAGAATTAGATTTAGATCATATAATATAATATAATATAATAATAAAAAAAAAATAATATAATTAATATAATAATATAATATAAATAATATATATAATATAATATAATATAATTAATATAATTAATATAATTAATATAATAATAAAATAATATAATATAATATATATAATATTAATATAATTAATATAATATAATTAATTTGTCTAACACATCCATGACTTTAATCTCAAACTTGAATAAAACATCATTTATAAAGATTCTTTCAGATCAAACTAAACTCTTCAGTCGTTCGTGTTTGTAGTTTATTAAATATAAATAACAGTTTAAAGCTTCACTGGTGCATTCTGGGAAAATGAGTCAAACTGAGAAGAAGCAAAGAAGAGCTTCAGGAAGACTGTCTCCTCCTCTCCTTCTGTCTCCTCCTCTCCTTCTGTCTTCCTTTCCTTCTGCCCATGTCCCCTTCTTCCCTTCTCTCCTCATCTCCTACTCCCTTGTGTCCTAGTTCCCTCGTCTTCTCCTCTCCTCATCTCATCTCCTTTGTGTCTTGTCTTCTATCTCTTGTCGCCTCCTTTCCTTTTCTTATTCTCTCCTTCTCGTCTCACACTCTCTCTATCTCGTTGTCTCCTCACTCCCTCGTCTCCTACTCCCTGCATCCTCGTCATCTCCTCTTCTCCTTCCCTTCTCTCCTACTCCCTTGTCCCGGTCTCCTCTCTCTCTGTTTCTGTCTCCTACTCTCTGTATCCTCATCTCTCCTCATCTCCTTGTCTCCTACTCTCTTGTCGCCTCATTTCCTTTTCTTCTTCTCCCCTTCTCGTCTCCTACTCTCTCCGTCCTCGTCGTCTCTGTTTCTGCGTCTCACATGTGTTTGTGTGTTTCTCCTCTCTCCTCCTTTGAGCTGCTCTTTGTCTCCTCCTGCTCCTGCTCTCCCTGAACTCTCTGAAGTCTCTGACCTCTGTGGACCCTCTGGACCTCCTGCTCTCTGCTCCTCCTCCTCCTTTTGTAGACCTCTTCTCTCCTCTGCTGCTGTTCTCTCTGACCTCTCTGGACCTCCTTCTCTCTGCTCCTCCTCTAACTGCAGACCTTCTCTCTCTTCTCCTGTTCTCTCTGACTTCTCTAAACTCACTGACTGATCCTCTCCTCCTCTCAGTTTTTCCTCTGCTCCTGCTCTCTCTAACCTCTGTGAACCTCCTGCTGTCAAACGTTCCTCCTCACAGTCCTGGAGCCTCTCTGGACCTCCTGCTCTTTCTAAACCCTCTGGACCTCCTGCTCTCTGCTCCTCCTCCTCCTGCAGACCCTCTCTCTCCTCTGCTCCTGCTCTCTCCAGACCTCCTGCTGCTAAACTCTCTGGATCTTCTGATGTGAGATGTTCCTCTCCTTCTCTCTCTGCTCTCAGCTGCTTCACTCCTCTGTCTCCTCTCTCTCTCTCAGATGTTCCTCCTCCTGAGATCTCTGCAGACTCTCTCTCCTCTCTTCTCCTCTTTCTTCTCTCTCTCCTTCACACTCTCCAGTTTCAGATCTTTCTCTTTCTCCTGCAGATGTTTCTCCCCGGTTCTCTCGCTCCTCCAGACTCTGCTCCTCCTCTGCAGAAGCTCCAGGTTGGTCAGATGTTTCTCCACGCTCAGGCTCAGCTCCACACTTCTGCTGTCCTCCTCCTCGTCTCCTGCAGAGGTTCTTTGCAGGTCTGTGTCTCTCTCACAGCTCAGTTCCTCCTCTGATCTCCTCACATCTTCTGCTGGATAAATCTGTCTGCTCTTTTCTCCTCCTGCACAGCTCAGGTCTTTCTCCTCCTCCTTTGTTCTTCTGCTGGTTCTTCTGTGGTTCTTCTCCTCCTGCACAGATCAGGTCTTTTCTTCTCCTTGGTTCCTCCTCTGTGGTCTGTTCTTCTCCTTCACAGCTCACGCTCTCGTTTCTCCTTCTTGGTTCCTGTGTAAGTTCTTCTGTAGAATCATTCATATCTTCCTCTGACAGCTCCTCTTCTCTGGTCTCTCCTTCAGAGCTCTGGTCTTCTCTTCTCCTCCTCCTTTGTTCTTCTGACAGTTCCTCCCTTATTTCTTTCTCTCTGGTGTTTTCTTCTCCTTCGTAGCTCAGGTTCTCCTCTCTCCCTGGTTCCTCTGTTTGTTCCTCTGAAGGTTCTTCTCTGTTCCTCTGTTGTTCCTCCTGGTTTCTTCTCCTGGTTCTTCTCCTGGTTCCTCTGAAGGTTCTTCTCCTGGTTCTCTCCTGGTTCCTCTGATGGTTCTTCTCCTGGTTCCGTTCTGGTTCCTCTGATGGTTCTTCTCCTGGTTCTTTGGTTTCTTCTCCTTCACAGTGACAGTCACAGTGGTTCCAGAAAGAAGGATCGAAGTCTTCACAGAACTCTGAAACAGAAGCAGGTGATTGTGGTTGAAGTTGTACAAATAAAGACAAAGAGCCTCATTCATGACACGTTCTTCCACCAGACGTGTTCTTAAGATCTCCTCACGAACAGTTTTAGTTTTACAAAATGCTTTCGAACACTTTCAGTGTTATGTCTGTGTGTAGGTCTGATTTCACACGACCAGAGCGGTGCAGAGCGTTTACCACGACCGGGCGCAAACTTTTTTTCCACAAACGGGCGTCAGTGCTGCTTTCCGTCAAACAACCTGCTCACCGATGGCCAAGCGTCTCTCCCTCCTGTGTGTGATCTGTTTGTGACTGAAAACAACCAGTACTACAGCTTTAACATGATCAGACTTCTGAGTTATTCACTTATTCTGACCTAAAGCTGCACAAACATAAAAACACAGAACATGTATGACTGGGACTTACCCTGTGGCTCCACAAAAGAAAAAAAAAGATCGTATTCACAAACTTTAGTCCAGGGATTCCTCTCGTTTGTACATCCTGTGCTGTCAGTGTTTATAATTCATAAAACTCCTCGATTCTGACAAAAACAAGCGACTCTTTTGGCCAAATAACTTTATATTCACAGCAAAATAAACGCGATGTCCGAGACAAAACTAACCTGCTCATTCGACTGAACTATATAAACTGTCACGTCAACACTACATCTCAGTGTGCCTTGGTGGTGCACAGGTCTTAGACGTGGGAGACTCCGGTTCTAATCCCACAGGAGTATAATTTATTGTTCTTTTTTTCTGCACTTATGCAACATTAAATAAAGACATAGTGTTTGTTTTGTGTTTTAAAACGATAATACAATGTGTTTGTACAGAAAGATTAGTATTAGTATTACATTTACATATCAGCTACAGATACAAATGTCTTTGTTAACTGTTTTGTTGCCTGAGGTCGAACTCACCCGCGGGCTCTTCACACCAGAGTCCTGTTCGTTATCCACTCGACCACTTGACATCAGACCTAAACTGCGTTCTAAAATAGAGAGTCACAGATGCCGTGGCTGCATGAACATGTCGCCTAAATTTGAATATATAAACGGCCATCGCGGGGCGTCTGGGGCGAATTGACGCCTCTGGTGTGAAAGCAGCTTTACATGTTTGTAGGTCATGTATTTTTACAAGTTATTGTTTATGAAAAGATTTTAAAAACAGAAAAGTCAGTTCTGTTAAAAAAGAACGTGTCATGAATGAAACAAAGAGAAGAAGCTTCACTCTCTCTCTTTCCTGTCTCTGTCTCTGGTCTTTCTTACCTGCCTGGTCTCTCTCTCTCACCTGTCTCAGTCGTCTCTTTGTTTCTTGTCTCTTGTCTCTCACCTGTCTCGTTCTCTTTTCCTTCAGTAAAGTCCTGGACCATGTGTCTCTCTGGTCTGTTGTCTCTCTCTGTGTCTCTTACTGTCTCATTCGTGTCTTGTCCTTGGGTGAAGTCCTGGACCATGTGGTTGTTCTTCATGGTTCTGGTGATGGCCGTGAGCTGCTGCAGAAGGTTCTGCTCCTGGTCCAGACTCACACACGGAACTCTGAGAAGAACGAGAAGAAAACAGGATTATAAAACACACCAGAGAAGAGAGAGGACAAGAGAGGGAGAGAGAGAGGTTCTGGTCTAGACTCACACATGGAACTCTGAGGATGAGGACAAGAACATGATTATAAAACACACCAGAGGAGAGACAGAGAGACAGAGTAGAGAGAAGGAGAGGAGAGAGAGACATCAGAGAGAGAGAGAGGTTCTGGTCTAGACTCACACACGGAGCTCTGAAGACGAGAACGAGAAGAAAACAGGATAATAAAACAGGAGAGGAGAGAGAGGAGCTGATCCTAAACTGAGCAAAGACTGAGGAGGAACAGAGACACAGATCTGAGCTCAAACATGGAGCTGAGACAAAACCAAACAAAGATATGAAACACAGAAGAATGTCCTGAACAGAGACGTGAGACTTCCACAGTGTTTATTGTGATGGGTTGTTCAGTGCTGCATCTGTGTCGTGTCGTTTGTTTGTTTGCACTGACACATAAACTACAGTCGTGTTTAATGTGTTTTATTATGTTTATGAAGAGTTAGAAATGATGTTTTTAGAGACTGAAATAGTTATCTAAGCCTACAATCGACTTTTTCTTTTCTTTGTTTTCCTGGGATGGACTGAAGCTCGTTTACTGATCTGTGTTTGTGTTTGTGAGTCAGATAAAGTCAGATAAACATAAATAAAAGTGAGACTCACGTGTCCAGCTCCAGGTCTGTAGAGTTCACCAGAGTCTCCATCACTAACTCCGTCTCCAACAGACGCTGCTGCAGCTGAGACAGCTCAAAGTCCGCTGGAACAACAATATAAACAACAACAACAGTGTAAACAACATAAACAACAGACGCAACGACAGCTCAAAGTCCGCTGGAACAAACAAACAAACAACTTAAACAACAACACAAACAACATAAACAACAGGCGCAACGACAGCTCAAAGTCCGCTGGAACAACAATATAAACAACAACAACAGTGTAAACAACATAAACAACATAAACAACAGACGCAACGACAGCTCAAAGTCCGCTGGAACAAACAACAACATAAACAATATAATAATAGCAAGTTAGGCTAACTCTGACCCTTTATCTAGCCTCGCCCTCTGACCTGGGCTCGGTCCACAGAGAAAAGCAACGCAGTGACAGATGAGGAACTGGACGAAATAAAAACAATCACTGAACTATTTGACCTCAGAGATCAATGAAATCTTTATAATAATGAACCTTACTCTCCAGATTAAAGAGCTACTTTCTATTACAACAAACAACAACACAAACAACAGCATAAACAACATGAACAACAGCAGACAAGTCCAAGTCTCTTAAGTAATCAGAGAGAGCAGTGAGAGTCTGTGAATCACTGATAGAACGAGCTGCTCATTAGTGTTTTAACTTCAGTCTCAGATGTTTAGATGTTCAGTCTGAGGAAAAGAGACACAAACATCGTCAGAGAAATGTCTGAACAAGAGAATCAGTCGGAGGAACAGAAAGGACAGATTCAGAGACACATTGAAGGCCCAGTTCACAAGACAACGTTCCCCAGAAAACCCTCACAGTTTATGTCCTGACGAGATAATCTTCCTTTACGTGTGTGTTTGTTTGTTTGTTTGTTTCTCTGTTTGTTTGTTTGTTTGTCATTTGTCAGACTCACAGATCTTCCTCTTCTCGTTCTCTGACCTGAGCGACTGGAAGCGACTGGGAGCAGGTTTAGATCCTTTAGACGTGATCTGTTCAATCAAAACGATTAAAAACAGTATTGATCATCATAATCACTAATCACTGATCAATAACCTGACTGATAGAACAGCTCAGACCTTGAAGAGGATGTAGAGGATGTAGAGCAGGATGCCGAAGCCGTACACTGGGATGATCTGAGCCGCCAGGTTAGACTTTCCTCCTCCGGGGCCACTTCCTGTCCCCGCCCCTCCACTTCCTGTCCCCGCCCCTCCGCTTCCTCTGACCTCCGCGTGACCCCTGACCCCCGCCGACCTCTGACCTGCTCCACCGGGGTTCGAGGTCACGTGGCGATGCATCATGGGAGGAAAACGACCCGGACCTGGAGCAGAGATGCAGAGGTTAACAGTAAAAACTAAAACCTATAGAACACAAGTGTGAGGCTCAAAGGCACAAGTGTGAGGCTCAAAGGCACAAACACAGACACAGAGTTTAGAACTAAAAACTAAAACAGAAGTCAGTTCAGTTCTGAGCTTGAAGATCGATAAAACCACGAGATGGACGAGGTCAACGTGTTTGAATCTCTGCAGAAGAACCTCGATGTGGAGTTGAACCTTCAAACCTTCGACCACCTCTTTGTGGAGACTGAGCCACACAAACTTATCCTCTACCAGCTGAACCAAGGCTTTAACACCGAACCCTGAACCCTGACCCTGTGAGAGGGACTGGACCCTGTGAGAGGGACCGTGACCCTGTGAGAGGAACTGGACCCTGTGAGAGGGACCAGACCCTGTGAGAGGGACTGTGACCCTGTGACCCTGTGAGAGGGACCGGACCCTGTGACCCTGTGAGAGGGACCGGACCCTGTGACCCTGTGAGAGGGACCGGACCCTGTGAGAGGGACTGTGACCCTGTGAGAGGGACTGTGACCCTGTGACCCTGTGAGAGGGACCGGACCCTGTGAGAGGGACTGTGACCCTGTGAGAGGGACCGGACCCTGTGACCCTGTGAGAGGACCGGACCCTGTGAGAGGGACTGTGACCCTGTGAGAGGGACCGGACCCTGTGACCCTGTGAGAGGGACCGGACCCTGTGAGAGGGACCGGACCCTGTGAGAGGGACCGGACCCTGTGACCCTGTGAGAGGGACCGGACCCTGTGGACCCTGTGAGAGGGACCTGTGACCCTGTGAGAGGACTTGACCCTGTGACCCTGGAGGGACTGTGACCCTGTGAGAGGGACTTGGACCCTGTGAGAGGGACCGGACCCTGTGACCCTGTGAGAGGGACTTGGACCCTGTGACCCTGTGAGAGGGACTGTGACCCTGTGAGAGGGACTTGGACCCTGTGAGAGGGACTTGGACCCTGTGAGAGGGACTTGGACTGTGCCAGAAACACGCTGATGCCAGCAGAGGGAACCAAAGACCGCTGCAAAAGAGACTCATCTCAGTGGGACTTCCCTGGTTAAATAAAGGTCCTCTGGCTCCACCTGCTGGTCGGCAGCTGTGGAAGAGTCATCCAGACTCACCTGTGCCTGGATAAACAGTCAGACACCAGACTGCTCTGCCAGGAACATGAACGTCAGAGGAAAACTCTGAGACCCAGACAATAACCACAGTTCAAACGTAAAACCACCACTGTTCTGTTTATGAGACCTAAACACAACCACACTAAATGAAAAGGAAACATGTTTTTAGGTCTAAACGACAGATCAGACCAACCTGTTCAGTAGAAAACCTGATCCTCTGTCACTAGAACAGAAACTCACAGAAGAAAACATCGACTCAACGACTAAAGAACTAAAGTTTTACTAAAAACACCATCAGAGCTGCAGGACTCAAACCTGTGACCTTCTGGTTGTGAGGCGAAAGTGCTAACCACTCTGCCACTGTTTATCTACAACTGTTAACCTCACAGTGACAGGGTCCCTCTGCAGAAAGACTAAAACAGGACTAAAGCAGGTCTGAACCAGGTCTAAACCAGGACTAAACCAGGACTAAACCAGGACTAAACAGGACTAAAACAGGACTAAAACAGGACTAAAACAGGACTAAACCAGGACTAAAACAGGACTAAAACAGGACTAAACCAGGACTAAATCAGGTCTAAACCAGGACTAAACCGGACTAAACCAGGACTAAAACAGGACTAAAACAGGACTAAAGCAGGACTAAAGCAGGTCTGAACCAGGACTAAACCAGGACTAAATCAGGTCTAAACCAGGACTAAACCAGGACTAAATCAGGTCTAAACCAGGACTAAACCAGGACTAAATCAGGTCTAAACCAGGACTAAACCAGGACTAAAACAGGACTAAAGCAGGTCTAAACCAGGTCCAGACAGGTCTAGTCTCGTACCTTGGTCCTCGGGGTTTAAACCAGGTCTAAACCAGGACTAAAACAGACTAAAACAGGTCTAAACCAGGTCTAACCTGATCTAAATCAGGTCTAAACCAGGACGAAAACAGGTCTAAACCAGGTCTAGTCTCGTACCTTGGTCCTCGGGTTTAAACCAGGTCTAAACCAGGACTAAAACACTACTAAACCAGGTCTAAAGCAGGTCCAGACCAGGTCTAGTCTCGTACCTTGGTCCTCGGGGTTTCTCGTCTCAGGAGGATCTTGGGGAGGATCAGAGCCGCGCACAGAACAAGAGCCGCGGCCACAGTGAGTTTCTGGAGCCCGGTCACCGCCATCACAGCACCAGCACCGGGAGAGAGACGGGACGGACCGGGACAGACCGGGAGAGAGACACGGGACAGACCGGGACAAACCTGGAGAGAGACACGGGACGGACTGGGAGAGAGGACAGACCCGGGACAGAGGCTCCAGGACCGGGACAGATCTGGGACAGACCGGGAGAGACACGGGACGGACCGGGACAGAGGACAGACCCGAGGGAACAGCTCCAGGACCGGGACAGAACCGGATCAGGCCCAAAAACCCGGAGCATCCGCGGAGACGCAGGTGCAGGAGGAGAGCAGAGTGCGCATGCGTCAGCCTGGAGTCAGAGCCTCACTGCGCATGCGTGACCTCACAAACACATTAAACGGTGGATGTTTTATTCATGAGAGAAGCTGTTCTTTCTCTGGTTGAGCTGAGACTCAAACACAACAACACTTCAGAGTTGGTTTTAGACCTGGTTTAGTCCTGGTTCAGACCTGGTTTAGACCTGGTTTAGTCCTGGTTCAGACCTGGTTCTGTAGAAGAATTAAAACATCTTTATTTTGCTTCAGTAAAACGTCTTTTCTCTTGTTGGTTTGTGAGAACGACACAGAAACATTGGGCCTCATTCATGACACGTTCTTACGAACAAATTTGTTCTTAACGGAAAATGTTGGTCTGTAAGAACAAATCCTACGAACACTGAGGAGCATCGTAAGAACAAAAAATCTGCTGTTTCAGATTTTTATTTCTTATATTTTTTCCTGTTTTAACTGTTTATTGAACTCTTACAAGAGAAAATGTCCTTTCTCTCCATTAACTCTCTCAGCATGAACATTTAGAATGATGTGATGTCACCTGCGGAACCTCTATTGACCCTATTTTGTCCCGCCCACTTGGCTTGGAAATGCACTTCCTGTTTAGCTCTGTTAAGGTAGCTAACGTGTTGTTTGTCTGTCTTGTGGGGCAATTTTAATTAAATATAATGACAGTTAAAAAAAACCCATCGACTGAAATCTACAGGCTAAATGCAGCTAAACAGGAAGTGCACGTCCTAGAAAAGTGGGCGGGACAAAATAGGGTCAATGGCTGTGTGCACGGAATTTCAGTTGGCTTGCGATTGTTCAAAAATGCTAACTTCTGTACATACAACCATTTCCTGACCTGTTAGCGTTAGCATTTAGACACAAACACGTCTCTTTTTAAACTCACAAATCTTCCTCTGATATGTAAAGTCTTTAACATGTTTTCTGTAACATTCACACAACTGTCTGATCTAAAGAGGATTTATTAGTTTTAAACTGATGGAGTGAAAACCTCATAGAAATGAACTGAACAGGAAGTGGTTGTATGTACAGGATGTAGTATTTTAAACCAAAACAAGACAACTGCACTCAGGTAATTATGTCTCAGATTCATCACAAATAAAACATCTATTTTTATAATTGAAGGGGGCGGGGGGAGAACAAGCTCTGCACAAAAGAACATCAGGTTTTACAGTCTCTTTAGTAAATATAACATGTCAGGAAGCTTCAGAGTTGGTTTGTATTCAATAGCAGCAAAAATGAATGAAATAAGACAAAGTGGGAGGGGCCTCCACCTCATCATAATATAACCATCTTTGTGTTTTATTTTACTTTTTACTGAAGTACATTTATATTTGACTTTTGTACTTTTACTGGAGTAAACCTTGACTTTTATCAGACTCATTATTACACAAGTTTGACTTCAGAACGTTTGTAATCTCTGAACAAAAGTCACGTTCACTGGACAAAACACTTATATTTGTATTTCACCCAAATGTTTATTCATCTTAAACCTTCTCATGTCCAAACGCTCAGACGACGTGAGACCAGGACACACTGTCACTTTAGAAAGTATCTGTGCAGACTGGGCTTGTTTCTTCTTCTTCTGGGGCACTTCCTGTTTGCTGCGCTCTGATTGGTCGAAGGGAACGTTCTCTCAGGAAACACTTCTTTTAACTTCAGCAGGAAAAAGGATTTGAGCTTCAGCCCGGCTTCGGCCACTTCAGAGTCCGGCTGGAACGCAAACAAACACTTAAACATGTAAACAAGCATGTAAACAAACAAACAAACATGTAAACAAGTAAACAAGCATGTAAACAAACAAACAAACAAACATGTAAACAAACTAATAAACAAACAAATAAACAGGAGGTAAAAGCGTCTCACGTAGTTGAAAGTGGCGCAGTTGTGAAACATGAGCAGAACGTCGTCTACAAACTGTTCTGGGCTCAGGTATGTGTCAGGGGCGGGGCCACAGCTGCGGGGGCGTGGTCACAGCAGCAGTGGGCGTGGCATGAGGAGGGGTGTGGTCTGAGGAGGGGGCGGGGCCTGCAGCTTCCTCCGGATCAGACTCAGGTCGACAGGACGACGGACGATCTGGTAATAATGACGGAACTGAAAACACAAACACGGAGATTAAAGCTTCACATTGGGTTATTTCTCACACATGGATGTCATGTAAATGTATTAAGCTTCTCAGAACTTAGACACTGCTACTTCGCTCCTCTCTCTCTCTCTCTCTTTAACGCACACAGGGAGTGCGTTAAAACAGTAGCAGTATTATTATTGGCCACAGGTAATGACATGACTGATTAATTCCTGCAAACGAGAGTGTGCAGGAATTAATCAGCGACAGGATCCATCTATGTGTGCAGGAATTAACCAGTTGCGTTGTTACAGCAAATAGCGCGGAAAAAAAGACTGAGTCTATAAGATGTTCCTTCTACACAGCCAAATTTAATTTCATCAAAATCTGTCATTATTTGCAAAGTTATGAGCAAAACAGCTGACCAAACAATACGTTTGTAAATTCCATCGTGAAAATGACGCCGGCAAAGCGCGCACCGTGGATCGAAAAGATTCTGAATTCTAATAAACAACACAACATGCATAAGTCCTCGAAGGGTCTGCACAAAAGTTTTAGGCAGAACTGGCGTCTGTGTGTCGCCGTTCCTGCATCTGAAGCCCCTCAGTGACATCACTGAGCAAACAGGACTGACTTCAGAATCAGAGGAGGTTTCAAATTCACAAACTAAGAACTTGCCCTAACCCTAACCCTTCCCCCAGACCCCCCCCCGCCATATCTCAGCGCCCCCTAACCTGGATCATTCTGTCACTTGTCATGACAGTGGGAGGAGCTAGTCCGTATTCAGGAAAGAGCGTGGAAGTAAAAATCTTTTTCTGCACCAATGAGAGCCGCCATCTTGGACTCATCTTCAGTTCTAATTCTACTTCCAGGGTCTCACACCAGACTCATGCTGGAGTCTGTCTAAGGATCAGACCAGGTTTAGACCAGGTTTAACCCAGAACTTACCTCACTAAACCCCAAATCTAACTTCATAGTACAGGACTCAGGTTTAGTCCAGGTTCAGACCAGGTTTAGACCAGGTTTAGACCAGGTTCAGACCAGGTTTAGTCCAGGTTTAGGTAGGTTTACCTGAGGACTGACAGGTGAGTGAAAGGGAGAGCTGAGACTGTGAGTGAGCAGCAGCAGAGTCAGCTTCTCACATCTCTGAAACACAAACAAACAAACAAACATGTAAACAACACATAAACATAAACATTTATTTTAGTTTCTAACTGCAGCAGGTTCTGGAGTTTTTAAACACTCACTGACCCTCTGATCCTGAGGAGACAGAGGGGGAGGAGCCACACGGACCCGCCCCCAGACCTGCTCCTGGTCCTGGCTCTGGTCCTGGTCCTGGCTCTGGTCCTGGTCCTGTCTCTGGTCCTGGCTCTGGTCCTGGTCCGGTCTGCAGATGGAGCAAAGCCAGTCTCCTCTGAAAACACAGAAACATGAAACAGGAAGGGCATCTGACACTCTGTGGGAGGGCCTGGTGTGGGGGGAGGGGCCTGGTGTGGGGGGAGGGGCTTCAGGAGGGAGGGCATCAGGCGTACTCACCGCGGGACTCGGCTCAGCGGCGGCACGTGGCAGTTAAGGTGGAAAACTTTAGGACAACGATCGCAGCAGAGCAGGTCTCCTCCGTGTGAGCAGACGGCACAGAAGTCCTCCCAGTCCGCCTTAAAACCCTGCCCGTCGCTCCAGTCCGCCTTAAGAGGGTCGCTCCTGTCCGCCTTAAGAGACTCGCTCCTGTCCGCCTTAAGAGAGTCACTCCAGTCCGCCTTAAAACCCTCTGTATCGTCCAAACTGTGTCGGTTTTCTCTCTTTATGTTGTTCCCATCACTTTGGTCCACCTTAAGAGTCTCTCCCTCTCTGCATTCCACCTTAAAAAAGTCTTCATCATCTTCCTTTTCGCTCCAGTCCGCCTTAAGACCCAGCTCCTCGCTCCAGTCCGCCTTAAGACCCAGCTCCTCGCTCCAGTCCGCCTTAAAACCCTGATCCATTTCCAAATCTTGTGTTTCTTCAACTAAAATATCACAGTTTGTCGCTCGGTCCGCCTTAAAAACCTTCTCATCACTTTCAGAATTACTCCATTCCACCTTAAAAGCCTCCTCTTCTTTCCATTCCACCTTAAAAGCCTCCTCCTCTCTCCATTCCACCTTAAACAGCGTCTCTTTCTCTCTGGTATAAATCGTTGAATCTAGTTTTCGTTGGAACTTTTCAGATTTCTGTTTGTTGGAGTTTGGTTTTTTCTTCTCTGATTCTTTGGAAACTCGAGACTTTTTCTTTTCTTCGTTGGAAAACCCGAGGCGACGTTTTCGATCCTGAAATCTGCTTCTCCAAAACGGAAACACGTCGGACTTTCCTCCTCGTCACAACAATCTGGAAAATCCGCCTTAAATTCGCTTTGAGACTCGTCCAGGACCAGGTCTTCGTCCGGTCCTGGGTCCAGACCTGAGTCCAGTTCTGGGTCTGAGGGTTGAGTCTGGTCCTCGGGTCTCAGGTCCAGTCCAAGTCCTGGGTCTGGGTCTAGTCCTGGGTCTGGTTCTAGTCCTGGGTCTGAAAGTTCGTCTGGATCCATGTGGAGGATGTAGTCCGGTTCTAGTCCCGGTTCTAGTCCCGGTCTGGGTTCTGAGAGTTCAGTCAGGTCCAGTTCAGTCAGGTCTTCAGGTCTAGAGTCCAGTCCTGGTCCTGGTCCAGGTCCTGGGTCTAGTCCTGGTTCTGATCTGCTGTGGTCCGTTTGAAAGAGAAAGTCTGGTTTTTGCTTCCGTCTTGTCTGGTCTTTGTTCTGTTCTTCGGTCTCTTCCTGGGTCTGGTCTCAGGTCTGGTCCTCGGTCTGGTCTCAGGTCTAGTCCCAGGTCTAGTCCCAGGTTCGATCCCAGTCCCAGGTCCGGTCCGGTTCAGTCTGATGATGAGGCCCGGTTCTGGATCCAGGTAAAAGGTTCTCCAGTCCGAGTCCAGCAGAACCACAGTTTGCTCCAGAGCCGGCTTCAGACCCAGGCCCGGTCTGGGTCCTGGGTTCGGTCTCGGTCTGGGTCCTGGGTCCGGTCTGAGTCCTGGGTCCGGTCTGAGTCCCGGGTCCGGTCCGAGTCCCGGTCTGGGTCCCGGGTCCAGTCTGGGTCCTGGTCTGAGTCCTGGGTCTGGTCCCGATGACGTCACCTCCTCCAGGCTCTGTGATTGGTCCAGTTCTTCCTCAGCTGAGCTCTGATTGGCTCCGGTCTGTGAAGAACAAACAGGAGGAAGTAAAAGAAACTTTAACACTGGAACATTCACACTTTAACACTGGAACATTCACACTTTAACACTGGAACATTCACACTTTAACACTGGAACATTCACACTTTAACACTGGAACATTCACACTTTAACACTGGAACATTCACACTTTAACACTGGAACATTCACACTTTAACACTGGAACATTCCGGACACAGCTGACTCCTCCTCATGACGACAGAACGAGGCAGAGCTTCTACAGAAAAGTCCCACAGTGCAGCTTTAAAGATCCAGTTTAAAGAGTTAAGGCCGAGTCACAGTGAAAGGTTTGTGTCTGTCACGTCCCTTTTCGTCCCGAAGTTCCTTTTTAGCTCCACTCCTCCTGCGCAGACCGAAATGACGTCTTTTAAACACATTATTTGTAAGTGTACAGTTAATATTATTCTTTATATTGATATTTATGAATGTATTGCCATTATTGTTTGCCAATAGAAAACCCAAATTTATTTATTTAAGCTAACAGTTAGCAGCCGGAACTAGCTTAATCAGGCTTTAAACAGAAATAATCTCACTTATAATCATTTACTTTGTTGAATCTGTCAGAGGGAATTTTGTGTTTAATAGTTTAGTTTCGTCTGTCTTTAATTAAAATTTCAATACGAATAAAACAATGTAAAAGAAGTAAGACTAACGGTACCAATCGGGTCTTCTGGTACGACAGGGGACGTGACAGTGTCTCCAGTGTTCTGCTGTCTGCGGCGTTTTAACTCCAAAACTAAACAAATCAGAACCAAAGACCGGCTCAGACCAGAGACCAACTCAAATCTGAGACTTAAATCTGAGACCGGCTCAAACCAAAGCAACCCACCCAGGCTAGAGCGTCGACCTCACAAGACGCAGGTTTCCAGTAACTTCACCTATAAACAGAACACATGACGCTCCAACGCTCCGTCTGAACGTCTGAATTAAATTAAATTATCAAAATATGTTGGTCTTTTTTACAAGCTGAGACACTTTCTTCCTCTTGAAGCTCTTCTAACATTATATAGGTCTCGATTTGAACCTCACTTAAACTACTGCAATATTATATCTCGATAAACTAAAAACATTACAGAAGAAAGTGATACGAGTGATATCATGGGCGAGGTACAACGCTCCCTCAGATCCCCTTTTTCATAAATATGGGCTTTTAAAGCTTACTGAGAGCAATATTTTTCAAAATGCTTGTACTATGTATGATGTAGTATTTAAGATAAAAGATATACCAATTAATCTTCCTACTCATCAACATTATACCAGAGGAAAACAACTCATAAAAGGAAAGAAACGTAAACTGAAATGTACGAGTGACAGCGTAACATGCAGCGGCCCACAGATCTGGAACCAAATAGACAATACCATAAAAAACTTAAAACCTCTCCACATTTTTAAAAATAAATTAAAACAAAATCTTTTATCACTTTATAAATCATTTTAATAAATATAGCTAGGATTTTTAATTTAATCAATAATAATAATATTTATAAGCAATTAAATATATCTAAAGTAGCCCTTTTCATTTGTTTTCAAAGCAAATGATGTCTGATGAGATCAAATTTAAATGAATAACAAATAATAGTGACAACAATAATAATAAAATGAAATAAAACAACACACCTTTATATAGATTTTATATAGACTTAGTCATTTTAGATAGAAAATGTTTTCATTTTATGTTTTGTATTGTTTGTTACTGGGCCCTATTTACAAGCCAGCTCTGGTTTCTGGGGTGTCCCATTTTACAAGGCTTACACTGTAACATTGAAATGTGCTTTTAAATGCTTTTTCTTGTAAATAAATAAATGAAATGAATGTCTGAACAGAAGGACTTGAACACAGGCCACATGGTCCCGACTCAGACTCACCTGGAGCTGGACTTTGGGCTCTGAAATCTTTGAGAGGTGAATTCTTTTCAGTCTGACTCTGGGCTGCAGAGACGGGAAAAACACAGAGGAACAGGACAGACGCTCCACTCGGACTGAGACGTGTCTGCACAAACTCATCCTGAGAGACAAGACGAAAGAGGAAAGATGGAGTGGACAGAAAGAGACAGAGACAGAGGACAAACATAGTTAACTTCTGTGGACAGTTTAGGATCAAACACAGGTTTAGTGTCAGTTTTGCTTCATTACCTCCTGAGTTTGTCCTCCTGTGACGTCCTCCGCTCTGATCTTCTCTTCATCCACCTCCTCTGTCTTCTGTCCTCCATCTGTCTGTGATGTCTCTTCTGTTCTCTGTCTCTGCTCCTGTCCCTGTCTCTGTCTCTCCTCCTCCGCTGTGATGTCTCCTCCTTTGTCTTTGCTCCTGTCTCCTGTTCCAGTGTCTGCGTCTCTCACCTGCTCCTGTCCCTGTCTCTGTCTCTCGTCTGTCGCTTCTCCTGTCTCCTGTGCTGTGGTTCCATGTTTGGGCGTGTCCCCGATGACTCTCCTGTTGCCGGGCGGACCTCAGGTGAGCGTTTCCGTGGCGACAGACAGATGCCTCTGGGGTTTCACCAGAGACACAAACAACACAGGTTTACAGACAAACTCAAACATCAGACATTTAAACGATTTATTCGTCCCTAAACCTACAGCTCACTTAATCAATACGTGTGATTGATCAGATCACTGTGGAGAGAATCATCTGCAGCAGCCACGAGTCTTTTCTGTTTGAATCTTTGAGTAAAACATCGTCTTATATTTGACTTTTTGTGACAGACTAACTCAACTGTGTCTCTGCAGACGGACAGTAGGGGGCGCTCCAGGGGGCCGTGTGATTGGTCCACAGAGGTCAGCTGACTCACACATGTTCTGCTGCTCCAGTTATGGTTTTTTACATTATTATTATGAGAACATTCACTTTAATAACACCAGAGTTTCAATCAAAAAGCTCAGGCTGTAAACAGAGGGATTTTGGGTCGACGTCTCTTTCCTACTGTTCATGCTTTATGTAGAAAGAGCCTCTGTCCATCTGCTTAGCTGGGGAAACTAGTTTGAATAAAACAACTGTTTGGATCAGGTCTGAACCAGTCTGAACCAGGTCTGAACCAGGTCTGAACCAGGTCTGAACCGGTCTGAACCAGGTCTGAACCAGGTCTGGATCAGGTCTGAACCAGGTCTGAACCAGGTCTGAACCAGGTCTGAACCGGTCTGAACCAGGTCTGAACCAGGTCTGGATCAGGTCTGAACCAGGTCTGAACCAGGTCTGGATCAGGTCTGAACCGGTCTGAACCAGGTCTGAACCAGGTCTGGATCAGGTCTGGATCAGGTCTGAACCAGGTCTGAACCGGTCTGAACCAGGTCTGAACCAGGTCTGGATCAGGTCTGAACCAGGTCTGGATCAGGTCTGAACCAGGTCTGAACCAGGTCTGGATCAGGTCTGAACCAGGTCTGAACCAGGTCTGGATCAGGTCTGAACCGGTCTGAACCAGGTCTGGATCAGTCTGAACCAGGTCTGGATCAGGTCTGAACCGGTCTGAACCAGGTCTGGACCAGGTCTGAACCGGTCTGAACCAGGTCTGGATCAGGTCTGAACCGGTCTGAACCAGGTCTGGACCAGGTCTGAACCGGTCTGAACCAGGTCTGAACCAGGTCTGAACCAGGTCTGAACCGGTCTGAACCAGGTCTGGATCAGGTCTGAACCGGTCTGAACCAGGTCTGGACCAGGTCTGAACCGGTCTGAACCAGGTCTGGATCAGGTCTGAACCAGGTCTGAACCAGGTCTGGACCAGGTCTGAACCAGGTCTGAACCAGGTCTGGATCAGGTCTGAACCGGTCTGAACCGGTCTGGATCAGGTCTGAACCCTGACAGGTCTGAACCAGGTCTGAACCAGGTCTGAACCAGGTCTGAAGCTGAACAGGTCTGGATCAGGTCTGAACCGGTCTGGATCAGGTCTGAACCAGGTCTGGATCAGGTCTGAACCAGGTCTGGATCAGGTCTGAACCAGGTCTGGATCAGGTCTGAACCAGGTCTGGATCAGGTCTGAACCGGTCTGAACCAGGTCTGAACCAGGTCTGAACCAGGTCTGAACCAGGTCTGGATCAGGTCTGAACCAGGTCTGAACCAGGTCGGATCAGGTCTGGATCAGGTCTGAACCGGTCTGAACCAGGTCTGAACCAGGTCTGAACCAGGTCTGAACCAGGTCTGGATCAGGTCTGAACCAGGTCTGGATCAGGTCTGAACCAGGTCTGAACCAGGTCTGGATCAGGTCTGAACCGGTCTGAACCAGGTCTGAACCAGGTCTGAACCAGGTCTGGATCAGGTCTGAACGGTCTGGATCAGGTCTGAACCAGGTCTGGATCAGGTCTGAACCAGGTCTGAACAGGTCTGAACCAGGTCTGGATCAGGTCTGAACCGGTCTGAACCGGTCTGGATCAGGTCTGAACCAGGTCTGAACCAGGTCTGACCAGGTCTGAACCAGGTCTGGATCAGGTCTGAACCGGTCTGGATCAGTCTGAACCAGGTCTGGATCAGGTCTGAACCGGTCTGGATCAGGTCTGAACCAGGTCTGGATCAGGTCTGAACCAGGTCTGGATCAGGTCTGAACCAGGTCTGGATCAGGTCTGAACCGGTCTGGATCAGGTCTGAACCAGGTCTGGATCAGGTCTGAACCAGGTCTGGATCAGGTCTGGATCAGGTCTGGATCAGGTCTGGATCAGGTCTGAACCGGTCTGACAGACTGAATGTCACCTTTAAGGGTCGTAGGTGGAGTTTGATTCACAAATGTTGATTTAGCAGCAGAACTTTAGTTTTCTCACAGATAAACTCTTGTTACTGACAACTCTGTTTCTGCAGGTAAAGGTAATTCAGGATTTATTTTATTTTGGTAAGTTCCGGTTGGACAGGAAGTAGATATGAGTAACGGAAATTGCTTGACAAAACAAACACAAACATACATTTAAGGTAAAAACAGACTTTCCAAGTTTGCTTTTTTTATGGAAAGTTGTGTTTTTAGTGTTTGTTCCTGAGCAGCGCTTTGACCTCATAAACAAGGTGATTTTTATTTTATTAGGCCTATTTGTTTGGCCTTTTTCATGTTTGATTACAAAAATAAACCCACAAATGACAGAAATAAAGACGTTTAGCATTTTCATGTCTTTAAAAATTATCAATTATTATTTAAAATCATTAACCATCGTCATTCAGTCCACTGAGGGAACAACGTTTATAAATGAAAGTAATGAACTGTGAGCTAATTGTAATGTTTTATTTTGAGATTAATGTAAAAACGGTTCTGAAAGTGCACAGAGCTGTTTAAATCGTAACTGAACATGACACAATGGTATATTTAGTTCTTGTTTGCTCTTCCATTGGCTTAAGACACGAAATGGAGTTAATAAACACATTAAATCATCATCTCTGGACGCTACAACTCAATAACACTCGTGTCTTTACTCATAAACCCGAGTCTCACCTGAACAAAGACGAAACTCTTCAGATATAATGTTTTATAGTGTTTTGTAGCTGCAGTTCCGGTCCTCCTCCACGTGGCGCCGCTCTCCTCTTCCTCCCGCTCTTTCCAAATCTCGCACAAAACCGCGAGATGTGCAATTCGCGTTCCTCTTTCATCCGTGTCCAAAATGGTAGGTGCTGTTTCTGCTCCGCGCTTCACTAAAAAACCTCAGAATCCGCGTCCATCCGCCTTTAACCCGGCTCCGTTCACACATCTGCCTCCAGCACAAGTTTAAACCACCTCCACACTTCAGTTTTAGTCTCGTATTATCGTCAGAAAAGTGTTAAAATGAGTTAAATCCAGACGTGTTCTGCTGGTTCCGTGGCCCGCCGCTGTCTCCGCTCATAAACCACACTTTCTCACTGTTTAGTCCGTTTAGTTTGTGTTTTTAGATTCTGATTCAAACCCGAGCCTCGTGTCTGATCTGTAAACGTTCATATTTATGCGTTTAATGTTCTGTAAATGTTCATATTTAAGTGTTTAAAGTTGAAATAACGCGATGTTTCTGCTCCGTTAGCATTAGCTCCGGTTAGCTTCAGCGTGGCTCGGACCAGAACCGGTTTAAAACTCTTTCTGGGTCTGATTTAGGGCTTTACACACTTCTCTCCGTTTAGTTTGTGTTTTTAGATGCTGGTCCAAACCCGAGCCTCGTGTCTGATCTGTAAATGTGAATATTTATGTTTTTAAAGTTGGATTAACGTGATGTTTCTGCTCCGTTAGCATTAGCTCCGGTTAGCTTCAGCGTGGCTCGGACCAGAATCGGTTTAAAACTCTTTCTGGGTCTGATTTAGGGTTTTACACACTTTCTCACAGTTTAGTTTGTGTTTTAGATGCTGGTCCAAACCCGAGCCTCGTGTCTGATCTGTAAATGTTCATATTTAAGTGTTTAATGTTGAAATAACGCGATGTTTCTGCTCCGTTAGCATTAGCTCCGGTAGCTTCAGCGTGGCTCAGACCAGACGCGACAGAACCGGGTTAAAAACTCTCTTTCTGGCTCTGATTTAGGGTTTTAGACACTTGTGACGTATTTAATGATATATTCAGTGGTGTTCTTAGTTCAGAGACAGTTAAAGTTTGTTTTAATCGCTTTAGATTCTTTTCAGAGGCAGAAGTTTAATACAGATGTGATTTTAGACTCAGGATTCTCTGTTTAAGTCGCTGTTTGGATCAGTTTTGTCTTGTTTGTGGTAAACCTGTTATAAACTTATGACATTACTTGGCTGTTAACTCAAAGCTCCAAAACAACCTAGACTTTGAACAGTTAGAGAATAGTGTCACATTTGTGCATCATTATTGTAAATGTTATATTTTTGTTAAATATTATGTTGAGGCTGAAGCTGCTGTTTGCTCATTTAAGGCTGGTCACCACCTGATGATATTAAACAGCAGGACTTGCAGTAAAAATAGTTTTGTGTTCAGAACATTAACACACATTTTATGCAAAAACAAACATGAAATTCTAAATGTTTTATAAAAAGAGTTATTTAGTCTGAAGCTGAATTTGCATTAAGAAAACGAATCAATGATTGATCTAAAAAACAACTATGGCTTTAATCTTAATTATCAGCTTAATCTCATTATCATGAGTCCCTGTAATATCGTGATAACTATTGTCTTGAGATTTGCTCATCATTACAGCCGTACTATTGCTAATTCGTTTGATGTAAAAAGCTTTACACTTGAAAGGAAACATGGATCATCTTTAGACTCATTTTTCTTGTGTCAAAACTTTTATTTATTTTTGCAGATGCAATGTTCTAGAACCGTTTTTCACACAACAGAGTACGAGTGTAGTTTTAAACATTTAATTTTGGTTTGAAGAAGAGAAATCACATTTGATTTGATTTATTTAATCATGCTTGCAGTTAAAAAAACTGAATTTCACCATAATATACATAAAAGGTAATAAAAACATTTACAGTTCATTGTCTCTTTGTACAAATTAAAAACTATTTATACTTCCACAAAGATGAAGAAGCCGATGTTAAATCAGGAGTTTTAGTCAAAAGCTAAAGAGACCAGTTCATCTTTGTCTGACTCCTGCTCCAGTGTTGTTGAAAGTCTGATCTGTGTTTTATAGAAATATCTGGTCATGCTTAAGTTTTAATGGTTTCTCTTTTATTTTTCAGCCGACCAAGAAAACTAAGACGAGGAAGCTGCGAGGACACGTGAGCCACGGCCACGGTCGCGTCGGTCAGTCTCTGCTCAGCTTTAGTTTGACTCTGTGTGTCTGACTCTGTGTCTGTCTCTGTGTCTGTGTCTGACTCTGTCTCTGTGTCTGACTCTGTGTCTGTCTCTGTGTCTGTCTCTGACTCTGTCTCTGTGTCTGTCTCTGTGTCTCTGTGTCTGTCTCTGACCCTGACTCTGTCTCTGTGTCTGTCTCTGTGTCTCTGTGTCTGTCTCTGACCCTGATTCTGTCTCTGTGTCTGTCTCTGTGTCTCTGTGTCTGACCCTGACTCTGATCTGTGAATGTTTCTCAGGCAAACACAGAAAACATCCTGGAGGTCGAGGAAACGCTGGTGGAATGCATCACCACAGGATCAACTTCGACAAATAGTAAGTTTGACTGTTTTTATGTGAGTCTGGAACACGTCTCTGTCTGATACTCTCACCTCTGCTCTGAACTGAAAAGACTGATAAGTTTTGAACGTGTGTGTGTTTAGGGCTGTGCAATTAATCGAATTTCATTTACGGTTATTGCTCTTAAAGTTTGTAAAAATCGTGCAATCGAGCAAACATGATTTTTAGTCTTTTAAACTGCTGTAAATGTAGAATACATTTACAGCAGTTTATTTTTGTGAGACCTTAACATTTTATCTTTTCAAACTTACATTCATGTAAAGCTATATGTGATTATTTTCTTCACAATCGAGCAGCCCTAGTGTGTGTGCTGCTGTTCTGGAGTTTCTTTAAACATGTCTGTTCTCAGATGGAAGACTGGAGCTTTCTGTCTGTTCAATTCTGAGCGTGCACTCCTGAAG
Source organism: Mugilogobius chulae (assembly GCA_038363315.1). Taxonomy (NCBI): domain Eukaryota; kingdom Metazoa; phylum Chordata; class Actinopteri; order Gobiiformes; family Gobiidae; genus Mugilogobius; species Mugilogobius chulae. The sequence goes on from CM076411.1 coordinate 2,540,091, forward strand.
CTCTCAACACTTTGGTTTTGTGAATTTTAAACGCGTGCTGCACATGAATATTGTCAGCAACTGTAGTTTCTTCCTCTGATTGAAAAAGCTCAAGTTTACTCTCCCTTTTCTTGGCCTTTGTCTATAAGTCACTTTATAGATTGTCTATTGTTTCCATCCTCGAGTGTCCGAGTGTGACTAACGTGTTGGTCTTAATGTAGAGCCTTTAGTTTCTGCTCCATGTTCCTGTTTTTACTTGATCTGTTCATGCATCTTTTATGTGTACACTGTTATTGAACTAATAATCCATTCTGACCTCTGCCCTCAGTCACCCTGGTTACTTTGGTAAAGTGGGAATGAGGCACTATCACCTGAAGAGAAACACCACCCACTGCCCACCATCAACCTGGACAAACTGTGGACTTTAGTGAGCGAACAGACCAGGAGAACTACAGCCAGAAACCAGAGGGACCGCGCCGATTATAGACGCGTGAGAGCGGTGAGTGTCCCCAAAACACCCACACTCACCCCAAACACCCCAAAAACACCCTCACACTCACCCCAAACAGATCCCCCAAAACACACCCCCAAACACCCCACCAAACACCCGTCTGTAACACACACAAACACAGACAGACCAGAGAGAACTACAGCCAGAAACCAGAGGGACCTGCGCCGATTATAGACGCTGTGAGAGCGGTGAGTCCCCCCAAAACACCCCACACTCACCCCAAACACCCCAAAAACACTCCTCTGTAACACACTCAAGAGCAAACGAACCTGAGAGAACTACAGCCAGAAACCAGAGGGACCTGCGCCGATTATAGACGCTGTGAGAGCGGTGAGTGCCCCTAAAACACCCCACACTCACCCCAAACACACCCCCCAAAACACTCCACAACCCACACAAGACAGAAGCACAGACCAACGAGTGAACAACACCTCTTAACACACACAAGACAGACAGGAGAACTACAGCCAGAACCAGACTTTATTTAATTCTTTGTGTTGATTTTTCTCAGTATTTGTCTGAGCAGCGTCCTGGAGATCATTTACACACAACACATTATTACATTTAGTTTAGTTCTAATCTTGCTTTGTTTTGAATGTGTTTCTGGTGACTTACAGTTGTTCTGCACTTTGACAAAGTCATTATTTAATTGTTTTAAAGGAAGATATGATGCAGTTTTCTTCTTCTTCAAACCTGCTCCTGAGTTCCCTCACTTTGTAACTCTGCTTCAGAACCAATAAAGAGCTTAGTAAAGCACACGACAGTCAGGTTCCCCACATCAGGAATTGAGTTGGAGTTAAATCTACTAACTGAAATGTAAATTCCACAGGCATTAGTGCTGCAGAAAGGCTCAAAACAGATCTGAGAGCTTCTACACTGTTTTAAATCAAACGAGATCTCAGACTAAACAATAGAGCTTATGCACTAACGTCTTTCTGGTCTCAGATAGACAGAGGCCGCTACATCCGGTGGTGTGGTTGCCATAGTGACAAAGGTGTTTTTGCCTCAGACGAGTCCTGAAGCAATCCTCTTAGAAAAAAGTTCTTTTGTCTTGTGTAGACGTAGTGACGGCTGTACAGCAGGAAAAGAGCCGTTTTCATAAAGAAAAGTTATAAAAGTGAGCGAACTATGCAAGCTCCGCCCACATACAGAGGTTTTCATAAGGAAAAGCTGTAAAAGTGAGCGAGCTACGCAAACAGAAACTACGCGCACCTACTGAGATTCACTGCACTAATCAGCCCGGGCAGAGGCGCTGGACTGGGAGCTGTCTGTGTGTTCTCACTTCTTCACGGCCCACAGCACCTCTGCCCGGCTCATGAGCAGTGAGTCTCGCTCTGCGCTCGTAGTTCACTCACTTTTATTATTATTTTATGTGAAAACCTCCGTATGTGGGCGGAGCTCACGTAGTTACTGTTCCTTATGAAAACAGCTCTTTTCCTGCGGTTACAGTCGTCACTACGTCTACTACAGATGACAAAGAACTTTTTTCTCAGAGGATTGCTTCAGGACTCGTGTGATGTCCATCGCTTTGGAGTAAACAACTTTGTCACTATGGCAACTGCGCCACCGGATGTAGCGGTCTCTGTCTATCTGAGACTGGAAAACGTTAGTGCATAACTCTCTTCAGCTGTGTTTTTGATGAAGTGATTTCAGAAAAGAAAAAACCTAAAAAAAGTCAGTTTTACACCAGTGTCTCCTGTAATGTTTCAGAGCTGCTGCTGTTTGTTTCTCTGAACAGTCCCAGTTTTCACAGGTGTTTTAGTATTTTAGGATTAGTTTGTGTTTTCCAGGGTTTTTACAAAGGCCTAGTTCTGTCTTCTGTTTTTAGTATTTGTTTGTGTAATATATATATTAATTATATATTTTCTTTGTGTATTTCCAGGGTTATTACAAAGTCCTGGTGTTTAATTGAATCGTTTGTGTAAATATATATTAATTATACATTTTCTTTGTGTATTTCCAGGGTTATTACAAAGTCCTGGTGTTTAGTTAATAGTTTGTGTAAATATATTAATCATATATTTTATTTTTATGTTTTTTAGGGTTATTACAAAGTCCTGGGCAAAGGCAAACTGCCCAAACAGCCGGTGATCGTCAAAGCCAAGTTCTTCAGCCGCAGAGCCGAGGAGAAGATCAAGGCGGTGGGCGGAGCCTGTGTGCTCATGGCTTAATTAATGAAGCAGTAGGCGGAGCTTGTGTGCTTTTCAAATAAAAAACATAAACGTTAATACATCTGTCCCGTTTTACTTTGTGTAAAAACCAGCACGAACATTTGTCTGCGTTTACATGAGTTTAAAGAACCTGGATCTGGTGTTTACATGCATCACAGAAACAACACATTCATGTTCCCGTTCACATGTGCACAAAGATTATTCTGGATGTTTAGACTGGTCACTATGGCAACAATGAGGAACTAAACGTGTGTAAACTTTACCAACTTATGGGTTTGAACATGTTTCCGACTAAATGCAACTAAACCGTAGACACATACGACTGTAGATTTTTAACAAGAGTCGCTTCAGAATAAACTGCTGGATTACAGAGTACTTCATTTGTATTGCTTCAACCACGTGTGACTTTTAGAAACAGATGGCAAAGTACAGTTGTGTAAATAAAAACTTTGAAATGGTCAAAGTGATTTAAGAAGAGAAGCTCAGTTGTCTCAGATGTTAAAGGGGTCCTAGTGTGTTTTATTTTTATATTTAGTGAGAAACTAGAACATCTGCAGATCAGTCATTTACTTTTGGTTCATTGTAAAACACAAAGTTGATCTAAAAAAACTTACAAATATAAACCGCTCTACTGACTTCCTGTTCAAAACTTCAGAACTGATAAGCCCCGCTCTTCACTGATAAGCCCCGCTCTTCATTTTAAAATGTAACTGTAAAAGCAACAGATTTTAAAAACTATTTTTTATTGTTGTAAAGTGTCTCTGGGACAGTTTTGAATCATATAAGATTCACTTTGAGTTGTAATGTTTTGAATTATAACAAGTAAACACAGACAAGTGGGCGGGGCTAGGTGGTAGGTGAGACACTTGAGCTGCAGCTGAAGAACAAAACAAGATTACTCCAACATGAATGAATCAGTTTTAATATAACTTTGAGTAAACTAATGATGAAGGAGCCGTTAGAACAAGGTTAAACACTTAGAAAAGTGAATTTGACAGAACAGGTCGACTTTAAAGACGATTTTACAACTCACTGCTGAGTTAAAAGAGCGAGTGTTTAAAGGGCCTGTGAATGTAATCTAATTGTTTACAAAAGTGTAATGGTGATTATTAAGAGACTGAAGTGAGTTTGTGAACACTTTATAATTGTAGAAACATTTACAACAGTGTTTTAATACCAGGGTTCGTACAGTCATGGAAAACCTGGAAAGTCTGGAAAATTATAAAATATTTTAGTTGGAAATGGAAGATGGTTTAGTACAACACAGTTCTGCTTTTGTTTAGCTCAGACAGAAAAAGACGTTAAAAAATGTGGCCATAAAAAAACATTTGAATGTGCTGCGGTGATTTTATTTATTTATAAACTCGCACAAAATGTTTTGACATCCTTTTCACATTTGTAAAAAAAAAGATTTTAAAATTCTGTGGTAACTAAATGGTTTGAAACAAATTATTGCATTTAATTTAATGAACTCGTTACAGAAAACGAGGGCTGGCGATCGAGGAAACTATAATCTACATTTTTATTGATCTCGATTTTTGATTCGATTTTGTTCAACCTTTTCAAAAACAAAAGAAACTTTTAGTATGTCTCATCATTTATTACATTTTTTTTAAATTGTAGATCAACATTCTGTCTTAAAGTTTGACTTTTCCTTCAAATCACATTTTTTCTGACAGGATTAGTTTTCGATCTTTTGTTTCGAAGCTTACAACCAAATAATTGACGTTTCTAATCAATTTCTCCATTAATTGCCCAGCTCTACTGAAAACAATAATTGGTTTGAAGTGTGTCAAATGTTGGAATTAGTTTTGGAAAAGTCATTGAAAAGTTAAAATCTGTCCGACCCTGTAATACATTTGTCAGTGGTATTTGTACAGTGCATTTCACACAGAGTCACAAAGCTTAACAGTGAGATCAGCTCTAAATCTTTACATAAATCATGCATTACTCAGTTTATAATGAAGGTGAAATATTTTAAATCCTTAGTGTGTTTGGTTTGTAGTTTTCTAGTTTCTAGGAAAAGTTCATTTTCTGCACCGAAGGTTTAAAAAAGTGTCTTAAACTGAACAGATTTAGAAATCCTGTAATATTCCACAGTCGAGCTTTAAACTGATGATTATGGATGAAGAAGGCTCCAAAGTTAATGTATTAACTTATTGACCTTACATTAAAATAAAACACGAGAAATCTCTTCATTTGGCAAAACGTGCAAAAGTCTGATCAGTTTCTGTAGAAGAATTCATTAAAGCCATGGAAAAGGAAAAAGTCCATATTAATAAAAAAGTGACCTTTTTCTATTTTGTGATTAAATGTGCTTATTTTTTATGAGACTAAAGTTCAGTCAACACAATCTGATCTTTTCTGCAGTTTCTTCCATTTAAATCTTGTATTTTGAAGTGAATTGTTTCAGCGCTGCAGCTCATGAAGATTTTATTAATCAGTTTTTTAATAATTAAAATTCAAACAAAATGTGGCTGTATAAGCTGTTTATTTTAATAATCACATTTCTCATTATTTAAAATGAATGATCTTGTTAAGCGCAGGTTACCATGGAGACAAACTCCGCGGGTTTCCAGGGAAACGAGCTTTATGGTCTTTATTCCATATAATTTAATAAAAAGATCCATAGTTTTATCATTGAGCAGAGAGCGCGTGTCTCCAGCAGGGGGCGCCACGAGGAGTCATCCGGCTCTGGACCATCATCTGCGGCTCAGAGTCGTCACTTCCGGCTATGAGCAGCACGTGTGGATGTACCGGTTCTGCGCTCGTGCTCAGGTAAAAAACACGTTTTATTTCATTTAAACCGAGATGTTTAGCCTCACACCAGGACCAGAGACGGAAACACACATTTAACACAAGATTTACGTGTTTTTATCTCAATTAAACACGATTCGAGTCACGTTTGTGTGTTTTTCCTGCGCGTGATCATGCCCGGACATGTCTTTACACGGTCCTCATTCAGAACTCCACCGAGAGCAGCGCAGTTTGACAAGAATCACTCCGAACGCGGTTTTACGCGAGCTGTCATGGAAAATAACTCTTCATATGTTTAATTAACACTGTTGAGAGTAATTCGGCTTTGGTCACAGCGGGAAATCCGACTTTGTTTTGGTCACGTTTGAGTTTGATCCGTGACACGTGTTGAAATGTGAGCTTTGTATCGGCGTAAAATCAGACGAAAGTTTAGTGAAGTTCAGTCATAACAATCTGATCTTTTCTGTTTCTCATTTAAATCCTGTAGTTTTGAATTAAATTGTTTTAGAGCAGCATTAAAGATTATTTGTTAGACTTTTGATTCTTTGATTGGTTATTCTTGTATCTAAAGGCCAGTTTATATAAGATAATGTTTAGGCCAGTTGTACTTTCTTAAATTCACTGCACATTTATGATTAAGGTGACGATTTATTTTGTTTTTGTCATTTCAAATTAAAATAACTAGCTTTTTAGAAGAATAAGAAGTGTTTTTTTAGTTTAAACAGTCTACAAAAGTAAAAGAATAATCAGTTATTAAATTGTTGATGTTTATTGGTTGTGATTAATCATTTAAACTTGTATTTTTGTCTTTAAATGTGTTTTAATTAAAGTGTTTATGTTCCAGAGCCGCTGAAGAGAAGAAACAAGATGAATATGAAACTCTTTCAATTAAACCACATTTCTGGACATTTAGGACATTTCTTCAGTAATAATTCAGTTTGGGAACATTCAGATCAGAGTTTAGACTAAATCTCTGACGTTTGTTGGAGAAAAACAAAGAAAACCTCAGACTTTTGCCTCATTTTTATTTATTTTTTGAGAGAAATCTGAAGTTAACTGTGACTCAATATGAAGAGAAACTCAAACAACTTTGGATGAAAATAAAGTGAAGAGGATTAAACACAGGAGCCAATCAGAGCGCTCGGAGCAGACCAGGAGCCAAGCACAGCGCTCGGAGCAGACCAGGAGCCAATCACAGCGCTCGGAGCAGACCAGGAGCCAATCACAGCGCTCGAGCAGACCAGGAGCCAATCACAGCGCTCGAGCAGACCAGGAGCCAATCACAGCGCTCGGAGCAGACCAGGAGCCAATCACAGCGCTCGGAGCAGACCAGGAGCCAATCACAGCGCTCGGAGCAGACCAGGAGCCAATCAGAAGTGTGCGAGTCGGACAGCGGCTTCAGCAGTGGGCGGAGTTCACCTGTGAGTGGCGGAGCTCTCCTCAGGTCAGTTCTGTTACTTTTTTGTCTCAAACAAAGCCACAGAAGTTCAGCCAATCAGCAAACACCTCATGTGTTTGAAAATATAAAAAATAAAACTAACACGTTAAAGTATTTTTTACCTCAAAACCATAAAAGGAGTTTTCTAGTTTGTCACGTTATGAATAAATATTGATCACAAAGAGGTTCACTTAATAGAACACAAGCCGGGTTTGTTAAAGGGACTGTACTCGATTTTTTCACAACAAGATAACTTAAAAGCACTGATGCCTTGTTAATGTTTCTAATCAGGTGGAAATTAGTCCCCAAAGTCCTGTCTATGTCTAATAAAATCCCGTTTGTGTGCAGCTTTTTCTGTTTTTGTTTTTAGCATTGTGGCTAACTGTTGTTAGCATAGTGACTCACCTCGCTGTTAAAAGCTGTGAAAAAACATTAAAACTCATCATGATGAACTATTCTGAAGCTCAGAATGCATTAGCTACGAGAGGAAATCATGTAGCCTGAAGGAAAAAGGTTCAAATGAATTATTTCTGTTTGTTTACATTTTTAAGGATGTAAAATCAGGTACAGTCCCTTTAAGAACAAACCCTAAAAACAGTCAGGAACAATCAGAAGAACAAAAACAATGTGAAATAAATGCTACACTTATTATTTTTAATTTATTTAAGGACAATGTGCAGTTACATTGAAAAAGATGGCTGCGTTAGTCGTAGTCGACTCGGACTAGTCGATGACGTCATTGGAAAACAAAGATCCAGGCGTGATGATTACACATGGGCTATTTTTAGAAACATCTTACTAAAACTGAATGTTATATGTACTTAATAGTATTAGTACTGGACAGATCGCTGTGTGAGAACCTCGTATTACTTTTCAAGAAACTGAAAACCTCCAGACCCGGACCGCAGTGAGAGCTCGGTTCTTACTTCCAACATTTTAATTATCAACATAATTACAAGTTAGCGTTAGGGTTAACCCGCTCCTTTTAGCTGCTTCAACTGATTGAAATATTATTTCTGTAGAATGACTTGATGTAGAAGAATAAATGGTACATTTTTTCTCCTCAGATGACCCAGACTCACAGTGTGGTGCCTCTGGACTGTGAGATGGTCCGGCCTGGCTCCTCTCAGACCTGCTCCTCCTCCGGTTCCTCTCCTGGTCCCTCTCTTCACTCAGGAGTGTCCTTAGACTGTGAGACGGTCCAGCCTGGCTCCTCTCAGACCGGCTCCTCTCAGACCTGTTCTCCTGGTTCTACTGGCTCCTCTCCTGGTTCTTCTCGTCACTCGGTGGTCTCTCTGGACTGTGAGATGGTGGGCACGGGTCCCGGCGGTCGGGTCTCGGAGCTGGCCCGGTGTTCTGTGGTCGGTTACCACGGAGACGTCCTGTTGGACCAGTACGTGCGTCCCATTGGTCGAGTCACAGATTACAGGAGCCGATGGAGCGGAATCAGGAAACATCACCTGAGCAACGCCGCGGACTTCAGCCAGACCAGAGACCAGGTACGAGTCTAGTCCTAGTCCTAGTCCTGAGCAACGCCTCGGACTTCAGCCGACCAGAGACCAGGTACGAGTCTAGTCCTAGTCCTAGTCTAGTCCTGAGCAACGCCGCGGACTTCAGCCAGACCAGAGACCAGGTACGAGTCTAGTCCTAGTCCTAGTCCTGAGCAACGCCTCGGACTTCAGCCGGACCAGAGACCAGGTACGAGTCTAGTCCTAGTCCTGAGCAACGCCTCGGACTTCAGCCGGACCAGAGACCAGGTACGAGTCTAGTCCTAGTCCTGAGCAACGCCTCGGACTTCAGCCGGACCAGAGACCAGGTAAGAGACCAGTCCTAGTCCTGTCTAGTCCTGAGCAACGCCTCGGACTTCAGCCGGACCAGAGACCAGGTACGAGTCTAGTCCTAGTCCTAGTCTGTCCTAGTCTAGTCCTAGCAACGCCTCGGACTTCAGCCGGACCAGAGACCAGGTACGAGTCTAGTCCTAGTCCTAGTCCTGAGCAACGCCTCGACTTCAGCCGGACCAGAGACCAGGTAAGAGACCGGTCCTAGTCCTGCTGTCTGTACTGGTCCTGTCCTGGTCTTAGTCCCTCGTTAGACCCAGTCCTGGTCTTGACCAGTCCTGGTCTTGACCCAGTCCTGGTCTTGACTCAGTCTGTCTCTCTCTTGTCTCAGGTCCTCTCAGGTCCTGGTCTTGGTCTTAACCCGGTCTCTTTCTTGTCTCAGGTCCGGTCTCTGTTGGAGGGTAAGTGTTGGTGGGACATTCTGACCTCGTGTCTCTGGTCCTGTCTCTCTCTCAGGTCCTGGTCCTGGTCCTGGTCTTAACCCGGTCTCTGTTTCTTTCTCAGATCCTGGTCCTGGTCCTGGTCCTGGTCTTAACCCGGTCTTTGTTCTCTTCTCAGGTCCGGTCTCTGCTGGAGGGTAAAGTGCTGGTGGGACATTCTGACCTCGTGTCTCTGGTCCTGTCTCTCTCTCTGTCTGTCTTGTCTCAGGTCCCGGTCTCTGGTCCTAGTCCTGGTCTCAGTCCTGGTCCTGGTCTTAACCCGGTCTTTCTCTTCTCAGGTCCGGTCTCTGCTGGAGGGTAAAGTGCTGGTGGGACATTCGGTCCAGACTGACCTCATCTCTTTGGACTTGGTTCATCCTGGTCACATGATCAGAGACACCAGCTGTTCCCGCCTCCTCACGCGATTGGCCGGTTTCCCCCGAGAGCCCCGCCCCTCCCTGAAGGCTCTGACCAATCGGCTTCTGCAGAGACAAATCCAGGTCAGAACAAAACCAAAGTATTCCTCCTCCACACAAACAGAACACACCAGCTGTTGCCATGGTAACCCAATACATTTAATATTATTTATTCAGTCAACAGGGACGACACACGTTAATGAAAATCCAGATTAGAGCTACAAACCTCACTTACATCCACCATCTTGAAGCACAAGAACAAGTCAAACAGACACAAACAGAACACACGAGCTGTTGCCATGGTAATCCAATACATTTGCCTGACCAGCCAGTCTCTACACACTTTGACAGATCGTGTCAGACGAGCAGACACGATCTCTCGAATCGAATCGAGTCACAGACGTGAACGATTCAATCTCTCGTTGGGAAGGAACAGACAGAGACCCAGTGAACACAGAGCTTGTGTTCTGCTGTTTCCTCATGCATAAGTTACACAAGTGTACAGCTTTAAACGTGCCACGGTCGTCGAGATTAAAACTTACAAAACCTTAAACTGAAACTCTGACGTGTTCTCACTTTACATTTAGACACGTCCAAGTTTGTGTCTTTATTTGGTTCATTCCCTCCACGATTATGAGTCAGATTGTATTTAAAGTCTCTCTGTGTTTATTTCCTCGAGTGAGAGAAAACACACAGTTTAAAATATGTGTTTACTAGATTAGATTCTATTGAGTTTGTTCTCTGATGAAAACGACTGGTTTAGACGAACGAATCATGATTCAAATCATTTAGAAGAGTTGAAAGTCCCATCACCAGTAGATTGACAGATGTATTCTCTCTGTCTCTTTCTGTTTCAGACGAACAGACGTGGCCACTCGTTGGTTTCTCTCTTTCTCTTCTCTCACTCTGTAGTTTGACTGTTGTATATTGGATTTTTTTCTTTCAGATGAACAGACACGGCCACTCTTCGGTAGAAGACTCTCCTCTCTCTTGTCTCTCTGTAGTCTGACGGTTGTATGTTTTATTCTCTTTCAGACCAGTAGAAAGGGTCACAGTTCAGGGGAAGACGCCGTGGCAGCCTTAGACTTGTACAAACTGCTCTCTCCTCTCTCTGTCTCTTGGGTTGATGGTTGTATTCTCTCTCTCTCTGTAGTCTGACGGGTGTATGTTTTATTCTGTTCCAGACCAGTAAACACGGACACTCGTCGGTGGAAGACGCTGTGGCAGCCTTAGACTTGTACAACTGCTCTCTCCTCTCTCTCTGTAGTTAAACGGTTGTATGTTTTATTTCTCTTTCAGACCAGTAAACACGGTCACTCGTCGGTAGAAGACGCCGTGGCAGCCTTAGACTTGTACAAACTGGTCTGTTCTCTCTTCTCTCTGTACCTGTAGTCTGATGGTTGTATATTTTATTCTCTTTCAGACCAGTAAACACGGACACTCGTCAGTAGAAGACGCCATGGCAGCCTTGGACTTGTACAAACTTCTCTCTCCTCTCTCTCTGTAGTTAAACGGTTGTATTTTCTGTTCCAGACCAGTAAACAGGGACACTCGTCGGTAGAAGACGCCGTGGCAGCTTTAGACTTGTACAAACTGCTCTTGTCTCTCTGTAGTCTGACTGGTGTATATTTTATTTCTCTTTCAGACCAGTAAACACGGTCACTCGTCGGTGGAAGACGCCGTGGCAGCTTTAGACTTGTACAAACTGGTGGAGGGCGAGTGGGAGAGAGAGGTGGAGCTGTCACTGAGGGACGAACGAGACCCCGCCCCCCCGAGCTACGCCTCCTCACAGCACTACATGAGCGACCTCTACTGGCCTGCCCACTTCTGTTAAAGACACGCCCACACCTGACAGCCACGCCCCCTCCTGAGAGAGACAGTCGTTCTGAGTCAGGCCGAGGTGAGATCAGATTTACGTTCAGATTTAGACGACTTTATAAATCTTACGAGAGGCTCTGATCCACTGTCCTGTTTGTCTCATTAACAAACGTTTTATTCTGAAATCAAACGTGAGTGAAGCTGGTGGGATGTAGAGCAGTGTTGTGAAAGTTCAGATCTCCAGACTCAACAGATTCAAAGACTTTATAACTCCTGCAGAGGCTGAATGTGAATGTATTTATGAAACAAAAATGTGTATTAACCTGGAAACACAAAAGAATAAAGTTTAAAATGTGTAAAAGTGTTCTCTGAAAGTTTTTTGTCTAAAATTTACTCTTAAAGACGTGAAAAAGAAAAGTGCAGCTGCAGGTCACGATTGTTGTGTTGGTTTTTCTTCAAATGTCACACACTTCATCTCATTGTCTTTGTGCACGGAACATCAGTTGTCTTGTTTTTGTTCCAAACAGCTCACTTCTGCACATATAAGTGTTTCCTGTTAGCGTTAGCATCTGTGTCTCTGGTGAGTCATTCTTCTGATTTGTAAAGTCTGTAACATGTTTTCTGTCACATTCACACAAACTCACCGTCTCCGTCTGATCTTTATCGTTTTAATCTGCTGAAGTGAAAACCTCAGAGAAATGAACTGAACAGGAAATGCTCGTCTGTACAGAAATGAGCTGCTTTGAACATAAACAAGCCGACTGAAGTTCCGTGCACAGAGACCGTTAACAGTGACTTCTCTTGTACAATCTGTGAGACTCTGAGGGTTTCTGTTTTGGATTTATTTCTGCCTCAGACACAAAGTAACTCAGTATTTTGACTCCAGTGTTGTACTTCTGTCTTTTACTTTAGGATCAAAACAATCTGGAGACTTTTTACTTTTACTTATATTTTTCAGTAAACATCTGGACTTTCTCCTGCTCCAGTTTAAAGGGGCTGTACTGTGTAAGATTGAGAGGAATTTTAATTATCACATATAGTCAACAAACATGTAAATCATATTTATTCTTTACAACAGTGGTCCCCAACCTTTTTTCTTGTAAGGACCGGTAAAGTCACAATTTTCTTTTCCAGGGACCGGTCAAGGTTTGGTAGTGCCAAATAATAACAACGTAAAATGCTTACGACTGATTATTGTGTCTATTTTTAGCTTCTAATGCTTGAATTTCATGTTTTTTTGGTTAAGTTCCACAATATTTTTATAGTAAGGCCCAAGGAAGCATGAGAAACTATAAAATAAAAAATAAAATACATTTTGGAAGATCCTTTGGGGCCCAGTACAGGGCTGCAAACTTGTCACCTTTCGGCGAAATTCGCCGTTTTGGTCCTCCCAGGGGCCGTTTACGTGAATCGTGCAGATCTGCAATAAAAATATTTAGGGGGGGGGGGGGGTCTAGGGTCGAGACGAGAATGTCAACGGGTCCCGAATCTGCGCGGGTCATGTCAGTCACTGTACATACGGCATGAGCCAGCGGCAGCAGCTGATAGCTCACACTGGTGCCCACAGACTCTACCGCGGACATAAATCTACGAGTCCCACGTCCCGCGCTCGAGCAGCGGCGATGACGCCGTGTGTTTGTGTGTGCGCGTGTGCGGGGACACGAGAGGGAGAGCGCAGGTGAAAGGAGACGTGAGGAGAGGAGAGTTTTGTTTGACCAGCGTTAAGGAAAGACACACGGCAAGGCTCCGATGAACGTGAGTAGAGCAAACCAACTTGAAGCCACTCTCGGACTTTTCAAGTTAAGTAAAGACTGGATGCAGTGTGAGCCCGGGGTTAAGATCTGTGAGTGCGTTGCGAGCGGTTGCGAGTCGTGGACAATGGGGATGTTCTAATATTCACGTCAGAGCTAACAAGGCTTTAGTTTGCACAAAGATGTAGAGTGCGTTCTAAAGGCTCTCTTCTTCGTTTGTGGGTTTGGCGCTGTCTGTCTGGACTGTTCACAAATACGGAGAGGTTTGTGCACGCGTAAGGCCACATTACAGCGTCAAACTTAGGGAGAGTTTCACTTCATTTGGACTCATTTCAGTCCGTTTACAGCTGACGTGACTGACCTTAAACGCTTCTGTTGTTTTCAAAGACAAGATAGCACAACTCTTTTTGCTAAAAATAAATACATAAATAAAAAATACACGTAAATAAATAAAAATAAGTAATAATTATTATATTAATAGGGCTAATAATAATAATAATAAAATAATAATAATAATAATAACAATAATAATAATAACAATAATAATAATATAAATCATGTTATCCCTTTTACAACATTGTGATAAATATGAAAACAATGCCTAAATAAATGATACATGAAAATGTCAGATAGCCTACATTTAATAATATACTCTCTTAGCAATATGCATTTTATTTTAACTTAAACCAACTTGAACCAAAATCAGTGCAATTGTTATGTCATTGTCAGTGAAGAAAATTCATAAATATGTTTATGAAGTAATAGTGGTAGTAGTTGTTATAAAAATAATAGAAAAAGGCAATCTAGGCTGTAGGTAAATGTTCCCATTCTAATACTTCAGTTTTCTGTTTTATTGAATACTATGCCCCAAATCTCGAATCCATTAAAACACTGGTCTCCAACCTATAGCTTGGGAGCTGCCAGTAGCTCTTGACCTCTTTCAAAAACTTTTAAAATCATACACATCAAACTTTTACTGAATTACATATCTTTTACAATTTTAAACGTAAATCTTAGTTACCTAATGTAACTGTAGTTCTATGAGTAGGAGTGTAACCAATAACGAAGCCTGTAGAGGGCGTAGCACAGAAGACATGGAACTATGCCCAACTGTAGAGTAATAAATAGATAAATAAATAGTGTACATTTTTTGCAAACACTATTAGAAGTAGCTCACTGGCAGATTTCTTTTTTTTTTTTTAAGTAGCTTTAGCAGGAAAAAGTAGGAGACCACTGCCCAAAAATTATTAAAAATTGATAGATTTCACATTAGGCCTTTTCCCACTGTAGGAACTTTTTTCAGTTCCTAGTACTTTTTTAGTCCCTGTCCCCATTTTGGGAGCTTTCACACAGAGCAGGAACTATGGACTGGGGCCACATTTTATGGACGTTTTTAGCTCCTGCTCTGGAGCAGGTACTTTCCAGTCAGACCAGGAACCTTTTAGTGACACAAACACATTTTACACTGACTTTGTTTTTAAACATGTTTTACACATTTTCACATTTAGATAAACTTTCCTTATCCTTAAGAAAAAATTATTTAAAGGCAGTAACTCCCAAAATGTATTTATTTGATTTGTAAATAGTAGCCTATTATACTATTATTAGGAATCAGTGAATCATTTCATTTTATTGTTAATTCCAGTGTTGTTATTAAGTTTTGCACATTATAGTTTAATGTGGAATCGAAAAAAGACAACTTTTGTTTTCTTAACACCACTTAATGAATTATTTAAATGTTACAGACTTTACAGTCTGTAACATTTAGCTAATGCTAAAGCTAGTTAGAGCCACTTTTAGAAACTGCTGCTGTGTGAACACAAACATGGGGACAGGGTAGTTCCTCTGACTAAACAAGGACAGGAGGAATGTGGGGACTAGTTCGTGGTACTTTCATGTGGGAAAACGCCTATTTTAAAATCTGAAACCATTTCAAGAACCATTTGGTTGGGAAGCTCTGGGCTAGAATACAGAAATATAAGGCATTTATATGTCACATTATAGCTGCATCCACTCTTGTCCAGTTGTCTTAAGACCTCTAAAAATGCACCAGAATGCAGGAAATGATGGCTGTTCTTTCAAAACTCTTCTGGGGGAGGACCCCCAGACCCCCCTATGAATTGCGCGCTGTCGCGACAAACTGTCACCTTTTTCAACACCCATGAGTTTGCAGCCCTGCAGTAGCAGATGGCCCGCGGACCGGTTTTGGGCCCCGGACCGGTGGTTGGGGACCCCTGCTTTACAACATGAATACTTAAGAGAGCACTGTTAACCAATCCACATCAGTGATACATTTATACGTATTTGAAATGTTTTATTACGGCTGAATGTGGATTATTGACGCTAGATGTCAGCAGGGTAAATAGGCAAAATGCAAGTGAAAGGCTCCCTCTGGTGTTCAAAAGTGGAAATCACTTTGTTTGTTTTTCTTACTAGTGCCCCCTTAAAAGGAACCCCGAATATTTACATAAATAGATAGAAAATACTTGGCGTAGGTATACTAACTAAAAAGTAGAACTTAAAGTAAACAAATATTCGCCGTTTGACGTAAAATTGTTATGTTTACAACAACTTCCTGATATTACGGGCGCCGCCATCTTGAGGTGATGACGCAGAATCGTGAGACGCACTGGAGCAGTGAGCGTCAGTCGTGAGACGCACTGTTGATCTGGTTAACAGGAACGTCAGTAGTGTTTCGTCTGGTTAACAGGAGCGTCAGTAGTGTTTCGTCTGGTTAACAGGAGCGTCAGTAGTGTTTCGTCTGGTTAACAGGAGCGTCAGTAGTGTTTCGTCTGGTTAACAGGAGCGTCAGTAGTGTTTCGTCTGGTTAACAGGAGCGTCAGTAGTTTGTCTGGTTAACAGGAGCGTCAGTAGTGTTTCGTCTGGTTAACAGGAGTGTCAGTAGTGTTTCGTCTGGTTAACAGGAGCGTCAGTAGTGTTTCGTCTGGTTAACAGGAGCGTCAGTAGTGTTTCGTCTGGTTAACAGGAGCGTCAGTAGTGTTTCGTCTGGTTAACAGGAGCGTCAGTAGTGTTTCGTCTGGTTAACAGGAGCGTCAGTAGTGTTTCGTCTGGTTAACAGGAGCGTCAGTAGTGTTTCGTCTGGTTAACAGGAGCGTCAGTAGTGTTTCGTCTGGTTAACAGGAGCGTCAGTAGTGTTTCGTCTGGTTAACAGGAGCGTCAGTAGTGTTTCGTCTGGTTAACAGGAGCGTCAGTAGTGTTTCGTCTGGTTAACAGGAGCGTCAGTAGTGTTTCGTCTGGTTAACAGGAGCGTCAGTAGTGTTTTCGTCTGGTTAACAGGAGCGTCAGTAGTGTTTCGTCTGGTTAACAGGAGCGTCAGTAGTGTTTCGTCTGGTTAACAGGAGCGTCAGTAGTTGATCTGGTTAACAGGAGCGTCAGTAGTTGTTGTAAAATGGTAGATTGTGTGGCTTTTGGTTGTGATTTGGTCTCGGGAGAAAACAAGGAGAATGTTTAAGCTTTCATAACTTTCCTCGTAGTTACATGATTCGACGTCATACTACCCATAATGCACTGTGTTGTAAACAATGATGGCGTCTTCCGTGAAAATATATTTCGTAAAAGTTTAATAAAACGGTAGATTTTTCAGATTATTTTCGTGTGTATTTATATCTTTGATGATATAAGGAAAACTCGAAAACAAACATTAAAAAATTCTCGGGGTTCCTTTTAAAGATGCACTGTGTAAGAAAAAAAAATAACAAAGTGATCCAAGTAATGTCCACTTTTGAACAGCAGGGGGAGCAGTTCTGGTGCAGTTTGTCTCAGGGTTCTACAGTCATGGAAAACCTTGAAAAGTCTTGGAAAATTCTATTTTAATTTCCAGGCCCTGGAAAAGTTATGGAATTCTATGGGTTTTGGAAAAATCTAAATTGTTTTAGATTCAAAAATAAATTGGGGATAGTTTGTTGTGTTCTGCTGGAAGGTCAGGGCAATTAATAAAAACAAGAGATTTAGATTCAGTCCAATCGACATTTATTGAGTTTGGATTAAAAACAATCTTTCAGGCAGAATATTGATTTATATTATATTATTTTATTAAATGTCTGAGTCATATTTATAATTGTATGTTTTTGGAAAAGCTGAATCAAATTGAATAAAAAGTAATTTGTTAACCTGGGAAAAAACATGTGACTTTATTACACAAAAGATTTTGCACTTGAAATAAAATGACCTTGAAAGTATTTTCTGATCCAAATGATTTTTATGTCTAAAAATCTATAAAAACTGTGGTTTTGGTCCTAATCAGTGAATGAGAGACGGTTGTTGACTAAAAAGTGTTAAACAAGATCATGGAAAAGTTGAAGTCTGTACAAACCCTGGTCTATTTACCACAGTGACGTCTAGCATTAATATTCACATTCAGCTGTAATAAAACATTTCAAATACGTATAGCCTAAATGTATCACTGATGTGGATTGGTTAACAGTGTCTCTTAAGTATTCATGTTGTAAAGAATAAATATGATTTAAATGTTTGTGGACTATATGTGATCATTAAAACTCCTCTCAATCTCACACAGTACAGCCCCTTTAAACCAGGTGAGTGACTTGTGCGCGGATGTGTGTGTGTAACATAGTTATTAGGTGCAGTGTTAAATCTATGCAAATTGTTGAACAGCGCCCTCCTCTGGCGCCCAGTGTACTTGACAGTATAAAAGCGGAAAGTCCCGGGTTCTCCTCACTGTGACTGAGAACTTGACCAGGTAACATGTCAGTGGACTTGAGTGGACTAAATGTGGTTTTCACACATGTGCAGCCTTGTTATGCTAATTGGTGAATTTTATGTTGTGCCTTTTGCACTTTAGACTTGATTGAACATGTTTAGCTAAATTTTCTGTGAAGAACGGCACGGTGGCTGAGCGGTTAGCGCTCTTGCCTCACAGCAAGAAGGTCGCGGGTTTGATTCCCACACGGGCCGGGCCTTTCTGTGTGGAGTTTGCATGTTTCTCCCCGTGTCTGGGTGGGTTTTCTCCGGGCACTCCGGTTTCCCCCACCAACCAATAACATGCATGTTAGGGTAATATCCTCCAGCTACAGTAGTCCTGACCAAGCCTAAAGAACATCTGGAGATGGTCCCCGAGCGCTGCACTGTGGCGATCACTGCTCCTGAGGAGATGCCCCAGAGGCATTGAAGGATCCAGGGTCAAATGCAGAGGACAAATTTCCCTACGGGGACAATAAAGTGTACCTTAACCGTAACCTTATTTTACCGTGTTTTTCTGATTAGCATAGTTAGCAGCTAATCTCCGCAGATGAGCTGGAGCACATGGTGAATGTCCACTGCAAGCAAATTCACATACGTGTTTCTTTATTCTCTGTGCAGAATAAAATGCTGTCACAAACAATTCAGCCGTCTCCTTGGGTCAATTAAATGAGAAGGTAAGACACTGGTCACATGTGGCTGCACAAGAAAACTGACAAAAACTTTATAAAAACGAACACTGTGAAACTTATTTAACACTGAAGCACTGAACACCAACTGTGGAAGTTTAAAACGAGCTTCAGCAGAACTTTGACTTAAGTCTGAACTTTAGCTTCCACACTGGAGTTTTCTGTTTCCATCACAAAAGTAAAAGATTAAAGCCACTTTAGACTCACAACCTCGTCTGTTTGTGCAGCTGATCATATTTGAAAAAGTGAGTCTAAACTGCAGCTTTTTGAGTCTGACCACACGGGGGTCAAGATCTCTGCAGAAATATGATTATTTATGTTATTTAATGAATAAATGTTGCAGTGATAAACAAAGCTGTGGATGTGAGTGTTTTTATTCAGAGTTTAATTTGTAGAATGTGAACAGAACAGACTTTTATTCCAAACCTTCCTGTTCTTCTGTTCACAGATAAACCACAGACTGAACTGTCCGAGCGAACTGCAGCTAAACAGGAAGTGCACAGGAGAACAGTGGGCTACTTGTTTAATAATAACTCTGTGTCTATGAGTAAAACTAAACCTGTGAACGAGTCCTTGTCCCACAAACGCGTGCTGGAGCGTTGTTTTTGCTTCAGACGCTTGGATGCAGTCTGGTTTGAACACTGCCTGACTCTTACTGGATGTTCACTGACTTCAGGACACGTGAGGGTTTCTTATAAAGTGCCTGTTACACCAGATACTGTCACTGCAGTCAGGTTTGTCCAAAGCCACGCAGAGTCACGTAGATTCCCACGAGAACGCTGTATAATGACTTGAAAGCCTCATCAGACCACTGCAGTCTTAGAAACTTATAAAACCAATGCTTCTATGTACACTGACTCTGAGGAGTGTGGATGTGAGAGCTGGAGATGCAGGTCTGATGAGGCTTTCAATTCATTACACAGTGTTCTCACAGGAATCTACGTGACTTTGGATGAAACCGGACCTCAGAGACAGCATCTGGTGTAACAGACACTTTACAGTAAACCCACACGTGTCCCGAACCCGCCTCAGTCTGTGACATCCAGGATCACACCGGGCTCACACTGAATCCAGTCCAGCTCTGCTCAGGTCGTTCGGATCGTTTCTGTTTCAAGGAACTTTTCCCAGACTGCCGAAGCACTTCGGACTCTTTTTGATGAAGTTGTGAAAACAAGACACGACAAACAGGAAACCAAACAAGCGCTGGTGAAGAGAATCTGTTGGTTTTCAAAACAAAACCATTACGTTTCTGCTACAACAAGTACGTCAACATGCTCGACATAAACACGACTTTATAACACACAAGATGTAAATAAACGTCCCGTGTTTATCCACTGTGCAGCGAAAAGTCAAACAGAAAATGAACAGACGTGAAATAAACCCAAAACCCATAAACATAAACATAAATTTATGTGAACACAGAACACTTTTTTGGGTTTATTTCACGTCACTTCATTTCTGTTTGATATTTCGCCGACACAATGGACGAACACGGGAGGTTTATTTACATCTTGTGTGTTATAAAGTCGTGTTTATGTCGAGTTTTGACATAGTTTGTATTATTAGTGGTAATTATTTTATTTTGAAAACCTCCGGATTCACTTCACCAGCGCTCACTTGGTTTCCTGTTTATCGTGTCTTGTTTTCACAACTTCACCAAAAAGAGTTCGGAGCGCTCCGGCGTACGGACAAAATTTTAACAAATGAAACGGATTCGGAGCGCCGGATTGGCCGTACCAGAGACACCGGACTGGAGCTGGACTGGAGCCAGTGTGAGCCCGAAGTCCCTGCAGCTGTTCAGGGTGACTGCAGCTGTTCAGGGTGACTGCAGCTGTTCAGGGTGACTGCAGCTGTTCGTAGTGACTGCAGCTGTTCGTGGTGACTGCAGCTGTCGGAGTCCCTGCAGCTGTTCAGAGTCCCTGCAGCTGTTCGTGGTGACTGCAGCTGTTCGGTACTGCAGCTGTTCGTGGTGACTGCAGCTGTTCGTGGTGACTGCAGTGTTCGTGGTGACTGCAGGTGTTCGTGGTGACTGCAGCTGTTCGTGCTGCAGCTGTTCGGTGACTGCAGCTGTTCGTGGTGACTGCAGCTGTTCGTGGTGACTGCATCTGTTCGTGGTGGCTGCAGCTGTTCGGGTGACTGCAGCTGTTCGTGGTGACTGCAGCTGTTCGTGGTGACTGCAGCTGTTCGTGGTGACTGCAGCTGTCGTGGTGACTGCAGGTGTTCGTGGTGACTGCAGCTGTTCGGGTGACTGCAGCTGTTCAGGGTGACTGCAGCTGTTCAGGGTGACTGCAGCTGTTCGTGGTGACTGCAGCTGTTCGTGGTGACTGCATCTGTTGTGGTGCTGCAGCTGTTCGTGGTGACTGCAGCTGTTCGAGTCCTGCAGCTGTTCGTGGTGACTGCAGCTGTTCAGGGTGACTGCAGCTGTTCGTGGTGACTGGCAGGTGGTTCGTGGTGACTGCAGCTGTTCGTGTGACTGCAGCTGTTCGGGACTGCAGCGTTCGGGTGACTGCAGCTGTTCGTGGTGACTGCAGCTGTTCAGGGTGACTGCAGCTGTTCGTGGTGATGCAGCTGTCGTGGTGACTGCAGCTGTTCGTGGTGGCTGCAGCTGTTCAGAGTCCTGCAGCTGTTCGTGGTGACTGCAGCTGTTCGTGGTGACTGCAGCTGTTCGTGTGACTGCAGCTGTTCGTGGTGGCTGCAGCTGTTCAGAGTCCCTGCAGCTGTTCGTGGTGACTGTTCGTGGTGACTGCAGCTGTTCGTGGTGACTGCAGCTGTTCGTGGTGACTGCAGCTGTTCAGGGTGACTGCAGCTGTTCGTGGTGACTGCAGCTGTTCAGAGTCCCTGCAGCTGTTCGTGGTGACTGTTTACGGATCATAAATCTGTGAAACATCCTGAAGCTCAGGTGTGGTTTTCCACTGTTCTTAAAACAATGACCAACCACTGAAACTGAACTGAACTCAGACTTTAACAAAGCCAAAGACAGTTTCAGTTCAATAAGTCTGAGCTACAAGAGTCACACTGAGCTGTCGGAGTCCACAAGCTCCAGAGCGTGTCTTTATGCTAACTCCAGTTACCATAACGACACGCTAGCCTCGTCCAGCCTCTGAGAGCTGAAGGGTTAAAGCTCAGCAGAAAGCGTACATTTACCACGACATAACGCAACATGTAAACTACGTATGATTAGCATGAGTTCACCGCTGTTTTGTGTAAATATGGAACACGTCGCAGTCCCAGTTCATTTGTTCAGACGTGTTCTTATTTATGAATATTTACCAAATCCTGATTCTACTCTTAACCTGCCCCAAGCCCCAGACCTAAACTTACACATTTTAGTAACTTTATGCCTGAACTTACCCGTTTCACTTGAAGAAAACGTCTCCACGTGGCTTCAACCAAAACTCGTGTCATTCATATCGAGCTATATGTACGACGTAACATAAGTACGCAAAAAAGGCCTGACATCGAGCTAAAAATACGCTGTTTTTGTGTTGTGCTCTATGTACGCCTTCTAGTGAGACTGTGTTGAGTTCAGACTGCGTTCAGGTTAGTTTTCTCTTCGTGTTTTTTGTGATGAACGTCCAGGTCTTGTCAATTCTCTTCTTGATGTCCAGGTCTCGTCTCGTGGTTTTGTTTTTCTAGCTCTTGTACAAAAGCCACACTCGGCTGTCGGAGTCTAAAAGCTCCAGAGCGTGTCTTTATGCTAACTCCAGTTACCATAACGACACGCTAACCTCGCTCTGAGCTGGTGCAGGCGAGAGCTCAGACGGTGTTCAGGTGTTTAGTTTTCTCTTTGTGTTTTCTGTGATGTGCGTCCAGGTCTCGTCTCGTCTCTTCGTTCTGTCTTTCTATCCGTTCTATCTCTCTCACCTGCCGTTGTTTAGTTTCTCTTTGTGTTTTTTGTGATGTACGTCCAGGTCTTGTCTCATCTTGTCTTTTCTCTTCTTGATGTCTAGCTGGTCTCATCTCGTGGTTTTGTTTTTCTAGCTCTTGTACAAAAGTCACACTCGGCTGTCGGAGTCTAAAAGCTCCAGACGGTGTTCAGGTGTTTAGTTTTTTCTTTGTGTTTTTTGCGATGTGCGTCCAGGTCTCGTCTCGTCTCTTCGTTCTGGTTTTCTATCCGTTCTATCTCTCTCACCTGCCGTTGCTTCGTCAGCCTCAGATCTTCTTCCACGTGATTCTCCAGGAGCAGATCTTCGTACTCCGTCTGCAGCGCGTCGTTCTCCCGCCGCAGCGTGTCCAGTTTAGCTTCGCGTTTGGAGTTCTCCCGCCGGTACCAGCCCACGATCCCGACGCGCTGCTGCATCAGACGCTCGCAGTGCTTCTGGAGGAAGTCGTGTCTGCGCTGCACGCTCTTCTCCACCGATCGCAGCGTCGCCAGGTGCTGCTTCGCCTCTTTCTCTTTGCCGATGTAGTTCTCCAGCTGCAGGGTTCGTTTGTACAAGTCACAGTTCAGTCGTCGGGTTTGGTCCATGTTCAGCGTCAGCTTCTCCTTCTCCTCCTCTGGGATGTGAAGTTTGAGCAGCTCTTTCTCCAGTTTGCACTTCTTCTTCTCTAACTTCACGTTCAGCGCTCTGAGATCTCCCTCCTTCTTGCTCATCTGTTTGTAGCTCTCTTTCAAAGCTCTGACGTCGATCAGATCCTGCTCCAGTTTGTCGATCTTCTTCTGCGTCTCTTCGTTGTCGACACTCAGACTCTCGATCCTCGTGGCTTTTTCTCGATACTTCCTCACGTTCTCCTGCTCCTCTTCGTACGCCTTCGTCACTTCTGCCAGCCGTTTGTTCAGTAACTTGTTTTCTTTCTCTACATCCGCCGCCGACCCCTTCAGCGCCTCCCATTTCTTCTTCCAGCACGACTCTTGGACCAGTTTACGGATCGTGCTGGAGATCTGCTCCTGTATTTGTTGGTTTTCTTCTAGTTTTCGGTCTCTTCGTGCTTTCAGATCGCAGTAGTCCTGTTCGTAGTCCTGTTGTGGGACTTGTAACTCTAACTCTGCCAGGTGGTTTTGCCAGTCAAAGTTCTGGGTTTCTAAAATGTCTAACCTGTGTGCCATCGCGTGACACTCTCTCCGATTGTCTTCGCTCCTGAACTGTCGGATCTTTAGCTCCCTGTAGCGGTCTTGGAGGGCGTCGTTCTCTTGTCGCCACTGATGGACGTCGTCTCGGAGCTGGGCACAGAGCCGGTCAAAGTCTGGGTTGTTGGACTGAAGTCTGTTACAATCTTCCATCAGTTTGTCTCGTTCCTCTTGAAGTCGTTGAAATTCCTCAAACTTGCGTCGCAGCTCTGAACGTTTCTCCTCCAGCGTCTCCTTCTCCACACGCAGCCGTGGATTTGTGTTTGTAGCTCAGAACAGTTCTCTTCGTCAAGCTGCGACGTTAAGAACTGAAGCTCGTCCTTTAGGTCTCTGTTGTTGTGGGTCAGAGTCTGGTGCGTCTCCTCCAGCCGTCGTCTTTTCTCACAAATCGTTTCCGTGTCGCTCATTTGGCTGTAGATGTCCAGACACTGGTCCAGAATCAGGTCGTTTTCCTCCTGCAGACGATCGTTCTTCGTCTGGATCTGGTCCAGCTGCTCCAAACCCGCCGCTTCTCTCTTTGAAACTTCTAAGGTTAAACTCTGCTGCAGCTGTTCTAAGTGTCGCGTTTGGCTCAGGATCCACGAAGCGTCTGCGTCTTTGTCTGCGTCTGCGTCTTTGTCTGTGTCTGCGCTTGTGTTTGACCCTCGCAGTCCTTCAGCTGTTTTACCCTCTCTCTCTCGCTCTGCAGGACCTGATGTTCCTGCGTGTCCTCTGGTTCTTTCAGGCGTTGGACCTTCTCTCTCTCCTGCTCTGGTTCTTTCAGGCGTTGGACCTTCTCTCTCTCCTGCTCTGGTTCTTTCAGGCGTTGGACCTTCTCTCTCTCCTGCCTCCCTGCTCTGGTCTTCAGGTTGGACTTCTCTCTCTCCTGCTCTAGGTCCTTCAGGCGTTGGCCTTCTCTCTCTCCTGCTCTGGTTCTTTCAGACGTTCAACCCTCTCTTCTCACTCTGCAGGACCTGGACCTTCTCTTGTTCTCTCTGCAGGACCTGGTATTCCTGCGCCGCTCCCTCCAGCGCCGCTCTGAGCACCACACATTTGGACTCCTCGCAGTCGCTCTGGAGGATGCTGATTCTGATGCTTTCGTTTTGGTTTAACAAAGCTCCGAGCGTTCTGAAGGAGTCGTTTATGAAAGCCTGGACTTCCCCGGACACGCCGCGGCTCAAACCCTCGAAATCCATCTCAAATACGACGTTATATCTGACTTTAAACGTAACTTTGGCTCTGTGTTTGCAGAGCTTGTGTTCGCGCTGCCGTCTCGTTCGTTCGTCTGTTCTGAATGATTCCGTCTGAACTCTGTGACATCACAAAGCCGTGTGCAGCTCAGCCGGCCAATCAGGAGCCAGCAGAACATTCCGCCGCTGCTAGGCAACGGTGGAGCTGTGTTCCGGTGATGTCGTCGTGTTACCATGGCAGCCAGTCTGAGTTTGAGACCAGTTTGACCTGAAATGAGCTGAATTCTTATAAAACTCATAAATCGAACTCTTGTGTAATGTTTATTTGTTTAGTCCAGTTTGAGTCCTGGTTAGGTCCAGTTATAATCTCGTCTAGTCCACTAAATAGACTTATAGCTTAAGAAGACATAATTATATTTTGATTGAAGAGTGACTGAACTGACAAAGCTAAATTTATCTTCAAATAAATCAACGAAAAAAAGAACAGAACAAACAGAGTTTTATGAATTTTATAATTTTAACTATGTAAAACTTGTATTTAAATGCTTAAATGGACTTGCTCCTGAACCACTCAGCAGGTTTGTGAAAAGACTCTCCACAAGGTCCACAAGAGCCTCCGCACATGGGACTGTAAAGTTCCCTTTTGTAAAACCTCTTTAGCTCAGAGTCTTTTCAGTGTAAGGAGCAAAGCTCTGGAACTCTCTGCCTGCTCAGATAAAGACATAAACAGACTGTCCACTTTCCAGAAGCAGACTAAGGCCCGGCTCATAGACCAGCAGCAGTGTGATCATGTGTAAACTGTACCAGTGTGTATGAGAGCTTCAGTGTATGTTTATGATGAATGTAAATAAAAGATTATTGGTTGTGACATATTCACTGTATTTATCTTATATTGGTTCTTCTCCCACTACTTTTTATATTGTTTGTAATCTGTTTAAAAGCTCTTCTAGGACCGGTGTTGAGAATTAACCTTTGGCTATAAACACTGTGGTACCTGCATCAGAGAGCTGCACGCTTATCTATGTTTGGTGTACTTGTCCCGATCAAATAAACAATAAATAAGAGTTGTAGCTCAACGACGTTCTTCGTGTTGGCGTTCTTCGTGTTGGCGTTCTTCGTGTCGGCGTTCTTCGTGTTGGCGTTCTTCGTGTCGGCGTTCTTCGTGTCGGCGTTTTCGTGTTGGCGTTCTTCGTGTTGGCGTTCTTCGTGTCGGCGTTCTTCGTGTTGACGTTCTTCGTGTTGGCGTTCTTCGTTTGGCGTTCTTCGTTGACGTTCTTCGTGTTGAGTCTTGTCTTGGCGTTCTTCGTGTCGACGTTCTTCGTGTCGGCGTTCTTCGTGTCGGCGTTCTTCGTGTCGACGTTCTTCGTGTTGACGTTCTTCGTGTCAGCGTTCTTCGTGTTGACGTTCTTCGTGTTGACGTTCTTTGTCTTGGCGTTCTTCGTGTTGACGTTCTGCATGTTACGGGTGGAACCTTGGGGTGTCGCTGCAGCTCCACAGCCAAGCCAGGGTTTAAGGGGAAGTCGGCTGTTTGCCCGCGTAGAAGCCTGTTTCTGTGGGAGGCCAGAGCGTTTGCTGGGCCGTGTCATTGTTGTAAGATTGTATGGTGAGTTTTATTCTCAGGTTGTAATGTTTTAGTGTAAGATGACAATGTTTACTAGTGTTTTTTGTCTCATGGTAGGGCCACATGAGGGTTCTGAGTTATAGGCCTGTGGTGGCCCAGGGTGTGGTAGCTCAGGGTGTGGTGGAGTTGATTGTGTGTGAGGCGATTATGACACACAGGTACAGCATCTTTTAGATTTTTATAGATTAAACTGTTTTTGACTGAACAGTGTTTTGTATCTTGTATTTAAATCTTTTTTACAGTGAACATTGCTGTCTGCTGTCCTTTTGTTTTTGAGTTTAAGTTTTTTTATTTTTAGTTAGTCGGCCTGGGTTTAGGGGCTGCTGGTTGGTCTGTGTGAAGGCAGACTAACTTATTATTATTTTTGTTTGTTCGTCTAACTGTCTGTTATTGGTCACTTCCCTAAAAGCTCAATCTCAGTGTCGATAAAACCTGTAATCAAACCTGACTTTTGCAGTGCTCATGGTGTTTGTAGTGTTTAGCTGATTGCAGTGGGTTTTGTTTGTGTTTGGTCGCCTTACACAGGTTCATTCAGGTTTCAGAAAGTATCTATACTGAAAAACCCATTTGTTTTATTTGTCCTAAATAAATAATGTGAATTTACATACGACTTGTTGTATCTGTAACTCGCAGAAGGCAGGGGTGTCAGACTGGGGGGGTAAATAGTGCAAGTTTCCCCAGAGCAGGAAAGGGCCCCCAAAAGTACAGTGTGTAATAAATTGTTCCTCTAAATGCAGTTATTTCTGATATCAACAAATGAACTTTGATTTTAAAAAACTTAACTGCTGAACAATTAGGAATATTTATTGGCCAAATTATGTACAAGTTTAACAGCTAGAAATTACAATATTATAAGCACGAGATTTCAGATTTTACTGAACAAAACCCTAACCCTGACCCTAAGGAGGTGGGGTTCATAGTGCTGCTACACTGAAGAGATAAACATTGAACAGGTCACATCATAGAAGTATTTGGGCTGCTTTTTGACCCCCAGTTTCATTGGGCGGGGCATGTGGACTATATTTGTTCAAAAATTACTCAGCGTCTGTACTTTTTAAGACGTCTGAGGGTTCATGGAGTAGACAAGAAGTAATGCTCCTCTTCTTTAGGACGTGTATAGAGTCTATCATCAGATATGGGATTACGACATGGTGTGGTAGCTTATCTGTTAAGCTTAAGCCACAAATTAATACCTTAACCAAGAGAGCAGGGACAATAATGGGCATTCCTCCTCCACTTTCTCTTTCAGACATGTTTGATGAAGCTGTAATTAAACAGGGACAAAAAATAGCCAAAGATCCTTCCCACATTCTGTCAGATCAATATGAATTATTGCCTTCGGGCAAAAGGTACAGGATGCCCAATGTAAGAGGAATCGCTATAAATATTCATTTATTCCTCTGTCTATTTCCCTGATCAATAAGAAGAAACTGCTTTGATGGAACATGAACAGTTTTTCATATGGACAAGTAGGGAAGAGTGTAATATTAACTGCACTTTAGGCCATGTGGAAGCTGCAATAATCTTACTAAGGCACTTTAGGGAAGAGTGCAATTGTTTAGCTGCACTTTAGGCCTTTTGGGAAATGCAATCTTGGTTACTATGTTTTTAGGCCATGGGACAGATGCAATGAAAAATGCACTCTAAGGCCATATGGATTGTGCAATGTTGTTTGTACATTGTGAATATGAATTTTCTTCCTTTTTCCTGTGGACTGTGTCACTCTTGGTTGAACATTATGTGTTGTTGGTGCTGTATGTTTGCAATGTATGTTTTTGCCCTGATGTCCAAGACAAATTTCTCCTGTGAGGAGACAATAAAGGCTAATCTAATCTAATAATCTAATGTTTTGGCAAGTTGACACAAAACAAGTTAGCTAAAATGTAAAACAATTGGTTTAAAACATTTTGGTTCCAACCTGACAGTTTTGACCCAAAACCAAACACATAAATGTCAGTTATGGCAGTAAAAATCTTGAAAGTTAGTATTAAAATACTGTAATTTCTGCCCTATTGAGCGCACCTGAATATAAGCCGCACCCACTAGATTTAAGTAAGAAAAATGATAAAGTACATATATAAGCCGCACTTGTTAATAGTAGTCTATGAGAATCTATAATTTTGCTGCATTGCCTTATAAGCCGCAGTGTACAAAGCTTGAGAAAAAGTAGCGGCTTATAGGCCAGAAATTACGGTAGTTCAGTTTGATCTGCTGAAGCCTGCAAAACCCTAATAATGTGTGGAATGTATAAATACATCAATAGGCTGTGTATGATCATTCTAAAAGGAAATAAACCTAAACAAATAGAAATAATGTGAGTGGAATAAAATATTAACCAGATTATGCAAAGGGGCCCATAGACAGAAATTGTACCTGGGGCCCAGAATTTGGTGCTACACCCCTGCAGAAGAGTCAAGTCTGAGGTTTTAGAGAAATGTTTAAAGCATAGACTGTATAATCAGATATATACAGTCTATGGTTCAAACTGAAGAAGAAAAGCAGCTGGAGTCACTGAGGTTTAGTCAAACAAACAGATAAAAGTGATTATTCTGAACCCAGATGTTTAAACAGATTCTCACAGGTTTATTTGAGCTGATTATTGATCAGTGAAGTTACAAATGATGAAGAAACTGACAAATCAAAGTGTAAAATCTGGTCGACAAAAAGACTCTTTACACAAAACTTTAACACAATGTAAGTGTTATTCATTCTTCTCATTTCTGAGGGTTTGGTCACATTTACTGTTTTCTAACAGTTTATTTCAGATTCACTGGACATTTCATGAAAACAAACCAAATGTTTAGTGAAATAAATCTAATCCTGTTGAACTTTGAAGACGTTTATAATCTGTGTTCAGTTGTGACGACAAAACCAGACACATTTAAACGTCTGATCAGGAGGAAATGTTCTGTTAATAAACTCGTTCACTTTGTGTTTTTACTGATTCTGGTTAAAATCTAACCCGTCCAGTCAAATGGTTTATCTCAGATATTTGTGAATTCACAAACACAGATAAACCATCTGGCCTTCCAGCTGCTCGATTGGTTTGGGAGTCTGAACCAGCGGTGTTTTGTCAGTGTTAAGACGGCTGTTAGTGCCTCGGTGCTAACCCTACCCTACATTCAAGCTAAACAAAGATGGCTGCTCTCGTGGATGTTTGTGTTTCTGTTGCTTTTGATGCAGTTTCAGCAGAAATACAGAGTCATTTCTCTTTGAAAGAAGAGCCGTATGTGTGACGTTTACTTGTAAGGTCGGTCCCACACCCAATCAGCTCCAAGTATTTCACTAAACGCCTTTTCTCAAACACTTTGAGCGAGTCAAGTCCCAGATGGATATAGAGAGAACTCAGACACACATCCATCTGGACTGAGACAGGTTATGTTAAAATGTGACGTCTCTGTGTTTGTCCTGCAGGATTCAAACATGAGGCTGTTTGTCCTGGTTTAGTGTTTCTGTCACAGAGAGAAGAGTGTGTGTGTATGGAGTGTGTAAATGTGTGTGTGAGGTGTGTGAGTATAGATGTGTAGATGTGTGTGTGAGGTGTGTGAGTGTAGATGTGTAGATGTGTGTGTGATAAACGTGACTCTCACAGAGGCTCTTTGTGCTCAAACTAAGAACTAAAGCTGAAAAATCCAACACTAAACCTCCAAACACACTTTATACTCACACACATTTAGTCACACAAACACACACACGTGAGACGTTTCCACGGTGACGTCAGCTGAAGCTAACACACTGTTTAGTCTCTGTGTTTGAGCTTCAGGAGCAGCGACTCCGCTCTGAGCTCCACAAACCTGATCAGGACAAACCTGCAGCTGTTTGTCTGGAAGGCACCAATCAGAAGGCTCGTGTACAGGAGGAGGCGGGGCTTACAGATGTGACAGCAGCGAGTGACAAAACTACAAACATGACAAACCCTGGCTTTCTTACTGTGAGGGCAAAGTGGCTTCATCTGACTGAGATTCTTCTGTTTTTAGTTTCCACATCAGTAAAGTTGGATCAATAATATTTCCCACACGTTTGGATCAATCACACGTTTGGATCAATCACACGTTATGATCAATCACACGTTTGGATCAATCACACGTTTGGATCAATCACACGTTTGGATCAATCACACGTTTGGATCAATCACACGTTTGGATCATACACGTTTGGATCAATCACACGTTTGGATCAATCACACGTTTGGATCAATCACACGTTTGGATCAATCACACGTTTGGATCAATCACACGTTTGGATATCAACGTTTGGTCATCACACGGATCAATCACACGTTTGGATCAATCACACGTTTGGATCATCACACGATCATCACACGTTTGGATCAATCACACGGATCAATCACACGTTGATCAATCACACGTTTGGATCAATCACACGGATCAATCACACGCGATTTTAACAAAATAAAATCTTTTCTGTGACTTCAACACAAACAGATGTGACTGTGTTGGACCAATCAGACGCTCCGATGGATCAGGGACTAAAAGGACACGCCCCCTTTTCAGAGCCAATCATATTTTCACGATTTAACCAAATGTTCAAGAGAAAAAACTCTTCACAGAAAACTGCAGCTGAACCAGATTTTCAGATTTATAAAAGGTTAGTGCTGATAGTCAGGTCCAGAAGGACAGAAGTGAGCTGGTTTCCATGGTGATGGGCTTTTTACTGTTGCTAAGGGGTCTAAACTGTTATATTTTTATCTTAATCTTTACCCTTAACCTTACCCATCACCCTAACCCTTCTCCTAACCTTACCCATCACCCTAACCCTTCTCCTAACCTACCCATCACCCTAACCCTTCTCCTAACCTTACCCATCACCCTAACCCTTCTCCTAACCTTACCCATCACCCTAACCCTTCTCCTAACCTTACCCATCACCCTAACCCTTCTCCTAACCTTACCCATCACCCTAACCCTTCTCCTAACCTTACCCATCACCCTAACCCTTCTCCTAACCTTACCCATCACCCTAACCCTTCTCCTAACCTTACCCATCACCCTAACCCTTCTCCTAACCTTACCCATCACTGACTCTCTAGTATTTACCTCTTTAAAACCACACATATTGAACATATTTAAACTACTCACTCATTTATTTTATTTTTTTTATTTATTTGAGGGACAATACACATTAATGAACATTTGTATAAACAAATGTAAATATGCCGGATTGTAGCTATCCATCCATCCATCCACTTTATTTATAAAGCACATTTTATAAACAGGACTGTTTCCAAAGTGCTGCACAAAGAAATAATTTAAAAAAATATATGTACAAAAGCATACAAAACTAACAACTATAATACCAAAAGTAAATACAACAATTAGAAAACATAAAACCATATCACTAGATAAAAACTAAGCTAAAAAATAAATAAATAAATAAAAAGAATAAAATAAATAAAAATAAATAATAAAAGACAACAGAGGACCACACAACTCAGTCGGTGTTAAAAGCCAGAGAGTAAAAGTGGGTCTTAAGTGGGAGCGGATCGAACATGGAGGCAGAGCGTTCCAGAGCCTAGGACCAGCTACAGAGAACGCTCTGTCTCCTCTGGTTTTAAGTCTGGTCTAGGCACCACGAGCTGGAGCTGACCTCTGACCTCAGAGCGACCGCAGGAGTGTAGATTTGGATGAGGTCAGAGATGTAAGTAGGTGCCAGTCCATTCAACGCTTTAAAAACAAACAATAAAATCTTAAAATCAATTCTAAAATGAACAGGAAGCCAGTGCAAAGATGCAAGAATTGGAGTAATGTGCTCACGTTTTTTGGTTCCTGTTAAAAGTCGTGCCGCGGAGTTCTGGACTAACTGTAAGAGAGAAAGAGCGTGCTGTGTGATGCCAGTATAAAGAGCATTACAGTAGTCCAGGCGCGAAGAAATAAAAGCATGCACGACTTGTTCAAAGTGTCTAAATGTTAAAAACGGTTTAACTTTAGATAAAAGACGAAGATGATAAAAGCCTAATTTAACAACTGTGTTTATCTGTTTGTTAAGTTTAAAATCACTGTCCATGGTGATGCCAAGGTTGGTGGCCGAGGGACGAATGTAATCATTAAAGAGCCCAGGTCTAGCTCAGGATTAGTGGGCCCAAAAGAACAATTTCAGTTTTTCCCTCATTAAGACACAAAAAGTTTTGGGCCAACCAAGCCTTGACGTCGCTAAGGCAGTTCAGGAGAGGTGTCAGGGGCCATTGCTATTTTTTTGCAATCGGAAGGTAAATTTGACAGTCATCGGCATAAAAGTGATACGCAACATTGTGCTTCTTAAAAATTTCACCAAGTGGGAGCAAATATAATGAAAAAGGACAGGGCCAAGAATTGAACCCTGGGAACTCCACAGACCAAAGGGCGGAGGCAGAGGTGGAGTCCCCCAGCTTAATAATAAAAGATCTTCCACTGAGGTATGACCGAACCATTCTAAAGCGGTCCCCTGACACTAACACAGTGTTCCAGGCGATCTAAAAGAATTGTGTGGTCAACTGTGTCAAAAGCAGCAGTCAAGTCTAAAAGCACTAAAATGGCTGAACTGCCAGAATCAGTCATTAAAAGTAGGTCGTTAAAAACCTTTAAAAGTGCAGACTCGGTGCTATGCAGAGCTTTATATCCTGACTGAAACACATCTAAAATTCTATGTGCATTTAGAAAAGGTAGGACTTGGCTCAGGACACTTTTTTCTTTTTTTTTTATAAAAAAGGAAGTTTAGAGATAGGCCGATAATTTGAAGCCATAGAAACGTCTAGTCCTGTTTTCTTAAGCAGGGGTTCAATCACAGCCTGTTTGCAAAAAGATGGCAGAACTCCAAAAGCAAGGCTACTATTTACAATGCTATAAAGCTCATTTACATCCGTAGTCCTGAGGCAGGTCACAAGTACAATAAACAATTACAAAACAATTATACAATACATGAAACATCTAAAAGTAAATAACATGTTATGTCTAATGATCACATGACTGGTTTGATTTCAGCCAGAGCTTAAGCTGAATTTAAAATTCTCATGTAGAGCATTCTCTTATTTGAAGAGGAAAATCTCCTTCACAGAGAGAGTTTAGTCCAAAGGCAGTTTTTCTGTCGAACACCTCACAGTCTCTTAACCCTGGTCCACATGTTACTAGTGGTTTTTGTTTTGAAGAATACTGACATGGGAGGCGGAGCTAATCCATGTAGCACTTTATAGATAAAACATATTTAAAAAGCTTAAAATGTTCAAAGCTAAAAAGATTATGTTTTTTTAAATGTTACAAACATGGAATGAAAGGGGTTTTCTGTCAAAGACCTTTAGAGATTTTTTGTAAAGTGACTTTATTATTTTAAATGTACTTGCTGTAGTTAAAGACCAACTTGTGATACATTATTCAAATCTGTTCATGGGTGAAAAGATCGTCCTTTTACAATCCATTTTAGAGCACTTTTTTCTTTTATGATAAATGATTGAGTCCATCTTCACTTTAGTTCAGTTTAGTTCAGTTCAGTTCAGTTTAGTTCAGTTCAGTTCAGTTCAGTTCAGTTCAGTTTAGTTCAGTTCAGTTCAGTTCAGTTCAGTTTAGTTTCAGTTCAGTTCAGTTTAGTTCAGTTTTAGTTCAGTTCAGTTCAGTTCAGTTCAGTTTAGTTTAGTTCAGTTCAGTTCAGTTCAGTTCAGTTTAGTTTAGTTTAGTTCAGTTCAGTTTAGTTAGTTTAGTTCAGTTTAGTTCAGTTCAGTTCAGTTTAGTTCAGTTTAGTTCAGTTCAGTTCAGTTCAGTTCAGTTTAGTTTAGTTCAGTTAGTTCAGTTTATTCAGTTAGTTAGTTCAGTTTAGTTCAGTTTAGTCAGTTTAGTTTAGTTCAGTTTAGTTCAGTTTAGTTTAGTTTAGTTCAGTTCAGTTTAGTTCAGTTCAGTTCAGTTCAGTTCAGTTTAGTTCAGTTCAGTTTAGTTCAGTTCAGTTTAGTTCAGTTCAGTTCAGTTCAGTTCAGTTTAGTTCAGTTCAGTTTAGTTCAGTTCAGTTCAGTTCAGTTTAGTTCAGTTCAGTTTAGTTCAGTTCAGTTCAGTTTAGTTTAGTTTAGTTCAGTTCAGTTTAGTTCAGTTTCTCGACAGTGTTTCATATTCATGCTTTGGTTTGAATCTCTTTCTTGAAGCACTCTTGTGAGTCGTGTGAGTCTCGTCAGGGTTGGGGTTCGACTCTCACACTCGTGTACGACGGGTAAAAGATTCACTTCTAGACTTTTTTAAAACATTCTTGCTCAGTCCTGTAGCTCTCACCGACTCTGTGTTTTCCTCCTAGAGCCACCAGACTCTCTGCAGGGCCACGTTCAGCCCCCGGGCCTCACTTTGGTCCAGTCTCCAGCACAAAGACTCCGCCCACATCTGCTCTATGACATCATCATCGAGGTCCCGTGCACGGCCCAAAGCAGCTCAGCTCAAACACAAAGCTCCTTTCACTTTTCTCAATCAGCTGTGACCTTTGACCCTGGCTCTTACATCACCCCCCCCCCCTCTAATCCTGCCGCGCTCTGATTGGCCGCCGCAGCCTCTTCCTCCGGCGCTGCTCTGTGATTGGACGAGCTCCATCATCAGAGGATACAAAACCCTGCAGCTGTTCAGAGCCACAGCACAGACCCTGCAGCTGTTCAGACGCTCCGGACCAGACCAGGACCAGGACCAGGACCAGGAAGTGCACAGGTGAGCCCCGCCCCCAGCCCCGCCCACTCTGCTTTAGACCAGGTTGAAACCCAGGTTTAGTCCAGCCTTAGTCCTGTTTTAGTCCTGCTTTTTATCCTGTTTTTGTCCTGGTTTAGTCCTGTTTTAGACCAAGTTTAGACCTGGTTTAGACTTGGTTTAGTCCAGGTTTTCTCCTGTTTTAGACCAGGTTTAGTCGAGGTTTAGTCCAGTTTAGTTTTAGATTAAATCTACAAAAGTGTCTGTTATTTCTTTTTTCTTCAGAGATTCAAACTTTC
>CM076411.1:2580392-2672892 GCA_038363315.1 Mugilogobius chulae
AAGAGTAAGAAAGAACGACCTCGTGAAGAGTAAGAAAGAACGACCTCGTGAAGGGTAAGAAAGAACGACCTCATGAAGAATAAGAAAGAACGACCTCATGAAGGGTAAGAAAGAACGACCTCATGAAGTAAGAAAACACGACCTCATGAAGGGTAAGAAAGAACGACCTCATGAAAGGGTAAGAAAACACGACCTCATGAAGGGGTAAGAAAGAACGACCTCATGAAGGGTAAGAAGAACGACCTCATGAAGGTAAGAAAAGAACGACCTCATGAAGGGTAAGAAAGAACGACCTCATGAAGGGTAAAGAAAGAACGACCTCATGAAGGGTAAGAAAGAACGACCTCATGAAGGGTAAGAAAGAACCGTAACCTCATGAAGGTAAGAAAGAACGACCTCATGAAGGGGTAAGATAGAGAACGACCTCATGAAGGGTAAGAAAGAACGACCTCATGAAGAGTAAGAAAGAACGACCTCATGAAGAGTAAGAAAGAACGACCTCATGAAGGAGTAAGAAAGAACGACCTCATGAAGGGTAAGAAAGAACGACCTCATGAAGAGTAAGAAAGAACGACCTCTATGAAGGGTAAGAAAGAACGAACCTCATGAAGAAAGAACGACTCATGAAGGGTAAGAAAGAACGACCTCATGAAGGGTAAGAAAGAACGACCTCATGAAGGGTAAGAAGAACGACCTCATGAAGGGTAAGAGAACACGACCTCATGAAGGTAAGAAAGAACGACTCATGAAGAAAGAACGACCTCATGAAGGGTAAGAAAGAACGACCTCATGAAGGGTAAGAAAGAACGACCTCATGAAGGGTAAGAAAGAACGACCTCATGAAGGGTAAGAAGAACGACCTCATGAAGGTAAGAAGAACGACTCATGAAGAAAGAACGACCTCATGAAGAGTAAGAAAGAACGAACGACCTCATGAAGGTAAGAAAGAACGACCTCATGAAGGGTAAGAAAGAACGACCTCATGAAGGAAAGAAAGAAACGACCTCATGAAGGGTAAGAAAGAACGACCTCATGAAGGGTAAGAAAGAACGACCTCATGAAGAGTAAGAAAAAAACGACCTCATGAAGAGTAAGAAAGAACGACCTCATGAAGAAAGAACGACCTCATGAAAAGATAAGAAAAGAACGACCTCATGAAGGTAAAAAAAACGACCTCATGAAGAGTAAGAAAG
The DNA here is from genome assembly GCA_038363315.1 of Mugilogobius chulae. NCBI lineage: Eukaryota > Metazoa > Chordata > Actinopteri > Gobiiformes > Gobiidae > Mugilogobius > Mugilogobius chulae. The sequence goes on from CM076411.1 coordinate 2,581,586, forward strand.
AACGACCTCATGAAGGGTTAAGAAAGAACGACCTCATGAAGAGTAAGAAAGAACGACCTCATGAAGGAAGAGAAAAGAACGACCTCATGAAGAGTAAGAAAGAACGACCTCATGAAGGAGAGAAAGAACGACCTCATGAAGGAAGAAAGAACGACCTCATGAAGGGTAAGAAAGAACGACCTCATGAAGAAAGAACGACCTCATGAAGAAGAACGACCTCATTATTATTATTATTTATGTTTATTTCTTTCCCTCTCGTGCGTTTACCCGATGTTTTTTCTTTGGTTTCTTAGGTTACGTGCCTTTGACTGTATTTTTGCGCTCTTTCTGTCAGGTTACGTGCGTTTACCTGATGTTTATTTCTTGTTTCCCTCAGGTTACGTGTGTTTATGATTTTTTTTGTTTCCTATTACGTGTGTTTACCTGATGTTTATTTCTTGTTTCCTAGGTTACGTGCGTTTACCTGATGTTTATTTCTTGTTTCCCTCAGGTTACGTGGTTTACCTGATGTTTATCTCGTGTTTCCTAGGTTACGTGTTTATCAGATTTATTCGTGTTTCCTAGGTTACGTGTGTTTATCAGATGTTTATCTCGTGTTTCCTAGGTTACGTGCGTTTCCGTAAAGATTACCCGGAGCTGTTCGAGAACCTGACTCCCGAGGCCGTCCGCAGCACCATCGAGGCCGGATACCCAGGAATCCTCCAGAGCCGCGACAAGTACGGCCGCGTGGTTCTGCTGTTCAACATCGAGAACTGGGACTACGAAGAGATCACCTTCGACGAGGTAAAAGACCAGTACCCAGACCAGACCAGACCAGGACCAAGACCAGGACTAGAGCCAGGACAGAGACTAACACTGAGACTGAGACTAAACCAGACAAGTACGGCCGCGTGGTTCTGCTGTTCAACATCGAGAACTGGGACTACGAGGAGATCACCTTCGACGAGGTACGAGACCAGGACCAGGACCTAGACCAGGACCAGGACCAGGACTAGAGCCAGGACAGAGACTAACACTGAGACTGAGACTAAACCCAGACAAGTACGGCCGCGTGGTTCTGCTCTTCAACATCGAGAACTGGGACTATGAAGAGATCACCTTCGACGAGGTACGAGACCGAGACCAGGACCAGACCAGGACCCAGACCAGACCCAGACCAGAACCAGGACCAAGACCAGGACCAGAACCCAGAACGAGACAGAGACTAACGCCGAGACTGAAACTAAACCAGACAAGTACGGCCGCGTGGTTCTGCTGTTCAACATCGAGAACTGGGACTACGAAGAGATCACCTTCGACGAGGTACGAGACCGAGACCAGGCCAGGACCCAGGCCAGGACTTAGACCAGGACCAGAACCAGGACCACAACTGCGACACGGTGGTGCAGTGGTTAGCGCTCTGGCCTCATAGCAAGAAGGTCCTGGGTTCGACTCCCGGGGCCTTTCTATGTGGAGTTTGCATGTTCTCCCTGTGTCTGCGTAGGTTTCCTCCTACAACTAAAAACATGTCCATTAGTGCCTCCCCTGACCCTTCCTCCAGGGCAAAAGAGATTCTGAATCTCAGCGGGACTTCTCTGGTTAAATAAAGGTCAGTTCATTGAATTAAATAATATACTGTATATAATAAATAACTGGAGAAGCTTAAAATGATCAATAAAGCCATTTGGCCACGCCCACTTCTCATTTAGGCATCTCCCACTTTTCCATTTAAAAGGAGAATATCCCAGTCACACACAGGCTTTAGGGCTGGACTATTCAATATACGGACCGAGGGCCATTCAGGGCCCACAACCGTTCAAGACCGGCCCCCGACCCATTTTCAAACGTCAGAAAATATGTTTATTTTGTTTTTCCTGGTGTGGTTTTAGGTTTGTGCTGGTTTAGACCTGATTGATTCAGTCTAGTTCTGCTCTTACGTTTTGTAATGTTAAAACACATTTCATGTTTGGGATCGGCCTTTTGTGTTAAAAGTGGTGACGTTGAGTGAAAGTCTGGTGAAAGTGAACGTCGTCTGGTGAACGTTTGGTGAATGTTTAGTGACATCTGGTCCAGACACTGCTGCTCGTGTGAAGAATGCAGTGGAACAAAGCTTTTCTTCGAGCTTACTGTGTGTGTCGTGTGTGTTTGTTTAGATTCTTCGAGCCTATTGTGTGATTCTGGAGAAACTTCTGGAAAACGAAGAGACTCAGATCAACGGTTTCTGTATCATCGAGAACTTTAAAGGTTTCACGATGCAACAGGCGTCTGGAATTAAACCCACCGAGCTCAAGAAGATGGTGGACATGCTGCAGGTACACAACAACTACACAACATACGACACAACACAACATACAACCCTCACACACCCTCAGACATACACACACTGAGACAGACTCAAACCCATGGAGCTGGAGGTGGTGGACCTGCTGCAGGTACACAACAACTACACAACTACACACAACTACACACAACACAACACAAGAACATACACTGTAAAAATCCCAAGGCCAAAAGTTAAACTAACTTAAATCTTTATGTTGATATAACTTGACATAATGAGTCAAAGATTTACAACTTAGACTTTTAAGTTATAAGAGAGAGAGAGAGGAAGAAAGAAAGAGAGAGAGAGGGGGGGGAAAGAGAGAGAGACAGAGGAAAGAAAGAAAGAGAGAGAGAGAGAAAGAAGAGAGAGAGAGGGAAAGAAAGAAAGAGAGAGAGAGGGAAAGAGAGAGAGAGGAAAGAAAGAAAGAGAGACAGAGGAAAGAAAGAAAGAAAGAAAGAGAGAGGAGAGGGGGAAGAGAGAGACAGAGGAAAGAAGAAAGAAAGAGAGAGAGGGGGGAAAGAGAGAGACAGAGGAAAGAAAGAAAGAGAGATAGAGTGGGGGAAAGAGAGAGAGACAGAGGAAAGAAAGAAAGAGAGAGAGAGAGGAAAGAAAGAGAGAGACAAGAAAGAGAAAGAAACAGGAGAGAAAAAGAGAGAGAGAAAAAAGGAGAGAAAGAGAGAGAAAGAGAGGGAGAGAGAGAAGGGAAAGAGAGGGAGAGTAGAGCGACAGAAGAGAAAGTGAATGGGGGGAGAAAAATGAAGAAAGAGGGAGAAAGAAGAGAGAGAATGTCATGTCAGACAACTCATGTACATTAGTTTAATCAACATAAAACTTTGAGGCAGAAATTGAACTTACATTTTAAGTTGAAGTGCATTTTATTTTTTACAGTGTACAACCCACACACACCCTCAGACATACACACACTGAGACAGACTCAAACCCACCGAGCTGGAGGTGGTGGACATGCTGCAGGAACCAGAGCTGTTAAAGTAAAAGTCCAGTTATTTGTGTAAAAAAACAACTCTGGCAAAAGTCAAAGTCCAGCTTAAAATAAACCAATTTTACTTCAGTAGAAAAGGTCAAAAGTACAATCACACTGCCAAACGTCATTCTCTTGATTAAAACTATAAATGTGTCAGATTATTTCACTTGTTTCAATATTTCTAAAGTTTTCAGGAGATTTTAGCTTGAATCAAATTTGACACTGGGGTAAAAATGTTTTACTTCATTAGCAAATAATTGTCTTGAAACAAATGTATTGAAACAAGACAGAGAACACATCGAAACAAGTCAAAGAATCTACATCAAATAAAACCATCTGAACCAAGATTAAAATCCACATTTTAAGACATTTACCCAATCTGCCTTCCCTACCTCTGTTTACTTGTTTATTTGTGTTCTGAATCGTTTCTTTACATGTTTGTTTACTTGTTTATTTGTTTATTCAGGATTCTTTCCCGGCTCGGTTCAAGGCCGTTCACTTCATCCATCAGCCCTGGTACTTCACCACCACCTACAACGTGGTCAAACCTCTGATGAAGGGCAAGCTGCTGGAGAGGGTAAGACACGCCCCCGACCACGCCCACACAACCTGACCCCCCTCCCCCCACACCCAGAGACACCTCCTCCTCTAACACAACCTGCCCATCACCCCAAACGAACACGACTGTAAAACCGCTCTCTACACTTCTGTGACCAGCGGACCTTTCTTGTCCCTGCAGCTGTTCAGTGCTTTACAGTCTGTTTGGTCTGGTTTGTGACCTTTCAGGTGTTCAGTTCCTGCTGTCCTTGCAACTGGTCATGATCTTGTCTGTGTCCCTGCAGGTGTTCAGCACTAACCTTTTTCTTTGTGACCCTGCAGCTGTTTGTTATCCTGTTTCTGATCTTACAGCTGTTCAGTTTGTGTGTTTCTGACCTTGCAGCTGTTTAGTTTGTCTGTTCTGACCTTGCAGCTGTACAGTTAATGTGTTCTGACCTTGCAGGTGTTCAGTCTGTGTTTTCTGACCTTGCAGATGTTCAGTTTGTCTGTTCTGACCTTGCAGCTGTTCAGTTTGTGTGTTTCTAACCTTGCAGTTGTTCAGTTTGTCTGTTCTGACCTTTCAGCTGTTCATTTGTGTGTTTCTTGACCCTACAGGTGTTCAGTTTGTGTCTTTTAACCTTGCAGGTGTTCAGTCTGTGTTTTATGACCTTGCAGGTGTTCAGTTTGTCTGTTCTGACCCTGCAGGTGTTCAGTCTGTGTTCTCTCTGACCTTACAGGTGTTCAGTTTGTCTGTTCTGACCTTGCAGCTGTTCAGTTTATGTGTTTCTGACCTTGCAGCTGTTCAGTCTGTGCTCTCTGACCTTGCAGGTGTTTGTTCACGGAGACGAGCTGGAGAACTACTACAAAGAGTTCGACGCCGACATTCTTCCGTCTGAATTCGACGGAAAAGGTTCGAAATACGACGGAAAAGCCACAGCGGCCAAACTCTTCGACTGAGCAGCAAAAACACTAAAGAGAGTTAAAATAAAAGTGTTAAAAGTGTTAAAAGTGTGGAGCCCAAACTGGAACAAAGTGTAGTTTTTAGACTCTGGCAGGATCCAGACCCGACAAGATCTGTTTGTGACCCAAATCTGACCCCCGAGTCTGACCTGAGTCTGACCCGAGTCTGACCTGAGTCTGACCTGAGTTTGACCCGAGTTTGACCCTGAGTCTGACCTGAGTTTAACCCCGTAAACACCTGTGAGCTTAAATCCTGTGACGTTCTAACTGTGGTTGTTGTGAACCAGCTGTGCCTCAATAAACTTATTTAAAGTATTAAATCTTGTTTTTCTTTTAGAGGATTTGTTTTTTGATAAAACCAGACTCTGGTTTTGACTCAAACATTGTCGAGCAGCGGGTCGTTACTAATCTGTGACAAACTAAAGATAAGTTGTGTTTGATTATTGTAAATTTACTGAAGTGACACTTATAGACTCTACTTAATCTGAGAAATAACTCACTGTTTAAGTGCAGGATCGATCAATTCTATTGGGCAAAGACACTCCTGGTTTATAAAACCTCGAGGGCCGCATCTGGCCCCCAGGCCTTGAGTTTGACACACGTTGTAGTGAATTGAATTTAAGCTTAAATATTAAATAAGCTCCTCACAACTGTTTCTCTTTCACAGTTTTATATTTTTATCAGTTTATCAATATTTGAATCAATCACATTTTCTTTGGTTTATCATCGACTCAAACACGACACGTTTATTTAAATCTGAAAAACTAAACTTTCTACAAAGATTAAACAAAAAAACTTCACAAAGAAAAACTTCAGTCAGAATTTTAATTTTCAAAACAAAAACAGATAAAACGTGTTTGTGAACAGCAGCAGGGTCAGACAGGCTTTCAGCTGTTCAGACACATGTACTTTCAGCTGTTCAGACACACGTGTACTTACAGCTGTTCAGACAGAAGTGTACTTACAGGTGTTCAGACACTTACAGGTGTTCAGACACACATGTACTTACAGGTGTTCAGACACACGTGTACTTACAGGTGTTCAGACACACGTGTACTTTCAGCTGTTCAGACACACATGTACTTTCAGCTGTTCAGACACACATGTACTTTCAGCTGTTCAGACAGAAGTATACTTTCAGCTGTTCAGACGGCTTAAACAACTACACAACTTTTAAATTTAAACTAATAAACTATAGACTAACTAGTGCATACAAACAGTGTACTTTCAGCTGTTCAGACACTTACAGGTGTTCAGACACACGTGTACTTACAGGTGTTCAGACAGAAGTGTACTTTCAGCTGTTCAGACACACGTGTACTTACAGGTGTTCAGACACTTACAGGTGTTCAGACACACGTGTACTTACAGCTGCTCAGACACACGAGTACTTACAGCTGCTCAGACACACGAGTACTTACAGCTGTTCAGACACACGTGTACTTTCAGGTGTTTAGACACACGTGTACTTTCAGGTGTTTAGACACACGTGTACTTACAGGTGTTCAGACACACGTGTACTTACAGGTGTTCAGACACTTACAGGTGTTCAGATACTTACAGCTGTTCAAACACACGTGTACTTACAGGTGTTCAGACACTTACAGGTGTTCAGACACACGTGTACTTACAGGTGTTCAGACACACGTGTACTTACAGGTGTTCAGACACACGTGTACTTACAGGTGTTCAGACATGATTAAAACCTTGATAAAAACATTAAAATGAAACAGTGGGAGTGTTTGAGTCCCTGAGCAGAAGACCACGTTTCCCAGGATGCTTTGGGCTGCTCTCTTAAGGCGGACTGAGGTGTTTTAAGGCGGACTGAGGTGTTTTAAGGCGGACTGAGGTGTTTTAAGGCGGACTGAGGTGTTTTAAGGCGGACTGGTGCTTTTCCGTGTCATGAATGAGACACTTTTGGTATTTTGTCTGAATGTTTGTGATGTTTGTGTTTTTGTCCTGAGAAAAGTGAAGTGAGATTTAAGGTGGTCTGGGTCTAGAGGCATTAATCTCAAAGATCCACCTTAAATCAGTTAAAGCTGGATTCAGGCACATTTACATTTATTTGTGTCTGAAACTGAAATGTGTCTGGTTTTAAGGTAGTCTGGTTTTTAAGGCGGTATGTTTCAGTCTCTGTAGCTCCGCCTTAAATCAAAGTCTTAAAGCTTTAATAAACAGTTAATAAACAGTTAAAGCTGGATTCAGGCACATTTACATTTGGACATGATTCTGGTTTTATAAAACATTTACTTTTAATCGCAACAAACCAAAGAAAATCTGAATCGTAAAACTAAAAATCTCTAGAAAAGAATCAAATATAAAAGAGTCCGAGGCTCTAATCTCTCATTGGCTGAAGCTGGAGGCGGGGTTTATCTGTTGCTGTGCTCTCATTGGCTGATGCTGAAGCTGGAGGCGGGGTTTTCCTGCTGCTGCTGCGTTCTCATTGGCTAATGCTGGAGGCGGGGTTTTCCTGCTGCTGCGCTCTCATTGGCTGATGCTGAAGCTGGAGGCGGGGTTTATCTGCTGCTGCGCTCTCATTGGCTGATGCTGGAGGCGGGGTTTTCCTGCTGCTGCGCTCTCATTGGCTGATGCTGAAGCTGGAGGCGGGTTTTCTTGTACAGGGGAGGAGGGGCCACTGGAGGGAACGCTTTCGACTGAAACAGAAAAAAGTTCAGGTTCTTCAGTGAAACGTGACGAAGTGTAAGTGGAGGAGGGTTTGGTGGTGTTAAAGGTGTTAATGATGATGGTGTAGGTGGTGTTGGTGGTGGAGGTGGTGAGGAGGGTTTGGTGGTGTTAATGACTGTAGGTGGTGTAGATGGTTATAGTGTTTGGTGGTGTTAGAGGTGGTAATGATGATGGTGTAGATGGTGTTGGTGGTGGAGGTGGTGTATGTGAAGGAGGTGTTAATGACTGAGGTGTAGGAGGTGTAGGTGGGGTCAGACTCACAGTTTTGGAGAAACTGTTGGAGATAAGCTTCAGACGAAGCTCGAGACTGAACCGAACCCGACATCAGACCTGAAACAGACCAAAGACCAGACTTAGACCAGACTTAGACCAGACTTAGACCAGACTTAGACCTGAAACAGACCAAAGACCAGACTTAGACCTGAAACAGACCAAAGTCCAGACTTGTCAAAGGTGAAAATGTGAATCTAAAGTGGGTTTGTTAGTTTCTTTTCTTCCAGCCTTGGACATGTTCAGAATCATGGATGATTGTGTAGTTTTTGTGCAGAAGCAGTTTGTAGTTTTGTCTCTTGTTTTGTCCCATTGACTTCCATTAGAAACTCTGAGAATCCTCCAGAAAACTTTAGTGTTTGTTCCTCTTCAGAAGAGCTCAAATGTGTCGTGTTTAGACTTTTAGATGAATTGTGTGGATTCCATTCCAACAGTTTCCCCATGAAACCTCTGGAGCCTCCAGGAGACAGGACAGGTTTGGGTTTAGGAGAGACCACAGATCCTGGTTGTGCCCTGGACAGTCCCAGTGCCAGGTGATACTCGTGGTGTCCATGGTGCAAGAGAGACCTTGGCCCCTCCCAGACACGCCCAACACGCTGACTCAGGCCCAGAGAGACCACAGGCTCTTGGTTTGGAAGCTGAGAGGGGAAGGTTTAGACTTAGGCCTCCTTTCTGCAGTGATCTCGACTAATCTAGGAGCCCGTGCGACGGTTAGAGCCTCCAGGCTACGATGGCAGATGTTTGCCACATGGTGCATGGAGAGGTTGGTAAATCTTCTCTCTTGCACTATTTAGGACAGGGGTCTCAAACTCAAATGGAGCTGGGGCCGAAATGATCGGAGGCAAATTGGTCGAGGGCTGCATTTTTAAAATTCTGACCTGGCTATGATATTAATAAGATTATTAGGCGGTAAAACCTCCAATATAACATACAGCCTACAATACATTCACATTAAGTATTTTGCATTGCATTTTACACTACTGTCTTCAATGTAATGAAAAAAAAGTAAATAAAAGTGTGTAAACAGGGGCACACTGTCCTCCCTGGGGAATTTTTGGCTAAATTGCAGGTAATTTGCTGTATTCTGGGGCATTTCAGAGGTTTTATTGTCACATTTCAACAAAATAAAACTTTAAATTTCCATAGTTTTATTTCCAGTTTGGTCTGTGTGTTTCCTCTTGTGCTCTTCACACATGAACCTTCAGTCTGTTTCACAAACACTACAGACCTTTATCTGGACGCCTGAACACAGGTTTAGGCTACACTGATGACGAGTAGATATTTATGGAGCCGCGTATGCGTCACCGTGTGCGTGTGGCGTGTGTGGCCGCGTGTGGCCGCGTGCATGTACTCGCGGTGCCGGTTCGCATCGCTAACGTCTTTTTCAGCAGGAGTTTCTGCACGTTTCTCCGCGGACATTAGATCAATTTTTGTCAAATAAAAAGTGACGTGGAGCTTGACACATGAGGCACTCCATTATGACATCGAACTTATTCAGGGACGCTCACCTGTCTGCATGAAAAGATGAATCTACATCTGTGCCTCTCTGTTGTAAAGGAGCAGCTTGTTTACGCTGTGACAGTCTCTCCTCTCGTGTCTGAAGCTTCTGCTTCATAATCCTTCTGTGCTCTGTCCGTTTCTTTGTTGAGGAAAGTTTAAAAGTGACTCTAGTTCTCATTCATCTCTCTGTCGTGTTGTGTTGTGGTGCTGCACGGGCAGCAGGGGAGGAGCTGAGGCTGCGCTACGCTGCAGTGCATTGTGGGACCTGTAGTTCAAATAGTTACTTGCGGGCCGCATTCAATATTAATCTGAAATCACGCCGCGGGCCGCATTAAATCATCTCGGGGGCCGCATTTGGCCCCGGGCCGCGAGTTTGAGACCCCTGATTTAGGAGGTCTTGGGCTTCCTTCAGGTTTCCTGGCCAAAGGCTGGTCAGCCTCGACCTGGGCGTCTTCGCCGTGCCATCGCTTTGGGCCACGCTGGCTTTGGTGGCTTTTCAGCCCTTAACCATCCTCTCGTTAAGCGCTCAGACTGAACCAGACGCTCCACTGCTCTTGGGAACTTGGGAACTCAGTGGTTTGAGCCCCTGGATCGCACTGAACTCAGCTGCTTGTCGTTTAAGACGGCCCTGTATTCATGCCCGAGGGCAGAGGAACTATGCGTCATCTCCATCCACCCTTCCTGCTTGTCCTTCAACAGTGAAGGAGGCTTGGTGGAGTTATGGCTGAACCAGGTCCATCCACTTGAGACCACTTTGTCCTCCCCACATGCGTCAGCGGAGGGTGAACGGTGTCACCTGTCATGTCCGGTCAGAGCATTTCGCCGCTTCCTGCACTGCACGGCTGGCTTCAGGTATTCTGACCAGTTATTTGTGGGTTTTGATGCGAAGGATCGAGGCACTGCTCTCTCTTCGCAGCGCTTAGCCCACTGGGTGTGCCAGGCGGGTCACATGACTGACGAGGCAGAGGGGCGTTCCCCTCCTGCACTCATCAGAGCTCGTTTTACCTGGTGTGTGGCCACCTTTCAGCTACTCTTAGAGGGGTGCCCCTAGAGGAGATCTGTCTGGCAAACTCCTGGTCCTCCTTGTCGACGTTTGTGCAGTCATATCTGTTGGATGTGACAGTGCGGTCAGTGACTCATTTGGTCCTTTATCGCGGGCCGGATGAGTCGACATGAGGTGACGGCCTAAGGACTTTCCTCTTTGTTGGCGATGTGCCTCAGGCGCTTTTTGGAGAGGCGACCTGCGCATTGCTTCCAGTTTCAGCGTCTTCTTCTGGAGGCTTTTGCCTGGGTGTTCTTGGCGCTCTTGGGAGAGGCGGCCTGTTCACCTTCGTTCGTACTCCTTCTGGATACTTTTGTGGTGGTGTCCTGGTGCTCTTGGGAGAGGCGACCAGTTCATCATGCATTAGCACTCCTTCTGGATGCTTTTCTTGTGGTGACTTGGCGCTCTTGGGAGAGGCGACCTTTCATCACCTTTGTTTCTTTTTCATGCGGGTGGTTGTGGCAGGTCCGGGCAGGACTATGTGCCTTCTCTCCATCCGGTTTCAACCTCGCCCGCTGCCTCTCTGTACTTGGTACGAAGTAGGTTTGCGGGTGCGCTCCAATCATGTATGCCTGCTGGGAGTACATTGATCCTACGGCCTTCGCGTAGGGTATGCCAATAGCGAAGCCCGTAGAGGGCGTAGCACAAACTCATGGAACTGCAGTTCTATAAGATTCTACTATGTCCCTGCCGTTAGTCCGGCTCAGGTCCAGGTCCAGGTCTCTCGTACCTGTGTTAGTCCGGCTCCAGGTCCAGGTCGGTCCAGGTCTCAGTCCAGGGTCTCGCTATTCAGACCGGTTTTACAAACTCGATGCAGAAACTCGTCGACTTGTTTCAGAGACAGAGAGTTGTGCAGCGTCTCCAGAGGAAGATAGAGGGCACCATGGAGCAGCCCTCGAAGCCTGGAACACAGAGGTCAGAGGTCAGAGGGGTAGAGAGGTCAGAGAGGTCAGAGGGGTCAGGGGGTCAGAGAGGTCAGAGGGGTCAGGGGGGTCAGTGTGGCTCAGGGTCACTGCTTCAGAACAACATACGGAGTCAAAACATGATTCAAACTACTGCAGGTTTTAGCTTCAGTCCTGCTTTTAGTCCTGGTCTAGACCTGGTCCTGGTCCAGACTGGTTTAGTCCTGGTCCTGGGTCAGACCTGGTCCAGACCTAGTCCTGGTCTAGTCCAGGTCCTGGGTCAGAGGTGGGTCTCACCGTTGGTGGGATGCGAGGCCCAAAGTCACAGAAAATCTCTTTTTCGGAGGCAAAGACAGAAAGTCTAAAAGAAGAAGAAGAAGACAGAGCAGTTTAGACACGACAGCGCCCCCGGCAGGACGCAGGAGGAAGTGCAGCTGCAGCGCCTCCAGCAGGACGCAGGAGGAAGTGCAGGACACAGGAGGAAGTGCAGCTACACAGAGAGAGTTAGAATGAGACGAGGACGAGATGAGGAGCGTTAGAGCAGAAGCAGAAGCAGAAGCAGGACTGAAGCCAGAGTGAAGTGGGTCTAAAACAGGACTGGACCAGGAGCAGGACTAAAACCAGGTCTGAACCAGGTCTGGACCAGGTCTACATGAACAGGTCGGGGTTTTGGGTTTAGTCTGTTTAAGTCTCAGTCGAGTCCAAACTCTTCTGTCAGAATCAAGAACCAGTCACATGATCGTCCGTCTGCTCTGATCAATAACTCTGATTGGTTTATCTTTGAAGTGTTGTATCCTCAAACACCATGTGACCTTTGACCCTGCGCTGAGTCTGACTTTTCTTTACTTCCTGTTTGACTAAAGTTTGATCTCAGACGAAACTTTCAGATTCTGTGTGAAAATGAACAACTTTAGAACAAATGAGACAAAGAGAGAGAGAGATGTGTTCATGCGACGCACGCACACATGCGACGCACACACATGCGACACACGCACACATGCGACGCACACACATGCGACACACGCACACATGCGACGCACGCACACACCAGGTCATGTCAGTCTGAGTGTTTGTAAAGAAACAGACAGAGCCCCGCCTAAAGCCCAAAGTCACTGGGAAATGCACCTTATTCTGCCCCGCCCACTCTCCTTACAGCTCACGTCCTGTTTGTGGGTTTGTTTTAACGGTTGTGTCCATGGAGAAACATTTCCTCTGGAGGTTTTCAACACGACAAACCCAAACCTGACTGAAAACCATTTTAACACGAGCGTTTTAACGAGCGTGACATTTGAATTGATTTATTTTTCAAAAGTTACAAATCATTTTAAAGCATCTGCAAACACACCTGAGCTCAGCCAATCAGAGCGCAGCATTCAGAACTCACTCTTTATTCTTCACTTCAGACAAAACTCTAAAGGCTCTTTCACACCAGTCGAGTGTCGTCCGTCTGAACCGACAGGCGGCTCACGTGTGTTTGGTGTAAATGGGTTTGTCGGGGGTCAGAGGTCGTGGAGGTGGGTTTTTGAAGACTTGCAGGTAAAGTCGGTGTCGCCAGTTGCTGTAAATGCAGCTGTTTGATTGGCCCGTGGCCACAGGAGAACCAGCCAATCAGTGCGCAGGAATATAGTGCGGAAAACAGTATTTATTTGAGCATGGATTGTTGTTATTTACACGGGTCAAACAGACGTAACTACGAAGGAGAATGGTTCTATTTGGATGGAGGAAAACACGGGGGAGTTACGGGGACCGCAGTACGAAGGCTGGACTGTGGAGGGAAATACCAGTTGAGCTTAATCCGTGAGGTAAGACTAGAAACATCTGTTTGACGTCAAAGTTTGACAACTACTACTCACGTGAACTTATGTTTGGTCATTTTGGTCAAGCGTTACATCACACACATGCTCACTCTGTGTTTGTTTTGAGTCGTGTTTGTCTGAATGTTCTTTCACATCGGCGCCCCTAGAGACGTGAACAGACAGTGCATCGCTCCTCCTACTGACAGAGACTGGTGTGAAAGAGCCTTTATGTGTCAGACTTTTTATTAGAAAACACAAAGTCGACTCATTTAAACTAAAACAGTGAGCGACGACCACTTCCAGGAGAGTTTTTAGCTCAATGAACTGTTCAGAGACAGTAGATACGATCAGTAGGATTATTGATCAATGGTCTAGACTTATTGATCTGTTTAGTCAAATCTAGTTTCATTTATCTGCTGCAGTTTAAAGAGTCTCCACCAGAGGTCACTGTGCACCAGGATTTCACTTCACTGATCAATGACACGTTTCCAATCACTGATCAATGACACTCGTGTTCATCCAGTCTCGTTCGTTCTGGTCATTAAACAGTGTCCAGGAAGAGTGGGCGGGGCAGAATAAGGTCAATCCTAAATAATAAATCAGAACTAATCCAGACTCAGGACTCGTGATCGTAGTTTGTGTAAAAGTCTCTGTGATGTTTAAATTCCAGCTCGTTACACTTTCATTAATCACACGAGTGACGTTTGTTTGGACCAATCACAGCGCAGGATTCTGTACGGATCATGTGATTGGTTCTGGTGTTTCCTGTTTCGTCTCGATGTAAAGAACTTTCTGGAGTCCAGTCTGAGAACACGAGGACACAGTCTGGTCTGGACTTACTGAAGACTGACTGTTGGTCCATCATGTAGTGGCTGGCGTACAATTCCTTTTATCACTGGCGTACTTTAAGTAACTCAACGCCAACCGCCACAATATTGTCCCTGTGTCTGCTTCTTGTTCTACAATGAAGACTTCTATAACCAGACACTGGCAGGTATTTTCTCGAATTTGCAAGGCCTCGTCTCTGTTCCCTATTGTTGCTTATCGTGTCTTGGATACCTCAGATCTCTAAGTGCACTTTCTTGTGACTCTTAGCTGCTTACACCTCTGTACTTTGGCTGTACGATGCAGATCTGGCAGGTTCTCTTGGAGCTTGGTCTGTCTGGATCTGGACTTACCAAAGCACTTCGCCCGAGGACAGAGGTGGCTATATAGGATCTGCTCCGCAACGCGATGTTCTATTCTTTGAGTTGCGCGTCTGTGGAGATATGCGTATCAGCATCTGGCTCTTGAGGCTGATTGCATACTGAGCTCTCTGCGCTCTTCTGTGATCTCGCGTGTCTGTCATAGAGCTGTCTGTGAATGCGTACGACACGATATGCAGCACGCATCATTCAATATTAAAGTGCTAGAAGTGTCTCCTATCAGGTCAAGCGTCTCCTAATCTCTTTTATTTTTTATGGAGCGAGTGATAGAACACGGTCTTGGAGGAGAGGTGTTTGATGCAAGAATCAGTCTAAATATTAAAAAAAATAGATTTTTTTTTTTTTTTTTTTTTTTTTTTTGAGAAGGATCGTGTAATCTGTTTAGCATTGGGATGGCAGAATCATGTCATAAAGTGATTGTAAAAAAAAATCCAAATATACAACATTTATGACCACTAATGAACATCGTCGATAGCTGCTTTTAAATTAGCTTACAAACCTGCTATCCCAAGCAGTCTCCCATTCACGTAAAGCGTGAGAGAGCGTCGAGAGCTGAGCACTTAGTTCCGAGAGATCAGGACCTCGCGCAAACAGGCGCACTTTCCAGCTATGTATGGCCGTTAATGTGAAACCTGAGCCAATCACCGACTCAAATCGTGACGTTATGTCTTCTGTACATGTTTGTATATAAAAACTTATAATGTACCTTCATGTGAGTCAGCTTATGCTCCTTTTTTTTTTTTTTTTTCTTTTTGAGAGTGAGGCATGAAATATGGTTTATGCATTGGGATGGTCAAGAATCAGTCTAAATAGTAAAAGAAAAAGATTCTCAAATATTGACAACTTGATTTTGCACATTTCACCATAATGTAATGCTGCGAGTAGCGGAACCAACCTGCATATCTCCCAACAGAGTCTCCTCAGTTTTCATACACCTAGGCCTCTAAAGCTTGCATTCCGAGATCAACGATAGACAGGCGTTTGTCCAGCTAGTGTATAGAGTAAGTGGAAAAACCCTGGCTGGCATGGAAGATGACTCTTATTGGACTTTATCTCTTGTAGATGGTTGCAAATGAGAATGTTGATCACTTAAATAATGATATTCATGTGATCAGCTAATACTACGTTTTTGTTTTTTTTTTTTTTTTTTTTTTGGAGAGCCGCTGATGAATTAGACAATTGGTTTTAGCCCATTGGGGGATGGCAGAACGTCAGTTCATAAATAGTGGAAAAAAAATAATTTCTTTTTTTTTATTTTTGTTTTTTTTTTTGGGGGAGAGGGCAAGATGGATATATGGTTTGTTCTAGCATGGGATGAGCGCGCAGAATCAGTCTACCTAATATTTGTAAAAAAAAATCCAAATATAACAAAACTTTGAAATTATTTGCACATTGTCACGGCATAAGAATGTGCATAGTGCTTTAAAGCTTAAGCAACCTGCTATTCCCAACAGTCTCCCATTCACTACTAACCAGGCTCAAGCTGTTACGTTCCGGAGATCAACGGAAAGGCTTATTGCCAACTAGAGATATACGACCGTAAGTTAACCTGCTGCCATGAAAAATGACATCTTTATGGCGTTTGCTCTGTAATGTTGCAACATGAGAAAGTTGACACTTATAATGATTATTCAGTGAGTCAGCTATACTCTTTTTTTTTTTTTTTTTTTTTTTGTTGGATACGATTGACAATGGTTTTAGCAGTATTGGGGGCAAATCAGTCTAAAAATATGTTAAAAAAAATCCAAATTATACATACTTTGATTTTTTCACATCACCAATAATAATGTGATAGTGCTTTAAAAGCTTAACATGCCACCTGCTATTCCAAGCAGTCTCCCTTCACGTACAATCCAGCTCCAAGCTTGCTTAGTCTTCCGAGATCAGACACGAACACAGGCCGTCTCTGTCCAGCTGAGTATCCGCAGTGAAATACCTGCTAGGCAGTGAAATGACTCTTTATATGAGTTATGCTCTGTAATGGTTGCAAACGAGAAGTTGGACACTTATAATGGATATTCATCGTGAGTCAGCTATACTCTTTTTTTTTTTTTTTTTTTTTTTTTTGCTGAAGAGGCATAGGAACAATGGTTTTCACCGATGGCAGAATCGAAGTCTACACAGCATAGAAAACAAAATAATCCAATAATACAACTCTGATTTTGTCACCATCACCATAAAATGTGCATAGGCTGCCTGTAAATAAGCTTACAACCGTACAGACACCCTGCCAGATTGCCCAAAGCAGCTCTTCGCTCGAGTGATCACGCGATACTTACGCAGGCATCTCACGAGCTTTCGACGCCTGATGCTTCGGACACATCAAGAGCACGTCTCAAGAGAAACGAGCCGCTGTCCAGCTAGTATGTGTCCTTACAGGTGAGACACCTGAGAGCATGTAAATGACTTATGGAGCGTCTGATTCGCTTCCTGTTTAGTACCATGATATGGCATTCTCTATGGAGAGTCTGATCACTGATTAGAACCATAACTCGAGTCACACACTCACACTACTCCTCCTCTTATTGTTCTCTTTTGATATTTTGTTGTTGGAGAGCCCAGAGCCCGTATTAGGAGCCCTAGTAGCAATACGTTTTAGCATTGGGTCTATAGGACGAGAATCCAGCTTATTTCATATAAATAAGATTCGTAAATACAGATAATAAACTTTTAAATTTTGTTAAATTTTCCTTATTTTTTGAGAGGGACATCGCTGATAGATCATGGTAGCAATACTCTGGAATGGCAGGAATCAGTGCGATAACTCGCAAAAGTGTGCTGAAACAATGCACCACTACGAATAATGCCAAAAATATAACACCACTATGATTATAGAGCGACCAATTCAAGAACCATTGAGATTACACTGGTGCATAAGTCTAGAGCCTTCTGAAAGAGCTGACTACAGCGACCCTCTGGATTCTCTCTACATGCAGTACCATGCACCGGATCCTCACTCTGTATTTCTATATTCCAGGCTCGACATGCTTGCGGTCATGCTGCGGTGTATAGTTCCGCTCATGGTCTGTGAGAATCACCCGCTTGTGTGCTGCGTCTACGCTGTATGATTCATGTAGCGCTGCTAGAGTCGAAGACCCTCGTTGTCTATGTAATATGACTCTCTGTATGGAGCGGTGTTCTATTGGTCCTCTGAATGTCTGCAAGAGTGAGTGGACGTTACCACAATCACCGTATGATAATAGCGTATTCACAGATCTGATCGCTCGAGGATAGTACACTACTTTCGGCTCTGCTGTTGGAGAGTGCAGCAGAGATGTGACATTAGCTTTTAGTTCTTTTTTCGGTTCCATAGTGTTGTATAGCTAGCGCGAATGCAGTTCAAATATTGTAAAAAAATAAATTTTTAATTGATTTTTCTGTAATTATTATTTTTCTTTGGTTTCGCAGCGTAGTCAGGGTTATAGACCATGAGAGCTGTCAGGTTCTGTGATATGGGATGCAGAAATCAGTCTAAACTCATGTAAAAAAAAGAATCCAAGATATACAGACGTGTGTGATTGTATCGGCACATTCACTGCTATGTTTTAAATTGTGAGGTGCATAGCAGTGCTTTAGATAAGATGACTAGTCCGAGCAGCACACTCCAATTTCCAAGCAAGTCTTCCATCAAAGTTATTGCGAGGCGTTGCAGAGAACAAAGCCGAGCCTGCGAACAGCACGGTTAGTACAGGGACAAACAGGCAGGACCAAGCAACGACACTCAGGCACAGGCAAACGAGCAAAAGACACACAAGACCCAGGCAGAAAAACAGGACACAGGCAGGACGAGCAGAGACAAGCAGAACAAACCCGAGCTACGACACTACGGTTAGTTCAAGAAACAGGCAGACCGCATAGCAGGACAAACACATCCGAGCAGAGACCAGAAACTCAGTAATGTAGTTTGTCTGAGCACAGCGCCCCCACACGCTCAGGGAGGAACTACAGATGTTCTTTTATTGAAAAATGCTCCTGAACATTTAGACCCAACGAGTTATAATAAAGACTAGAGAGAGCATGGGCCTGTTGCCGTGGCAGCTGACTCTGTGCACTGCTCTATTTATTTTCTAAAATATTAACATCTTGTCGGCAGGTTCATTTCCTGTTTAGTTCATTCCAATGAGGTTTTCACTGCCTCAGCCTAAAATGAAAAATGACTAAAGATCAACCAGTGAACAGTGAGTTTTTGGTGGTTTTCTTTGTCTGTCAATGCTAATGCTAAAGTCAGAGGATCTGAAAATAAACAGCTCTTATGCACACACTCAATTCTAATGGAAAACAAGTCAG
This sequence comes from Mugilogobius chulae, assembly GCA_038363315.1. NCBI lineage: Eukaryota > Metazoa > Chordata > Actinopteri > Gobiiformes > Gobiidae > Mugilogobius > Mugilogobius chulae. The sequence goes on from CM076411.1 coordinate 2,600,054, forward strand.
ATAATTCATAGATTAAAGGGGATAATTAGTCTAACATATAATTATTTAATAAATATTCTTAGGACTATCGTTTTGACTGTTTAATGACACCAGATCAGGTGTAATCTCCTAAAAAATGTCAAAAGAAATTTAATCTTCATATCTTCTCAAAAAAAAAAAAACTTTTTAAAAGTTAGGTTGGCCCTCGGCATGCTTCAGTGTAATTAATTTTGGCCCAACAAGGAAAAAAGTCTGGGCTCCCCTAAATAATAATAATCTACATAACACAGAGGACAGCTTTTGTGGACATAAATATTCAGCCTAAAACACTACATGTGGCTGATTAGATGCAGAAATAAAGTATTTTATGTATATTACATTATATGAGCACAAACATTTATTATTCTGTTGACTTCACTGCTGTGACTATAAAATAAAAGTGTATAAACTAAAATTAAAAGTGTGTTTTTTCAAGATGTTTCCACATTAGTTTGATTGAAACAGAAGCACAAATAAATGTACAAACACGAAAAGGTCATTTATCAAAGTATTTAAGATTTAAAAGTTCAGCTTCCCATGAGTTTGTCTGAGGTCTGGAGCTGGAACTGGTTACCATGACTACGCTCTCTCTACATTATTAGAACTCATTGTTTAGACAGAGTGGCAAAAGGTTAGTGCTAGATAATCAGGTCCGGAGGACAGAAGTGAGCTGGTTGCCATGGTAATGAGTTTATAACTGTTGCTAAAAGGGCCTAAACTGTTATATTTTTATCGTAACCTTTACCCAAACCTATTTCCTAACCTTAGCCATCACCCTAACCCTTCTCCTAAACTTAATCTTCGTCCCTCCAGACCTGACTATCTAGCACTAACCGTGGCAAAACTACAGGCACGACGCTGTATTTCTTTGTTGTCGTGGCAACAGCTCGTTTGTGAACAACAGTTGATTATTTAGGACAATTTACCTGCAACAAACAGAATCAAAAACATCTTTTCAAAGAAGAAACATGTTGTACATTTAACTGCGTCTGTGATAAATGTGAAGGAAGCTAAAGTCCTGTTGTTCATCTGCTCTTCTGCCGCTGTTTCTCTGTTTACATGTGAGTTACAAGACTTGTGCTGGGGTGAGTTTCCTGTTTTAGCTGCTTTCGGACTCTTCTTTCTCTCCACTGACTCTCGTGCGTTTTTGCCACTCAGTTCTGACATTTTAGAACGCTGTGATGTCGCCTGCACAAGATCCAGCGTTTGGACATCGACCTTCTACATTTTTGACATTTTTTTGACCGACTATTTTCTGTCACTTTGAACAGTTTCGAAACCAGAGCTGTTGAAAGGGCGGTCCGCGGGCCAAATTCGGTCCACACAGTGAGATCTGGTCCTGATGTTTGAGCAGCAGAAGCACACAGACCAATCAGAGTCAGACCTATTGTAACGACTAGTTAAGTGTGTGTAGTTCCTCTGTCGGCCTGTGGAGGCGCTCTGTGCACAGCAGACACGTCACAGTGGGAGGAGTTAGGAGGGAGGAGGGAGGAGTTAGGAGAGAGGAGTTATGAGAGAAGTGAGGAGCCGACAGGAGCAGGTGCAGATGTGAGGTTATAAACAGAAGAATGACAAACACTGAGCGACCTGTGACCCTGTGACCTTTGACCTCACACACACAGAGTCATGTGACCAGAGCAAACAAAGACCTGAAAGTGACTCAGACTCGTTTTCACTAAAACTGCTGAACCGGAGTCAAAGTTAAACTGTTTATGTGATGTTTAAAACTCGACCTCTCACAAACTCACTAAAGTTAGAATCTGGAAAGTACTGTGGCTCTGGTTCAGAACTGGAGTTCTATTACACCTGATGCCCTCCCTACGTGTTCTGTGTCCCAGCGCTCAGGAGAGAGAAGGAGAAGAGGGGACAAGGAGGAGATGAAGCAGATGAAGCAGAGATGAAGAACAGAAGGAGGCGACAAGAGGAGAAGAGGAGACAAAAAAAGACAAGAGGAGGAGTGAGGAAGAGGAGGAAATGAAACAGATGAAGAAAAGAAGTCCTCACCGAGTCCTGGATTTGCTTTAAACTCTGGAGACTGACGAGATCCAGACGAGAAGATCCTGAGAGGACCTGGTTTAGTCTGAGCCGACTCCGACAGGACCTGGAACAAGACCAGATTAGACCTGGTTTAGACCAGAGTTAGACCTGGTTTAGACCAGAGTTAGACCTGGTTTAGACCAGGTTAGACCTGGTTTAGACCAGACTTAGACCTGGTTTAGACCAGAGTTAGACCTGGTTTAGTCCAGAGTTAGACCTGGTTTAGACCTGGTTTAGACCAGAGTTAGACCTGGTTTAGACCAGAGTTAGACCTGGTTTAGACCTGGTTTAGACCCGGTTTACCTCCATGGAGCCGGTCTTGCTTTAGTCATGTCTAATGCTGCGTTCACACCAGACAGACTATTTGCATCAAAATTCGCCTAAACGTGTGTAAAATTTGGTCAGTTTGTCAAGTCTTTAGTGACAAAAAGACACTTTATGCCCCAAAAGCTCTTCAGCTCTCGCTTGTTTCCAGGTTTTGTTTTGCTCGTAGACAGATCACTGAGAGAAGAAAGGAGAGAGAGAGACTGCTGTAACTTTCTCCTCCTCCAGACAGTTCTTCTGCTGTCTCTGTCCTCCTCGGCTGCTCCTCCGGTCCTACAGCAGGTTTAACACAACAACGAGCATTTTGAATACATCCATGTGAGGCGTTGTCAGTCCAGATCAGGTCCATGTTTGTCGTGTCTCCAGATTTTCAAAGCAACGAACGGCCAAGTCTTTGAAAAAAGACCCAAACAAGCTTCTTTGGTTAAAAAAGTTCATAAAAGACTTGAGTAAACAGTCGTCGTTTCCTCTTGATGTGAGAGAACAACATGTCACATGACACAGGAGTGACAGAGGCTCTGATTGGCTGACACCGACTTCCAACGCCTGAAAGATGGATTTTATCAACTCCTGCGGCGGACGCAGCTTCGAGCTTTCAATCCACAAGACGCTGTGTTTTCAGACGCCAAACGCGCGGAAAATTCACTTAAACACCCAAGACGCAGGTTTACATTGACTTCACATTGAAAATAGAGCAAATACGCCAAGACACTGTCCGGTCTGAACGCAGCATTAGTCTTGTCTTAGACCTAATCCAGACCCGGATTAGACCTGGTTTACCTCCATAGATCCGGTCTTGGGTTAGTCATGGTTTAGTCCTGGTTCAGACCTGGTTTAGTCCCGGTTTACCTCCATAGATCCGGTCTTGGGTTAGTTCTGGTTTAGTCTTGTCTTAGACCTGGTCCAGACCCAGTTTAGTCCTGGTTTACCTCCATGGAGCCGGTCTTGCTTTAGTCTTGGTTTAGTCCAGGTTCAGACCTGTTTTAGTCCTGGTTTAGTCTTGTCTTAGACCTGGTTCAGACCTGGTTTAGTCCTGGTTTACCTCCATAGATCCGGTCTTGCTTTAGTCCTGGTTTAGTCCTGGTTTAGACCTGGTTTAGTCCTGGTTTAGACCCAGTTTAGTCCAGGTTTACCTCCATAGATCCGGTCTTGGTTAGTCCTGGTTTAGTCTTGTCTTAGACCTACTTCAGTCCTGGTTTAGTCCTGTCTTAGACCTGGTTTAGACCTGGTCCAGACCTGGTTTAGACCCAGTTTACCTCCATAGATCCGGTCTTGGGTTAGTTCTGGTTTAGACCTGGTTTAGACCTGGTCCAGACCTGGTTTAGTCCTGGTTTACCTCCATAGAGCCGGTCTTGGGTTAGTTCTGGTTTAGTCTTGTCTTAGACCTGGTTTAGACCCCGGTTTACCTCCATGGAGCCGGTCTTGGGTTAGTTCTGGTTTAATCCTGTCTTAGAACTGGTCCAGACCTGGTCCAGACCTGGTTTAGTCCTAGTTTACCTCCATAGAGCCGGTCTTGCGGTTGCGGACCATGGGCGAGCGGCGCTGGATGCTGATTGGCTCAGAGAAAGGAAGTGCCTGGTCGGGCTGGTCCTGACTCAGATCCTCCAGACTGCCCTGGTCCGGACGCTTGTCTTTGTTCTGAAAGAGACACCGAGGGGACAAGGGGTTAGGAAACAAGGGTTAGGAGACAAGGGGTTAGGAGAGAGGAGAGGACGCTTGTCTTTGTTCTGAAAGAGACACCGAGGGGACAAGGGTTAGGAGACAAGGGGTTAGGAGACAAGGGGTTAGGAGACAAGGGGTTAGGAGACAAGGAGAGAGGACGCTTGTCTTTGTTCTGAGGGACACACTGAGGGGACAAGTGTTAGGAGACAAGGAGAGAGGAGACAAGGGGTTAGGAGAGAGGAGACAAGGACAAGTGTTAGGAGACAAGGGGAGACAGGACTGAGGAGACTTGACACTTTCCGTCGTAAATTGTTAAGTCTTGTGTTTAAAGTGAACCCTGGCTACAATCCCATGTTTACCCTAAAACACTTATAATATCATTACTTATATAATTCAGAACAAAAACCTTGAAAGTATTTGTAGTTTTATCAAAATCATGTTTTAAAGAAATCACATGGCTGCCATTTTGTCCTGGCTGTGACGTCAAATGGTTGTGTGTCTGCCCTCTGGTGGTTGTCAAGGCAACAGGCAGTAACAGGTAACTAAGCAACATGAATTCAACAGTTAAACCTTTCAGTTTGAGCTGGAGTTTGGCCAAATACAGAACTATTATGTAGAATCTAGTGAAACTGAAGAACTGGACACTGTCAGTGGTGTTTTTGTTTCAACTGTTCACCGATCGAACCACAGGAGTAACCATGGCAACAACCAAAAGCAACCATTTGATGTCATCAGCCCAGAATGCATTGTGTCTGGACAATATGGTGGCGCCCAGTAGCTCAAAACAATGCAGATTTTATAAAAATGATAAGCCGTTATAGATTAGTTTGTAGTTTATTTGAGCAAACATGAGCTGTACTAGTGTTTTAGCCAGATTTGTCGTTATAGTCAGGGTTCACTTTAAGAGTGCGACGCCTCTGACGAAGACGAAGTGAGCACTGTAACTAGTCGGTAATAAACATAGACGTATAATCAGTCATTGGTAATAAACCATCTTTTATTGATACTTATCTGATGTAGAAGAAAACACTTCATAAATAATACAAATAAATAAAACACTGAGTTTTTGGTTCAATTTTCTCTGTTTTTCTATGTTCAAGAAAAAAAAATGTGAGACTGGTTTTGGTCAGAACAGTGAGGTCTCCATATGTGACCAGTGTGTTTCAGGTCCTCATATGGGACCAGTGTGCTTCAGGTCCTCGTTTTTACAAGTGTGTGTTGGTGTAACTGATCTGTGTTTGATAAACGACTGTTGTTGTGTTAAACTGTAAAAGGATTTGTGTGTGAATGTAAATTGCACATTTTGATAGTTTTATGTTTTTTATGAGTGAGTAAAACTTAAAATATTCAACTCCAGTCAGTCACACAAACGAGAAAACGTCACAAACGACTGTGTAAAGTACACAAATGACAACATGACACATCAAACTGTTTGGACACGAAGACAGACTTTGGATTCACAGATCAGAACACACTTCCTCACACAGAACATGTGACTCAGAGTTAGTTTTATAAATACTCGAGTGACTCTTCCACAGTTTGAGCTGAAGTTTAAGAGTCGTAGGGAAACATCCACAAACTATAAATACTGTGAGAGTTTTACTGCTGCAGCGTCTCAGTTACAAACAGAATTTACACACGACACAAACATGAACCTGGACAGAGGGGGGGGTGGTGTGTGAGTCAGGATATATAGGTTGTTTGCCTGAGCAGCCAGTCCCCTGACAACTTTACAAAGACGTGAGGGTCTGGGATCAGAGCGCCGGGGTTACATTTTGATGGCGGCAAACAGCGACGTAACAGATGTAGATAAATATGCAGAGCAAGGTTTTTATCAACAGAGAATTAACCTGTGTGAGGCTCTCCACTCGCTGCTGCTCCGGTTTGATTAATACGTCCCTAATTGTTCAAAACCAAAGCTAGAGCCGAAAACAATAATCTATCTGCCACGTCCGCCATCTTGAATGTTTTGAGACAGTTTGAAAAAAAGTTTTGAAATTGCGGAGTGAAGGGGGAGGGACCGTTTGTGATTGGATCGAAATTGGACGACAAATCGTTGTCTTTGACTCTTCTGCATCAAACAGAATGTAGGAGGCGCTGGCTATGCTGTAGGAAAATAGGACGTGTAGGAGTAGGTAGGACGTAGAGGAGGGTAGGACGTAGAGGGTAGGACGTAGGGGGTAGGATGTAGGGGGGTAGAGGTAGGACGTAGGGGTAGGTAGGATGTAGGGAGTAGGACGTAAGGACAGGATGTAGAGGACAGTGGAGTAAGGAGTTAGGATGTAGGTAGGGTATGTAGGAGGGAGGTAGGAGACAGTGTGTAGGATGTAGGAGTTAGGATGTAGTGTGTAGGAGGTAGGAGACAGTGTGTAGGATGTAGGAGTAGTGTAGGATGTAGTGTGTATGTGTGTAGTTCAGAAGACAGCTTGAGTGTGTGTGTGTAGGAATTAGCTGAGGAGGTGTAGGAGTTGAGGTGGATAGTGTGTAGTACCTCAGAAGACGCAGGTCTGAAGCCCGTCCCCTGGGGGGCGCTCTCACTCTCACAGCCTCTGACTCCAGGACTGAAGTGAAGCTCCACATGAAACCTCTCCTCTGAGGCTGGGTCCTGTTATTACACACACTACTGTTATTACACTGTTATTACATATGGAACCTCTCCTCTGAGGCTGGGTCCTGTTAATACACATACTACTGTTATTACACACATTTATTACACACACTGTTATTACACAAGATGTAACTGGACAAACGTCTAAACCAGCTGTTCAAAGTGAGGCACGTGGGCCAAACTGGGCCCTGCAGGAGTTTATTTTGGCCCCTGTTCAGGTGAGTTTGGACAAATAAAGTAAAATCTGTTTAAACGTTTGATTCAAATATAAAACTCCTCAAACAGACGTTAAAATGTTAAACTAAATTCTGTTTGGTCCTTGTAATACATTTAGACAAACTGGGAAAAATAGATTGGTAAATATTAGTTTACATCCTCTTTTTGCCATTTTATAAGCTCCATATTTGCATGACGTGTCTTACATTAGCTTACATCACCTTGTTATTGTCCTCGTAGAGCATGATGACGATCTGAGTCATGTTTATTGGTATATTTGGGTTAGTGCTAGATAGTCAGGTCCGGAGGGACGAAGATTATGTTTAGGAGAACGGGTAAGTTTATGAAAAGGGTTAGGGTAATGGCTAAGGTTAGAAAAAAGGTTGGGTAAAGGTTAAGATAAAAAATATAACATTTTAAGCGCGTTTACCAACAGAAATATACTCTTTACCATGGCAACCAGCTCACTTCTGTCCCTCCGGACCTGACTATCTAGCACTAACCGTATATTTGGGGTCTACATTAGCATACATTAGCATACATTAGCATACATTAGCATACATTAGCATACATTAGCTACATAAACATATTTAAACATAAACCTTGTTATTGTCCTCGTAGAGCATGATGACGATCTGAGTCATGTAGTTGAGCTCTGGCACCGCCCCCAGGTACTCCATGGCCTGTTTCCACTGCACGTCCTGCTCCTCCTACAGGACACACACTGTATTACACACACTGCTCCTCCTACAGGACACACACTGTATTACACACACTGCTCCTCCTACAGGACACACACTGTATTACACACACTGCTCCTCCTGGTGGACACACACTGCATTACATGATCATTCCTCAGAAGAGTCTTTTCTGAGGCTCACAGTTGGAGGATAAAAGGTGTTTAGGCCGTTTGGAGCTTTGTCTCTTAGAATAAACTTTGAGATTATAATCTTGTTCTGTTTATGTGTTTGGGATCATTCTGTGGGCGGAGCCTCATCTTATGTAGGCGGGCCTTGTGTGATGTGGGCGGGCCTTGTGTGATGTGGGCGGAGCCTCTGGTGTTTTTGACTGTGTTCTGTTTTGTTTTATAAAATATAATTTATTGTGGAGCAAAGCCTTAATTACATCATCAACATTTACATTTGTGAGTCTGGACACTTCTGTTATTGATCCATCTCTAGGTATTATACTTTATCGATCACTAATCATTAGTATTGATCCTTACGTTCAATAATCCTCCGTATCTGAACATGTTGAGCAGTGAGTGGACGTGACTCTCAGACGTGAAATACAAACGAGTTCTGACGTGTCGCCCTGGAGACATCACACCTCGAGAGTATCTGTAACAAACAAACAAACAACAAACAAACAAACACATGAGTTAAATAAAACATAAACTAAAGCAGGTCTCACGTGGCTTGTTCGCTCGTTGGACTAAAGGCTCGACGACACAGGCGGCGAGTTATGTTTTTTTGCGTGGGTGCCCATATAATGCACGCGCGCCACATGCACGCGCATAATGTGCACGAACAGCATTTGCACGTGTCGCTTCTTTTGCGCGTTCATTTTGTTTCTTTCTACCTGCAACTACTTCTGGCTCGCGCTGGTGCAGTCTTTTCCCAGTGAACAGAATCTAGCTGCTCTCACGACACCTGGCTCGACAAACAGGAGCAGTGCAGTTTGTCACTTCATCCACACATCACACACCTCAACAATGATCGTCTCCCACTTTTTTCTGACTTGATTTCCGGCGCTGCTTAAAGCACAGTGTGAATTAAACCCTGATCTCATAGTACAGACAGACCAGCAGCAGAGCGGCTGACGCAGGGATCCCACGACATGCAGCTCCGCCCCAGTCTGCCTCCGAAAGTGAAAATGAGTCTACTGACAGCGCTCTGAGGAGAGATCTGTATGACGTTTATATTCACACAAACAGATGAAAGAAAGTGAGAGAAGAGTGAAAGACGCTGTGACTGAATAAATGCAGCACTCAGACATTTAGAGAAGTCTGATAATGAAAGTAGAAAACATTCGCCTGGTGCTCCATTCCAGTGGGAGCTTGAGCCCCGCAGCACCATGTGATCGCGTCTGTGCTCGGCGAGCGACTCTCCGGTGTGAAAGAGCCTGAGGAGCGGTTACCAGGCCTACAGGAGCAGGTACTGAGCTCCTAGAACCACAGACCCCAGGGACCCAGCTCTAGACTAGAATGGCCATTTTGTTGACCTTAAGCTCTGGAATTCTGAATTCGTGGGACTCCCTGGTTAAATAAAGGTCAATTAATTAATTAGATTAGATTGGCCACATGTGGGGACCTTAGACTGTTTTTATTTATTGGGTAAAAACATTTACAAAATAATATAAATGTATATATTTAAGTATACTTGGAATGCATTTACCAATTTATTTGTAAGTAGAAACAAATAAATAAAAAACAATAAGGAGTGCCACTGGATGGATGAGAGGCAGAGCTATCCCATAGGTGTCCCTTTCTTTGTTAAAGGACTTTAAACTCAGAGCACTCCAACCTTTGCCCTTGTGCCAGGTGCTACATGTTACTCACAGTGGGTGGGGCTTGTTATACTCACAGTGGTGGAGCTTGTTTACTCACAGTGGGTGGAGCTTGTTCCACTAGCCTCGTCTTCATGAGTTCGTTGCAGGTCCAGTTGGATTTTCTTCATCAGAGGAACACAATAAGTCTGAGCGATGTCCAGCTTCTCCTCCTGAGAGATCCCGTACTCCTGAAACAAGACCAAGACCAGGATCAGAACCAGACTGAGACCGAGACCAGGACCAGGACCAGGGCCACGACCAGGACAGAACGAGATCAAACACCAGAACAGCTCTAAACACAGTAAGTCAAAGCAATGTCCAACTTCTCCTCCTGACAACTGATCCCGTACTCCTGAAACAAGACCAAGACCAGGATCAAGATCAGAACTAGGACCAGGACCAAGACCAGGACCAGAACCAGGACTGAGACCAAGACCAGGACCAGGGCCAAGACCAGGACCAAGAACGAGATCAGAACCACCAGAACAGCTCTAAACACAGTAAGTCAAGCAATGTCCAACTTCTCCTCCTGAAACTGATCCCGTACTCCTGAAACAAGACCAGGACCGGATCAGAACTAGGACAAGCCAGGACCAGAACCAGGACTGAGACCAAGACCAGGACCAGGGCCAAGACCAGGACCAAGAACGAGATCAGAACCACCAGAACAGATCTAAACACAGTAAGTCAAAGCAATGTCCAAAACCTCCTGACAACTGATCCCGTACTCCTGAAACACGACCAAGACCAGGATCAAGATCAGAACCAGGACTGAGACCAAGACCAACACTAAGACCAGGACTGAGAGCAAGGCCTGGCTCAGTCTGAACAGGTTGTGGACTTACCTGGGGGGATAACAACGTCAAAGATCACGAGGTTTCAGAAGTAGCCCTCTTGGACTTTGAGGTAGCCCTTTTGATAAATGTCATTTCTTTTTGCTCATAACTCAAAATTCCCTTGACTTACAAACCCCCAAACTCAGTCTGGTCATCAGACGTGGGCGGAGACTGAAGGGGCTGAGTTTTGTTTGTGAAATCCAAGGTTGGGCAATGGGGTGGGGGGTAAAGAAGCCCTCGTGGATGGGATGAAGCTTGTGGAACTGTTCCACCAGGGCGACTCTCTCAAGTGGCCCTCCTGGGTCTGGTACAGGTCTAGAACCGGTCTAAACGAGGTCTTACCTGGGGGATAACGATGTCTGAACAGGTCCTGGGTCTGGTACAGGTCTGTAACCGGTCTAAACGAGGTCTTACCTGGGGGATAACGATGTCTGAACAGGTTCTGGGTCTGGTACAGGTCTGTAACCGGTCTAAACGAGGTCTTACCTGGGGGATAACGATGTCTGCTCAGGTCCTGGGTCTGGTACAGGTCTAGAACCGGTCTAAACGAGGTCTTACCTGGGGGATAACGATGTCTGCTCAGGTCCTGGTCTGGTACAGGTCTGTAACCGGTCTAAACGAGGTCTTACCTGGGGGATAACGATGTCTGCTCAGGTCCTGGTCTGGTACAGGTCTAGAACCGGTCTAAACGAGGTCTTACCTGGGGGATAACGATGTCTGCTCAGGTCCTGGTCTGGTACAGGTCTAGAACCGGTCTAAACGAGGTCTTACCTGGGGATAACGATGTCTGTCAGGTCCTGGTCTGGTACAGGTCTAGAACCGGTCTAAACGAGGTCTTACCTGGGGGATAACGATGTCTGCTCAGGTCCTTGGTCTGGTACAGGTCTAGAACCGGTCTAAACGAGGTCTTACCTGGGGCGATAAACGATGTCTGCTCAGGTCCTGGTCTGGTACAGGTCTAGAACCGGTCTAAACGAGGTCTTACCTGGGGGATAACGATGTCTGCCAGGGCCCGGCTGAGTCTGAACAGGTCCTGGGTCGGTTCAGGTCCAGAGAACTGTTGTGTTGACAGTCGTACTTGATGCAGTCGTAATGTCGGGGATCTTGCTGATGTCGTATCGACCGTTTTTATCCGAAAGTCTCGCTCCAGCTTCGACCATCGCTGCAGCATCAGCTCCAGAGACTCGGAGTGGTAAAGCTGTAGGTCTGAGGACAAAAAGACCAGAGAGATCAACGTCTGAGAGCAAAGGACAAGAGACAAGTCTGAGGACAGAGGACAGAAGACAAGAGACTCTGAGCGGTACAGCTGCAGGTCTGAGGACAAAGGACAGAAGACAAGTCTGAGGACAGAGGACAGAGACCAGAGAGAGAAATGTCTGAGAGAAACAAGAGAGATCACAGAGCTGCAGATCCTTGGAAGACAAGAAAGAGAGAAGATATGAGGAGAAGAGACCAGAGAGATGCAGCTGCAGATCTGAGGAGAGAAGAACAGAAAGGTCTCAGAAGGACAGAAGAGCAGAGAGATCTGAGGAGGAGAAAACCAGAGCGAGAGATGAAGAGAGAAACGACCAGCTCCTGAGTCTTTAGTGATGAATCGACCCTAAACGACTGAAGATCCAATGTGAGACTCAGAGGATTAGACTCTTACATTTACATTTGTCTTATTTTGGCCTCAAGAAACCAGAGTTTATCATAGACATGAAGAGACTTTCAGCCCAAGAGTCGTCAGTGAAGGACGTCAGGAAGAAGGTTTTAGACCTGGTTTAGACCTGATCTTAGACCTGGACCTGGTCTCATCTTAGACCTATCTTAGACCCAGTCTTAGACTCACTCTGGGCCTGGGTTTAGACCCGGTCTTGGACTCACTCTGGGCCTGGTTTAGACCTGATCTTAGACTCACTCTGGGCCTGGTTTAGACCCGGTCTTGGACTCACTCTGGGCCTGGTTTAGACCCGGTCTTGGACTCACTCTGGGCCTGGTTTAGACTGATCTTAGACCCAGTCTTAGACTCACTCTGGACCTGGTTTAGACCTGATCTTAGACTCACTCTGGGCCTGGGTTTAGACCCGGTCTTGGACTCACTCTGGGCCTGGTTTAGACCCGGTCTTGACTCACTCTGGGCCTGGTTTAGACTTGGTTTAGACCTGATCTTAGACCAGGACCTGGACTTACTCTGGGCCGAGGGCGTCTCCCATCTCAGGCGGATCTGCGAGGTCAGGTTCTGGATCAGGTTGTAGACCTCGTCACAGGTCCGGACCGGGTTCTGGACCAGCTTCATGGAGTTCACCAGAGACCGCTTTGGGTCGGCGCCAGCTGTGAGAGACGGACTGAGTTAGACCGGTTTAAGACTGGTTTAAGACCGGTTTGAGTCCAGCTGTGAGAGACGGACTGAGTTAGACCGGTTTAAGACTGGTTTAAGACCGGTTTGAGTCCAGTTTGAGTCTGGTTTAAGACCAATTTGAGTCCGGTTTGAGTTTAGATTAAGACCTCTGCAAGTCCTGGTCTTGGTCTTACCTTGCTGAAGTGCTCCGGTCCAAAGTCCTGGTCCTGGTCTAGTCCTGGTCCTGGTCTAGTCCTGGTCTAGTCCTGGTCTGTAAGTCCTGGTCTTGGTCCTGGTCTGTCTAGTCTGGTGGTCCTGGTCCCTGGTCCCTTGGGTTAGTCCTGGGTCGAGTCTAGTCCTCTGTCCTGGGTCTAGTCTGGTTCTGGTTCCTAGTCCTGGTCCTGGTCTAGTCCTGGTCTGTCCTGGTCCTGGTCTTAGTCCTAGGTCCTGGTCTAGGTCCTGGTCCTGGTTCCTGGTTGGCCTGTCTAGTCCTGGTCCCCTGGTCCTGGTCCTGGTCGGTTCTGGTCCTGGTCTGTCCTGGTCCTGGTCCTGGTCCTGGTCTAGTCTGGTCCGGTCTAGTTCCTGTCTGTCTAGTTCTGGTCTTGGTCCGGTCCTGTAGTCCTGGTCCTGGTCCTGGTCTTAGTCCTGGTCTAGTCCTGGTCAGTCTGTCTTCCTGGGTCCTGGTCTAGTTCTGGTCCTGTTCTAGTCCTGGTCCTGGTCCTGGTCTAGTCCTGGGTCCTGGTCTAGTCTGGTCCTGGGTCCGTCCTGCTGGTCTAGTCCCTGGTCCCTGGTCCTGGTTCTAGGTCCTGGTCTGGTCCTGGTCCTGGGTCCTGGTTCCCTGGTCTAGTCCCTGGTCCTGGTCTAGGTCTAGTCTCTGTCTAGTCCTGGTCTTGAGTCCTGTCTGTCAGGTCGGTCCTGGTTCCTGGCTAGTCCTGTCTCCTGGTCTAGTCCTTGGTCTGTCTACTTGGTCCTGGTCTCCTGGTCTATCGGTCCTTGGTCCTGGTCTAGTCCTGTCTGGTCTAGTCCTGGTCCTGGTGGTCCTGTCGCCTGGTTTGGTCTGCCTGTCCTGGTTCTGGTCCTGTCTGGGTCCTGGTCTGGTCTGAGTCCTGGTCTCTTGGTTCCTGGTCCTGGTCTAGTCCTGTGGTCACTTGGTGTCTGGTCTGGTCTGCCTGGTCTAGTCCTGGTCTATCCTGGTTGCCTGGTCTGTCTTCCTGTCCTGGTCTAGTCGTCCTGCGTCTAGTTCTCTTGGTTCACTGTCGGTCTAGTCCTGGTCTTGTCCTGGTCCTGGTCTGAGTTCCTGGGTCCTGTCTAGTCCTGTCCTGGTCTGGTCCTGGTCCTGGTGCCTGGTCTAGTCCGGTGCTGTGTGAGATCCTGTCTAGTCCGTCAGTCTGTCTAGTGTTGGTCCTGGTCCTGGTCGTAGTCCTGGTCCTGTCTAGTCTCTGTCCTGGTCCTGGTCTAGTCCTGGTCCTGGCTAGTCCTGGTTGTCCTAGTCCTGGTCCTGGTCCTGGTCTAGTCTCGGGTCACTGTCCCTGTCCTGGTCCTGGTCTAGTCCTGGAGTCCTCCGGTGGAGTCCAGTCTGCTGAAGACCGAGTGCTCGGGGCCAAAGTCCTGGTCCTGCTGGAGGATCTCGTGGAGTCTGGTCTTGACCTGGTTCTGAGAGTCCGACAGACAGTCTGAGTCCAGGAGCCCGTTCATGTTCGCACTTTTCACCATCTGGACCAGGATCAGGAGTCAGTTCTCCTTCTAGAGCCAGGAGACCCTGAAACAGACCGAGACTGGGTCAGGGACCTGGTCTAAACCTGGTCTAAAACAAGACTAGACCAGGACCAGAGCCAGGAGACCCTGAAAACAGACCGAGACCTGGTTCAGAACTGAGTCTAGACCTGGACTAGACCAGGACCAGAGCTTGCCTGAACAGCCAGTCCCTACAACACTTTGACAGACTCTTTACAAACCGTGCAGGTCTGGGATCAGAGCACTGAGTCAACCAATCACAGAAAACCCGCAAATTCCACCAAAACAGCCACACCGATGTTTTCATAAACATGTAGCGCTGGATTTTTTCAGTCTGAAGCCTCAACACGGTTTGTGCTCAGGTTTTAAGGAACTGATACGTTCATTGTTCAAAACCGAAGCACGAGTCGAATCAGCTACGTTCACCTTCTTGAATGTTTTGAAATGAGGCTTGCAAGCAACTTCCGACTTTTTAGTGTCACGTGTCAGAATGGCCGTGCTTGATTGGATCGTCTTAACATCGGAGGTGGTCATTATTGGCCAAGGCTCCAGTTTCAGACCCTCTGCATCAAACAGAATGTAACAGAATGTAGGAGGAGCTGGCTGGTCAGGCAAGGCCAGAGCCAGGAGACCCTGAAAGAGACCAAGACTAGGTCAGGACTGGGTCTAGACTTGGACTAGACCAGGGCCAGAGTCAGGACCGGGGTCAGGACCGGGTCAGGAGGTTACGTTAGTCGGCAGCTGTCGGTTTTTTGCCCGTAAAATGTGCCGTTGACCGTAAAAACGACGTCCCTGGTCAGGTCGACCGACAGAAATAACAGGTAAAAAATAAACAGATGAAGAAAATGAATGAATAATACATAATTGACTGTAGGTTATTTAATCATAATTCCATGTGTTGGTTCTGTGGTCAGTCCGGCGCTGCTCAGGCTCAGACACTAGACTGACCCCGACACATATGACTCTGGAGCTGTTCACAGATGATTGACAGATCTCCAGAGAAGTGTTTGTGAGTGCTGCTGTGTAGACCTAAAACATGTCCATTTATGCCTCCCTGACCCTTCCCCAGGGCTCCCCTGCAAAAGAGATTCTGAATCTCAGTGGGACTTCCCTGGTTAAATAAAGGTCAATTAAATTAAATTAAAAACCTGCTTTTTACTTCTCAACTCAAGACAAATGTTGTGTTTCTGCTAGAGACAAACAGGTCCAACACTTTACACGTGAAGCTCATCAGAATGTGCCTTTACTGTCACTAAAGCCTCACGCTGAATTTAGAAATCTCTGGTTTAGATGTGGGCTGCAAGGTCCCGAGGCTCTGGGATCGTCTCAGACACACGAGGGTTGATTCTGGCTTGGCTCAGGTTCAGTGTGAGCGTTGTCCTGGGTTTCTTCCTCAAACACACGAGGATCAGGAGGCTTGGCTCAGGTTCAGTCGCAGACAGGCGCGAATCAAAGCGCTCTCGTCACTATGATCAGTTAAAGTTAAAGACACTTCATTAACACACTTCTTTAAAATAGAGACTGTGGAGCAGGTGAAAGTGTGTACGGTCATAATTCATGAGCAGGTGTTTGTTTAAGGCAGTATTCTGACCGTTTGTTCTCCTGATTGACCAGAACTTCAAGACCCTGAAGACCAAAGTGACCGGCACAAAGAAACTCTATCGTAACCTCTGGTCAGGACCGGGTCTAGACCAGGACCAGACCGGGTCTAGACCAGGACCAGACCAGGTCTAGACCAGGACCAGGACTCACTTTGGCGAAGGCGGCGGCCGTCATCTGGACTCGTCCTTCATCAGAGGCGTAGATCTTCAGGTCGTGTCTGTAGGTGCTGTGGAGCCTCAGGAGACCACAGCCTGGAAAACCTGCGTAGTCTCCTGTGAACAGAGGTCAGAGGTCACACAGAGGTCACACACAGGTCACACAGGCTCAGGTCAGAGGTCAGAGGGCAGGAGCAGGCGAGCGATTGATCAGCCCACGATTGATCGGCGTCTCCTTCACTGCTCAGACTGTTTAAGAGTTTAAGAGTTTGGACTGGACAGGTCTGAACCAGGTCTGAACCGGGTCTGAACCGGGTCTGGACCAGGTCTGAACCAGGTCTGAACCAGGTCTGGACCAGGTCTGAACCAGGTCTGGACCAGGTCTGAACCAGGACTAAACCAGGTCTGAACCAGGTCTAAACCAGGTCTGAACCGGGTCTGAACCGGTCTGAACCAGGACTAAAGCAGGACAGTGAAGTGAGGCCTGTTCTGATTGGCCGAGCACATGCTGATGTCACAGATCACATGACCATGCTTCAGTTTGTCTCACGTCTCACTTCAGAAACACCACAGACCTGTGTCAGCGAACGGACGTTTAACGTTGGAACGGGAGGAGCGGGAGGTTTTAACATTGCCTCGGGCGAGAACAGGCAGAAATGAGTGGTCAGGCCAAAACACTTCAGATCCCGACCGGACTGGTGCGCTCTCTCCACTGTCTTAAATCTACTGGGAGTGATGAAGACTAGACTAGAGCGACTGAACACTGACGCCTGCGACTGAGCCAGTGTCTGAGACTGAGAGGGTTAGACTTGGAGCAGACCCAGAGACTACAGAGTCATGCTCCACACTCACACTGCAGAGAGAAACAACAGCACAGATGTGTTTCCATCTGATTACTCCAGGATTATGTTCAATGTTTCACTTTGATCGCCTGAAAGACAAACACTGATGGTTATTCAGAGTTATTCAGGCCTAAATACAGTAAGTCACTACTGTGTTAGTGTGTTTCAGCTGTGAGCCGTCGCTTCAACAGCAGCTGCAGCTCGGACTAAAACTCTCACAGAGGAATGACAGAAGGACTGACTTTAACTCAAGAGATGGAAATAAAACACATTAAAAGTGTTGATTAAGTAGAAACTGGCGGAACTTTGTGCTTTAGGTGAGAAACACACACATCAGTGGCTTTATGTCTGTCACGTCAAACGGACACAGTCGCCTGCAGGGGAGGAGCTAGCCTTCTGGGGGCCCTTGGCGAACTTAAGTTTGTGGCCCCCCCAATCGGACTAAAGAGTCATTTTGCTTTTTTCCCTCAAATATTTCTTATTTGTCTGTATTGCTCCCAGAGTGTGCAGCTTCAGCAACATTTTATACAAGTGAATATCTCAAACATAAATATGTGTGGGGGGTCTGGGGGTCCTCCCCAGAGATTTTGGCTAAAATAGATGTATTTTCCTGCAATTTGGGGAGTATTGGTTCTATTTTCAGCAGTTTTTAATGAATTAATAAACTTATTTAAAGTGCCTATGAAAGGTTGAATTACTCATTTCACTAAAACAAAATGTTAAGATCATAATATTGAAGATTTCACTAAATAGTTTTCAAAGTTAATCCCAGTTTTGCAATTTTTTTGAATAACAAATGTACTTATACCTCTAATGTAACAGTTTTTCACTTCTTGAGACATGAAAATACACAACACGCTTTTGAACCCCCTCGAAAACGAGATGGCACATCTCAAGGGGCATTCCATAAATAAATAAATAAATAAATAAAATGTTGTTATATTTTTGTTTATAGGGTCCTTAAAATGTTTATTGTGAAAAAATTTAAAATGTCCTCATCCCTCTAGTGTGATGTCATCAGTCTCTGCTCAACTTCCTGTTATTTTCAAACTTTTCTTCACAAACTTGTTCTTGAGTCATATAAAACTATCATTTATATTTACTACTAGTGTTAATCTACTAAATTCAAATGAAATGGGAAATTCGCACAAACTTGTCACACGCACTTTAAAAACTAAGCTATGAATTATTGTAATAACTCACATTCGTGGCCTTCTAGAAAAAGACCTACTTTGAACCTGTGACTGTCTCAGTGGACTTCAGACTGTAGGTCTGCAGACAGACTCCTTTACACCAGCTGCAGTCTCACGCTGCAGGTGCTCATGACTGCAGCCTGCAGGTTTGCAGACAGACTCCTTGCCTGTGATATGCAGCCTCACACTGCGGCCCTGAAACTGTTGCCTGCAGATTTGCAGACAGACTTTTTCGCGCAGCTCGTCTGTGGTTTGTAAATGAAGTCACAGACAAAAAATATGCGTCTAAAACTTTTTTGTTGCTGGATACCTGGACTTGCCTATGGTCGCCTGATGAGTTCAGATTATTTAAGCTCGTGTCTGATGATTTCAAATCCGGATGCAGAGTTTGTTTATGTGCTTGTTGTTTTCCTGGAGCTGCTGTGTAATCTCTCGGTCACAAAACAAAAAAACAGGACCCGACAGGACTTGTGGGAATTTCTCGATCAGACAGGCACACGAAGACAGATCGGGCAGAAACGGTCAAGTATTCAGGAGGATTCTCTCACAAAGCAGAAGTGCAGACTGAAGTGAAACGTGACAAACTCTTCTTCTTCTGTTTGTCAGATTTGTCTCTTTTTTACCTCAAACTTTCTCTTTCACTTTGTCCAATCACAGTCTGATTTCACATGCTCTTATCGTCCAATCAGGACGCAGCACACACATCACATGACCAGGATTAAAGCCTCCCCCAGAGGAGCAGTGGAAAGGGGCGGGGTCAGAGAGGAGAGGAGGCGGGGTCAGAGGAACAAAGGGAGGGGCGGGGTTAGAGGGGGCGGGGTTAAAGGAACAAAGGGAGGGGTCAAAGGGCGGGGTTAGAGGGGGGAGGAGTCAGGGTAAAGAGGGAGGTCTCAGGGAGGAGAGGGGCGTGTCCTCTGGGGGCTGAGCTGATTCAAACCAATCACAGTGGCCGGTCCGAGCGGAGGCGGGCTTACCGATGGGAGACTCGTTTCCACGGAGACGACGGTTACCGGCTTTTCACCGGATTTAACCGACAGAGAGAGAGAAGGTTAAACAAGCTCCGCCCCTTAGTGTCAGAGGCCCCTCCCACACTGTCACAAGCCCCGCCCCTTCGTGTCAGAGGCCCCTCCCACACTGTCACAAGCCCCGCCCCTTCGTGTCAGAGGCCCCTCCCACACTGTCACAAGCCCCGCCCTTTGTGTCAGAGGCCCCTCCCACACTGTCACAAGCCCCGCCCCTTAGTGTCAGAGGCCCCTCCCACACTGTCACAAGCCCCCCCTTTGTGTCAGAGGCCCTCCCACACTGTCACAAGCCCCGCCCCTTTGTGTGTGAGGCCCTCCCACACTGTCACAAGCCCCGCCCCTTTGTGTCAGAGCCCCTCCCACCTGTCACAAGCCCCGCCCCTTCGTGTCAGAGGCCCCTCCCACACTGTCACAAGCCCGCCCCTTTGTGTGTGAGGCCCTCCCACACCGTCACAAGCCCCGCCCTTTGTGTCCGAGGCCCCTCCCACTCATAACCCAAAAACATTTTCCAGGACATTTGCATCAGATATTTTCTATAATCACGACATCGACACCAACACTGTTTTTGTGTTTGTTTTGTGTTTGTTTTGTGTTTGTGTCAGCCCAACAGTCACATTTATGAAACTCAAAGTAGAACAGTCGTTTGGCCAGTTCTCAATCAAAAATTGCAAAAAAGCACTTTGATAAACTGTGGTTCACTTTGATAAACTGTGGTTCACTTTGATAACTGTTTCAGGCCTCTCACATATGATTTTGGATGTAAGTTTTTGCCGAGTGTTTTTTTTTCAAGTTTACATTAGTATAAAGTTGTTGTTTTTTTCAGATTATTTTAACTAGTTAAACACAAAAGGCCTTTAACAGTCGGCTGTGCTCATTACAAAAGTCTGGTTTTGTTTGTGGGTGCACAGTAGCCAAGTGGTTAGAGCTCTGGCTTCCCAATAAGGAGGTCGTGGGTTCGACTCCCGGGTCGGACCATATCAACATCTCACGATCTCTCTGGGTGGAGTTTGCATGTTCTCCTCGTGTCACTGTGGGTTTTCTCCGGTTTCCTCCATAAACATGCATGTTTAGGTTAACTGGGCATCACTGTAAATGTCCCTTAGTGAGTGAATGAGAGAGTGAATGTTTGTCTGTCTAACTCTGTGACGAGTTGGCCACTGTCCAGGGTGTTCCCCGCCTAAGGCCCAAAGTCACTGGGATAGGCTCCAGTCACCCACGACCCCTAACGGGATTAAGTGGTAGAAAATGAATGAATGTTTTTGTTTGTTTGTGCACATTTTATAATTGGGCCCAATAATTTTCTGAAAAAACATTTTATTTTCTATGACATTGGCTGTTTTTCTCATTGTCCATGTGTCTTACGTGACTAGAAAATGGGCTTTTTCCAGGTTTTCCAGGTTTTCCAGGTTTTCCAGGACGCGTGGGAACACTGTAAACTGCATCTTGGTAAAAATGTTACATTTTCTTGTGATTTTGTGTCCAAACATTTAAAACTGAACTTAAATCTGTGTCTCTGGAGTCAGATGTTTTGATAGGCTGCAGAGCTCTTTAGCCCCGCCCCCTCATGCTACAGGCCCCCCCCCTCATGCTACAGGCCCCGCCCCCTCACTCACAGTAAAACCAGAGGACCTGCTCTAACTGTTCTTCTCAGTCACAAGTTTGAGCTCAAGTCTCTGTAAAAGTGTCACAAAGGAACAGGAGCTGTTTTTACAGTGTAGAAGCCCTCCCCTTTTCTGTGATTGGCTGTAGGTGAGTGTGTTTGTGTCAGATGCCCTCCCCGTGCTCGTGTGTGTGTATACGTGTGTGTGTGTGAGTCTCACCTTGTCCTCCAGGATACATGCAGCGAAAGGCTCGTCCCAGCTCCTCGGCCTGAACTCTGCCTGCAGGAGTCAGTTCTCCTCCCCATTTAAGAACGAGAAGGAGGGAGGGACCGTCTTTATGAGAATCTGAGGAGGAAGGAGAGAGGGATGAGTCAGAGGAGGAGAGAGAGAGGGATGAGTGTGAGAGAGAGAACCAGAGAGAGAGACCAGAGAGGAGAGAGAGAGGAGAGAGAGAGAGAGAGAGAGAAGAACAGCCTGCAGGAGTCAGTTCTCCTCCCATTTAAGAACCAAGAGGAGAGAGGGACCGTCTTTATGAGAGTCTGAGGAGGAGAGGAGAGAGGGATGAGTCAGAGGAGGAGAGGAGAGAGGGATGAGTCTGAGGAGGAGAGGAGAGAGGGATGAGTGTGTGATGAGGAGAGAGAGTGTGTTTTGTGCTGTGTTTGTGAAAGTCTAACCCTGGATGTCACAGACTGAGGCTGGTGCGGGTCGGGAACACGTGCAGGTTTCTTGTAAAGTGCCTGTTACACCAGATACTGTCAGCTGAGGTCCGGTTTCGTCCAAAGCCACGTGGAGTCACGTAGATTCCCTCGAGAACGCTCGTATAATGAATTGAAAGCCGCATCAGACCGCTGCGGTCTCCAGGAAAAATAGACTTCATGTGGATTCTTTCCACAGACCTGCAGCTCCAGCACTCACATCCACACTCACATCCACACTCCTCAGAGGTCTGTGTACATGGAAGCATTGGTTTTTAGCACTTTTTAAGTTCTGACCCGCACCGAACTCGCAGTCTGTGTACATCCAGCGTAAGAGAGAAGTAACACTTTATCTAATGAACAGCTCCAGTCACAGTTGGAGTGAAGTTTTCAGTTTGAGTTTGTTCTGAGCAGGTTTTAATCACTGTGAGTTTCTAAAGTTTCACTTTCACTTTACAGAACGAGTCGTTCTTCTGGGACAAAACAGGTCCATGATGTAAATCTAGATCAGGTTAAGTCAGGATCAGGCTGAGGGTCGAGGGTCACTGAGGTCAGACAGAGTAAGCTCCAACATAACAGAAGTGAATGAAACTGTCATCGGTGAAATCTGAAACGTCTGTTATGAGTCTGACTTACCTTCTCCCGCTGGAGGCCTGAGGTGCCTGTTTTCAGATACGTCAGCTGCACTTTTCTGTTGATCCCGAAAGTGACCGTACCACAACAACACACACATCACATTATTAACCACCACCACTTTATTAACACACAACTTTATTAACACACACACTTTATTAACACACACACTTTATTAACACACACACTTTATTAACACACACACTTATTAACACACACTTTATTAACACCACCACTTTATTAACACACACTTTATTAACACACCACTTTATAACACACACACTTTATAACACACACACTTTATTAACACACACACTTTATTAACACACACACTTTATTAACACACACTTTATTAACACACACTTTATTAACACACACACTTTATTAACACACACACTTTATTAACACACACTTTATTAACACACACTTTATTAACACACACTTTATTAACACACACTTTATTAACACACACTTTATTAACACACACTTTATTAACACACACACTTTATTAACACACACTTTATTAACACACACACTTTATTAACACACACACTTTATTAACACACACTTTATTAACACACACTTTATAACACACACTTTATTAACACACACTTTATTAACACACACTTTATTAACACACAATTTATAACACACACATTATTAACACACACTTATTAAACACACACTTTATTAACACACACTTTATTAACACACACACTTATTAACACACACTTTATTAACACACACACTTTATTAACACACACTTTATTAACACACACACTTTATTAACACACACACTTTATTAACACACACTTTATTAACACACACACTTATTAACACACACACTTATTAAACACACATATTAACACACAACTTTATTAACAACACTTATTCCACTTTATTAACTCTTTCAGCTCCAGCCCTATTCTGACCTTCCCTGCCAGGACTTTTTGCTCATTTTAATCAATATTCACAGCTCCACAAAAAACCTTGTGCAACTGGAATTATGACATGTTGTACACCAAATGAGACCTACAAGTGTCTACTTTCATTTAAAAAAAGAATTATTATTCTACATTTTTCCGTTCTCTTTTTATAGACATTCGATGTTTTCATTACATTTCAGCGTTTGACCAGAAACTTCTAAGATAACGCCCTTTTTCTCAATCAAACTTCAAGTTATTGTTATTTCAGTTTGTACTACTTTTTGGTGAAAGAAAATGAACTACCACAATTAAATAACATTTTTAGGATAAAAATACAAGCTTCACGTGATTAAAATAATGAGGACTTTGTGTCTTTTTCATCTTTAAACCAACAAAAGCTGTGTTACAGACGAGGAGGTAGAACAGCAGTTTTCTTCTTTCTGATACAGATTCTATAGATTCAGACGCTTTCACAGCAAAGATTATATTTAACCCTCAAAACATGAAGAATTACAGTAGTTTGACTTACCCTGACACTTTTGGATCGCTCACAGAAGAAAAGTTTGTTTTTCTCCTCCAGACTCGCTGCATGTGTCGTTCTCCTCAGAGTCCTAGTCCAGTCCTAGTCCAGTCCTAGTCCAGTCCTAGTCCAGTCCTAGTCCTGTAGGATCGTCTTTTCTTCAGTTTAAAGATCAAATATCTGCTCTAAACTTACTCAACAATGTATTTAGTCCAAGATGTGTTGCCTGTAATCCGTTTGATAATGAAAACCGATCCTTTAGAGGCGAATGATCACGTAAACACAGCCAACAGCGCTCCGTAATGTAAACAGAGCAACACGTGAGTCTGACTTCCTCTGCGCTCTT
This sequence comes from Mugilogobius chulae, assembly GCA_038363315.1. Taxonomy (NCBI): domain Eukaryota; kingdom Metazoa; phylum Chordata; class Actinopteri; order Gobiiformes; family Gobiidae; genus Mugilogobius; species Mugilogobius chulae. The sequence continues at coordinate 2,623,894 of CM076411.1, forward strand.
GTGCTAATGCGATACTGCCTTCTGGTGGTGAATATATGAAACTGCATCATGGTATTTTAATGCTGATTAATTGAACACGTGCACCAGAGAGCGCTCTATCGCCGCACGTAAAAAAAGCTTATGACGAAAATTACATCATTGGCAGGGAAAGAGTTAACACACACACTTTATTAACACACACATTAACACAACTACACACAACACATATTTAACATATCCCTGTGTCTGAGAGACTTTCCTCCATCCACTTTAAACTCCATACTAGACAACATCGACTATAAAAAATCGTCGACGCAGATTTGTTATTGTCGACGCGTCGCTTCATTTCATTTTACAATAATAAACCACCGACGGAGTCATTTGTTTCAATGGAGCGGATCCTTTTTGTCTGACGTAGCACCACAGGAACTTCAGAACCCCTGTGCCTGTTTATTGGACCTTTTAATCACAAAATAACAGCCGAGAGTAACCTTTCGGTTTATCTTAATCTACGAGTTACGAGTTTGTTATTTCTTCGCGGGTGAGTCGGTGCTTCAGCGCTTTAGACTCGCGGTAACTTTCTAGAAACATCCCGCCCTAAATGAGATCATATTTTCTGTAGCGTTTTCATTTTCCTGCTGGATCGGCCCAAATTACAAAAAAGTGTTGTTTTATGTCAAATTTGAGCAATTCTTCTGTCAAACATTTTGATGCCCTTCGAACCAAAAACAAATGTTAAATGCCTTTTTAAAAGTTTGGACACCTCTGGTTTAAAGCCTGATGTGAGCTGAAATGCAGATCACGTAAGTAAAATACTGTAATTGTTGAATAATCGACTATTAAAATAATCGTTAGTGACAGAACTACTCCACACAAAACATGAAGTAAACATTTAACAAACCACCAAACACAGAGCATTCAGGTGTTAGAGAACAGCTGCAAGGTCTGAGCTCACACACAGAGTTATGAACAGCTGAAAGGTCTGAGCTCACACACAGAGTTATGAACAGCTGAAAGGTCTGAGCTCACACACAGAGTTATGAACAGCTGAAAGGTGTGAGTGAGTGGGTGAGCGAGAGGTCTGAGCTCACACACAGAGTTATGAACAGCTGAAAGGTGTGAGTGAGTGGGTGAGCGAGCAGCTGAAAGGTCTGAGCTCACACACAGAGTTATGAACAGCTGAAGGTGTGAGTGAGTGGGTGAGTGAGTGAGCAGCTGAAAGGTTTCATGCTGTAACAGTTCAGACGTACTGAGAATCATTCAGACTGGACTCCCTTCAGAAGAACATGAAGGAACGTGAAGCAGGAAAGAGCCAGGAAGAAGAGGAACCATGAAGAGGAACCAGGAAGAGGAACAGGATGAGTGAAGAGGAGAGAGAGAAGAGAGAGAGGAGGTGACCAGGTCAGAGCAGAAGAATCAGACTTTTGAGAATGAAACGTGGACTATATAAAAGTCAAACTCACATCTCCAGAACAGTTTTGAGCTGCTCCAGTTTTGATTTCTTCTCCTCGATCTCACAGTCTGTGTGCTGCCCCAGCTCCACCAGCAGGAGGCGCGCGATGTCCAGGACCTCCTGAAGAAACACCAAACACACATCAGACAAACATCAGACACTCATCAGACACACATCAGACACCATCAGACACACATCAGACACCATCAGAAACATCAGACAAACATCAGACAAACATCAGACCACATCAGACACACATCAGACACACATCAGACACACATCAGACACACATCAGACAAACGAGACCCACGAGAACCAGCTAAAGAAACATCACAACTGAAGCAGGAGGCGTGCGATGTCCAGGTGTAACACAGGTGCAAAAACTGTACTTTTTGATTTACATTACTCTTTTTGCAAAGAACTGTGTTTCTATCGATTAACATTACTATCTTGGCCGTTATGTCTCTTTGTTGTGAGCATACAGCCATCTTGCTCACTTTTGCTCTCTGTCCCATGAGTCTTTGCGCTGCATCACGTGACCGCGACCGCCAATCACAGTTCAATAAAAGACGTGATCAGGAAGTTAGTAGACACACGCGCGAGAGTCAGACCAACTCTGGTTGCTGCAGGAGCCGGCCTCCAGTCCCGTTTGGCGTCGAAAGTCTGTTGCGTTGTCAAATAATTAAGGAACTGGCCTGGTCTAAGATGGCGAGCTAAGCCCGAACCACAGATTTTCTTACCTGCTCTTAAGTCAAGAGCACCTACCTGGAAAATCCTCTTCACCATCCTCTGTCAGGGGCTGGTAGGCGGCTCTTGCAGCCGAACAGAACTCTCGCACCCACACTCACACACTGCGACCTCTTCAACTCTTTCACTCCTCACAAGCGCCTCTGGACAATATAAACTACATATGGTCGCTTAGCTATGAGTGTGAAAGGACAGTGAACTGTATCACAACACAATACCCAGTTGTGAAAGGACACTCGATATCATCGCAACACTGCAACACGGAACCCAGTTGCGATTTCTTGATGAACTGTTATTTTGTATTGTTCTGGATTACAGCGACTAAACTGCTAACACTGCTATTTTATTGTTGTTTCGGAATACTTACGATCTCTTTCTGTATACATTGGGGTTTTTTCCAAATCTAATGAATGGCCATTCAAATTCTGCTGTGTAAATAGTAACTGTCACCACTGTAAATAATGTAAATACTATAATACACGGCATAACGCCAAAAGCAGTTTTGTCTTTTGCCTCCTCTCTCCATGAGCCGAATCTATGCTTCTGAGCTAGCCTATATTCTCAATCTCATTGAAAGCTAAATTTCATTGCTTATCAGTATTTCTAGCTAATTGATCATTTCAATTAATTACTTATTGGTGTGAAAACACTTTTAGCTATAACGCATATGCTACACAGGACCTCCTGAAGAAACACCAAACACCACAGACACACGAGACACAGCTCCACCTCCAGAGGAAACATCAGACACATCAGAGACATAAGACACAGCTCCACCAGATCTACCACCAGAGGAAACATCAGACACATGAGACACATCAGAGACAAGTCCACAAGCTAAAGAAACATGTCCAGGACCTCCTGAAGAAACACCAGACACATCAGACACACGAGACACAGCTCCACCTCCAGAGGAAACATCACAGACACATGAGACACATCAGAGACACATCAGAGACATCTCCACCAGCTAAAGAAACATCACAGACACACGAGACACACGAGACACAGCTCCACCTCCAGAGGAAACATCACAGACACATGAGACACAGCTCCACCTCCAGAGGAAACATCAGACACATCAGAGACATAAGACACAGCTCCACCAGATCTACCACTAGAGGAAACATCAGACACATGAGACACATCAGAGACAAGTCCACAAGCTAAAGAAACATGTCCAGGACCTCCTGAAGAAACACCAAACACCACAGACACATCAGACACACGAGACACAGCTCCACCTCCAGAGGAAACATCAGACACATCAGAGACATAAGACACAGCTCCACCAGATCTACCACCAGAGGAAACATCAGACACATGAGACACAGGGTTAGGGTTAGACATCTCCTGGAGAAACATCACAGCTCCAAAACAAAGCCATGAATTATTTTTCTTCAGATTGGAGTTTTGAGCCTGAGCAGGACACACACACGTCCTCCAGGTCTGTCCCCAGTCCAGAGTCAGAGTCTGTCCAGAAGGTCTTAGACTCAGGTCCTGGTCTTAGACTCAGGTCCTGGTCTTAGAGGTCCTGACGTTTGGAGCAGAACTGACCTGCAGCTGTTTGGGTTTCTTCAGCTTCAGTTTCCCACTTTTATATCCTCCGTATTTATCAAACAGCTCGAAGAACCTGGACACACAAAGTCTGGTTACAATCCTGCTCTGGGTCTGGTTACAATCCTGCTCTGGGTCCGGTTACAATCCTGCTCTGGGTCCGGTTACAATCCTGCTCTGAGTCTGGTTACAATCCTGCTCTGAGTCTGGTTACAATCCTGCTCTGGGTCTGGTTACAATCCTGCTCTGGGTCTGGTTACAATCCTGCTCTGGGTCTGGTTACAATCCTGCTCTGGACTCTGCTGGGTCTGGAGTCAGTCGTGTTGTAGCTCTAGTCCCAGGTCTGGACTCTGGACTCAGGCAGGTCTTAGGTCAGGTCTGGAGTCAGTAGCTCTGGTCTCAGTCTCAGATGGTTCAGGTCTCAGGTCTGGGTTCAGGTCTGGAGCAGGTCTCAGGTCTGGGTTCAGGTCTGGAGCAGGTCTCAGGTCTGGGTTCAGGTCTAGAGCAGGTCTGGGTTCAGGTCTAGAGCAGGTCTGGGTTCAGGTCTGGAGCAGGTCTTAGGTCTGGGTTCAGGTCTTGGTTCAGGTCTCAGGTCTGGGTTCAGGTCTCAGGTCTGGGTTCAGGTCTAGAGCAGGTCTCAGGTCTGGTCTGGGTCTGGTCTCAGGTCTAGACTCACAGCGGGTGTCGGACCTCCATCTTCATCTTCTGTTTGGGCGTCCTGTCTCCGTGTCGGACGATGGCGATGACACAACGAAGCTCCATCCTGAAAGTCACATGACACAGAGTTTAACCAAACCGCTGACATTTTCTGTTCTATGGAGCTTCTGGAGCTTCATGTGAGGTCTGGTGTTTATGTCCCAATCACTCACATGGTCCTCAGACTCAGACTCAGACTCACTCAGACTCAGGCTCAGGCTCAGACTCAGACTCAGGCTCAGACTCAGACTCAGACTCAGACTCAGACTCAGACTCAGACTCAGACTCAGACTCAGACTCAGACTCAGACTCAGGCTCAGCAGTAGAGGTAAAATCACTCACATGGTCCCTGAGGTCGTTGGGACGATGGGGATGTCTTCAGACTCCAGAGGAACAGACCAGGGCAGGTGCAGCTGAGGAGCCAGCTCCCTCATCAGGAGGTTACTATGGAAACAACAATAACAGAAGGTTGCTATGGAAACAACATCAGTCCAATCAGGTTCATCTGGTCTGAAAGTGTTCAAGTCTCATGTTGTACTAGTAAATGAGTAAGTCGACCTGCTACGACCCGCTACGACGCGCTACGACCTGCTACGACCCGCTACGACGCGCTACGACCTGCTACGACCCGCTACAACCCGCTACGACCTGCTACAACCGTACGACCTGCTACGACCTCTCTACGACCCGCTACGACCTGCTACAACCCGCTACGACCTGCTACAACCCGCTACGACCTGCTACAACCCGCTACGACCTGCTACGACCCGCTACAACCTGCTACGACCTGCTACGACCTGCTACGACCTCTCTACGACCTCTCTACGGCCTGCTACGACGCGCTACGACCTGCTACGACACGCTACGACCTGTTACGACCTGCTACGACCCGCTACGACGCGCTACGACCTGTTACGACCTGTTACGACCCGCTATGACCTGTTACGACCCGCTACGACCTGTTACAGCCTGCTACGACCTCCTACGACCTGTTACGACCTGTTACGACCCGCTATGACCTGCTACGACCTGTTACGACCTGCTACGACCCGCTACGACCTGTTACGACCTGCTACGACCCGCTACGACCCGCTACGACCTGTTACGACCTGCTATGACCTGCTACGACCTGCTACGACCTGTTACAGCCTGCTACGACCTGCTACGACCCGCTACGACCCGCTACGACCCGTTACGACCTGCTACGACTCACTACGACCCGTTACGACCTGTTACGACCTGTTACGACCTGCTACGACCCGCTACGACCCGTTACGACCTGTTACGACTTGATACGACCTGCTACGACTCACTACGACCCGCTACGACCCGCTACGACCTGTTACGACCCGCTACGACCTGTTACGACCCGCTACGACCTGCTACGACTCACTACGACCCGCTACGACCCGCTACGACCCGCTACGACCCGCTACGACCCGTTACGACCTGCTACGACCCGCTACGACCCGCTACGACCTGTTACGACCCGCTACGACCTGCTACGACCCGCTACGACCTGTTACGACCCGCTACGACCTGCTACGACTCACTACGACCCGTTACGACCTGCTACGACCTGCTACGACCCGCTACGACCCGTTAAGACCTGCTACGACCTGCTACGACTCACTACGACCCGTTACGACCTGCTACGACCTGCTACGACCCGCTACGACCCGTTAAGACCTGCTACGACCCGCTACGACCTGTTACGACCCGATACGACCCGTTATGACCTGCTACGACCCGTTACGACCTGCTACGACCCGCTACGACCTGTTACGACCTGATACGACCCGTTACGACCTGTTACGACCTGCTACGACCTGCTACGACCCGCTACGACCCGTTAAGACCTGCTACGACCCGTTAAGACCTGCTACGACCTGCTACGACCTGCTACGACCTCTCTACAAACCATTCTTTGCTCATTTCTTACGTCTTTCTTGAGGCGTTGTTACGATAAAATGCCGCTCGCAGACCGTTCGTAAGTTTGTAGCCAGGTCGATGGTTTTGTTAAAGATTTTGTACGACGACGAGTCTACGAACAAAGAAACTAAACTGTAGAAAATGGCTTTGAGACTGAGCGGCGCAGTGTGTTAGCGAGGGATCTGTGCGGAAGATCCAGGGATGTATTACTGGAAAGGGTTAAGGTTAGGACTTGGAACCAAACACGGAGAGAAAAGCTCACTATAACACACGAATCTCAATGGATTAGACAAAGAGACACCTTTCATTCAGGATTAGTCCAGAGTTAGTCCAGGGTTAGTCCAGGGTTAGTCCAGAGTTAGTCCAGGATTAGTCCAGGGTTAGTCCAGGGTTAGTCCAGGGTTAGTCCAGGATTAGTCCAGGGTTAGTCCAGAGTTAGTCCAGGGTTAGTCCAGGATTAGTCCAGGGTTAGTCCAGAGTTAGTCCAGGGTTAGTCCAGGATTAGTCCAGGATTAGTCCAGGGTTAGTCCAGGGTTAGTCCAGAGTTAGTCCAGGGTTAGTCCAGGGTTAGTCCAGGGTTAGTCCAGGGTTAGTTCCAGACTTAACTCCTGATGTAATGTGACGTCATGGAGACACAGACCAAAATAACTCAGACTTTGAATTCCCCTGAGACTAGACTCTGGACCAGACTCTGGACTGGACTCTGGGCCGGACTCTGGTCTAGACTCTGGGCCGGACTCTGGTCTAGACTAGGGACCAGCCAGGACATGTTCTGATCTGGTCTGACAAAGGTTAAGTGTTTGTTCTTGTTGGTTTTTTGAGTTCTTCCTCTGCAGAGTCTGAGTCTGGACCGGTTCAAGATCCTGATGTGGACCAGCTCCAGGTCTAGGTCCGTGGGTCTGGTCTAGGTCTGTGGGTCTGGTCTAGGTCTGTGGGTCTGAAGTCCTAAAGTCCTGGATCTGGGCCAGACTGGATCATGTTTAAAGCTTCACACTGAACACTTTACATGACCCACAAAGATCGGGTTACAGACCAGGACCGGGACCCACAGAGATCCGGTTACAGACCAGGACCAGGACCCACAGAGATCTGGTTACAGACCAGGACTGGGTCTGTGTCAGGTTTACAGTTTGTTTATCCTCAGTGTCAGCAGCTCGTCACATTTATCTGAGTCTCTGCTCCAGATAAACACGTGTGTGACTTTATTACACACGTGTTAAAGAGTCTGAGACCAGCTGCAGGGTCCAGACTTTAACACGTGTGAGAGTCTAAAGTCTGAGACCAGCTGCAGGGACCAGACTTTAACACGTGTGAGAGTCTAAAGTCTGAGACCAGCTGCAGGGTCCAGACTTTAACTCTCACACGTGTGTCATGTGTCTGAAGGACGTGGACTTCAGTCTCTGTCTGTGCTGTAAACTCTGGCTCCTTCACATTGTGATAAACTAAGTTCATTTCACTTCAGGTTTCCAAGACTTTTCCAAAATGATTCCCAACATCCCTGAGCTTGTATTAATCAGAACAGTGACACAGAGGAGGCAGAAGTACTAGTTTACTGGAGCAGAGATACTGAGGAAAGACCTGACTAAAGACCGGAGCAGGGTTAGGGTTAGGACCTGAGCAGAGACACTAACCCGAGCACTTTGGTACTGACCCGAGCACTTTGACACTGACCCGAGCACTTTGGTACTGACCGGCATTTGTACTGACCAGCACTTATGACCGACATTGTACTGACCCGAGCACTTTGACACTGACCGAGCACTTTGGTACTGACCCGAGCACTTTGATACTGACCCGAGCACTTTGACAACTGACCCGAGCACTTTGGTACTGGACCTGAGCACTTTGACACTGACCCGAGCACTTTGACACTGACCCGAGCACTTTGACACTGACCCGAGCACTTTGATACTGACCCGAGCACTTTGGTACTGACCCGAGCACTTGACACTGACCCGAGCACTTTGACACTGACCCGAGCACTTTGACACTGACCCGAGCACTTTGACACTGACCCGAGTACTTTCATACTGACCGAGCACTTTGATACTGACCCGAGCACTTTGACCTGACCCGAGCACTTTGGTCTGACCTGACACTTTGGTACTGACCTGAGCACTTTGACACTGACCCGAGCACTTTGATACTGACCCGAGTACTTTGATACTGACCCGAGCACTTTGGTACTGACCCGAGCACTTCTGACCCGACTGACCCGAGCACTTTGGTACTGACCCGAGCACTTTGACACTGACCCGAGCACTTTGGTACTGACCCGAGCACTTTGGTACTGACCGAGCACTTTGATACTGACCCGAACACTTTGGATACTGACCCGAGCACTTTGGTACTGACCCGAGCACTTTGGTACTGACCCGAGCACTTTTGACACTGACCCGAGCACTTTGATACAGACCCGAGCACTTTGACACTGACCCGAGCACTTTGGTACTGACCCGAGCACTTTGGTACTGACCCGAGCACTTTGATACTGACCCGAGCACTTTGATACTGACCCGAGCACTTTGGTACTGACCCGAGCACTTTCATACTGACCCGAGTACTTTGACACTGACCGAGCACTTTGACTGACCCGAGCACTTTGGTACTGACCCGAGCACTTTGGTACTGACCCGAGCACTTTGGTACTGACCCGAGCACTTTGGTACTGACCCGAGCACTTTGGTACTGACCCGAGCACTTTGGTACTGACCCGAGTACTTTGATACTGACCCGAGCACTTTGATACTGACCCGAGCACTTTGGTACTGACCCGAGCACTTTGATACTGACCCGAGCACTTTGGTACTGACCCGAGTACTTTGATACTGACCCGAGCACTTTGGTACTGACCCGAGCACTTTGATACTGACCCGAGCACTTTGATACTGACCCGAGCACTTTGATACTGACCCGAGCACTTTGGTACTGACCCGAGTACTTTGATACGACCCGAGTACTTTGATACTGACCCGAACACTTTGGTACTGACCCGAGTACTTTGATACTGACCCGAGCACTTTGATACTGACCCGAGTACTTTGATACTGACCCGAACACTTTGATACTGACCGAGTACTTTGATACTGACCCGAGTACTTTGATACTGACCGAGTACTTTGGTACTGACCCGAGCACTTTGACACTGACCCGAGCACTTTGGTACTGACCCGAGCACTTTGGCGCAGTCGTCGTAATACTTCATGGAGTTTTTGACGAAGCTGAATCCGTTCACGTCACAAACGAAGGAGTGACCGTTGGCTCTGAGCAGATCGAAGCCACACACGGTCTGCTGCAAAGAGAGGTCAAAAAGAGGTTAAAACGGAGTCAGAACAGGGTCAAAACAGGGTCAGAACGGGGCCAGAGAGAGGTCAGAACAGGGTCAAAACAGAGGTCAAAAAGAGGTTAAAACAGGGTCAGAACAGAGGTTAAAACAGAGGTTAAAACAGAGGTTAAAACAGAGGTCAAAACAGGGTCAGAACAGGGTCAAAACAGAGGTTAAAACAAGGTCAAAACAGGGTCAGAACAGGGTCAGAACAGAGGTCAAAACAGGGTCAGAACAGGGTCAAAACAGAGGTTAAAACAGAGTCAGTGTCACGACCCCTTTCGTACCGGTAGACCTGATCTGTTCAGAAGTTCCCTTTTTGTCTAAATAAAAGGTAAATGAAGAGTTGTTTTTTGTTCTTTTTAAACACATAATTCTATCGTCGTCACAAGACTTATATTCATGACCCACAGCAGCAGTTTATCCAGTGTAATACAAGAGTTTGACCTTCAACCTTTGAACGCATCATCACACGTGACCTTACGTGTCTCAAAAAAAAAAAAAATTTGGTCGATTTCTTAAACAACACTTTTGGTTATTTGTTCATAAACAGTTAAATAATTTACAAATAAAGACTGTTTAGATTAAAAACAAGCTTTTTACACTATTATTTTCAATGTGTGCTGCTCTAATCACACTTATGGACGGATCGGGTCTGCCGGGACGAAAGGGGCCGCGACAGTCAGAACAGGGTCAAAAACCAGGACTAAGACATGATCAGCTACATGAGTGTTTCCCAACCAGAGGTACATGGACACCAGGGCGTACTTGATGATTGCAGATTTAAAAGAAAGGTAGAAGTACTGTGAAGTGAAATGTAATATTTGCAGGACTTTTTACCTGTGCAGAGGCAAACTTTAGACTAAGAATATACTCAAACAATAAAATGCACTGGTTATAAATGAAAAAGTATGAATAAAGATAGAATTCCTCTAAATAAACTCATGACAAAGGTCGTACTCTGTGTGTGAGATCAGGATCAGGAAACAATGACCTACATGAATCTTCTGAGCTCTTACATTCTCATTTGTACCTTGAAAGCGAGACAGACTTTGCGAGCCTTAGTCCCTGCTCTCTCTGGTTGTTGCTGCTCTCTCTGGTTGTTTGTTACTGACTCTCTGGTTGTGTGTTTTACCTTAAAAGCGAGGCAGACTTTCCGGGCCACCAGCTTCTCCATGGCCGTGAGCATCACCGGGTATCGAACCTCTTTCCCTTCAGAATCTCGCTCCACTTTCCCGTCCAGAGCCGGAGATTTACGAGCCTCAGCGTGAGCGTAGTCCGGACCCACCGTGTAGACCTGAGACCAGAGAGAGTAAGGGTTAAGTCTAGTCCGGACCCACCGTGTAGACCTGAGAGACCAGAGAGAGACAGGCGGGATCACAGTGAGATCAGAGAGAGTCAGGGTTAAGTCTAGTCCGGACCCACCGTGTAAACCTGAGAGAAGAGAGAAAAAAGACCACAGAGAGAGGGGCAGAAACACTGTGAGACGGACGTTGAGGAACAACATGTTCAGATCAGACACAGAGAATGTGTGAAGAGTGAGTGAGTGAGGTGAGTTTAAGTTGAGGTGCAGTTCAGGTGTAGTAGTTTGAGGTTTACCTTGACGTCCGTCCCGTCTGTGGGTCTAAACTCACAGTACTTTATGTGTAGTTTATGTGTAGTTTAACTGTAGTCTCAGGTGTAGTCTCAGGTGTAGTCTCAGGTGTAGTTCAGGTGTAGTTTCAGGTGTAGTCTCAGGTGTAGTTTCAGGTGTAGTCTCAGGTGTAGTTTCAGGTGTAGTTTCAGGTGTAGTCTCAGGTGTAGTCTCAGGTGTAGTAGTTTGAGGTTTACCTTGACGTCGGTCCCGTCCGTGGGCATAAACTCGCAGTACTTTATGTGTAGTTTATGTATTGTTTATGTGTAGTTTCAGGTGTAGTCTCAGGTGTAGTTTCAGGTGTAGTCTCAGGTGTAGTTTCAGGTGTAGTTTCAGGTGTAGTCTCAGGTGTAGTCTCAGGTGTAGTAGTTTGAGGTTTACCTTGACGTCGGTCCCGTCCGTGGGCATAAACTCGCAGTACTTTATGTGTAGTTTATGTATTGTTTATGTGTAGTTTATGTATAGTTTCAGGTGTAGTCTCAGGTGTAGTTTCAAGTGTAGTCAGGTGTAGTAGTTTGAGGTTTACCTTGACGTCCGTCCCGTCCGTGGGCATAAACTCTTCATAAATGTAAGACCCGGTTTTCCTGACGCTGCTCTCAGGAGAATAAACACTGCTCCTGCTACCGATCTGTAAACAAACAAACAAACAAACACTCAAACAAACAAACACACAAACAAACCAAACACACACACAACATACAGTGCACTAATTAAAGATGTTTTATAATCACAGTGAAAGTATTATTTATCTAAAGACACTTTTAATGTTTGCTCCAGTCACAAGATGGCCGCCCCAGTCGCTCCCACCAGTGTCATTAGTGTTGTTTGTGTTGTGCATTTATGCCTGACCTTCCTGAAGAGGCGCTGCCCCAGCCTCTCACTCTAGTGTTAACAGTGTTGTTAGTGTTGTTGTTTGTGTTTGTGTTGTTGTGTCTTACCTTCCTGAAGAGGCGCTGGCTGCTGCTCCCTGTAGTGTCGTTACTGTCATTTGTGTTTGTTTGTTTCATTAGTGTTGTTTGTGTTTGTGTTGTTAGTGTAGTGTTGTGTTGTTATGTCTCTAACCTTCCTGAAGAGGCGCTGGCTGCCGCCCCCTGCTGCTCCCTCTAGTGTTAACAGTGTTGTTTGTGTATGTGTTGTTTGTGTCTGTGTTGTTAGTGTTGTTGTTGTTGTTTGTGTTGTTAGTCCCTTACCTTCCTGAAGAGGCGCTGGCTGCCGCCCCTGCTGACGTGGGGTAGTAAATATAAACGTTGTGATCTTCAGCACAAACCGGTTTCTCCACAAACGGTTTATGAAACACTTCACCGTTCACCTCCACGTGGTCCTCACACTCCACCAGGTTACACTCTGAAAAGAGACCAGAACTGGGTCAGAACCAGGTCTAAACCAGGTCTACACGTGGTCCTCACACTCTACCAGGTTACACTCTGTGAACGAGACCAGAACTGGGTCAGAACCAGGTCTAAACCAGGTCAGAACCAGGTCTAAACCAGGTCTAAACCAGGTCAGAACCAGGTCTACACGTGGTCCTCGCACTCTACCAGGTTACACTCTGAAAAAGAGACCAGAACTGGGTCAGAACCAGGTCAGAACCAGGTCAGAACCAGGTCTAAACCAGGTCTAAACCAGGTCTAAACCAAGTCAGAACCAGGTCAGAACCAGGTCTACACGTGGTCCTCACACTCTACCAGGTTACACTCTGAAAACGAGACCAGAACTGGGTCAGAACCAGGTCTAAACCAGGTCTACACGTGGTCCTCACACTCTACCAGGTTACACTCTGTGAACGAGACCAGAACTGGGTCAGAACCAGGTCAGAACCAGGTCAGAACCAGGTCTAAACCAGGTCTAAACCAGGTCTACACGTGGTCCTCACATTCTACCAGGTTACACTCTGTGAACAAGACCAGAACCGGGTCAGAACCAGGTCTAAACCAGGTCAGAACCAGGTCTAAACCAGGTCTAAACCAGGTCTACACGTGGTCCTCGCATTCACCAGGTTACACTCTGTGAACAAGACCAGAACCGGGTCAGAACCAGGTCTAAACCAGGTCAGAACCAGGTCTAAACCAGGTCTACACGTGGTCCTCGCACTCTACCAGGTTACACTCTGTGAACGAGACCAGAACTGGGTCAGAACCAGGTCTAAACCAGGTCAGAACCAGGTCTACACGTGGTCCTCACACTCTACCAGGTTACACTCTGAAAAAGAGACCAGAACCGGGTCAGAACCAGGTCTAAACCAGGACTAAACCAGGTCTAAACCAGGTCTACACGTGGTCCTCACACTCCACCAGGTTACACTCTGTGAATGAGACCAGAACCAGGTCAGAACCAGGTCTAAACCAGGTCTACACATGGTCCTCGCATTCTACCAGGTTACACTCTGAAAACAAGACCAGAACTGGGTCAGAACCAGGTCTAAACCAGGTCAGAATCAGGTCTAAACCAGGTCTAAACCAGGTCTAAACCAGGACTACACGTGGTCCTCACACTCTACCAGGTTACACTCTGAAAAAGAGACCAGAACCGGTCAGAACCAGGTCTAAACCAGGTCAGAACCAGGTCTAAACCAGGTCAGAACCAGGTCTAAACCAGGTCAGAACCAGGTCTAAACCAGGTCAGAACCAGATCTACACGTGGTCCTCACACTCTACCAGGTTACACTCTGAAAACAAGACCAGAACAGGACCAGAACCGGGTCAGAACCAGGTCTAAACCAGGTCAGAACCAGGTCTAAACCAGGTCTACACGTGTCCTCGCACTCTACCAGGTTACACTCTGAAAAAGAGTCTAGAAGCTCTAGCCCAGGTCTGGTCTAGTCTGGGTCTCGGTTCAGGACGGCGTATCGTCTGGCTTAAGTGTGTTTTTTTTTACCTTCAGGTTGGTCTGTTTTGGGTCTACTTTAGGTCTAGTCTGGGTTGGGTCTTGTTTCAGGTCTTGGTCCAGGTCTGGTCCAGGTCTTGGTCCAGGTCTGGTCCAGGTCTGGTCCAGGTCCAGGTCTTACCCTCAGGATGGTTTGGGTCTCGGTTCAGGACAGTGTTTTGTCTGGTTTAAGTGTGTTTATACCTTCAGCTCGGTCTGTTTCTGGTCTGGGTCTGGTCTTGGTTTAGGTCTGGGTTGGTCTTGGTCCAGGTCCAGGTCTTACCCTCTGGATGGTCCGGGTCTCGGTTCAGGACGGCGTATCGTGGCAGATCGATTCCTTCCTCCTGAAGAATCCGATAAACTTCTCTCCTGAAAAAACATCCAACTTTTTATTTTTATTTTAAAGATTTAACCACAAAACAGTGACTCGGATTAACAATGTGTTCTCTGAGCGTGTAGCGTGTTCTTTAGGCGTGTAGCGTGTTCTCTGAGCGTGTAGCGTGTTCTCTGAGCGTGTAGCGTGTTCTCTGAGCGTGTAGCGTGTTCTCTGAGCGTGTAGCGTGTTCTCTGAGCGTGTAGCGAGTTCTCTGAGCGTGTAGCGTGTTCTCTGAGCGTGTTCTCTGAGCGTGTAGCGAGTTCTCTGAGCATGTAGCGAGTTCTCTGAGCATGTAGCGTGTTCTCTGAGCGTGTAGCGTGTTCTCTGAGCGTGTAGCGTGTTACCGGTCTTGTATGTAGTGTAGCGTGTTCTCTAAGCGTGTTACCGGTGTTGTATGTTGTGTATGTATGTAGCGTGTTCTTTAAGTGTGTAGCGTGTTCTCTAAGCGTGTTACCGGTCTTGTGTGTAGTGTAGCGTGTTGTGTAAGCGTGTAGCGTGTTCTCTAGGTGTGTGGCGTGTTGTAGAAGCGTGTAGCGTGTTACCGGTCTTGTATGTGTGTAGCGTGTTCTCTAAGCGTGTTACCGGTCTTGTATGTGTGTAGCGTGTTCTCTAAGCGTGTTACCGGTCTTGTATGTGTGTAGCGTGTTCTCTAAGCGTGTTACCGGTCTTGTATGTAGTACTGCATGTCCAGGTCGTTGATCAGAAGAGGATTCCTGAGTTTAGAATATTCCACGGCTTTGTCCAGAGGGAAACCTGAAGCATAAAACAACAACCTCAGTGTGTCAGAGCAGACTCAGATTAAAGCTTCAACACAGAGCTTCAGCAGCAGCAACAACAACAACAACAACAACACTCACATGAAAACAACAACACAAACAATAAACACACTAATCTAACTCTCTGTGTGTTCAGTGTGTTCTCTCACCTTTAGAGTGAAAAGACACTAACACCTCACACTGGGGCCAGTTTTACTCTCTCTCTCTCTCTGTTTGTACCTGTGTCTCCCTCACACACCCCCTCAATCTGACCCCTCCCTCTCAGGTCCCCCCCCCGCCTCAGGTCTGCCCCCCCCTCAGGTCTGCCCCCCAGGTCTGCCCCCCCCCTCTCACCTTTAGAGTGAAACGACACTAAAACGTCACACTGGGGCCAGTTTTGCGGCGGCTGCTCCAGAATCACTTCTTCAGGGAAAACTGTGACAGTGATAAACTCAAAACGACAAAGTCTCTCCAGAATCTGAACCATCGGCTTCGAACGAGACTTCTTCGTCATGGCACAGATCCCCACCACTATGTGGCGCTATAACACATATAAAACACTGTTAATACAGATCCCCACCACTATGTGGCGCTGTAACGCATTTAAAACACTGTTATAACAGATCCCCACCACTATGTGGCGCTAGAGAACAGATAAAACACTGTTATAACAGATCCCACCACTATGTGCGCTAGAGAAAGATAAAACACTGTTATAACAGATCCCACCACTATGTGGCGCTAGAGAGCAGATAAAACACTGTTATAACAGATCCCCACCACTATGTGGCGCTATACACAGATAAAAACACTATTATTAACAAATACAACACTATGTGGCGCTAGAGAGCAGATAAAACACTGTTATAACAGATCCCCACCACTATGTGGCGCTGTAACACATTTAAAACACTATTATTATACAAATACACCACTATGTGGCGCTACAGAGCTTGCCAGTCTGCTGCCACTGGGGCTTCTCTCACTGCGGCTGATGCAGATGTGGCTGAACGATCTGCATCTGGACTCACATCAGCACAGGACGGTGCGAGTGTCTCATGTCTCTGACTCTGTGGAGGGAAAGGCTTTGGATCGTACAAGGTGCCCCACTGGGTTCCCTGCATCCCAGAGGAAGTGGTTTATAGGGACCTGCGTCGTCTCCTTCAGGGTCTAAGGGGCAGACACGTGCTGGTGCGCTCAGAGAACACGTCAGTCGTGAACCACATCAGTCACATGGACGGCTCCAGGTCAGTGAAGTTGAACCAGATCACACACCGGCTCCTGACTCGGGAACGAGACTGGCCAGTTTGAGAGCTGCCCATCTCCCGGGAGTCCAGAACGAGGTGGCAGACTTTCTTTCTCACCAGACAGTCAGGCTCAGCGAATGGATGCTCCACCTGGAGGTGGTGGAGAACATCTGGCAGAGGGAGATCTCTTTTCCTCCCAAGAGGCTCACCACTGCCCCCTGTGGTTCTCTCTGGTTGATCCCTCCAGTCCTTTTGGGCCGAGACGCTCTGGCACACGACTGGCCCCGGGTTCTTATAAACTGTATGTGTTCCCTCTGTTCAGCCTGATCTGTGGCACTCTGAGGGTCCTTCAGGAGGGTCAGTCTCCTCCTGGTTTCTCCTTCCAAGTTCAGACCTGGTTTAGTTTTGGTTTAGACCTGGTCCAGACCTGGTCCAAGACCTGGTTCAGACCTGGTTTATCTCTCATCATAAACCAGATTCTGTTCAAAGGGCAAAGTTCTGACAGGTTAACGACCGAAAAACTAATTATTAGATTATTATTTTATTATTATTTGACTCTTTCAGCTCAGTTTGCCTGGTCTGGTTTGCCTGGTCTGGTTTGGTCTGGTCTGGTTTGGTCTGTTTGTAACACAGATTCTTAAATGTTTGATGTTTGTTACGATCTTGTCTAAAACGTGTTTGTGATCAGTTTGATTGATCGAGTCTCACCTCGTAATCCTCCAGGTCGTCCAGGTCCATCGAGTCCTCCGAGTCCAGACCCGGGTCTCGGTTCAGGTCTGAGTCCAGACCCGGGTCTCGGTTCAGGTCTGAGTCCAGACCGGGTCTCGGTTCAGGTCAGGTCCAGACCCGGGTCTCGGTTCAGCTCCAGGTCCAGACCCGGGTCTCGTTCAGTTCTGGGTCTCGTCCGGCTCCATGTTTGAGTCACTTTCTGTTAAATCCTGAAAAACTGAGACAAAAACACAAAAGAGGCATGAACACCTGATGATGTCATCGCTCAGACGGTGGGCGGAGCCTGTTTTCTGTTCCCTTTGACCTTTGACACAAGAACAGGTCGTTTCACAAACTTTAGTCTCAGATTTAACAAACATTATTCTCAGACTCATTCTTTTCTTTTGCTGTGATTTTGAAAATAACGACTTTATTAAAAACACTTTTACAGAAACTTTTCAGTCGAATCGTTTTATTCAAACATTAAGTTCAAATCAATCGACTGGTTTAGTCCAGAAACTGTGAACGAGTCGTTTTAGCTGCATTAATATTGTAAAGATTATTATTTGTGTTTACATTTTGTATACGCGTGCACATATATTTAATATACAGTATATTTGGGACAAAACCTAAGATCTTCTGTTTAATCTGATCAACTGTATCTTATGAACTAAAAGCCTGTTCGTACGAGGGTTTTATTGATTGATTGATTGATTGATTTATAACGGACTGTGCACATTGACCAACATTAACTGTAACATGCCAGAATTAGACAAGAGGCTAAAACACTGCAGCTTTATCCTTTTATGTTACTATTTTAAATACGACAGAAACATTAAGAACAACAACATGAGTTTGGCCTGTGGTATGAATATTGATCAGACGTCGTCCATTTCTTTATCATTTTTCTATTTATGAAGCTGACAAAAACTCATTTAATAAATCTATCTTTATTTTGCCAAAATATGAAGAATAAATTCTTATTTACAACGTTGGCCAGGTGCACAATAAATAAAAATATCACATTGCTAAGAAGTTTTGTCTTTGGTAATCAGGGTGACCTTCGAAGAATGCCTCTCTCACTCCTGGAAAAAATATGAATGAAGAATAAATTAAGGAAAGGCATCATCTCAGACTTTTATAATCAGTTACTCTTTAAATCATCAGAAAATTCAGGACATAAAATGACATCTTGGATTGAAGACTTGCAGGTTAATATCAGTGAAGAGGAATGGAAAAAAGCATGTTCTAAAATTCATACATGTCAATTAATAGCAGACTGAGACTAATACAATTCAAATGGTTAATGCGTGTGTACGTAACACCTGTAAAGCTTAATAAATATAACAAGAACATACCAGACATATGTATAAAGTGTGGCCTAAAAGGAACACTAATACATTGCATGTGGGAATGTAATCAGACAAAAACATTTTGGTAAAAGACCTAATAGAAAAAATTATTACAAAACAGATTATGTTAGATTCCAAACTATTCCTTTTAGCTTTGTATCCCAAAAGTCATAAATTTAGTAAAGCAGAATGTTCTTTTATTGATTTCAGTATATTAATTGCTAAAAGGTGCATTGCCCTAGCTGGAAAAATGTTAATAGGCCAAGTGCCTCACAGTGGTTAAACCAAATGATATCACGTCTATAACGTATATCCATAAAGCAAAACAACATATGTTTGAAAAGATTTGGGGACCATTGATTGACCAATGATTTGCCTGACTTTTAAATACCTGCAGGGACTGTGAAAGTACAAGGACTATGGAACAAAAAAATAAAGAATAATAAAATAAAATAAAGAAGCTTTGGTTCAATACTGTTTTTATTGTATTTATTTGTTGCAGTTTTGTTTTTGTTTTATAAAACAACTAGAATTGTGTTATGGAAACATGGAAAAACTTTAATAAATTATCTTTGGAAAAAAATCACATTAAATGAATTTACATGAATCTAAGTTTTAGGTTTTTAAGATCATAAACTGTAACGTGTCTCGACTCAATAATCAATCGATCAATAGTCCCACTGTCATTGATAATACTATCTGTTATTAACTCTTTTATACATTTGGTGTTTTCTAAATCCTGACGATAACGATTACATTTGAGTTCTTAAACTGCCACAATTATTATTTCTCTTCTTAACTTAATATTGATCCCTGAACATGAACGAGTCTCACTGATCAATCACATTTACTTCTCAATTTATACAAAAAATCAAACAGGATTATTGATTACCTCTAAGACTGATCGGGATTGATAGATTAAAAAGACTCAAACCTGCAGACATGTGAGCGCCGCCATGTTCCTCCTCCAACACCAAGCCCCGCCCCCTCTCTGACATCACATGACCGCCGCAGGCCCCGCCCACTCGCAGGTGAGGTCAGAGTCCAGGTGAGTCATGAACGGACCAATCAGAGCGCAGCGCCGCCTGGAAACACAAACACACTCAGAAAACAGAAGAAGAAGAAAAGAGAAAAGAGAGAAGTCTGCTGCTGCTGTGTTCATGTTAAACTCTGAAGTGTCTACGTAACGATGGGACGTCCTAAACCCAGAACAGCTGTAAAACACACTGGAGGTGACACAAACACACTCAGAAAACACAGAAGAAGAAGAAAAGAGAGAAGAGAGAAGAGAAAAGACTGCTGCTGCTGCTGCTGCTGCGTTCATGTTCTCTGGGGTAAACTCTGAAGTGTCTACGTAACGATGGGACGTCCTAAAACCAGACACGTTCATGAAGCAGTAAAACACACTGGAGAGGTGACACAAACACACTCAGAAAACACAGAAGAAGAAAAGGGTGTTGGTGCGTTCATGTTCTGGGGTAAACTCAGAGGTTCCTACGTAACGATGGGACGTCCTAAACCAGACACGTTCATGAAGCAGTAAAACCCTGGAGCAGAGACACAAACACACATCTCCTGAACTTCATCTGGATTTTCTTTACAGATTCATAAAAAGTCAAGTGGAAACTCTTATTGTTGTAACTCATGAACAGTGTTGGGTCTAACTTAGTTCCAGTGAAAATACTTGTAATTAAATTACAGTTACTAACAAAATACTTGTAGTAACTTTAAAGGAATAAATAAATAAATACAAACGTGTTTAATTATGTGAGTGAAAACAGCTGGAACAGGAACAGAATCATTTCTATTGTTGAGTTTACTTCATATGAGTCTTTGTTTAAAAACCAATCATTCAGATTTAAATTCTAGTTTGGATCGATGTTTGCGATAACATTGATCAAAATAATATGTGACTAAGTTACTTTCAGGTTCAGTAACTAAGCAGTGCTACTAATTACATTTTTAAAAAGTGATAAGCAACTAATTCCTTTTTCAATACTTTTCCCAACACTGCTCATGAACTTACTGAGAACATGTGACTTTTCTTGTTGGTAAAGACATTACTGTAAAAATGTTCTGATGTAAACTCTTTTAGTCTCATTAAAGGTTTAAATATGAATCAGGTTTACTGCCCAAAACCCAAACCAAACCAAACCCAAGCGTCAATGTGGGTGAGATTTTGAGAATTAAAAACTACTTTGTGGAGCATCTGAGCTGAGCAGTTCAACTCTTTTAAATTCACTCTAAAACAAGACTAAACCAGTCTGAACCAGGTCTAAACCAGGACTAAACCAGGACTAAACAGGACTAAACCAGGTCTAAAACAGGGACTAACCAGGACTAACCAGGACTAAACCAGGTCTAACCAGTCTAAACCAGGACTAACCAGGACTAAACCAGGACTAAACAGGTCTAACCAGGACTAAACCAGGACTAAACCAGGATAAACCAGTCTAACCAGGCAAACCAGGATAAACCAGATAACCAGACTAACCAGTCTAAACAGGACTAAACCAGGACTAAACCAGGACTAAACAGGTCTAACCAGGTAAACCAGACTAAACCAGGACTAAACCAGGATAAACAGGTCTAAACAGGATAACCAGGACTAAACAGGACTAAACACAGGACTAACAGACCAGGACTAAAAAGGACTAAACCAGGACTAAACCAGGACTAAACCAGGACTAAACAAAAAAACAGGACTAAACAGGACTAAAACAGGACTAAACCAGGACTAAACCAGGACTAAACAGGACTAAAACAGGACTAAAACAAAAAAAAAAAAAAACCGGACTAAAGCAGGACTAAACAGGACTAAAGCAGGACTAAACAGGACTAAACAGGACTAAACCAGGACTAAACCAGGACTAAACCAGGACTAAAGAACCAGGTCTAAACCAGGACTAAACCAGGACTAAACCAGGACTAAACCAGGTCTAAACCAGGACTAAACCAGGACTAAACCAGGACTAAACCAGGACTAAACCAGGACTAAACCAGGACTAAACCAGGTCTAAACCAGGACTAAACCAGGACTAAACCAGGACTAAACCAGGTCTGAACAGGTTAAACCAGGACTAAACCAGGATAAACCAGGATAAACCAGGTCTAAACCAGGACTAAACCAGGACTAAACAGGACTAAACCAGTCTAAACCAGGACTAAACAGGACTAAACCAGGACTAAACAGGTCTGAACCAGGTCTAAACCAGACTAAACCAGGACTAAACCAGGACTAAACCAGGTCTAAAGGACTAAACCAGGACTAAACCAGGACTAAACCAGGTCTGAACAGGCTAAACCAGGACTAAAACAGGACTAAACAGGACTAAACAGGACTAAACAGGACTAAACCGGACTAAAACAGGACTAAACCAGGATAAACCTGGACTAAAACAGGACTAAAGCAGGACTAAACCAGGACTAAAACAGGACTAAACCAGGACTAAACCTGGACTAAAACAGGACTAAACAGGACTAAACCTGGACTAAAACAGGACTAAACCAGGACTAAAGCAGGACTAAAACGGGACTAAAACCAGACTAAACCTGGACTAAACCAAGGACTAAACCAGGACTAAAACAGGACTAAACCGGACTAAAACCAGGACTAAACAGGACTAAACCAGGACTAAACCAGGACTAAACCAGGACTAAAACAGGACTAAAACAGGACTAAAACAGGACTAAAGCAGGACTAAAACAGACTAAACAGGCTAAACCAGGACTAAACCGGACTAAACCAGGACTAAAACGGACTAAAGCAGACTAAAACAGATAAACAGGACTAAACCCAGGACTAAACCGCAGGACTAAACTGGACTAAAACAGGACTAACAGGACTAAACACTGGACTATAAACCAGGACTAAACCGGACTAAACCTGGACTAAACCGGGTCTAAACCAGGACTAAACCAGGACTAAACCAGGACTAAACCAGGACTAAACGGGACTAAAACAGACTAAAAAGACTAGCAGGACTAAACAAGACTAAACCAGGACTAAACCAGGACTAAAACGGGACTAAACAGGACTAAAACAGGACTAAAGCAGGACTAAAACAAGACTAAACCAGGACTAAACCAGGACTAAAACGGACTAAAACAGGACTAAAACAGGACTAAAGCAGGACTAAACAAGAAAACCAGGACTAAACAGGACAAAACGGACTAAAACAGACTAAACCAGGACTAAACCAGGACTAAAGCAGGATAAAGCAGAACTAAACCTGGACTAACAGGACTAAACTGGAAAACAGACTAACCTGGACTAAAGCAGAACTAAAACATCGTTGTTCGGAAAGTCCCGGAAACAGCCGAACTTTGCCGGAAACAAACTTCACAAAGACGCTCGTGTTCGCGCGCTCTCGTAAGCTCACGTGCGCGCACCTGGACTCACCTGTGCGCGTGCCCGGGCTCGTGCTCGGCTCTGGTCCGGATCAGGTCCAGGTCGGGTCCAAACTCTGGTCTTTGCTCCGGTCCGGACTCGGGACTAACTTCTCTTTGAGGTCACCGCTCGGTCTCGCGAGATCCGCCGAAGCTGCGCGCGAGACCTGGCTTTGTTTTGGTTTTAAATAAAGTTCTGAGACAAAGCGCGTGCGTGGCGCCATCTGCCGGACACGTGACGCACGAGGATCTTTTCCAAACGGCTCCGGTCACTTCCCTGAACAAAGAACACTGACACTGATAATAATAAGTGAAACCCAGTCTGGCTTTATGAAAGGCAGAAGCATCCAGACAATATACGGAATAATAACATACATAACAATAACATATAACATACAGAAGCATCCAGAACAATAAGATTTAAGTGATTACAACTCATACATTGAAGATGATGGATTTTCATAAAAACCTTTCATTCTCAATCGCTCGAGCTTTTTGGTTTTGGTGAGAACTTCAGGGGAGTTATTGAATGTCTTTATCGAGATACCAACA
The DNA here is from genome assembly GCA_038363315.1 of Mugilogobius chulae. Classification (NCBI taxonomy): domain Eukaryota; kingdom Metazoa; phylum Chordata; class Actinopteri; order Gobiiformes; family Gobiidae; genus Mugilogobius; species Mugilogobius chulae. The sequence goes on from CM076411.1 coordinate 2,647,457, forward strand.
GTTGTTTATCTCTCTCTCATGGCACTTCTCCCCGATTCACTGTCAACAGAGGAATTAAACAGTCCCAGTCTGTTCTTAATGGCTGTGGAGATGTTTCCATTTTGGTTAAAAACTCTAATATTGATCCATTGCAGGTATTCGACTCTCACCTGGTGACCAGCCAGAAATATGCACCAAATCTCTAAAGCAATTCTTCTCCAAAGCATCTGGCCTGCAACTGAACCTCACCAAGTCTGTTCTGTTTCCATTACATGAGCACCACCTACAGGAAGCTTTTGGTAAACCGATAAAGACAGTAAAGTACCTGGGTATTCACATAACGAAAGACTGTTATGAGTGAAAACTAAATGTCTGGGGAAAACTGAAGAATGTAAAAACAGACTGGACAGACGGTTAAACAAAGATCTGGAAGGTTTGTCACGATGCATAATTACATCTGGAAGAGAAGAGCACATTACCTCAAAAAGAGCTTGGTCCAGAAATATGAAGATGGCGACCAAAGGCAATTGATTTTGAGGCCTTAGACGACACACTTAAAAAAACTTGTGAATAATTGTGACGCCTGTGGCACTGTTACCAAAGAGATTTTCCAGATTTAAACTGAGACAAAAACCACAAAAACCAGACGCAGCAGACAGAAGAGAGAGAAGCTTAGTTTTATTTTGCACAAACACAGTTGAATCCAGTTTGTTCTGTTCTGGAGTCACACATAGCGCCCCCTAGAGTCACACATAGCGCCCCTAGAGTCACATAGCGCCCCCTAGAGTCTTCACATGCACCGCTCAGTCTGAGTCAAAGAAACAAGTTTAAATCACAATCTTCAGTTTAATCTCACAAAGTCATAAAGTGCTTTCATCCGAAGGTTCTCCAGTCCTCAGATCTGCTTTTTTCTCATCGTTACAGTAAAAACACAAATGTAGAGTCTCGTTTGAGACCAAGGCTGTTTCCCAAAGCCTAGGTACCTTGCCTCCAAAGTCAGTTCCTCCAGAGTCAGTTCCTCCAGAGTCCGTTCCTCCAGAGTCAGTTCCTCCAGAGTCAGTTCCTCCAGAGTCCGTTCCTCCAAAGTCAGTTCTTCCAGAGTCAGTTCCTCCAAAGTCAGTTCCTCCAGAGTCAGTTCTCCAAAGTCAGTTCCTCCAGAGTCAGTTCCTCCAGAGTCAGTTCTCCAAAGTCAGTTCCTCCAGAGTCAGTTCCTCCAGAGTCAGTTCCTCCAGAGTCCGTTCCTCCAGAGTCAGTTCCTCCAGAGTCAGTTCCTCCAGAGTCAGTTCCTCCAGAGTCAGTTCCTCCAAAGTCAGTTCCTCCAGAGTCAGTTCCTCCAGAGTCAGTTCCTCCAAAGTCAGTTCCTCCAGAGTCAGTTCCTCCAGAGTCAGTTCCTCCAGAGTCCGTTCCTCCAGAGTCAGTTCCTCCAGAGTCAGTTCCTCCAGAGTCAGTTCCTCCAAAGTCAGTTCCTCCAGAGTCAGTTCCTCCAGAGTCAGTTCCTCCAGAGTCAGTTCCTCCAGAGTCAGTTCCTCCAGAGTCAGTTCCTCTAAAGTCAGTTCCTCCAGTCAGTTCCTCCAGAGTCAGTTCCTCCAGAGTCAGTTCCTCTAAGTCAGTTCCTCCAGTCAGTTCCTCCAGAGTCAGTTCCTCCAGAGTCAGTTCCTCTAAAGTCAGTTCCTCCAGTCAGTTCCTTCCAATCCAATACAAGTGTCTTTACTCGACCCAAACTGAGGCTGATGGAACACACTTCAGACTCAGCTTCATCAAGTGAACAGAATGAACCAGAACCACACATGAGGGAGGAGCCAGTGTTCTGAGGAAGAACTTTCTCCAAACAAAAGAAAAACACAATCTAAATTCCACCTAAATGCTTTTTGTTAAATCTAAGGATTGTTAAAGCTGGAGTTGAGCTGAGACATAAATGATTCTATTGACAGATTTTGGGTTTTGATCATTCCTCTGTAAAAGCTGAAGGCAATTGAAAGTAAAAAATGAGTTTTAGGACCTAAATTACTCAAACAAATGTAGGCGGAGCCAATACAAAAGTCCTATTAACATTTTGAAATTTTTGAGGACTTGTTTTTATTTGTCAGTTTACAGTAGAAATCTGAATCGTCCCAGAGGCTGGTTTTGCTCTAAATAAAGGGATACAATGGGATTTTTATATTTAACTTTTCCAGGTGGAAGGGGGTACTTTTAAAGCTTATTTTATTTTTCCCTCTAAAATGTTCACGGTGCATTCTGGGTAAATTCCCCAGAGGAAGGCAGTGAAGGAACACTTTGTGTATTTTGTTAAATGATCCACAGTCGAACCAAACGAAGACACTGACTGTGGAGACATGAACATTGGAACAGGACTTGGACCATGTCAGAGCCACGTCCAGATCAGACCAAAGAACAGGCACCCGGCTTTGGGAAACAGCACTGACTCTTCAAACTTTATTCATCTGAACGGAATGTCACTGAAAAGAGAAACAGGATTTATGTTTCAGATTCTTTAGAATAACTCCAACTCTTTAAACTCTGCGGTGGATTTATTGTTTGTTTGTTTGTTATTTTCCTTTTTGTGGTGAAGTGAAACGTGAGGATTCTACTATAAACATCCTGCAGGAAAAGTCACTTTATCCAGGTTCAACCTGAAGCTGCAGCAGTGACGTCATCGTGAGAAACAAATGTGTAACAACGTACGTGGAGACCTTTTAGAATCATTCCACTGTAGAGCCTGAAACTTACATTTGGCTGTGGACGAACGTGAGATGAAACATGTGTCTGAAACAGTCCATAAGCTGAAACATGTCTGAAACAGTTTCGTGTCTGAAACAGTTGGACCAGGTTTGTGGATTGTAAAAGCAGATCTGAGGACTCTTCTCTGAAACATTCAAAGGGCTTTTTTTAAACTTTGTGCAAATCTTCTGCAAAAACATTCAAACCCTCCACATCCCCCTGTGGCCTCACACACACACTACACCTCCACTCGCCCCTGTGGCCTCACACTCGCCCCTGTGGCCTCACACACACTACACTCCACATCGCCCCCTGTGGCCTCACACACACACTACACCTCCACATCGCCCCCTGTGGCCACACACACACTACACCTCCACATCGCCCTGTGGCCTCACACACACATACACTCCACATCGGTGGCCTCACACACACACTACAGCTCCACATCTGTGGCCTCACACACACACTACACCGCCCCCTGTGGCCTCACACACACACTCGCCCCCTGTGGCCACACACACACTCACCTCCACATCACACACACACTACACCTCCACATCGCCCCTCTGCCCCCTGTGGCCTCACACACACACACATCCCACATCACACGTGTGGCCTCACACACACACTACACACATCGCCCCTGTGGCCTCACACACACACACTACACCTCCACATCACCCCCCTGTGGCCCCCCCCCCCCCCCCCCCCCTCACACACACACACACTACATCGCCCCTTGCCTCACACACACACTAACCTCCACATCGCCCCCTGTGCCTCACACACCACTACACCTCCACATCGCCCCCTGTGGCCTCACACACACACTACACCTCCACATCGCCCCTGGGCTCACACACAACTACACCTCCACATCGCCCCCTGTGGCTCACACACACACTACACCTCCACATCGCCCCCTGTGGCCTCACACACACACACTACACCTCCACATCGCCCCCTGTGGCCTCACACACACACTACAGTCAGACGTTCTAAAGACACTTCGTAAAAGTGGTTTTAACACTCACGTCTTCTGCTCTCAGACTGACACAGGTCGTTCATGTTGTTTACTCCAAATGCGACGAATGTCTGACGAGTCCTGAAGCAATCCTTTTAAAGGCTGATTTTCCAGGCTGAAGTCCGGGCGAGCGCTGCCATTGGAGCCTCTCCTCTGAGCCAATCAGATTCCAGGTGAGTCTAGTCAGTTGCACCAATCACATCCAGATCACAGATCAGCTGTGTGTTTGTGACTTTTACACGGAGGAGCACGAGAACAGCACAAACACGGCACAACTGTTGTTCCAAACTGTTCTGATTGGCTCCAGAAGTCCTGGAGAAAAAACAAGAGACAGATGATCCAATAGCAGCACTTACCTGGACTTCAACCAACGGAGAAGCTTAAATCAGCCTTAAAAACTTTCTCTAACGGCAGGAAACTGAACCAAACTGAACAATTTCTGAACCGAAGGAAAAGTTGTAACAGTGTGAGCGACCTACACATATCTGCACACACATATCTACACACACATATCTGCACACACAGATCTACACACAGATCTACGACTCACAGGCGTCGCAGTGTCTCCAACAGACGACAAAAGGACTTTTTTATTTAGAGGATAGCTTTGGGACTCGTCCAAAACCTCTGCGTCTGACGTCATCGTATTTTCAGCCTCAGGCCTCGTCTGATGCAAACAAACAAAATATTTAATCTGTTCACTTCCTCTCATGTCGAGGTCTGCAGCTTTAGTCGAGCGTAGCCTCTTCACAGGAGACGGACTTTCTGTGAACGACTGACACATGATAAATCAAACCTGACTAACATGAAGACAGAGAAACAGGATTAAGAACTGTCACTGTGGCAACTACACCACCAGATCTAACGACCTCGATCAGTCTGAGAACAAGACGTTTGTGTAAAAAACCCACAGCAGCAGAAACAACAGGACTTTATCTGATCATCTCACTGATCTTTGCTCCTAAACTTCTGTCTGAAAACAACATGAACATCTAAATATTACAAACTAAATATAGATCTGTTTTTGAACAAACATGACGTTAGTAAAATGAATCTGGTTTCTGAAGCTGAAGCTGTTTATTTACACTTTAATGTTTTTATTTGATCTGATTTCATGAAATGTTTAAAGTCTGGAGACAGATTCTGATTGGCTGCAGAGACAGGTTCTGATTGGCTGCAGAGACAGGTTCTGATTGGCTGCAGAGACAGATTCTGATTGGCTGCAGAGACAGAGACAGGTTCTGATTGGCTGCAGAGACAGAGACAGGTTCTGATTGGCTGCAGAGACAGAGACAGGTTCTGATTGGCTACAGGTCAGTCCTGCTCTGCTCTCATTGGATAAACTCACATCTGTTCAGCAGCTGCAGTACCACAGCCACACACAGGCGGCGCTGTTCAGTGTAAACCTAAGAAGCACAAGGCACAAACAAGCGTTCTGATTGGTCCATCACAGAAGCACAAACGAGCGTTCTGATTGGTCCGTCACAGAAGCGTTCTGATTGGTCCGTCACAGAAGCACAAACGAGCGTTCTGATTGGTCCGTCACAGAAGCGTTCTGATTGGTCCGTCACAGAAGCACAAACGAGCGTTCTGATTGGTCCGTCACAGAAGCGTTCTGATTGGTCCGTCACAGAAGCGTTCTTATTGGTCCGTCACAGAAGCGTTCTGATTGGTCCGTCACAGAAGCGTTCTGATTGGTCCGTCACAGAAGCGTTCTTATTGGTCCGTCACAGAAGCGTTCGATGGTCCGTCGAAGCGTCGATTGTGTCCGTCACGTCACAGAAGCGTTCTGATTGGTCCGTCACAGAAGCGTTCTTATTGGTCCGTCACAGAAGCGTTCTGATTGGTCCGTCACAGAAGCGTTCTGATTGGTCCGTCACAGAAGCGTTCTGATTGGTCCATCACAGAAGCAGAAAAACATAAAGTCTGAAACGTCTCAAAATGGCCGCCTTCTTCAACGTCAGAGCAGATCGTCAGGTCGAGAGGGACTCCTGTCGCCATGGTGATGAGGTCGCTCGTCTGGTCCTGGTCCTGGTCCTGGTCTGGGTCTAGAACTGGATGAACTCCTGGTTTACACCCAGTTTAGTCCTGGTTGAGTCCTGATTTAGTCCTGGGTCTCGTCCTGGTTTACTCCTGTTTCAGTCTTGGGTCTGGTCCTGGTCTAGAACTGGATCTTGCAGGCAGGTCAGTCCTGGTCTAGTCTTGGGTCCTGGTCCTGGTCCTGGTCTAGAACTGGATCTTGCAGGCGGGTCAGTCCTGGTCTAGTCCTGGTCCTGGTCTAGAACTGGATCTTGCAGGCGGGTCAGTCCCTGGTCTAGTCCTGGTCTAGAACTGGATCTTGCAGGCGGGTCAGTCCTGGTCCTGGTCCTGGTCTAGAACTGGATCTTGCAGGCGGGTCAGTCCTGGTCTGTCCTGGTCTGGTCCTGGTCTAGAACTGGATCTTGCAGGCGGGTCAGTCCTGGTCTGGTCCTGGTCTAGAACTGGATCTTGCAGGCGGGTCAGTCCTGGTCTGGTCCTGGTCTGGTCTAGAACTGGATCTTGCAGGCGGGTCAGTCCTGGTCTGGTCTTGGTCTGGACCTGGTCTGTCTGGTCTAGAACTGGATCTTGCAGACGGGTCAGTCCTGGTCTAGTCCTGGGTCTGGTCCTGTCTAGAACTGGATCTTGCAGGCGGGGAAGGACTCCTGTTTAGTCCTGCTTCAGTCCTTGGTCTGGACCTGGTTCAGTCCTGGTCTGGGTCTAGAACTGGATCTTGCAGGCGGGTCTAGTCCTGGTCTGGTCCTGGTCCTAGAACTGGATCTTGCAGGCGGGTCAGTCCTGGTCTAGTCTGGGTCTGGTCCTGGTCTAGAACTGGATCTTGCAGGCAGGTCAGTCCTGGTCCTGGTCCTGGTCTAGAACTGGATCTTGCAGGCGGGGAGGACTCGTGGTTCATGACGACGGTGGAACTCGAGGCCAGGACCAGGATGTTGAGGTCGGTCTGGTCCTGGTGGTTCTGGTGGTACCAGTCTCTCAAGACCTCCGAGTCTGCGGTCGGGACCACGGTGACCTGGAACAGGTTAACCACAAACCCTCTGGTTAAAGGGAACAGAACCACAAACCCTCTGGTTAAAGGGACAGAACCACAAACCCTCTGGTTAAAGGAAGAACCACAAACCCTCTGGTTAAAGGGAAGGGTTAAAGGGAACAGAACCACAAACCCTCTGGTTAAAGGAACAGAACCACAAACCCTCTGGTAAAGGGACAGAACCACAAACCCTCTGGTTAAAGGAACCACAAACCCTGGTTAAAGGAAGAACCACACCCTCTGGTTAAAGGGAACAGAACCACAAACCCTCTGGTTAAAGGGACAGAAACCCACAAACCCTCTGGTTAAAGGGAAACACAAACCTCTGTAAAAACCACAAACCCTCTGGTTAAAGGGAAGAACAAACCCTCTGGTTAAAGGGAACAGAACCACAAACCCTCTGGTTAAAGGACGAACCACAAACCCCTCTGGTTAAAGGAACAGAACCAAAACCCTCTGTTAAGGAAAGAACCACACCCTCTGGTTAAAGGGACAGAACCACAAACCTCTGGTTAAAGGAAAAAAACCCTCTGGTTAAAGGGACAGAACCACAAACCCTCTGGTTAAAGGGAACAGAACCACAAACCCTCTGGTTAAAGGGCAAACCACACCCTGGTTAAGGGAACCACAACCCTCTGGTTAAAGGAAGAACCAACCTAAAAAAAAACCTCTGGTTAAAGGGACAGAACCACAAACCCTCTGGTTAAAGGAAGAACACAAACCCTCTGGTTAAAGGAACAGAACCACAAACCCTCTGGTTAAAGGGACAGAACCACAAAACCTCTGGTTAAAGGGACAGAACCACAACCCTCTGGTTAAAGGAACCACAACCTCTGGTTAAAGGGACAGAACACAAACCCTCTGGTTAAAGGAACAGAACAAAACCTCTGGTTAAAGGACAGAACACAAACCCTCTGGTTAAAGGGACAGAACCACAAACCCTCTGGTTAAAGGGAACCAGAACCACAACCCTCTGGTTAAGGGACAGAACCACAAACCCTCTGGTTAAAGGACGAACCACAACCCTCTGGTTAAAGGGAACCACAAACCTCTGGTTAAAGGGACAGAACCACAAACCCTCTGGTTAAAGGGAACAGAACCACAAACCCTCTGGTTAAAGGGACAGAACCACAAACCCTCTGGTTAAAGGGGAACCACACTCTGTAACAAACACAACCCTCTGGTTAAAGGGACAGTACCTACAAGAGTAAAAGTACCTGTAGTAAAGTACCTGTAGGTTCTGGTCCCAGAGAGCTTTGGCCTGCAGTAGTAAAAGTACCTGTAGGTTCTGGTCCAGAGAGCTTTGGCCTGCAGTAGTAAAAGTACCTGTAGGTTCTGGTCCCAGTGAGCTTTGGCCTGCAGTAGTAAAAGTACCTGTAGGTTCTGGTCCCAGAGAGCTTTGGCCTGCAGTAGTAAAAGTACCTGTAGGTTCTGGTCCCAGAGAGCTTTGGCCTGCAGTAGTAAAAGTACCTGTAGGTTCTGGTCCCAGAGAGCTTTGGCCTGCAGTAGTAAAAGTACCTGCAGTAGTAAAAGTACCTGTAGGTTCTGGTCCCTGTAGTAAAGTACTGTAGGTTCTGGTCCCAGAGAGCTTTGGCCTGCAGTAGTAAAAGTACCTGTAGGTTCTGGTCCCAGAGAGCTTTGGCCTGCAGCAGTAAAAGTACCTGTAGGTTCTGGTCCCAGAGAGCTTTGGCCTGCAGCAGTAAAAGTACCTGTAGGTTCTGGTCCCAGTGAGCTTTGGCCTGCAGTAGTAAAAGTACCTGTAGGTTCTGGTCCCAGTGAGCTTTGGCCTGCAGTAGAGAGTCCAGCACGGCTCGGCTCGGCTCCTGGTTTTCCGGGTCGTTGCCGCTGACGACGTAGTACGAGCTCCGGATCCGTCTGAAGAACTCCAGGTCTGAGGATTTAGCGTTTCCGTGGTTCGGGACGTAGACCAGGTCCAGGTAGAACGGGTCTTCAGAACCGGACCTTCTCTCTGGACAAAGACACGTTTGTTTAGACCCTGAGTTCCTGGTAGAGTTTCTATTGTGACGTTACCAGAGCTGCTGCGGGTCCGGCTCAGGTCTGGCCTGGGTCCCTGGGTCTTGGGTTTAGACCTGGTTCTTCTCCTGGTCTCAGACTGGTTTTGAGGGTCCACGGTGCAGGTCTCAGGGGCCGGTTCTGAAGGGACTGGGTCTTTAACTGGACCTGGAGCTGGATCTGGTCAAAGAAAAGGACTTCAGGACAAAGTTTGAGTGAAAACACAACATTTAGACCAGAGCTGGGCAATATTGTGATGAAATGGAATCATGAGCTCATCCCTGTGACAGTCTGTTTGATTAAACTGTCACATCGAGATTTTCCATTTCTCTGTTTAATCCATCTGTTCAAACCCACTTGTTGCCAGGTTTTCTTCTTTACAGCGACTTGGGCTGTGTTTTTTTTTTCTTTTTTAAAGTCTGCGTTGCGTTTTTTTAAGCTGCACTTTTAAGTCATAAAAGAGATGGATTTAAGCTATTTTCAGGTCTGATTTCAAATGTAATGGACTTTTAGCATGTTTTCATGTCTGAAAGTCTTTATTAATGTTCAAGGAGACCTATTGTGTTTTTTTAATATTTAGTAAGAATCTAGAACATCTGCAGATCAGTAACTTACCTTTGGTTCATTGTAAAACACAAAGTTGATCTAAAACAACTTAAAAACAGCTCTACTGACTTCCTGTTCAAAACTACAGATCTGATAAGCCCCGCCCCTTCACTGATAAGCCCCGCCTCTTCACTGATAAGCCCCGCCTCTTCACTGATAAGCCCGCCTCTTCATTGATAAGCCCCGCTCTTCACTGATAAGCCCGCCTCTTCACTGATAAGCCCCGCCTCTTCACTGATAAGCCCCGCCTCTTCACTGATAAGCCCCGCCTCTTCACTGATAAGCCCCGCTCTTCACTGATAAGCCCCACCTCTTCAGTTTAAAATGTAACTGTAAAAAGCAACAGGTTTTTAAAAACTAGTTTTTTATTGTTGTAAAGTGTCTCTGGGACAGTTTTGAACCATTTACGCTTCACTTTGAGTTTTAATCTTTTGAATTATAACAAGTAAACACAGACAAGTGGGCGGGGCTAGGTGGTAGGTGAGAAGTGGGCGGGGCTAGGTGGTAGGTGAGACACTTGAGCTGCAGCTGAAGAATAAAACAAGATTACTCCAACATGAATGAATCAGTTTAAATATAAGTTTGAGTAAACTAATGATGAAGGAGCCGTTATAACCCCAGGTTAAACACTTAGAAAAGTGACTTTGACAGAATAGGTCAACTTTAAAAATTGCTAGAAACTTGTTTTGTAGAGAAACATTATTCTAATTAAATTATTATTTTTAATATTATTTACTGAAGGGCTGAGGACCCTTGTTTTTCTCTGAAAATCTGGCAACACTGATCAACCTGTGAAGCTGGATCTACCGACCGTGAAGAAGGAACTTTCTGAAAAGGAGGTGATTGTATTTACCTTAAAAACTATTTGAAAATAGAAAGTTTACAAGAATCGTGATAAAATTGAAATCATAGTCTGGCTCCAAGAAAATATTGATATTAATGGTTTCCCGTATCGCCCTGGCCTAGTTTAGACTCTCACCTGGAGGTTTCTCTGTGGTCTGACGTTCTTCTCTCTGATGCTCCTCACTGGTCTGAGGTTCTTCTTGATCCTGCTCCTGGTCCTGCTCCGGGTCCTGGTCCTGCTCCTGGTCTGGTTCCTGGTCTTGATCTTGGTCTGGATCTTGGTCTGGTTCCTCCTCAGACTCCAGGTCCTTCTCGGTGGTGGAGGGACAGTCTTCAGTCTCTGGTGGGACGTCTGAATCGGAGCCGCTCTGAGAGGACGTGCTGACGGCCAACGTGGCCAGCTCCAAACGCCTGCGGCTCCTCCCCTCTTCATCCTCTTCATCCTCTTCATCCTCGTCATCGCTGGAGTCTTCACTGTCCTGCTCTTTCTCCTCAGACTTCTGCTCGCTTCGTTCTTCTGCTGGAGGCTTCTCTCTCTTCTCAGACTTCTCTTCTCTTCGTTCTTCTGCTGGAGGCTTCTCTCTCTCCTCAGACTTCTCCTCTCTTCGTTCTTCTGCTGGAGGCTTCTCTCTCTCCTCAGACTTCTCCTCAGACTTCTCTTCTCTTCGTTCTTCTGCTGGAGGCTTCTCTCTCTCCTCAGACTTCTCTTCTCTTCGTTCTTCTGCTGGAGGCTTCTCTCTCTCCTCAGACTTCTCTTCTCTTCGTTCTTCTTCTGGAGGCTTCTCTTTCTGCTCAGACTTCTCCTCAGACTTCTCTTCAGACTTCTCCTCAGACTTCTCCTCACGTCGTTCTTCTGCTGGAGGCTTCTCTCTCTCCTCAGACTTCTGCTCAGACTTCTCTTCTCTTCGTTCTTCTGCTGGAGGCTTCTCTCTCTCCTCAGACTTCTCTTCTCTTCGTTCTTCTTCTGGAGGCTTCTCTTTCTGCTCAGACTTCTCCTCAGACTTCTCTTCAGACTTCTCCTCAGACTTCTCCTCACGTCGTTCTTCTGCTGGAGGCTTCTCTCTCTCCTCAGACTTCTGCTCAGACTTCTCTTCTCTTCGTTCTTCTGCTGGAGGCTTCTCTCTCTGCTCAGACTTCTCCTCAGACTTCTCTTCTCTTCGTTCTTCTGCTGGAGGCTTCTCTCTCTCCTCAGACTTCTCTTCTCTTCGTTCTTCTGCTGGAGGCTTCTCTCTCTCCTCAGACTTCTCTTCTCTTCGTTCTTCTTCTGGAGGCTTCTCTTTCTGCTCAGACTTCTCCTCAGACTTCTCTTCAGACTTCTCCTCAGACTTCTCCTCACGTCGTTCTTCTGCTGGAGGCTTCTCTCTCTCCTCAGACTTCTGCTCAGACTTCTCTTCTCTTCGTTCTTCTGCTGGAGGCTTCTCTCTCTGCTCAGACTCAGTCACTTCTGTCACATTTGACCTTCTCTCGTCTGGTTTCTGGTCCAGTTTTGGTCCTGAATCCTGGTCTGGTTCCTGAGTTCCTTTGGTCTGGTCCTTCGCAGCAGAAACATCTCGTCCTGATGATGTTCCAGCCACACTTTCTAGACTTGCTCCAGATTCTGATAAAGCTTCAGTCTTGAACTCATGACCTTCCTTTTGTTCTGGTTTTAAATGTTTTTGAGCATCAGTTTTGTGGATTAATGTAACATCTTCTCTCTTGTCTTTCATTTCTCTTCTCCACTCAGTGTCTTTCCTGATTCTGCCCCAGACGTTGGCTTTGTGTCCTCCACCTCACACTTCTCTTTCTTCTGCCTTAGATCCTGGTCTAGATCCTGGTCTAGATCCTGGTCTAGATCTGGTCTAGATCCTGGTCTAGATCCTGAACTCTCTGCAGATCCTGGTCTTGGACTGGTATTGGTTTTCTTTCATCTTTTAGAACTTCACATCTTAAATGTTCTTCAGATTTATTCTGATGCTTCTCCACATCTTGGTCCATCTGTTGGTCCCGGTTCAGAACCTGGTTCAGATCTTGGTCCAGATCTTGGTCCTCAGACTCGCTCCAGTCCTCAGGTCTCTCCAGCAGGTCCCAGTCGGACAAACTGCTCCTCCGGCTCACATCTGCACACTCTGGTTTCTCTGAAGGTTCTTTCCTCCCAGAGCCTCCTGCAGATGTTTGGACTTCAGGACTTGGACCGGCTCTGGTCTGGTCTTGGACTTGACTTTCTGAGAGCTTGTCCCTGCTCACATCTGCAGACTCTGGTTCCTTGGGTGAAATTGAACTTACTTGATGTGTTTTTGAACTTGGACCTACTTCTGCAGATATTTGGACTTCAGAACTTAGACTTGCTCTGGTCTGGTCTTGGTAGATCTCAGATCTGGGACTTTCTGAAATCTTGCTCCTGCTCACAACTGCACACTCTGGTTTCTCTGAAGGCTCTTTCTTCTCAGAGCCTCTAGTAGATATTTGAACATCAGGACTTGGACCAGCTTTGATCTGGTCTTGGTGGCTCCTGGACTTTCTGAAATCTTGCTCTTGCTTACATCTGCAGACTCTGGTTGCTCTACACGTTCTCTTCTCTCTGAATCTTCTGCAGATGTTTGGACTTCAGGACTTGGACCTGCTCTGGTCTGGTCTTGGACTTGACTTTCTGAGAGCTTGTCCCTGCTCACATCTGCAGACTCTGGTTCCTTGGGTGAACTTGAGCTTATATGATCTGTTTTTGAACTTGGACCAACTTCTGCAGATGTTTGAACTTCAGGACTTGGACCAGCTCTGGTCTGTCTTGGTAGATCTCAGGACTTGGACTTGCTGAGATCTTGCTCCTGCTCACATCTGCAGACTCTGGTTTCTCTGAACGTTCTCTTCTCTCTGAGCCTTCTGCAGTTGTTTGAACTTCAGGACTTGGACTTTCTGAAATCTTGCTCATGCCTTCAGACTTTCGTTTCTCTGATGTTTGGACTTCAGGACTTGTCTGATCCTGGTGGATTTCAGTCGGACCTGCTCTGATCTGCTCTTGAAGTTTCTCTGGACTTGTTAACGTCTTGCTCCTGCTCACAGACTCTGTGTGTTCCAGTCTGTCTTCTCTTCCATCTTCTGCAGATGTTTGGCTCTCAGATGGACCTGGACCTGCTCTGCTCTGGTCTTGAAGGTTCTTTGTCCCTGGTTCCTCCACAGTTCCTCTCAGAACATCTCCACCGCAGCCTGTAGTCAACACAGAACCTTCTAAACTCTTGTCTTCTTGTTCCTTCACTAACAGTTGGATCTGATGTGGTTCCTCTTCAGATTCTGAACCTTTTGATCGTTTACGTTTGACTCCAGCTCCAGTTTGTTCCTCTAAAACAATCTTCTCTGCAGGTTCTTCGTACGGTTTCTCTCTCGTGTCTCTTTCACTCTCTGCTCTTTTATCATCTTCTTCCAAACTTCTCACATCTCGTCTCGTCTCCTCCATCTTTTCTTCTTCAGCTGCAGCTTCCAAACCCCTCACAGTCTCCTCCTCCGTGTCTCCTTCAGGTTTATGTTCTAAAGTCGATAAAGACGTCTCTGTTGCACATGTTTTGTCTCTTTCTTCTGCAGAAGTTTGGATTCCAGCTGAACTTGGACTTGCTGCTGTCTGATCCTGGTGAGTTGGACTTGGACTTGCTGGAACCATTCTTCTGCTCACATCTGCACATTCTGGTTCCTCTGCGCGTTCTTTCTTCTCTGAGCCTCCTTCTCCTGCAGATGTTTGGATTTCAAAACTAGCTTTGGTCTGCTCTTGGTAGTTGTCAGATGAACCTTCTGAGATTCTGGTTCTCCTCTCGTCTTCAGACTTGGATTTCTCTGTAGATTCTTCCGTCTCTGAGCCTCCTTCTCCTGCAGATGTTTGACCAGTCTGGATCTCAGCTGGACCTGGAGTAGCGGAGATCTTCCAGCTCACATCTGCACATTCTGGTTTCTCCATGTGTTCTTTCTTCTCTGCTTCTTCATCTTCTGCAGATGTTTGGATGTCAGATGGACCTGGATCTGCTCTGCTCTGATCTTGAAGGTTGTTTGTCTCTTGTTTCTTTACAGTTCCTCTCAGAACATCTCCACCACAGTCTGTAGTCAACACTGAACCTTCTAAACTCTCATCCTTCAATAGCAGTTGGATTTGACTTGGTTCCTCTTCAGATTCTGAACCTTTTGATCGTTTACGTTTGACTCCAGCTCCAGTTTGACTCGAGTGTTCCTCTGAAACAATCTTCTCTGCAGGTTCTTCGTACGGTTTCTCTTTCGTGTCTCTTTCACTCTCTGCTCTTTTTTCTTCTTGTTCCAAACTTCTCACATCTCGTCTCGTCTCCTCCAGCTTATCTTCTCCAGCTGCAGCTTCCAAACTCCTCACAGTCTCCTCCTCTGTGTCTCCTTCAGGTTTAAGTTCTAAAGTCGATAAATGCGTCTCTGTTTGTTGTTTTTCTTTTCCTGCAGAAGCTAAACTCACGTCTGTGGTTGTGATTTCTGATCCACATGTTGCTTTTAAATCTAGACTAGGTTCTTGTATGTTTTTGTCGTCTCTTTTCTCTACATCAGTCTTTTGTCTTTCAGTTTGAACGCTCTGCTCCAGATGTTCTTCTTCAGCTCGCTCTCTCATTTCCTTCTGTTCTTCTGGACTTTTTGTCTCCAGACTTTTCAAAGACACGTCCTCGTCCTGTTCAGCTTCAGTCACTTTCATCACGGTGTTTATTTCTGTCTCTGATGACGTTAACGAAGCTGTTTCTTTTGGCTTTGTGTCTAAAACCTTCTTCACGTCCTCCATCTTGTCTTCTGCTCTTTCTGTAAAGTCCCGCTCTGGTCCAGTTTGGTCTGGTCCAGTTTGTTCTGGTTTCAGCTCAAATCCATAGAACTGGTCTCGTTCTCGTCTGGACTCAGGACTCAGAGGTTTCTCTTTGTCACTGTTAGGACTAGATTCTGGCCGATCTTCTCTGTTTCCTTCATGTATAAGTTCCCCTTTAAGCTCCACCATCTTGATGTGCGTCTGGTCTTTCTGCTCTGCTCCTTCTCCGTCTCTCTCTGGACTGTCTTCTGCTCTAGTCTCTGGTCCAGGTTCTCCTCTTGTGTCCTCCTCTGTGTCTGGACTGTTCTCTGGTCCAGGTTCTCCACTTGTGTCCTCCTCTGTCGACTCTTTAAATGTCTGTGGTTGGTCCATCTGAGGTTTGTCCGGTTCATGTTGAAGTGTCTCCGTTTGTTGAGACGTTTCTGAGACATTATCAGGACTTACATCTTCTCTCCTGTGTTCATCTTTAGGTTTTTCAAAAGTTTTTGATGTTTTGTCTTCGACTCTTTCAACTTCAACCTTATAATCTTCTGTTGTATCTTTGGATTCCTCCAGGCTTTTGTCCAAGTCCATTTCTTTGGTTTTGCTCAAGCTTAAATCTGTCTCTTCTGTAAAGTCCTGGTCTGGTCTTCTTTGGTCTGGTCTCTGCTCAAACCCGTAGAACTGGTCTCGTTCTCGTCTGGACTCAGGACTCAGAGGTTTCTTCTGTTCTTCAGAATCTGTCTCTAAGTTGGATTTATCTCCAGGTTCCTCAGATGTTCCTCTCAAACTCTGCTCAGCCTGAGAACTTCCAGATGTTTCCTCCTGGTTTGGCTTTTGTGCCACGTGTTCGCAGATTTTAAACTCCTGCATCCGTCCAGAGTCTGTCTTTGTCTCCAGCTTCGGTCCAGAGTCTGTCTTTGTCTCCAGCTTCGGTCCAGAGTCTGTCTTTGTCTCCAGCTTCGGTCCAGAGTCTGTCTTTGTCTCCAGCTTCGGTCCAGAGTCTGTCTTTGTCTCCAGCTTCGGTCCAGAGTCTGTCTTTGTCTCCAGCTTCAGTCCAATACTTGCTGAAGTGTCCATAATCTCGTGTCCACCTGGTTTTCTTTCGTCAGTTCCTCTGTCTTCTGTAGGATCCTGTTTGGACTTTGGCGTAGAATCTATAACTTCTCTATCTCCAGGTGTTTCTTCTCTGGTTTTAGTTTCTGGTTCTTTAGACTCTTGTGTTTGTTCTGATCTAACAGCAGCCTCCGTTTTCTCTCCTTTACTTTCTACAATCTTTTCTACAGCAGAAGTTTCGTGTCCACCTGCCTCTGTTTTACCTTCAGTCTGAGTGGAATCATCTCCAGGTGTTTCTCTGGTTTTAGGTTCTGGTTCTTTAGACTCTGATGTTTGCTCACATCTGAAATCAGCCTCTGGTTTCTCTCCTTCACTCTCTACAATCTTTTCTACAGCAGAAGCTTTAAATGTGTCCAAACCTTCGGGTCCACCTGCCTCTGTCTTCTTCTCCAGCTGAGTCGGATCATCTCCAGGTGTTTCTTCTCTGGTTTTAGGTTCTGGTTCTTTGGAGTCTGGTGTTTGTTCGTGTTTTTCTGACTCTTCACCAGATGTTTTCCTCGTGTCCATGATCTTGTGTTCTTTTCTCTCTTCTTCTCCTTCGTCTTCGCTCATCTCCTGCTTGTCTTCCAAACCTGCTTTTGTCTCCTCAGTTTGACGTTCTTCATCAGAATCAGACTTTAGTTTAGACTTTGAAAGAGACTCTGACCCACGTTTAGTCTTTGTGTGCTTCTCGTCTTCTTCCAAAGACTCAGACGTTTGAACTTCCATTTTCTCTTCTTTCTTTTCAGTTGTAGAAGTTTCCGTAACCTCGTGTCCACCTGGTTTTCTTTGCTCAGCTCCTCTGTCTGCAGCAGGCTCTGGTGTGAACATTGGTCTAACTTCAGCCTCTGCGTTTCCTTGATCTTCTCTCTCTGGTCTTTGGTCTTCAGCCTGACTGGACTCTGGTCTTTGGTCTTCAGCTTGACTGGACTCTGGTCTTTGGTCTTCAGCCTGACTGGACTCTGGTCTTTGGTCTTCAGCCTGACTGGACTCTGGTCTTATTTCCATAACCTCGTGTACACCTGGCTCTTCAGTTAGATCTTCTGTCTCTTCTGCTCTTCCACCTTCATGTTTTCTCTCTCAGTTTCTTCTCTTTTCTTTTCTGTTGATTCTATTTGTGTAAATTCAACTTTCACACGAGTTTCTTCCTCAGTCGACAGAAGTGTCTCGCTTTTGTCTGCGTCTGAAGCCGTTTCTCGTCTGATTTCTCCTCTGACTCCATCTTCTGCTCCTCTGGACTCTTCAGGCAGGTCCTGGGTCTGAAGATCTGCTCCTGACTCTAGATCAGACTCAGGTCTAGACTCTGCTCTGGACTCTGGACCAGACTCAGGTCTAGACTCTGCTCTGGACTCTGGTAGCTCAGGGTGACGTTCCTCTGTTTGTGTTGGAATCATCTGGGACAGTTCTAGATCAGTCCTGAGCTCTGTCTCTGGAGGCTGCTTCATCTGAGCCTTCTCCAGATGTTTCTCATGAATCTCATCTTCACTCTCTCCTCTCTCTGTCGTTTTTCTGTCCTTGTCCAGTTCCTCCTCTAGATCTTTCTCCTGGATCTTCTCCTTCATGGTCTTGTCTTGTTTCTCCACTGTGTCAAGCGTCTCCTGCAGATCTTTCTCCTCTTTCTTCTCTCTCCCCTCCGTCTTTTGTGTAACCTCCTTCAGATGCTCTTGTAGATCTTTCTCTTCTACCTCTGATGTCTCCTCCAGACCATTCTCCTGGACCTTCTCCTTCATGGTCTTGTCTTGTTTTTCTGCTGTGTCGAGTGTCTCCTGCAGATGTTTCTCCTCTTTCTTCTCTCTCTCCTCTGTCTTTAGTGTAACCTCTTGCAGATGTTCCTCTTCTCTGTCTGCCTCCTCTCTCTCTTTCTCTTTTACCTCTGGCGTCTCCTCCAGATGTTTCTCCTGGATCTCTTCTTCACTCTCTCCTCTCTCTGTCCTGTTGCTGTCCTGTTCCAGATGTTTCTCCTGGACCTTCTCCTTCATGGTCTCTCCTCGTTTCTCCTCTGTGTCCATTGTCTCCTGCAGATGTTTCTCCTCGTCTTTCTCTTCTCTTCGTGTCTCCTTTTCCAACGATGGAAGCTTCTCTTGTTCTCTCTCTTCTGCTTCCTCTGCCTCTGTCTCTTCTCTCTCTTCTGCTTCTGGAATCTCCTCCAGATGTTTCTGCAGGACCTTCTCCTTCGTCGTCTCCTCTCTCTCTTTCTCCTCTGCTTCTGGTATTTCCTCCAGATGTTTCTCCAGGATCTTCTTGTCTCTGACCTTCTCTCTCTCTCCTCTCGGTGTTTCCTTTTCCAGAGGTTGACGTTTCTCTTGTCTTCTCTCGTCTGCCTTTTCTCCTTCTCTGTCTCTCTCTTTCTCTTCTACCTCTGGTTTCTCCTCCAGGTGTTTCTCCTCCAGATGTTTCTCCTGGATCTCATCTTCACTCTGTTCTCTCACTGTCTCGTCTTTGTCTTTCTCCAGTTTCTCTAGCAGCTCCTTCTCCTGGATCTTCTCCGTCGTTGTCTCTTCTCCTAGTTTCTCTGTGTCCAGTGTCTCCTCTTTCAGATGTTTCTCCTGCAGATGTTTCTCCTGCAGATGTTTCTCCTGCAGATGTTTCTCCTGGATCTCTTCTTTACTCTGTTCTCTCACTGTCTCGTCTTTGTCTTTCTCCAGTTCCTCTAGCAGCTCCTTCTCGTGGATCTTCTCATTCATGGTTTCTTCTTGTTTCTCCTGGATCTCTTCTTCTCCTCTCTGTGTCTCTTCTCTCACTGTCCTGTCTTTGTCCTTCGTCTCTTTCTCTGGAGCCTCCTCGTTCAGATGTTTCTCCAGATCCATTTCTTGCACCTCTCCCTCTCTCTTCTTCTTTCTCTTTCCTGCTGCTGTCCGTCTGGTGTGACCTCCTCCAGATCTTTCTCCAGACTCTCCTCAACATGTTTCTCCTGGATTTTATCGTCTGTTTCCTCTTGCTCTTTCTCTGGTGAGATCATCTCCAGGTGTTTCTCTTTCTTCTCACTGTCCTCCAGATGTTCTTGTGGTGTTTCCTCTTTCTTCTCTCTCTCCTCTGTCTCATCTTTGTTTGTCTTTGGTTGATCCTCTTGCAGCTGTTCCTTCTCCTTCTCTTTTTCTTCTGTCTTTAGTGAGACCTCCTCCAGATGTTCTTCTGGAGGTTCCTCATTGACTCTCTCTTCTGTTTCCTCTTTGTTTGTCTCTGGTAGATCCTCCTTCAGATGTTTCTCCTGAACTTCTCTTTTCTCCTTTTCCTTTTCTCTTTCTTCTGTCTTTAGTGACACCTCCTCAAGACGTTCTTTCGGAGACTCTTGGATGGTCTTCTCTGTCACCTTATTGTTGGTTTCTGGTCGGTCGTCCAGCAGATGTTTCTCCTCTGTCTTTAGTATAAGCTTGTCCAGTTGTTCTTGTGGAGGTTGCTCTTGGATGGTCTTCTCTGTCTCACTCGTCTCCGGTTGATCGTCCTGCAGATGTTCCTCATCTTTCTTCTCTCTCTCTTCTGTCTTTAGTGACACCTTCTCCAGATGTTTCTCCAGGACTTTCTCCTCTTTCTTCTCCCTATCCTTCAGATGCTCCTGCAGATGTTTCTCCTCGACACTCTCCTCTGTCTTTAGTGAAGCCTTCTGTTCTTGTGGAGGTTGCTCTTGGATGGTCTTCTCTGCCTCACTTGTCTTCGTTTGATCGTCCTGCAGATGTTCCTCTTGGACTCTCTCTTCCGTCTCCTTGTTGGTCTCTGGTAGATCGTCCTGCAGATGTTTCTCCTCTGTCTTTAGTGAAAGCTTCTCCAGATGTTCTTGTGGAGGTTGCTCTTGGATGGTCTTCTCTGCCTCACTTGTCTTCGTTTGACTGTCCTGCAGATGTTCCTCTTGGACTCTCTCCTCTGTCTCCTCTTTGTTGGTCTCTCGTTGGTCCTCTTGCTGATGTTTCTTCTCCCTCTCCTCCGTCTTTACTTTAAGCTCCTCCAGATGTTGAGATTCCTCATGGATGCTCTTCTCTGTCTCACTCGTCTCCGGTTGATCGTCCTGCAGATGTTTCTCCTCGACACTCCCCTCTGTCTTTAGTGAAACCTTCTCCAGATGTTCTTGTGGAGGTTCCTCTTGGACTCTTTTCTCCGTCTCTTCGTTGATCTCTGGTCGGTCTTCCCCAGATGTTTCTTCTTCCTCTTCTCTGTCTTTGTTATAAGCTTGTCCAGATGTTCTTCTGAGGGTTCCTGTTGGACATTTGCTTCCGTTTCCTCGTTAGTCTCTGGTAGATCCTCTTGCAGATGTTTCTTCTCTCTCTCCTTGGTCTTCAGTAAAACCTTCTCCAGATGTTTCTCTTCAACTCTTTCATCTTTCTTCTCCCTATCCTCTAGATGCTCCTGCAGACGTTCCTCTTGAATGCTCTTCTCCGTCTCTTCGTTGGTCTCCGGTTGATCCTCTTGCATATGTTTCTTCTCTCTCCCCTCTGTCTTCTCCAGATGTTTCTCCTCGACTCTCTCCTCTTTCTTCTCTCCTTTACCGATTCTAGATTTAGTTTTCAGAGTTTTCACAGATTTCTTTGTCTTGACGTCTCCTCTCTCCTTGCTTCCTTTCCTTGCTTCCTTTCCTTTAGGTTCCTGGAGTTTCTCTGCAGCAGAACCTGGTTTAGATCCTCCAACCTTCTCTTTGTCTGTCTCTGGTTTAGATCCTCCAACCTTCTCTTTGTCTGTCTCTGGTTTAGATCCTCCAACCTTCTCTTTGTCTGTCTCTGGTTTAGATCCTCCAACCTTCTCTTTGTCTGTCTCTGGTTTAGATCCTCCAACCTTCTCTTTGTCTGTCGCTGGTTTAGATCCTCCAACCTTCTCTTTGTCTGTCACTGGTTTAGATCCTCCAACCTTCTCTTTGTCTGTCGCTGGTTTAGATCCTCCAACCTTCTCTTTGTCTGTCGCTGGTTTAGATCCTCCAACCTTCTCTTTGTCTGTCACTGGTTTAGATCCTCCAACCTTCTCTTTGTCTGTCACTGGTTTAGATCCTCCAACCTTCTCTTTGTCTGTCGCTGGTTTAGATCCTCCAACCTTCTCTTTGTCTGTCGCTGGTTTAGATCCTCCAACCTTCTCTTTGTCTGTCGCTGGTTTGTGGACTTTTGTTTTTATTGTTGTTCTTTCCTTGGATGTTTCCTTACTCGTCTCCTTGGATGTCTCCTTCATCCTCTCCTTAGATGTCTCCTTGCTCGTCACCTTTTTTCTCTCCTTAGATGCTTCCTTCTTCGTTTCCTTGGATGTCTCCTTTCTCTCCTTAGATGTCTCCTTGCTCGTCTCCTTCCTTTCCTTGGATATTTCCTTCTTCCTTTCCTTGGATGTCTCTTTGCTTGTTTCCTTCCCTGTTTGTAAAAGCACACAGACGTAAAACAGACTCCAGAATCAGATTTAAACTCACAGAAATTGTGATAAATATAAATGTTATAAGTGTTAACCTAACCTTCATAGCTTTATATTAACCTAAATCTGCTGTTTTCAGTCAAACGTCACTTCAGACAAACACGTTTAAAGAACCAGAGAGAATCTTGAGTTTGTCTGATGAAGGTTCGAGTCAGAGTGGCGGCCATTTTGTTGAGTTACGTTTGATAAAATGGTGTTTTCTTACGTTTGTTTGTGTCCTTGGCGTCTCGGCTCACGTTTCCTTTGGTCCAGAGTTGTCCCGACTCGAGTCTGACTTGGGTCTGGTTCTGGAGGTTCTGGAGGTTCTGGAGGTTCTGGTTGAAGTTCTGGAAGTTTCCTGAGAACAAACAGTTAAACAATAGTTTGTGTTCAACTCATTATTCTCCCAACCAACCACCTTCCACACCGATGTTTGGACGTTTGGATCAATATTTCAAATGCACCTGTGAGCTGGAGACACGTTTTATAACCCTGGCCAAACTTTCAAATGAAGGGCTAGTCTGGTTCATATTTGAACATTTAGAACAGGCTAAATTGAGCCCCTGGACATTTAATTATTGGACATTTAATTGTGCATTTTTACCTTTCTTGGACAGTTTTATATTGCCCTTCTACAGAAATAAAACCATAGTTAGATAGAAATCATCAAACGAGTCATTGCCTTAAATAAGAAGTCAATGACAAACCCTTTCTCTTGATTCCACGATGGCACTGAAACTGAGGTTTGAGTTTGTATCAAAACCAAGTTTCTTATATATATAATCTTTAATAAAATCAACTCAGACCTAAAACCTCAAAGAGACACTTTCAAACGCTTGAAAATATCTTTAAAAGGTAGATTTTCAGAACTCATGTAAAGTGTATTACTCATTGTTTTTTGTTCCATCTGTTTAGTAGGTTTGAAGACTCATACCTTGCTCTGATTGGTCGTTGCAGACTCATACCTTGCTCTGATTGGTCGTTGCAGACTCATACCTTGCTCTAATTGGCCGTTAGACTCATACCTTGCTCTGATTGGTCGTTGCAGACTCATACCTTGCTCTGATTGGTCGTTGCAGACTCATACCTTGCTCTGATTGGCCGTTGGACTCATACCTTGCTCTGATTGGTCGTTGCAGACTCATACCTTGCTCTGATTGGCCGTTGCAGGCTCATACCTTGCTCTGATTGGCCGTTGCAGGCTCATACCTTGCTCTGATTGGCCGTTAGACTCATACCTCGCTCTGATTGGCCGTTGGAGTCATACCTTGCTCTGATTGGCCGTTGCAGGCTCATACCTTGCTCTGATTGGCCGTTAGACTCATACCTCACTCTGATTGGTCGTTGCAGACTCATACCTCACTCTGATTGGTCGTTGCAGACACATACCTTGCTCTGATTGGTCGTTGCAGACTCATACCTTGCTCTGATTGGCCGTTGCAGACTCATACCTTGCTCTGATTGGCCGTTGCAGACTCATACCTTGCTCTGATTGGCCGTTGCAGACTCATACCTTGCTCTAATTGGCCGTTAGACTCATACCTCGCTCTGATTGGCCGTTGGAGTCATACCTTGCTCTGATTGGCCGTTGCAGACACATACCTTGCTCTGATTGGCCGTTAGACTCATACCTTGCTCTGATTGGCCGTGGGAGTCATATCTTGCTCTGATTGGCCGTTACAGACTCATACCTTGCTCTGATTGGCCGTTGCAGACTCATACCTTGCTCTGATTGGCCGTTAGACTCATACCTCGCTCTGATTGGCCGTTACAGACTCATACCTTGCTCTGATTGGCCGTTGCAGACACATACCTTGCTCTGATTGGCCGTTGCAGACACATACCTTGCTCTGATTGGCCGTTGCAGACTCATACCTTGCTCTGATTGGCCGTTGCAGACTCATACCTTGCTCTGATTGGCCGTTAGACTCATACCTTGCTCTGATTGGCCGTTAGACTCATACCTTGCTCTGATTGGCCGTTGGAGTCATACCTTGCTCTTATTGGCCGTTGCAGACTCATACCTTGCTCTGATTGGCCGTGGGAGTCCTGAGGAAGTCCAGGTGTCGCAGTCGGTCTAAACCCTCCAGAACTCGACTCTGTGAAGCGTTTCCAGGGAACAGGATCCGGACCGAGCTCTGGTCCGGACTGAACGAGGTCCAGACCAACAGGACCGCCGCCGAGGTCGAACCCGGGGCCTTAGACCGAGACCGAGACCGAGACCTGGTCCGCTCGGCGCCGCCCTCAGGTGGACACAGCACGTACATGTCCAGCCGACCCACTCCCACTTTACTGAAGAGAAGAACCGGGTCTGGACCTCGAGTCAGAGTCAGAACCTCCAGGTCCAAGTGCTCCAGGAGGTCCAGGGTCAGAGCGGCTTCTTCTGCGGCGCCAGGAGACCGCAGCGGACCGGGACTGGGACCGGGACTGGGACCAGGACCAGGACCAGGGTCAGGACCAGGGCCAGGGCCAGGGTCAGGACCAGGACCAGCGTCAGGACCAGGACCAGGACCAGGGTCAGGACCAGGACCAGGGTCAGGACCAGCGTCAGGACCAGGACCAGCGTCAGGACCAGGACCAGGACCAGGGTCAGGACCAGGACCAGGGTCAGACTGGAGCAGGACCCAGAGCCGCTTGGGCTGGTTCCAGAAGATCAAACCCACCTGAGGAGACACACACGTGAGCTCAGAGAAAGTTTGTTCAGATTCACTGGTTATTTTTGAGTTTCCTGTTTATGACAAACCAGGTTCTTCTCACTGGAATGTTCTGATAGTTTCTAGAATATTGTGACGTGCAAACTCAAGGAACTGACCTGACAGAAGCAGCTCAATTCTCAAAACAACTCTAAATCACTATTTTCTTTTTCATGTATTGATTTTCCAACAGTTCTTTCCGTTTGGGTCACGACTGACTGGAGCTGCACCAGGAGTCGGCAGAAGAACCATATTCGCCCAATTCATACGAGACCAAAGTCGGAAAGAGCTGCAACTGTTGTCAGTCTCTGTTTCCCTCCACCCAAAAAAACTTTAAACTGTTACTGGGGAATACGAACAATGTTTTACAAAATAGAATATTGTCTGAATGAACAAAGATGATTTTAAAGTCAAGAATAATCACTTTGTTTCATTTAACACTTTTCTGTAATTCACCTTTGTGTTTTTCCAGTTACACTTAGAAATGATGTGTATTATGTTTTCATAATAAAACAATACAGTAATCTGTAACACAACACAGCTGATTCTTCAGAATTCAGACAGATTTGTGCTTTTACCAAAGCTCTGATGAGTTCTACAGTCTTATGTTCTTATTTGGTTGTATTTTGTCAGTTTGTGATTAGAAACTCGTTAAAAACGCAGAAGATAGCAAGCTGGACACGTGTTTAGTTCATTACCATATGTGTGTCACAGCTGAGTTAGGACAGAAAGTCTAAGGACAGAAAGTCTAAGGACAGAAGGACTAAAGACAGAAGGACTAAGGACAGAAGGACTAAAGACAGAAGGACTAAGGACAGAAGGACTAAAGACAGAAGGACTAAGGACAGAAGACTAAAGACAGAAGGACTAAGGACAGAAGGACTAAAGACAGAAGGACTAAAGACAGAAGACTAAGGACAGAAGGACTAAGACAGAAAGTCTAAGGACAGAAGGACTAAAGACAGAAGGACTAAGGACAGAAGGACTAAAGACAGAAGGACTAAGGACAGAAAGTCTAAGGACAGAAGGACTAAGGACAGAAAGTCTAAGGACAGAAGGACTAAAGACAGAAGGACTAAGGACAGAAAGTCTAAGAACAGAAGGACTAAGGACAGAAGGACTA
The DNA here is from genome assembly GCA_038363315.1 of Mugilogobius chulae. Lineage (NCBI taxonomy): Eukaryota > Metazoa > Chordata > Actinopteri > Gobiiformes > Gobiidae > Mugilogobius > Mugilogobius chulae. Next base: position 2,672,717 of record CM076411.1, read on the forward strand.
AAGACAGAAGGATCTAACCTCAGGAGAAACCAAGTTCTGGCCCAGTCCTTCTCCAGCTGGATCAGACGTGTTTCTTCCTGGATCTCCTGCTTCTCCAGTTTCAGTTCTTTCTCCTGGATCCTCTGCTCTTCTTGGACCTTCTCTTCTTGGACCTTCAGCTCTTCCTGGTTCTTCAG
>CM076411.1:2679552-2716429 GCA_038363315.1 Mugilogobius chulae
AATCAAGTTAATATGCTTCTAGATGTGTAGACAGACTTAATAGTATGTTTACATGCATGATAAGCTTAGCTAACTTTGCTAAATACACCTTCTGAATGACTAAGTAGATAAAGATTGCACTTACTCTACAATGCCCAGAAATACTTGCCTGTGCTGCCCCCTGCTGGTGGTTCATAGTGGTAGAAGTCAAGATAATCTGAAACAGTCTCAAAACAGGCAAAAGAATCTGTCTATAGCGGTCCATAGGGCTAGGGATGAAGCCTGATGGGTCTCTCATAACTCTGTGCACATGTGGAAGAACACAAGATTAGAATGTGTGTGTGACTGACAACATGCACGTAAACGTTCATCTACACAAAGTACTGCACCTGTTTGCATCACTGTCTGGAACCATGTCATATACTTGACATTCAGTGAGGTGAGCCACCAGCCCACAACGCAGCAACTCCACCGCACCCTGGCCACTCTTAGCCACTCGAGTGAGAAGGGCCTAAAGCACAAAAAACAACAGTTATACACCAGCCGTGATGAGTACTAAAGTCTATGATCTCACCATCTTGCTCTCATAAATGTAGAGTGGTTTGAGGAGGGGAGGCTGTGGTGTGAGCAGGCTCTGTAGGGCTCCATCGTCCTGTCTCAGGCTCTCGACCAGCGTTCGCAGGTAGCCACTGTTGCAAATGTACAAGAGCCACTGGTTTTGACGGTCTATGGAGAGAATTCTGTCCAGCACTGACAGAGCAAGCATCTGAGAAACAAAACATCCCCTGTAACTTCTGTTTGTTTTACACTTAAATAAACATTAACACAAGGCAATACCCTGAGAGCCAGAGAGTTGCACAACACGTCTAAACTTTTGACCAAAGCTGTGGTGGCAACAAATACCCACAACACAAATCTGTTTCAGTAATGTTAAACCTAATAATTTATAGTCAAGAGTTAGATTTGATCTAAGCTCCATACAAAAATGCTTCGAAACCAACCACTGACCGAACCCCTAAACAATCTGAAATCAAGAACTTAACTGAGTTAAACGACCTCATAGCTAGCTATAATACCCTAAATCTGAAAATTGGACTAGTAGTCTCTAAGTCGTTAAATTCAGTCTAGAGAGCATGAGTATTGTATTCAATATGAACTAGGACCAAACCTACCAATGCGACAATATATATGGCACAAATAGGCTCACATGGCCAGTAAACATCCAGCACTCTTTGGCAGACGCGCTAGATAATCCTCTACATGCCATGCTATCTTATATATTAATAGGTACGTTTGTAGACGTGTCCTCTAAAAATACATATGTTAGAGAAGAGACAATAGTAACTGTAAGAGCAATAATCTAAACAGGTACTTTGTCATCACCAAAGTTATATATTCCTAATTACTGATCATTTTATAAATTCAACTGCAATCAAATCAAGAATTATTTTTGTATTACACTGACTAATAAATGATATATACTTTATATACCATACATCACTCGCAAATCACAATAGCTCTGCTCACACCACTATACTTATGTTTATAAGTATTATTATGTCCTGCTTAATAACATTGTGATGGCTATGTGAACAGTAAATACTAATGCAATGAAACACACTAAGCCATCCTTACCCACTTCGTACATATACTAACCTAATTTCATGGCCATCCACTATGCATCTCGCAAACCAGCTTTATCCATCAAGTTTATCGACTGTCCGTAATAACCCCAATGATCTTGCAAAGGTTATTTTCTCATTCTAGCAGTTTGGAGAAAGAAATCTTCTCAGGAAGTATGAGAGTATTACCCACACTAACCCTATTGCGTATATATATTTCCTGCTGCAGGAAGAAACATCAAAGACCCCGCGTAATTAGACGTTTACAGCTCAAGGCTACACTCATGTATAACCTCAATTATCATTTTATGTGAGCTTCTTCTTTATAACTCTGTGTAATTTGTATACACCTTTAGACCTAAAGTGGCTTACAGTAATTTATCTTCTGTTTCTGTTGCACTATGTATGTAAAGTGATAGTACAACTAAGGGAGCACACTAGACTGACTTGAGTATGTATCATCTGCTGGTAATCAACCCTATCGCTACTTCACCTAGATAAGATATAGGGTTTCTTTAGAATTACTTATTGTACATCTAACGCACTGGTATCCCTTAGATAAAAAGGTTCAATATTTTAACCATATGCCTTAAATTAAAATAGCTAAAAACACTAGAGTATGCCTAACTATAAAACTAAGTAGAAGTATGAAGTCAACTAACGCAGTTTTTCTGCGAAGGATCACGTGACAGAGGGAAAGAGTTATATGCAATGGAAGCAACACAGACGTGAAGCTTCCTTCCAACTCTATGTGCTCTGCTGGCTTATACGGCTGTAATACAAGAATAACAGACCTGGCTGCTGAACGTGGCGTACTGCTTCGGGCAGTATAATGACCGCACCACGCAAAAAATCGGCTATTCAATTGAAGCTCGCCTAGTGCAATGCTATCCTCCTCGGATAATCACCTGGCTAATAAAATGAAAGAAGAACCTAAGAAACACTTTTACATTTCACATTTAATTGTCCATAAAACAACTAAAGTATGGAGTATCTATACTTGAAAACTTTATCGTCTAATGCTATATGTGATTTCAATGTGCTTTAATATTTTACACCTGATATTCGCACCTCCCAGGCATAGAATAGCCTTACATAAATTGCCTGTGTAAATAACATAATGGCGCTTGAGATAAAGGACTATGCTTACACAACTATTATCTAATCCATGCGCCCGGTAGTACTAGCAAAGTCTCTGATATGATCTGTAGTAGACTATTACGACTCGTCTTACTCCATAACAGCTGAGGATAGAATCAGACACGGACAGGCGTCAGCAGGGTATACATCACTAGACACTAACCTCCGAAGAACATGAAATGATGGGGTCTTAATGCACGCTTTTGCATTGAATGACTTTTTATTTATCAGAGCTATACATGACCTACACTCTGTTACTGTTGGGCTCACCTGGTCAGCCATCCTAACGTGCAAAAGCATGTACTTGTAATTCAACCTTCCACGCGAAGATGGATATTGATGTTGTGATCTCTGAGAAAGAGAGTACATGAGTGAGTATTCACAATGTGTAGAGTATACGAGTATTAGTACAAGAGTAAAGCCGTCGGAGACATAAGAGGAATTCCAGAGAGAGAGGAGAAGAACCGACGTGTTAGGAACGCAGAGAGAAGTGAACGAAACCAGGGTCAGAACTAAGTGGTCTTGTCCAAGTAAGCATGCAGACGATGGCACACTAGGCAAGAGAGGAAGAATCAATTGACTTCTCGAAACGCGAGAGCATGGCGCAGTGTCACGAGGCACAATACACTGAGATGGAAGGGAGGGAAGTATTTAAGTCGTAGGTATAAGGAGAGAACATGGAGGTACGAAGATATAAAGTAAAGGTGTAGACGTAGGAGGAGGTGACAAGAAAGAGGAGACGATACGAATGAGCCTTAAAGATCTCGGCATGTAACGGTGGACGCCTATGAGGGATCATTGCATTGCGACGAGACCAGGAAGCGAGGAGAGGAAGTACAAAGGCTAGGTAGGAGACATGAGTGAGGAGACAATGAGAGAGGAAACTTGGAGCACGAGGAGACATTGAGACAGGAAGGTAGGAGACCGGAAACCAGTAAAGCAGAGGAATGGTAAGGAAGACAGGAATGAGGAGACAGGCATGAGGAAAGGATGTACAAACAGGAAAACGTGTTAAAATAGTGTACTATTAAAATAAACAAAGTCATCATTCACAAATCCAAGATCTGAGTGTCGAGTTAAGGAGGCTAAAAAGCTACGCTAGAGCATAATGCTAGGCTAAAGTGGAATAACATTATAACTCTTTTTTTTTAAAAAGGTGAACTGCTCAATGAAACTTTTCAGACCACCGAAAAATAACTTGAAAAAATGCACTCATTTTTGTTATTAAGAAGCTTTTGTTTAAAATCTGTGTGTTTTTTACTGATCAGTTTATTATTTGTCCTGGAGGAAGCTACCCTGCTAAGTCTAAGACGTGTTCATATCGATTTTTTCATCTCCATTCCAGTGAGAGTCGTTAAGGTGTAGTCTAAAATCGTTTGACTTTCTTAAATTCTATCCTACTCGGAGAATTTGTGTGCTGACGTTCCTAACTCCAGCAAGGTTCAAGCAGTGACTTTTTAAGTGAAGCTGTTTTCAAAAATATAAAACTCGTTTGCACCTGAAGTTTAGAGAAAAAAACAAAAACATTACAAGATCTTTGAGAAGAATCAAACCACACACATCTGTGATGGTGACGAGATTTAAAAAGAGGCACTAAAACAAGTTCTCTGGCGAGGTTTCGAGCCAAAGGTTCTCTAGAAGGTTCTCCTGAAGGTCTCCAAGGTTTTTCTAGAAGGTTCTCCACTCTGCGTAACGGTTAGCTTCTGGAGATCGACAAAGCGTTGCTCTATCTTTCTGCAGTACCCGTCAAAAAGAGTTTCCACAGACTAGCAGGATCGTTTCAGCGGAGATAAGGTCTTTCTGACCTATAATCTATTCGCAATCAAGCAGACGATAGTCTCCCACAAATTGGTTCTTTCTCTCTACCGGCACTCTGCAAGATAACATAAACACCAACAAAGTGCTTAGTTATGTAACTTAATTTCGTATATATCGTCACATGTACCGTGACGCTAACTCGTTAAATATAAATGAAAACAAACCTTTGAACCACAGAATCAAAATGTTAAGCGCAACCACTGACCGATCTGATTCCTCCCCATCCCAAAGGAATATGGATTACATCTCAGCTACCTCGCATAAGATATCTTTTGCTCTTCTAGGTGTATGATTTTGCGACATTTTATAAAAGTATTAAAGCCCAAAGTCTAAGTTGCTCGCTCATTTTGCTGTTACAACAAGATTCAGTGTAATTAAGGATGTACTCGGTGGTGTTCCATCCAACAGGAAGGAGATCAAGGCGTGTGAGCGTGAATGGGGAGCCTGGCAGTGTGGTGTTGAGGGCTGTACGGTTTTCTAGATGTATGGGTCCTGGGGTCACTCTGGCGCTTCGCAATTCACTCTGTAGTCTGCTGTGTTTCACTTAGCCACTGCCGAGCATCTTGTGTCGAGCAGATCTGGGCTGCGCTAGCAGATCTGATTACCTAAAGCACAGAAGAATTGGTGACTGACTAAAACTTAACCTTCTACTCTCGAGCTGTTGTTTAATTGTGCGTCTTCTATCTAGAGAGAATCTGGCTTAAGCGGTCTACTTACTGAGGCGTTAGGATGAAAGGCAAGTGTGCAATGTGAAAAGAGGAAGTCTTGGGGTCTGGATTAGAAAGCGGCACTGCGTGTGTGCACTCTGAAAGCAGAGGTGTGTACAAGGAGTATATAGCTAGCAGAAAAAGCTGGAGAGCTCCCCAGTGGAACCACATGTGAAGAGACAGCGCCCGATCCCAAAGGCCCATATTTTTAGCCCTTTTAACAGTCGTTTGCCAATAGATACTTGATGGCCCCGGTTTGCAGACGAGCACTGGTAACACAGCTCAGCCAAGGTGTGGGGCTTGCTGAGTCAGGTATGGGACCGACCTGTGACAGGTCGTCACTTTCAGTTGCCTTTCCTGTCAGCATAACTAATATGTAACATGCTGTAAGGCTGCATCCGACATTCTTGGACATACCCAATAAACACCATATATTACAATTGAAGCGCCTGATTGTAAAGGCTTAGTGGGCACGCAAGAAGTTGTAACTATTTAAAATACGGTCCATAAGGATGTCTGTGGTACTGACCTGGGGTCGCAGTCTTGTGAGGAAGAGTGTCGTGGCGTTTGGATAGGAGAGAACGTAGGGCTTTTTGAGCGCTTTTTCACGCACTTTCGTCTCCGCCAGAGAAGAGGCCCGGTCGGAGGTTGTGGGGGGGTTTAAATATTTTAAAACTAAACACAAAAGATAGATGATGAGAACACAAAAGACGGGTGTTTTGTGTCAAAAATGACATTGAATCTGGATTTTATGCGCGGATTCTGCAAGTCTTTCTTTGTGGTTACTACGTTCTACAAAATATAATAGAAGACATTTTAAACATGTCACTCCACAACACAGCGTTAAAATACAATGTTTGATGATTTCTGACCTTCTTCCTTGTCTGTGCTCTCTTCTGCTTCTTCACTGTCCAGACATTCTACAAAACCGGCCATCAACTTGTTGCTCACAGCCTATAGGAAGATAAGTATTAATTTATATTGAATTGATTGTTCACTTAATTTTCTCTATATACATTTACATCAATACCTGATCATGAGTGAAATCTCCCACAAGTCTTGCTTGAATGTTTGGATATTTAGCAATATGACGTAAGATCTTTGAACTTTGAAAAGCAGCCTCAGGGTTGGAACTGCTGTGATAAAGATACCTGCAAAAAAATAAAAAGGAAAACATTTTTATATTTTAATTATAATCTTGAATTTTTATGACAATTATGTAGCATAATTTGATTTTTTTTTATACCTGGCAATATTGACAATGTGATCTGCTCTTTGGTCTGAGAGCTGACACCCTGCAGCAGCTGCTCCAATGGGAAAATGAGCAGAGAAGACTGACTTTCTCGGAGTAAGTCCATGAACACCACCTCTTTCTGTAGAGCCAGGTCCAGCAAACACAAACAGTGCAGCACTGCAGACTCCAAGTGCTTTTTGCCTGGAAAAGATAAATGGTGAGAAAGTCCTCACCCCTGTCATGACACAAAAAACCATAAGTGGTCTCACCAGGGAAAGTGGCATAAGTGTCGAGCTGCCGTACGCCCTCCTCTAGCAAGCTGAGGCAGAGAGCCAGAGTGGGTGAGTCATTGAGCAGGTGGAACATTATGCTGATGTGATGAGGTTTGTGAGCTGGGATCTGCCCTTCACCGTCCCTGGAGCTCCACCAGTTCTGAAAGTCTGAAGGCTGTGGTTCGTAATCACACAAACAGTTTGTGGACACCTCCAGAACAGCATCTGCTACCTCCCACTAAGAGCAAGTTAAACGCATTTTGTTTACGGTCAAGAAAATATATTAATATTGTATATTAGTGTTATACCTTCTCGCCAGGGCGCCGATATGCTCTGGTAGGAAAAGGCAAAAAAACACAATCTCGCAAAAAATTCAAATATGGTTGAAAGCCTGGTACCCGAAGACCAGCACCCAAATTAACGGGAAGGCTGCCTTCAAACTAGCGTGCCGATCAAATGGCAGAAGGCTCGTGTGAGAGGATACTCCTCACAGCTAGACTCGATTTCATTGAGTTCCACCTTTAAAAGAAAAGATTAGCGTCACCATAAACAAATAAAATTATACAAAGAAAAGGTTAATTATCCATTTAAAAAGCAAATAACAGCACACAAATGTTCAGTGCCCAAACTTTAAAGCTCATCACCTTCACATTCCGCAGCTTGTTTTTGTCCAGGAGCTCGTACTGTCTGGAGGATCTGTAGCATAACAACTTTTCAAATTTAGAAAAACAATATAAGGAAATATTTACAAAGTAGGAAATACTAGGCATATACTATGTGTATAGAGAAGAGCCACAGAGAAGCAGCGAATTCTGGAGACTTCCCAAAAGCCTGCCAGCAATGAAGAATTTCTGCTTTTAGCACTGGTGGTACACTGCACTGGAGCAATCCCAACATCACAACCACAGGCGTCCACTGTGGATGCTCACAAAGTGCCAGACGAGCATTTTCACTCTTAAAAAATAAATTAATAAAATAAACCATACAGCAAAAATGGTTTTGAAATTATATTATTTGGTCAAAATACCCATGTTGAATTAGTGGTGAGAAGTTGAAGAAAAGCAGTTAGTCCTTCAAGTTCTCGCTGAGTAATTCCTCTTATTGGTGGATGCCGATTATGAGCCGCATCTGGGTTTGGAAGGTCTCTTCTCAGGTTCTCATGGTATAACATGAAGAGAGGTGAAAAAAAGTGCTCCCATGAACCTGGGCTTTTGTCAAAGTCCTAGTCTGGGTCCTTGGTTCCAGTCTGAGTGGTCTAGGTTCTGGGTCCTGAGTACCTGTCTCAGTGCGCCTGCAGGGGTACGGCTGTACGCACGTGCGTACCCCGCAAAAGCTGTTTTTTTTTTTTTTTTTTTTTTTTTTTTTTTATGTGATTTATATTTTTCATTTAGGCTACATATTCGAATTGAAAACAGGGGAAGTAACGTCAATAAATAAAACGTATAATGTGTAAAAAGAAATCTTTGGTGTAAATTACGTGGGTACGCACAGGGAGACAGTAAGGAGAGAGCTGCTCCTTCATTGGTTAGTGCCGACGCTGTTCCAGGAACACGATCTGCGTCACTTCAAACATGGAGCGGGACGCGGGACGGGACAAACTCGCTGCTGGACTTTATTATGTTGTGTTTTATCGGATCTGCCTTACGGCCTGCCCCACATGTGCTGCTCAGGCGAGCGAGGGTCGAAGAGCGCGGACACTGGCTTTTATGTTAGAAGAGAGAGAGGAAAAAGAGCGAGGGTGAAATGCCCCATCATGAAGACGAAAGCTACTAAAACATCAGTTTGAGTAAAACGGACTGAGAGAGGTAAGTCATCTAAACATTTACTTAATATTAGATGATATTGTCCACTTTTTACGAAGTTAAAGACAGCTGTATTGTTACTTTTGGCTGGTTTGCTTGAGCCTGACGTTGATGGATTATATTGCAATATCCGCGGGCGGTGTGGGAAGTAAGACACTCGGCTGTGTGGAGCGGGCTAGGGCGGGTCATGTTTTGTAAATGCCTGACCCGCGCATCACTACAACGCACTGGTGTTGGTCTTGTCCTGTGACAGACCACGGTCCACCTGCCGCTGCAGAGTTTTCCTGTGTGCGATGTCCCACCTGTCCCGCACAGAACCCACTCCTCACACACGAGACTCTCAGCTTGTTGCTCAGCGCGGGCCATAAAGCTTCGTCATTTGCGGCTTGAACGTGTTTTATCTGAGCGCCCTGCCCCGCTCTCTCCCGGTTAGCACTGAAGGCAACAGAGAAAAGCTTAAAACACTGCTTTGCTGGTGCGTGATGTTGCGTGCTTCTGTGTGCGATAAGGCACGTGCGTGACAGTGCGCGTGCACGTATGTGCGTAGTGCGCGTGCACATACGTGCGTGTGACTGTGCGTACCCTCACCCGAACTCCTGCAGGCGCCCCTGCCTGGTCTAGTCTCTGGTCTAGGTCCTGGTCCAGTCTCTAGTCTAGGTCCTGGTCCAGTCTCTAGTCTGGGTCCTGGTCCAGTCTCTGGTCTGGTCCTGGTCCAGTACCTGGTCCAGTCTTTGGTCCCGCTCGGCCGGGCTCAGTCCCTCCATCATGTGAAACCCGGACAGGACCAGCAGGTCCGGGTCAAAGTGGTCCAGAGTCTGGATCAGAGTCTCGGCTGAACTCATCCGACTGTTGGACTCGTCGTGAGAGAAGATGAACCTGTTGGCCTGAGGAGCCACCACCAGGGGGCGCCAGGACTCTCCTGCAAGAGACAGAGACATGAGACAGAGGGACGGACACCAGGGGGCGCCAGGACTGTCCTACAAGAGACAGAGAGACAGAGGGACAGAGGGACAGGCCTGAGGAGCAGACACCAGGGGGACGTGAGACCAAGAGAGAGGGACAGAGGGGTTCGGGAATGTCGCGTCCATTTGATTTTCAGACTTAAGGCTTCACCAAAGACTCGCGCCAAACACTTCCACGTCTGAGGCTAAAACTGACTGTTGGACAAAAGTTGTGTCCCGCAGCACTTCCTTTGTGCAGTCTTGGCACTGTTCGTATCCACTGGTCTCCAGAGTTTGGTGTGGCGCACAGGCTTTGGCCGCCCACGCTTTGGCCGCGCAGGCTTTGACCGGCGCAGGCTTTGGCCGCGCAGGCTTTGGCCGGCAGGCTTTGGCCGCGCAGGCTTTGGCCGCGCAGGCTTTGGCCGCCCACGCTTTGGCCGCCCACGGCTTTGACCGCCCACGCTTTGGCCGCGCAGGCTTTGGCCGCCCACGCTTTGGCCGCGCAGGCTTTGACCGCGCAGGCTTTGGCCGCGCACGCTTTGGCCGCGCAGGCTTTGGCCGCGCAGGCTTTGGCCGCGCAGGCTTTGGCCGCCCACGCTTTGACTGCGCACGCTTTGGCCGCCCACGCTTTGGCCGCGCAGGCTTTGGCCGCGCACGCTTTGGCCGCGCACGCTTGGCCGCGCACGCTTTGGCGCGCACGCTTTGGCCGCCACGCTTTGGCCGCGCAGGCTTTGGCCGCCCAGGCTTTGGCCGCCCACGCTTTGGCCGCGCAGGCTTTGGCCGCGCAGGCTTTGGCCGCCCACGCTTTGGCCGCGCAGGCTTTGGCCGCCCAGGCTTTGGCCGCCAGGCTTTGGCCGCCCACGCTTTGGCCGCCCACGCTTTGGCCGCGCAGGCTTTGGCCGCGCAGGCTTTGGCCGCGCAGGCTTTGGCCGCGCAGGCTTTGGCCCAGCTTGCCGCAGGCTTTGGCCGCCAGGCTTTGGCCGCCCAGGCTTTGGCCGCCCAGCTTTGGCCGCCCACGCTTTGGCCGCCCACGCTTTGGCCGCGCAGGCTTTGGCCGCGCAGGCTTTGGCCGCGCAGGCTTTGGCCGCGCAGGCTTTGGCCGCCCACGCTTTGGCCGCGCAGGCTTTGGCCGCCCAGGCTTTGGCCGCCCAGGCTTTGGCGCCCACGCTTTGGCCGCCCACGCTTTGGCCGCGCAGGCTTTGGCCGCGCAGGCTTTGGCACACTCGTTCAGCGCAGCTTGAAGCGATTGATGGGCTCAGTTCCTCCTCTGTCACGACGCTCTGCTCTGAGAGACCAAACCTCGACACTTTACCTGGAGCTCCAGGCCGTACACTGGCGCTGTTTCTACCCGGATCACAGCACTCTTTCCCGGGGAAGGGAGAAGCCTCGACACATTTCCTGGAGCTTACCAAATTGAAAATCCCAAATCAAATAACGACAGTTTTTTCATTTTTTCCTGTTTTCGGATTTTCATTTTTATCAGACAAAAAAAAAAAATCTCCCCATTTTTTACTTAATTTTGATTATGATCGTTTTCCAATTTAAATGTGGCCGCAGCGTACACGAACCCAGAGGGACAGAGGGACAGTAAGACAGAGGGTCAGAGGGGGGACAGTAAGACAGAGGGACAGAGGGGGGACAGTAAGACAGAGGGACAGAGGGGGGACAGTAAGACAGAGGGACATACAAACCTGTCTGATACTCCAGGGTGAGGTCGGAGGGACAGTCTGAGGACAGTAGAGGGACAGTAGAGGGACAGAGGACAGTAGGGGACAGAGGGGGGACAGTAGAGGGACAGAGGGACATACAAACCTGTCTGATACTCCAGGATGATGACAGAGGGACAGCAGAGACACAGAGGACAGTAGGGGGACAGTAGGACAGGGGGACAGTAGAGGGACAGAGGGACAGAGGGTCATACAAACCTGTCTGATACTCCAGGATGAGGACAGTTTGAGGACAGTAGGACAGAGGGGGACAGAGGGGGACAGAAGACAAACCTGTCTGATATTCCAGAATCAGGTGATACTCGTCGGTTTCTTGCAGAGCTTCTGGAGGAACCACAATCTTCTCGTCCAAAAGTTCATGAAGTTTAGGACCAACTGGACCGAGAGCAGGACCTGAGGAGGACCAGAGACCGGGTTAGACCACAGACCGGGGTTAGACCACAGACCACGGACCAGAGACCTGAGTCAGACCGGACCGAAGACCACAGAGTCCGTCCTCACCTCAGTGTCAGGACTTAAGGCCAACTTCTGTCCAATCAGAGCCGCGTTTCCCCCGACGTACAGCTGCAAGAGACAAGACCTGGTTTAGACCTGGTTTAGACCCGGTTTAGACCTGGTTTAGACCTGGTTTAGACCTGGTTTAGTCCTGAGTACAGCTGCAAGAGACAAGACCTGGTTTAGACCTGGTTTAGACCTGGTTTAGACCTGGTTTAGACCTGGTTTAGACCTGGTTTAGACCTGGTTTAGACCGGTTTAGACTGTTTAGACCTGGTTTAGACCTGGTTTAGACCTGGTTTAGACTGGTTCAGACCCGGTCCAGTACCTTAGTTCAGACCCGGTCCAGACCCGGTTCAGTACCTTAGTTCCGGGGATCTTCAGAGCCGTCTGGGCGATGGTCTGGAACAGTTCTGGATCAGAGAAGAATCTTTCTGCTGCGGCTCCTCGGGACATGAAGAACTGAAACGTGTCTCTGAGGTCCTGCAGGGAGCTGAGGACCTCGTGATCCAGACCGCTGGGACCAGGACCGGGACCGGGATCAGGACCGGGATCAGGATGAAGACCCAGAGCCTCCAGCAGAGCCACGCCCGACACCACCACGTCCACACACGAGTTCACCCTGAGACACAAACACTTTAATTTAGTCAGAGTCAAGTTAGAGCTTAACTCTGAGGTTTAGAATCATTATTTTACACTTGTAAGTGTCAAACACTGTGATTGATCAGACATGATCAGTGTGATTGATCAGACATATCAGTGTGATTGATCAGACATGATCAGTGTGATTGATCAGAAGCACTGACCCGACAGCGACTTGTTTCCATTTGGTTTTTGGAGCCGTGATGAGCTTCTCCCAGGCATCCGACACTCTCTGCTCCAAACTCCTCCCCTCCTCTTGACTCCTCCCTCCTCCTGACTCTCCCTCCTGCTGTGGCTCCTCCCTCTGCTGATCTGGCTCCTCCCCCTGATGCTCTGGCTCCTCCCTCTGCTGCTGCTCCAGGCTCTGATCTGATGAGGCCGTGAACAGGGTCTTCAGACGGTCCAGACCCAGGTCCAGTCCCAGGTCCAGTCCCAGGTCCAGTCCAGACTCTTGGTGCAGGACCAGGCCCAGCACCAGGCCCATCAGCAGCACCAGCAGGGGGCCCCAGCGAGACATGGTCCAGAGGAAACCTGGAAAACACAAACACAGACAGTTTGATTCTGTTCAGTCCAAACGTTTGAGCGTCTGAGGCGTCAGGGTCACATGTTCAGTCCAAACGTTTGAGCGTCTGAGGCGTCAGGGTCACATGTTCAGTCCAAACGTTTGAGTGTCTACCTGAAGGTCTCAGGGTGGGACATGTCTTGCGAGGGGCCTAAGCCTGTAGGCCCCTCGGAGGAATCTCTTAACAGCAGTGACTGTGAGAAGCGTCCAAAACCCTCATGGCCTGTAGCGAAGGCTGAAGCAAACACCGCCAGGGTAGCTACAGCTCGTCCTTTTTCCAGCAGATCCTGCATGAACTGTAGCACACCAAATAGAGCGAGTGGTTGCTATACGCTTTCACCGTGGAAACTGCCCTGGCACTCTGAATGGTGGACACCACTTCAGAAGGTAGACCAAGGCCAGCTAGCCTTTCCCTTTCACCTGCTACACCAATAACCTTGTGCTGAAGAAGGTCCTCTTGCGCTGCAGGGGAGAGTGAGATCATCTGTGTTCTGTCCCTTACTGGGTGCAGATGGAGACGTGTGAACGCTGGAGTTTGTGTATGTGCAGCAGACCCAGGCGTACCACAGGATGGGCCACAGCCATCATGCCCAGAACTGACCGAACTAGGCAAGCCGGTGCTGATGGCTGAAAAATTGTGGGCCAACCACTGGACGGACTGTTTGAGACGACCTATCATAACAACACCAAAAACATCATCTCACACCCCAGCCATGTTCTAAACAAAGAATATGTGATGCTACCATCTGGACGTGGGTATTGTGTGCCACGCTTTAACAGGATCAGGCTCAAACAGTCCTTTATACATCAGTCTATTCTGAAACTAAATGAGGAGCTTAATCCATCAAAATCAAAATAAACAGACTGTATTGATTTGTTATATGTCTTATGTAATGTCTTTGTGTGTTGTATTGTCTTTGTGACGAAGCTGCTGTTCACATGCAAGTCTGACAATAAAGTTCTATCTATCCATCCATCCATCCATCCACCCACCCACCCACCCACCCACCTATCTATCTATCTATCTATCTATCTATCTATCTATCTATCTATCTATCTATCTATCTATCTATCTATCTATCTATCTATCTACGTCTCTCCCTGGAGAGCAGAGAATGCACAGTGACTGAGTTCAGCTTCATGCCCAGAGAGCGTGCTTTTCTCCTGGTTCACTACAAAGCCCAACCTGGAGATGTGGTGCAGAACTAGGGATGTGTGTGCCTCTGCCTCTTGGCATGAGGGAGCCAGAACCAGCTAGTAGTCAATGTAAGTCAGGATCCCGAGACCCTGCCGACGCAGTGGCTCCAACATGGCTTCTATGCACTTTGAGAAGGTGCGTGGAGCGAGGGAGAAACCAAACACAAAGCGGTTGTACTGGAAACAGCAGCTCCCGATAGAAACCTGAGGAAGCATCTGTGTCCCTGCAGAATCAGAATGTGTATGCGTCCATAAGATCGTCGTCATAGAGTCTCCTGGATGAACACTCTCCAGCAGCAGTCTGACCGTGAGCATGCCACAACACTGTTTAGGACACGCAAGTCCAGTAGGAGCCTCATCTCTCCGCTTTTCTTGTGGACCAGACCAGGGGGAGTAGAACCCACTCGCTGCTCGGCGGGGTTGAGATCCGTAATGGTGCTGCGGTGCAAGAGAGACATTACCTCTTTTTAGAATGCCTCAGACTCCACCTCATTCGCTGGTTGAGTGCAGAGAATTCTCCTGAACGGAGGAGGACAGTGAGTAAACTGTATTGTGCAGCCGCTCCTCAGTGTCCTGGTTAGCCATGGTGAGAGTGAACCTACAACCTGCACCCACATTAGAAACAATATCAAAGGTTGAGTGGGCCCACCTGCTTTCCCAGATCCCAGAAGTGGGTCGGGACACATGGGGCACCTCAAGAAAGGCCCATTCCCCACCGGCGCCGGCCGTGGTGTGGGAAAAGTGGCACCTGGACAGAGCCAGAGCGTTCCTTTCCTTGTGGAACGACGAGTGAGCGGTAAATCACTCCTCGGAGGGTTTACCGTCGCCACCACTCTTTCAGAATCTGGCAAGTCACATGGCCTGGGACGTTTACCAACAGTCACTGAGGCTTCCTGTACCTGTGGTGTGCGTAGTGGCTACTGACAGGCTATTGTGTCCAACTGCATCCGCTTGCGTGGCGTGAGTCTGGGGAATCTGTGCACAGCCATAGTGGAAGAAGCCTGGGCACTGCAGACGTCTGGAGTGCAGGAGAACACAGCCTGAAACACATCTACATTTTTGTGGATGTAACGGGCCTGACAGCTTTTATTGTTAAATTTACAAGCACCAGTAGTAAAGGAGCGGGAGAAAACAGCGTTACCCTCGCGCCTAGCCTCGCCTCTGTGTGGTGGGGCTGCACCTCTGGACACGGAGCCTGCATCTACCTGAGCATGATTCCTGTCTGGGTCACAACAACGAACCCTCACTGCTCACGCCTGGGCTGGAGGTCAGGACCAAGCTTCTGGAGCCTCGAGCTGCAGGGTCCAAGCGGTCAATAATAGGCTGGATGTTGGGGCCAACAGGGATGATTAATGTTGCAGTATTTGAGGTATCCGCGCGCCGGTCCATTAATGGATAGCGGGTTAACCAAATCCCCGCTTAGCTAGCTTGGAGAGAGTTAGTACAGCAGGGCAGAGCGTCGCTGTCTGTGGCCTGGACCGGGCCTGCGACGCTATTTCCAAAATGAAATCCTTCTGCGCCAGCTCAGGAGGCAGACCTGTCCGATCGGCGGCAGCGGCGAACAGTCCTGGCAGCATAATCCACAGGCTCGCAGGACACTCGCGAGGTTGACTCGGAAGATGCAGCATCATCACAGCAGCTGGTCCCGGCGGCGGAGTCCCAGAATCCTCTGCGACTGCTGTCTTCAGAACTCGCCTCCGCCCAATCCAGAACCGGAGCGGAGAGCGAATCATCCTCGATGGGCGCGGACCACTGCCCTCCCGGCCCACTGCCCTCTCGGTCCAGTGCCCTCGGGCCAGTGCCCTCCCGGTCCAGTGCCCTCCCGGCCCAGTGCCCTCCCGGTCCAGTGCCCTCGCGGCCTGGGGAGACGGGGCCATGGAAGCCGGCAGGAGTGTGAGGCAGGCCGGGCAGGAAGAGCGCTGGGTCTAGTGGTGCCATCCCAATCAAACGAAGCAGCGGTCATGTTTGTCTTTGCGGTGAAGCGGAGTACCACACGAACGCATTCGAAGCGCCCGACTCCGGTTGGTGGAGACTCTCGGGCAGTTTCCATCTTCAGTCTTCGTCTCGAATCTTGTTGGTGAGTAGAATCTCAGAAGGCTGAGCTCTGAGAGTAGAAGAGAGTTATGTTTTCCAGCGCCCAGTATTTATAGGGCACCAGGTTCGCGGGCACGTGCCCGGCTGTGAGTGTGATTGGAAAGGTGAGAGAGGACTAACCATAGCGAAGCCCGCAGGTGGACATAGAACACACAGAATACTTGCATACTCGTCGCACGCCCATTCGTTTTGCAAGCCTTTAAACCAGCGGAAACAATGAGCATAAACTTTTCAGAAAACACATCTTTCTTTGAACAATAGCCGTGTTTGTTTTGTGCAATATTTAGTTTTTACTTTCTTCAGCCAGAACAATAAAACATTTCAAAAAATACAGGCATAAAATATTTCACTTCATGTGTCACAAATCTAAATTATACACTGGTTTAACTTTCAGAATCCATTTACACAAGAATATTAGACTTTTTACGGATTTTCTACGTTTTGATACATAGGACTCAGACTTTAGTCCTATGCTCTGACCTCTGACCTTATAGCTCTGACCTCTGACCTTATAGCTCTTAAAGCTCGTTAAAGCTCGTTCTAGTGACTCTGATCGTGTTTCAGTCTAAGTTTAGATTTTAGAGCCGCTTCAGAGTCAAGTTCAGCTTCAATGTAAATGTGAAGACTTTGGAGACATCGGTCTGTGTAAACGTGATATAAAAGTTTTTAGGCTGATTATTGTCCGAATATCGATGCTGTATCGGCCGATCTTTCTCCAGACTCAGACAAATGGTTTTTATAATAATAATATAATATAATGTTCTAAGTGTCGTTTAAACTGTGAACATTCCGAGGTGTTCTGACACATCAGAGGAAACTCTTATTGTGAGTTTAAAGGCAACGGATACTAACCGGATACTGCAACCAGGCCGATACTGCAACCAGGCCGATACTGCAACAGGCCGATACTGCAACCAGGCGATACCAACAGCGATACTGCAACCAGGCCGATACTGCACACTAAAAATATTGAAATATTCATTTTGTCAAAGACTTTATCTTCAAGAAGAGACACAAACATCAGGACTGGTCAGAGCGAGGGATTCAGTTCAGTCACGATTTGATTCAGTTTTTAGATTTTGTAGCCACGATGTTCACGACTTTTTTTTATCTGAAGACACAAAATAAACCATAACACATGACATTTTACAAAAGCCACTGTTGTTAGAGCTTAGAACTAGTGTTTTTATCAACATTTAAACAGTAAAACGTCAGATTTAGTGTCCATATTTAGAGTCGTTAACCATTAGTTAATAAACACATTGAGTCAGGTCTGGCACAAGTTCAAGATTTGTCTCTTCGTGGCTGTTCTTGTGTGTTTTCTACAACTACAGTAAGTGTGTTTACGTCTGTGGCCACAGAAGCAAAACTGATCCATTCTGGTCTTTCCTTTGATTGTTGCAACTCGTCAAAGCTGAAGATTTAGTCACAGAAACTGAAACTTAAACCATGTGTGTTTGTGTTTAACTCAGAGCTGTTCTTCTCAAACACTTTCACACGAAATATCTTCTGTTCCAATGACAAAAACATCCTTCAATCGTCCAGGAGTGATCATCTTCTTTGACTAAAGGTTTTATTCTGGTTTAATCCATAAAAACATTTATAATTCAATAGAGAAACAAACATTGCACCAGCCTCAGGTTAATAAACGTGTTCTTCAGGTTTAAGAAAGTCTCTGTGGATCTAAACCTTAATGAGTCTGACCCGGCCCTGGATCTGAAACCTGAGACCAGAACTACAGCCTGTTCCTCTGATCAACACCTCAAGAACATTCACAGAACATCACAAGAACATTCACAAGAACACGCTTAAGAACACCTAGAACACACTTAAGAACACGCTCAAGAACATTCTCATTCAGCCAAGTCCTCAACGCACAAGTCCTGTTTAGACCTGTTTAGACCTGTTTTAGTCCTGCTTTAGACCTGTTTAGACCTGCTTTAGACCTAGTTTAGACCTGCTTTGACCTGGTTTAGTCTGCTTTAGACCTGTTTAGTCCTGCTTTAGTCCTGCTTTGACCTAGTTTAGACCTGCTTTAGACTGTTTAGTCCTGCTTTAGACCTGGTTTAGTCCTGTTTAGACCTGGTTAGTTCTGCTTTAGTCCTGGTTTAGTCCTGGTTTAGACCTGGTTTAGTCCTGCTTTAGTCCTGGTTTAGTCCTGGTTTAGACCTGGTTTAGACCTGGGTTAGTCCTGGTTTAGACCTGTTTAGACCTGGTTAGTCCTGGTTTAGACCTGGTTTAGTCCAGGTTAGTCTTGCTTTAGCTCTAATCTCTCTTTAGTCTGGGTTTACTCAGTTCTGGGTCAGTCCCGGGTTAGTCCTGTTTCTGACCCGCTGTAGTCCTGTTTAGTCCGGGTTTACACAGTTCTGGGTCATGTCTCACTCGCTCCAGTTCCGGGCCGCTCCCGGGGCTCGTGCGGGACTCACGCCGGGTCTGAGGCGCGGTGTCTCGGGCGTCGGTCGCGCGTGGTCCGGCTGGTCTCGGTCCGGTTCTGGACTCATTTAAAACTCATTGAAAATCCACGGTTCAAACACGAAACACGAAGCCGTGCCACATCCGCTTAGCTGTCCGCGCATGCGCAGAGAGCGGGTCCACGTGGCGCAGGGAGACCAGTTTAATCAGAACATCTTTAGAAACAGAGAGGAGCGGGTTAAAGTGGTCCACCTCGGGTCAGACTTTAGTCTTTGGTCTAAACATGAACAGAAAACACGTGTTTATGTCAAAACGAAGAGGTAATTAGTGAACATTTAAATGATATAAATATTATAAAGATTATAACAGTTAAACTGATGTAATACGTCAGATTATAACAGTTAAACTGATGTAAATACGTCAGATTATAACAGTTAAACCGACGTAAATATTAATAAGTTATAACATTAAACCGGTGTAATTATGTCAGATTATAACAGTTAACGGTGTAAATATGTCCAGATTAACAGTTAAACCGGTGTAAATATGTCAGATTATAACAGTTAAACCGGTGTAAATATGTCAGATTATAACAGTTAACCAGATGTAAATATGCAGATTAAACAGTAAAGTAAATTAATAAGATAACAGTTAAACCGGTGTAATATGTCAGATTATAACAGTTAAACTGATGTAATTATGTCAGATTATAACATTTAAACCGACGTAAATATTAATAAAGATTATAACAGTTAAACTGATGTAAATATGTCAGATTATACAGTTAAACCAGTGTAAATATGTCAGATTATAACAGTTAAACCGGTGTAATATGTCAGATTATAACAGTTAAACCGGTGTAAATATGTCAGATTATAACAGTTAAACCGTGTAAATATGTCAGATTATAACAGTTAAACCATGTAAATATGTCAGATTATAACAGTTAAACCAGTGTAATATGTCAGATTATAACAGTTAAACTGATTAAATATGTCAGATTATTCTAACCTGGGGCTGATCATGTGCAGACTCTGACAGACTGGAAGTTACAAACATAAACATAAAACATAATGAAGTGTAAAGCGGAGGAGAGTGACTCGTGTTGGTTTCACTGCAGCTGTGTTCGGTCACATTATTACAGAACATGTATCACGAGAAAGTCCCAGAGTCTGGCTTTACCCTCTGGTTCTAGTGAGTGAACATGAAAGTTACTGCAGCTTTAGTAATTGTGTTACAGGACTCACTCACTCAAACAATAACAAAAAAGAAGAAGAATAAAAACTGCAACTACAATTCTTCTAAGACAGTTTCTGGACACGTGTTTTCAGTGTTTCTGGTCTAATGCCAGGGTTAGGGTTTGCACAAATAACAAACAAACAACAGCAACAACAACAGCAACAACAACAACAACAACAACAAAACACTGGATTATTAATGCTGCAGGATCATTGAACTAAATAATATACATGATAACGAACGACAAAGTCCTGTTAATACAGCTCCAAACAAACAGAGAAATAAAGTGACTGAAGCTGTTGTGAATCTGATCATTTTAAGAAATAGATTTAATAATCAATAGTTTCACAGGTGTTAGTGATATGTGCAGGGAGGAGGACGTAACAACAGGTTTGATTAAACTTGAGTCGAGGCTTCAGAAATGTTTTTAAATCTATGTCTCTGAGCTTGACTTCATAGATCCAGGTTCTGGTTCTGGTTCTAGTCTGGTTCTGGTCTGGTCCTGGTCTGGTTCTGGTCTGGTTTGGTCCTGGTCTGGTCCTGGTCTGGTTCTGGTCCTGGTTTGGTCCTGGTCTGGTTCTGGGTCTGGTCCTGGTCTGGTTCTGGTCTGGTCCTGGTCTGGTTCTAGTCTAGTTCTGGTCCTGGTCTGGTTCTAGTCTGGTTCTGGTCTGGTTCTAGTCTAGTTCTGGTCCTGGTCTGTTCTAGTCTGGTTCTGGTCCTGGTCTGGTTCTGGTCTGGTCTGGTTCAGACAGAAGTGTAAAAGTTTAGAACAGAATTTGGACCAATCCAAACGTGGCGCAAGCCGTTCACGCGGCGGGCTCTGATTGGTCAGACACACTTCCGCAGAAGAATATGATTGGTCCTAGTGCCGGAGTGTCTGTCCAATCAGAGGGCGGTGTTTCTAAGCCCCGCCCCCCGCTGACGTGGCGCGCTGCAGAAGTCCAGAAGCGGAGCGGTGACGCGCTGCGCCCTCCCCGGCTCCAGGCGCACTGTCCCCGGCCGCTGCTCCTGCTCCTCCGCTCTGTGTGGCTCTTTCTCTGCGTGCATCTCTCCGTGACTCTCCGGGTCTCTGGATCTCTCTCAGGCCGTGGATGCTCAGACGGTTCGGGCCGCTGCTCAGACGGAGGATGAAGTGTTTACTCGCGCTCGCGCTGCTCGGAGGCGCGCTCGTGTTCCTCGCGTTTCCCGGAGGCTCCGGGGCCGCGGAGGACAAGAAGAAAGGCCCTAAAGTCACGGCGAAGGTTCGGTTAATCTCTGTCTTCTGTCAGAGTGACTCTGGCCGCTTAGGACACGGCCAGAGTCTGGTTATGTCTGTCTCTTCTCTCGCTCAGAGACACGGCCAGAGTCTGGTTATGTCTGTCTCTTCTCGCTCAGAGACACGGATAGAGTCTGGTTTTGTCTGTCTCTTCTCTCGCTCAGAGACACTTCTCAGTTTGTTCTAAACAATCTGCTTCTATACACTGAATCTTCGTGAGATTATTGACTTAACAAACAAAAGGTTAGAAATCCAATAGAGACTGTTGTGATTGTGGATTTACAAAATCACAGATTTATAACATTGAACTGTTTCTCACGGTCAGAGGCTCCAAACATCAGCTCTGCACAGGCTGCGTCAATCTCAGAACAATCACTGCGCTCCGGGGCACGAAACCGCTCATTAGCCCGGTGTTAGCTTCGTATTAGCCCCGGCGTTAGCTTCGTATTAACCCTGGTGTTAGCTTCGTATTAACCCTGGTGTTAGCTTCGTATTAACCCTGGTGTTAGCTTCGTATTAACCCTGGTGTTAGCTTCGTATTAACCCTGGTGTTAGCTTCGTATTAACCTGTGTTAGCTTCGTATTAACCCTGGTGTTAGCTTCGTATTAACCCTGGTGTTAGCTTCGTATTAGCCCCGGTGTTTGCTCCAAATTAACCCCGGTGTAATGTCCACATTAGCCTCGGTGTAATGTCCACATTAGCCCCGGTGTTAGCTCCGCATTAGCCCCGGTGTTAGCTCCGCATTAGCCCTAGGGTTAGCTCCGTATTAACCCGGTGTTAGCTCCACATTAGCCCCGGTGTTTGCTCCACATTAGCCCTGGGGTTAGGTCTTCGTAATCCCAGGTGTTAGCTTTGCATTAGTCCGGTGTTAGCTCTGTATTAGCCCTGGTGTTACGTCCACATTAGCCTCGGTGTTAGCTCTGCATCATCTCGAGTGTTTGCTCCACATTAGTCCCGGTGTTAGCCCTGTCTTAGCTCTGTATTACCCCGGTATTAGCCCCGGTGTTAGCCCCGGTATTAGCCCCGGTGTTAGCCCCGGTGTTAGCCCTGGTGTTAGCCCCGGTGTTAGCCCCGGAGCTAAGCCACGTCACATTTGGAGTAAAAGTCTCGTTCAGTCAGCGCTACAGAATCAGACTTTTTTCCTCAAACTTTGTCTCTTTACAATATAATCGTCTCAGAGTTTATCTTGAGTTTAAACCAGAAACAGAAGCAGAGGAGCCACTTTATCTGTGTTTTTGGACTAAATCTGATTCAGGACAGAAACAGCCGCAACAGTAAAGTCTTTCTAAAGTTTATCATGAGCTAGAGTTTATTAATCTGTAATAACATGAACATTGACAGCTTTATTAATCTGTAACATTCACAGCTTTATTAATCTGTAACATTCAAAGCTTTATAAATCTGTAACATTCAAAGCTTTATTTCTGACGTGTCTTGTGTTTCCAGGTGTTTTTTGACATGAAAATCGGAGAAGAAAGCGTCGGCCGGATCGTCATCGGAATCTTTGGAAAAACTGTCCCAAAAACGGCTCAGAACTTTATCGAACTGGCAACAGGAGAGGTAAACGTCTCATGATACGTGTTCATGTTTAAACTGAGCAGACTTTAGGGTTAGGGTTAGGGTGTTCATGTAAACGTTCGTGTTTCTGAGTCGGGTGGTTCTTCTCAGGTTTAATCTCGTTTATCGTGACACAAATGAACCAGAGAGTTTTACAAAGTTTAATACAAACGTCTTAAATGTGACATCTTTAGACCCTGTGAACGTGAAATATAACTGTTAGTTTAATGTTTATCTCAGTAGACTCAGACTGTGGAGACTCTGCTGAGGATAAAAAACACTGTTCATCACATAAATAAGATTCAGAGAGTGACATTAGCACTAAACATATAATTATAAACTCCAGCACTGCGTGATGAGGTCCGTTTTCATTGGACTAAAGTGGAAATGAATTTCCTTCATGAACAACAAATCAAACTGTTTACAGGGTTCGTCTAGAATTCTGTCGTTAAATTATGACTCGAATCATCGTCTTGTCTAAGCGTTTTGTCCTTTTAAAGCATTTAAACGAGTCAGTCTGAGCTCTAAGATTAAGAATCAGACTTTGATCCAAAAGGAAGCGGCTGAAAACAGAAGAAAGAGACAGAATAAATGTGTTTTTGTTACTAAACGTTTGAACAAATCAAGTTTAATTAAACTCAGTGACTTTGGGTTTTAACAGCGTCACTTCCTGTTTGTCTGACTGAAGTTTGTCTGTGTTTGTTCATCTTTACTTATTTAAACTTTATTAAACTTTATTAAACTTTATTTAAACTTATTTAAACTTTATTAAACTTATTTAAACTTTATTAAATCTGAGTTGTTTTGTGTTTTCACAGAAAGGTTTCGGATACAAAGGAAGTAAATTCCACAGAGTCATTAAAGATTTTATGATCCAAGGAGGAGATTTCACACGAGGAGACGGAACCGGAGGTGAGAAAGAAAAGAGAGAGAGAGAAAGAGGAGGTGAGGAAGGAAAGAGAGAGATGTAGAGGAGAGAAAAGAGGAAGAGAAGGAGGAGAGAGAAAGAGAGGAGACGGAACCGGAGGTGAGGAGGAAAGAGAGAGAGAGAGGAGGAGAGAGAAGGAGGGAGAGAGAGAGGGGGGAGGTCACAGGAGGGGACGGAACCGGAAGTGAGAAAGAAAGAGGGAGAGAGGAAGAGGAGGATAAGGACAAGGGCGAGAGAAAGAGAAAAGGGGAGAAAGTTTGTGTTGAATCAGTAAAAGAACTGAGTCTGAAGATCTGAAGCAGAAGTTTTGACCGGACCAAGACCAAAGACCAGACTCTCTGGGACTTGACTTGGACTTGAGTCTAAACTTGAGACTTGTAGAACAGCTCTGGTCTGAATCAAACATGACTCAGGACTTTTTCGGTTTCGTCTTTCCAAACCTTCGTGTGTCTCACTCAAACATCTCTCTGTTTCTGTATCTCTATGGTCTCACTCAAACATCTCTCTGTTTCTGTATCTCTATGGTCTCACTCAAACATCTCTCTGTTTCTGTATCTCTATGGTCTCACTCAAACATCTCTCTGTTTTTCTCTTTCTCCTGTTTCTCCTGTTTCTGTTTCTCTGTATCTCTATGGTCTCACTCAAACCTCACTCTGTTTACGTATCTCTATGGTAGGAAAGAGCATCTACGGCGACCGTTTCCCCGACGAGAACTTTAAGCTGAAACATTACGGCGCCGGATGGTTGTCGATGGCCAACGCTGGAAAAGACACAAACGGATCTCAGTTCTTCATCACCACCGTCATGACGCCCTGGTTGGACGGAAAACACGTGGTGTTCGGGAAGATCCTGGAAGGAATGGTGAGTCTGAGGAGCAGAGCATCATGGGAGCTGTAGTTCTGAGGAGCAAAGCATGATGGGAGCTGTAGTTCTGAGGGAGCAGAGCATCATGGGAGATGTAGTTCTGAGGAGCAAAGCATGATGGGAGCTGGAGTTCTGACCCAAAGCATGATGGGAGCTGTAGTTCTGACCCAAAGCATGATGGAGCTGTAGTTCTGACCCAAAGCATGATGGGAGCTGTAGTTCTGAGGGAGCAAAGCATGATGGGAGCTGTAGTTCTGACCCAGAGCATGATGGGAGCTGTAGTTCTGACCCAAAGCATGATGGAGCTGTAGTTCTGACCCAAAGCATGATGGGAGCTGTAGTTCTGAGGGAGCAAAGCATGATGGGAGCTGTAGTTCTGACCCAGAGCATGATGGAGCTGTAGTTCTGACCCAAAGCATGATGGGAGCTGTAGTTCTGACCCAAAGCATGATGGGAGCTGTAGTTCTGACCCAAAGCATGATGGGAGCTGTAGTTCTGACCCAAAGCATGATGGGAGCTGTAGTTCTTTAGACTGACCCAGAGCAAAGTTTAGTTTATTTATTTAAAAGGCAGTTCCATTAAAAGGCGGCTGCACCAGATTTAGCAACACGCTCGTTCCATCTGTCGTAAGTCTGGGCAATCTGGGGAAAATATAATCATAATTTTGTTTCTCATCTTGATCAAGCTCAATCTTCGAGTCGATTTTGTTTAACCTTTTAAAAAAGTAATGCAAAATATGAACATAAACCAAACAAAAACCTTTAATATGTCCCACTGATTCAGCCCCAAAAGTTTGACTTTGGCTCCAAACATTTTTACTGACAAAAGACTGGTTTTTATTGTTTTGATCTCTCGATTAATGACACGACCCTGCTCCGTAGTCCTCGACAAACGACCCAAACATCAAACATCAAACCCAAACATCAAACACCAAACACCAAACACCAAACACCAAACATCAAACATCAAACACCAAACACCAAACACCAAACACCAAACATCAAACATCAAACACCAAACACCAAACACCAAACACCAAACACCAAACACCAAACATCAAACATCAAACATCAAACATCAAACATCAAACACCAAACACCAAACACCAAACATCAAACATACATATTTACAACAAAATCCTACATAACTTTTCAATGACTTTTACCAAAACCAATTCCAACATTTCCAGGACCTTGTTTTCACACATTTCAAACCACATTTTATTTTCAGTAGAGCTGAGTAATTAACCCTCGAGAAATCCAATCGAAAGGTCAATTTTCTGGTTTTATGCTTTGAAACAAAAGATCAAAAACAATCCTTCGTGAGTTAAATCGAGGTTTGGAGCTTTAAAACAGTTGATTTACAATTTCAAAAACGTCTAATAAATAAAACATATTTAAAGTTTTTGTTCAAGGCCATTTTTATTTTGTTTTTGAAAAGATTAATCAAAATCAAATCAAACATCGAGATCGAACAACATGAGGAAAAACATCGTGATTATGTTTTGTCCTCGATGGCTCTAGTTTTTAACCCTTAAACCCTTAAACCCTTAATTAAATGAAACCCAACCATTTTGTTTCAAACCATTTAGTTTCCACATCATTTAAAAAAGTCCTTTTGTAAATTATAAATGTAATAAAGTCACTGCAACACATCAGTTTATTTTATTCTGTCCTGGATAAACAAAAACAGAATTGTTTTGTAGCAAACCATCTTCCGTTTTTTAACTCAAAATATTTTATAATTTTCCCAAACGTTTCCAAAACCAGTAGAATTCCAACACTTTTCCAGGGCCTGGAAATTAGATTTAAATTTTCCAAGACTTTTCCAGGTTTTTCATGACTGTACGAACCCTGCTAGTTGTTGATGTGTTGTTTTAGTATTGATCAGGACCTGTTCTTATGGATCTGATCAGGTGTTATTGATCTGATCAGGTGTTATTGATCTGATCAGGTGTTATTGATCTGATCAGTTGTATTGATCAGTCGTTTGTCTCTTTCAGGACGTCGTGAGGAAAATCGAGGCGACTAAAACCGACGGCCGAGACAAACCGCTCAAAGACGTCGTGATCTCAGACTCTGGAACCATCGAGGTGGACAAACCTTTCAGTGTGGCTAAAGAGGGCGTGTGAGGGGGCGTGGCTAACGAGGGACTGGGGGCGGGGCTACAGGGGTGTGTCTGCGAGGGGGCGGGCTACAGGGGTGTGTCTGCGTGGGGGGCGGGGCTACAGGACCAGGATTCAATTCATTCCAACAGGTTTTTGTAAGAAAATGGATCTGAATAAATTTTGTTATAAAACTTTTCTTCTGTGTTTTTATTGAGTTTGTCTGAAACAAACTGGACCGTTTCATCGCTCGGACGCTTCCAAAGCAGAATCACACGTTAAGAGCCGAAGTATGAGATCAGATGTTTTCAAAATGTTTTTTTAACGACGGTAAAATGACAAATAAAAGAATCTCACCTGAAAAACAGCAGCAGGTGCAAAGTCGTGACGAAAGGACGATTCTCCAGGTGTTTGTCAGTGAGGCTGAAGGTGGAGCAGGAGCAGGTGGAGGTGGAGGTGGATGGAGGAGCAGGAGGAGCAGGTGGGGGTGGATGGAGGAGGAAGGGTCTGTCAGACTGGAGACATCACTCTGGTCCTTTCCCAAACCAGTCCCTGTTCTTTCTGGACCACACACTCCACTTCTGTGAAAGACTCTGCAGCTCCTTCAGGCCCATGAACAGCAGTTATTTCAGACACAACTCTCTCCAACTTCTTCTTTTATTGGCATTTGGGAAGGTTCTCTCCCCCTACTGGACACTTTTAGTATTTGTCTTGATCGTGTCACAAATGTAAATCTAAAGTTCCCTCAAGTTCCCAAATCTCCCCTTCACGTCAGTTTCTTCTTTCTTGACTAGAGCTGTGCAATATATTGAATTTTAGATAATATTGTGATTGTTGTTTTGAAGATATGCAAAATAGAATATCGAGTATATCGTTTGTAGTAAAAAGGCTGATAAAAAACATAAAATTAAGAAAATCACTTTGTTTACTGTTGAAATTAAGTTACATGGTGATATTTTAGTCAATCACATCGGAAACTTTTAGCTGTTTTTACTTTTGTTTGGGTCAAATATTTGGACAGATCACCGAGACACCGAGGCTAGTTTTGCTTTTATAATAATAAACTGGTAGCATTTGTCTTGAGTCGACCAAGAATGTCCCAAGTCAACTCGAGTCAAGCCCCATTTTTTTGATCATTAAACTTCACTAATACATTTAAAGACACGCTGGATTCTTAGTTTGAAATATCGTCTGAATATCATAATCGAGATATTCATTTTTGTCAATATCGCCCAGCTCTATTCTTAATATAAGTCTCAGCTCTGAGTCTGTGTGATTAAAGGTACTTTCTGTTCTAACTTTATCATATTGTAATGCTGTTTGTGATTTATGTGACATATTTTCTCTTGTTAGTCTTTGATTCTACTCAAGAAACTAAAATGTCTTAATGTGTCTGTAAGTGCCTGAAAAAAAAAGATTTGCTAATGAATGTAACGTAGTTTTCTTGTTTCATTCCCAGTTGCATTTTCTGACTCATTTCCAGTAAGAAAATGCTGTATTTTAGGTATTTTTTAGCCAGACAATCCACTTTTCTCTTGTTCTACTGGCAAATCATGTTAAAATGTGCTCAAAAATAAATATGGCTTAAGGTAAAGTAATTTAATGTATTCACTCATAAAAGTGTCACATTTTACACTGTAGATTTCAGTCCTGATTTAATTGGGCTTTAGACTCGGTTTAGTCCTGGTTCTGTTTTGGTTTGATGCTGGGATACTCCCGGTTGGTATAGGGTTTAGTTTTGGTTAGGGTTTATCACTATAGAAATAAATCTAGTCCTGTGGATGTTTGGTTTGTTACTAACTCTCCGGCCCTGAAGCCATGGTCCCTGGTTTAAAGGGATAAAAATGTCCAGATAAACATTTTGGGCCTAAATTTACAAGTAGTTGTGTACAACTTCATGATACTTTAAAATGATTATATTTTTATTTATTTTTTTAAACTTGTAACTAAAACTGGAACTAAACTCTTGTGGTTCAAACACTGCAAAGGATTTATATTCAACACATTAAAACTGAAGTGTTTTAAACTCTGGAGTCTCAGTGGCTTTGGGCCTTAGGCGTGTTGACCTTTAACCTCTACATACAGGGTTTTGGAGGTGACACAGGGAGAACATGCAAACACACCGCCACTGCATCAGCTCGTCAAATTAAACATGAAACAAACTATAAAAACACAAACTGCTTCAGACGCTTTTATTTGTGAAGAAACAAGTTTAAACAATCAGATTTAAATATTACTTACATTAATATTCTATTTTAAATATTAGATTTATTAGAAATATAAAGAACAGTGCAACACGATTCACCACATTTATGTAACATTTACCTCTGGAAGGGCATCTGGTCTAATCGGTGTGTTCAAGACGGTCAAGAGGCTTTGAGGGGTCGGAGTAAACTCCAGAGATCAATCTGTCGACTTTTATAACATCACAAGTGTTTAACATGAGTCAGAAAAGACCAGGATGTTGGACATTACACATAACATCATTAGCACAGGATCCTGATGAGCTGAAAGTCACTTTTACAAAGGGAGATCTTAAGTGTGCAGACTTTATCATGAGCTCTTTACTCTGGGGATGTGAGTGAAACAGAAATGCATTACAAAGTTGTAGATAGTTTTATTCAGTGCAACACTTTAAACAAACACAGAGCTGTGTTTTCTCCGTGACTCTGAGATCTGAGGCTGCCTCGCTGCTCTCGAGAGTAAGAAGTGTCCAAGTTCAATCTCCTCCCTTTGCTTAAGCCGCCTGCTCTCGTCTGTGATCCAGGAGGAGAT
This sequence comes from Mugilogobius chulae, assembly GCA_038363315.1. Lineage (NCBI taxonomy): Eukaryota > Metazoa > Chordata > Actinopteri > Gobiiformes > Gobiidae > Mugilogobius > Mugilogobius chulae. Next base: position 2,708,920 of record CM076411.1, read on the forward strand.
TTTCACATCTTGAACACACCTACTGACACTACAGGTGTGGGCGGGCTTGTACACACGTGGGCGGGGCTTGTACACACGCGGGCGGGGCTTGTACACGTGGGCGGGCTTGTACACACGTGGGTGGGGCTTCACAGTAAGCAGCAGGCTCTGAACAGCTCCAGCGATGACGTCACCTCCAGAGGAAGGCTCTGATTGGCCGAGAGGAAGAAGACAGAGCCTCGTTTCAGAGTGATGTCACCGAGCGCCGGGCTGTGGGCGGAGCCAGAGACCACCAATAGGATGCTGCCGCTGTCGAGGGCGGAGACAGTGTAAGAGCCCGCCTCCTCCGGGACCTGGAATCCGCATCACGCTGAAGTCGTCGATGGGCGGGTCGTACAGGGTCACGTGACTGTCCTGGTCGTCACGGCGACAGGGAAACAGTTTGGACTCGGCCGGACTCGAGGTGTAATCCAACATCTCACACAGAGTCTCCACATCCAGGAACTTTGGAGTTAGACCGGCCCGAACCGTGTTATCGGAGCAGGCCATGACCTCCACGCAGTCTGCAACGAGAAAGACCTGGTTTAGACCTGGTTCAGACCCACCAGAAACCAACCCAGACCCACCCCAGACCAGGCCATGACCTCCACGCAGTCTGCAAGAGAAAACCAGACAAAGACCTGGTTTAGACCTGGTCTAGACTGGTTCAGACCCACCAGACCCAACCCACCCAGACCAGGGACCTTTGCAACGAGAAAGACCTGTTTAGACCTGGTTCAGACCCACCAGAACCAACCCAGACCAGGCCATGACCCACGCAGTCTGCCGAGAAAGACCTGGCTTAGACCTGGTTTAGACCTGGTTCAGACCCACCAGAACCAACCAGACCAGGCCATGACCTCCTACGCAGTCTGCAACGAGAAAGACCTGGTTTAGACCTGGTTTAGACCTGGTTCAGACCCACCAGAACCAACCCAGACCAGACCATGACCTCCACGCAGTCTGCAACGAGAAAACCAGACAAAGACCTGACGTGTAGTCCTTCATTCATCCAGGATGATCCATAGTAGAAGTCTTCAAAGTTTCATCTGGACAGTGTTTCCGAAGATCAAGACGTTTTGACTCTCATCCCAAAGTCATTTTCAATCTGAGATGTCAGATTGAAATCCAGATGACTACTTTGAAGACTTCTACTACAGACAAAGACCTGGTTTAGAGTAGGGCTGGGTTACTGCCAAGAGCCTTACGATACAATACGTATCCCGATACAGAGGTCACGATACGATACGTATCCTGATACAGAGGTCACGATACGATACGTATCCTGATACACGTTTATGCTGATATAATTTCCTCCATATGTCACATATCAAGTGTCAAATGCAGAGGAATTGTATTTTCAAACCACTCTTTATGTTAGACACAAGTGTCTTATAAATAAGTCATAGTTCAGCTAATTAGTTTCAGCCTTAAAGCTGCAGTCCAGGTTCATCCCGGTGTAGGTGTATCCCGATACACCTATTGCCAATAAGCTTGTCACGATATATCCCCGTATCGATACATTGAGTACAGCCCTAGTTTAGACCCACCAGAACCAACCCAGACCCAACCAGGCGGGAACGGCTACGGCCGGGAACGGCTACGGCCGGGAACGGCTACGGCCGGGAACGGCTACGGCCGGGAACGGCTACGGCCGGGAACGGCTACGACCGGGAACGGCTACGACCGGGAACGGCTACGACCGGGAACGGCTACGACGGGAACGGCTACGACCAGGAACGGCTACGACCAGTCTTAAGTCGAGCTGCTGCACTCATGACTAACTTTGTTCACTACATCAGACGTAGCTAAGCCCGGCGTAAAAGTTAAGATCGACCTAACTTACGACCAACTGATGCACTCAGCTCCAGGTTTAGACCCTCTTTAGACCCGGTTCAGACCCGGTTCAGTACCTCCTTAGGCATGGATCTCATTAACTCGCAGGAACATGATGTCTCCAGGTTCTGATTTAGTCCTGGTTTAGACCCTCTTTAGACCCTCTTTACAGTGACGCCTGCAGGGGTACGGCTGTACGCACTGTGCATACCCTGCAAAAGCTGTATTTTTTTTCTTTATGTGATTTATATTTTTCATTTAGGCTACATATTTGAATTGAAAACAGGTGGAGTAACATCAATAAATAAAACAAATAACATGTAAAAAGAAATCCTTGGTGTAAATTACGTGGGTACGCACAGAATCTCAATGCTTCTCCATTGGTCAGAGCCGACGCTGCTCCAGGAACACGATCTGTGTCACTTCAAACATGGAGCGGGACAGGACAAACGCGCTGCTGGACTTTATTATGTTGTGTTTTATCGGATCTACTTTACCACCTGCCTCACATGAGCTGCTCAGGGCGAGCGAGGGTCGAAGAGCGCGGACACTGGCTTTTATGTTAAAAGAGAGAGAGGAAAAAGAGCGAGGGTGAAATGCCCATCATGAAGACGAAAACTACTAAAAACATCAGTTTGAGTAAAACGCACTGTGAGAGGTAAGTCATCTAAACATTGACTTAATATTGGATGAATATTGTCCACTTTTTACGAAGTTAAATACAGCTGCACTGTTACTTTAGACTGGTTTGCTTGAGCCTAACGTTGATGGATTATTATGCAATATCCACGGGGCGGGTCATGTTGTAAGTGTGGGACCTGCAGGTTAGATAAATGCCTGACCCGCATCACTACAGCGCAGTAATCAGCGGTGTTGGTCCTGTCCTGTGACAGACCACGGTCCACCTGCCGCTCTCCTGTGTGAGATGTCCCACCTGCCCCGCACAGAGCCCACTCCTCAGACACGAGACGCTCAGCTTGTTGCTCAGCGCGGGCCATAGGCTATAGCTTCGTCATTTGCGGCTTGAACATGTTTTATTTAAGCGCCCTGTCCCGCTCTCTGCTAACACGTGTGTTGGAGTCTTAAAACACTGCTTTGCGGGTGCGTGATGTTGCGTACGTCTGTGTGCAATAAGGCACGTATGTGAGTAGTGTGTGTGCACGTACGTGCGTGTGACTGTCCGTACCCTCACCCGAACTCCTGCAGGCGCCCCTGCCTCTTTAGACCAGTTTCAGACCAGTTTCAGACCCGGTTCAGTACCTCCTTCCACGTAGGCGTGGATCTCGTTGGCGCGCCGGAACATGATGTTCCAGGTTCTGATTTAGTCCTAGTTTAGACCTGGTTCAGATGTGTTTTAGACCTGGTTCAGACCCGGTTTAGACCTGGTTTAGTCCCGGTTCAGTACCTCCTTCCACGTAGGCGTGGATCTCGTTGGCGCGCAGGAACATGGCGTCTCCAGGCTGAAGATGGATCAGGTTCAAGAAGAAAATACAGAAACAACCGATGTCTCCAGGAAACTGAGAATGAAGCTTCAACAAGAGCGACGAGAGAGGGACCGCCTGACCTGAAAGAGAGAGAGAGAGAGAGAGAGAGAGAGTGAAAGAGAGAGAGGATGAGAGAGAGAGAGAGAGGATGAGAGAGAGAGAGGAGAGAGAGAGGGATGAGAGAGAGAGAGAGAGGGATGAGAGAGAGAGAGGACCGCTGACCTGAAGAGAGAGAGAGAGAGGGATGAGAGAGAGAGAGAGGGAGACTGCCTGACCTGAAAGAGAGAGAGAGGGATGAGAGAGAGAGAGAGAGAGGGACCGCTCCACCTGAAAGAGAGAGAGAGAGAGGGATGTGAGAGAGAGAGAGGGATGAGAGAGAGAGGGATGAGAGAGAGAGAGAGAGGGATGAGAGAGAGAGAGAGAGGGATGAGAGAGAGAGAGAGAGAGAGAGGGATGAGAGAGAGAGAGAGAGAGAGAGAGGGGGATGAAGAGAGAGGAGAGAGGGATGAGAGAGAGAGAGAGAGAGAGGGATGAGAGGAGGGGATGAGAGAGAGAGAGAGAGAGAGAGGGATGAGAGAGAGAGAGAGAGGGACCGCCTGACCTGAAAGAGAGAGAGAGAGAGGGATGAGAGAGAGAGGGATGAGAGAGGAGAGCTCTCTGGACTCACCTGCAGAAGCTCTCTGGACTCACCTGCAGAAGCTCTCTGGACTCACCTGTAGAAGCTCTCTGGACTCACTGTAGAAGCTCTCTGGACTCACCTGCAGAAGCTCTCTGGACTCACCTGCAGAAGCTCTCTGGACTCACCTGTAGAAGCTCTCTGGACTCACCTGTAGAAGCTCTCTGGACTCACCTGCAGAAGCTCTCTGGACCAGCCTGTGGAGCTCGGTCTTCACCAGATCTTTGTGGCTCTTCATCATTCGACTGAAGCAGGTTTTCAGAGCAGATTTAGTTTGTTCTTCATCTGAGATTTTAGACTTTAGGTCCTCCACCGAGTCCGACCCGACCAGAGAGACCAGCTCCGGGACTTCTGAAGGAAGAGAGACATGTGGTCCAGTGTGGTACCTGACATGTGGTCCAGGGTGGTACCTGACATGTGGTCCAGAGTGGTACCTGACATGTGGTCCAGCGTGGTACCTGACATGTGTCCCAGTGTGGTACCTGACATGTGGTCCAGCGTGGTACCTGACATTGGTCCAGCGTGGTACCTGACTGTGGTCAGCGTGGTACCTGACAGTGGTCCAGTGTGGTACCTGACATGTGTCCAGGGTGGCCAGTGTGGTACCTGACATGTGGTCCAGTGTGCCAGTGTGGTACCTGACATGTGGTCCAGGTGGTCTAGTGTGGTCCAGTGTGGTACCTGACATGTGGTCCAGGGTGGTCCAGTGTGGTACCTGACATGTGGTCCAGTGTGGTCAGTGTGGTACCTGACATGTGGTCCAGGTGGTCTAGTGTGGTCCAGTGTGGTACCTGACATGTGGTCCAGTGTGGTACCTGACATGTGGTCCAGTGTGGTACCTGACATGTGTCCAGAGTGGTACCTGACATGTGGTCCAGTGTGGTCCGAGTGGTACCTGACATGTGGTCCAGTGTGGTACCTACATGTGGTCCAGTGGGGTCCAGAGTGGTACCTGACATGTGGTCCAGTGTGGACCAGTGTGGTACCTGACATGTGGTCCAGTGTGGTACCTGACATGTGGTCCAGTGTGGTCCAGAGTGGTACCTGACATGTGGTCCAGAGTGGTACTGACATGTGGTCCAGAGTGGTACCTGACATGTGGTCCAGTGTGGTACCTGACATGTGGTCTAGTGTGGTACCTGACATGTGGTCCAGAGTGGTACCTGACATGTGGTCCAGTATCTCGGTCACCGGTCTAAAGCCACACATTCCGGTGAAAGGCGTCAGAGCGATGGCCATCTCCGGTTTGTGGTTTTCATCAGGATAATGTTCCGGAAACTGAGCGTGAAGCTTCACCGCCAACTCCTGAAACGGACACAAGAACAGGCCTGAAACAGAGTCTGAAACAGGTCTGAAACAGAGTCTGAAACAGGTCTGAACAGAGTCTGAAACAGGTCTGAAACAGAGTCCTGAAACAGAGTCTGAAACAGGGTCTGAAACAGGGTCTGAAACAGGTCTGAAACAGAGTCTGAAACAGGTCTGAAACAGAGTCTGAAACAGAGTCTGAAACAGAGTCTGAAACAGGGTCTGAAACAGTCTGAAACTGGTCTGAAACAGGTCTGAAACAGGGTCTGAAACAGGTCTAAACAGGGTCTGTTTCCCAAAGCCTGGTACCTTCCTTGGTCTGATCTGGACGTGGCTGTCTAGTCTGTTCTATTAACCTCAGTTTGAGCTGAGAAAAGAGGAACTGGCCAGAGGTCTGAGTCTGAAACAGTTCTGCTTAAGACCTGCTTCATCCCGAGTTTTAGACAAGTTTCAGTCCTGTTCTAGTCCAGTTTATCTCACTGTCCGGATGAGCCTGTCTAGTCCAGTTTAGTCCTGTTTTGTCCGTTTAGCCCCCTGGTCCGGATGAGCCTGTTTTAGCCTCACCTGGTCCGGATGAGCCTGGATGGACAGGGCCGTTCGCACTGACAGGTTGAATAAAAACGGGAGTTTTCCGTTGAATCTCTGTCGGACTTTGGAGCCGAGACTCTGAGGGTTTTTCTGGAGCCAAGATCCTAAAGTCTGGACCTGGTCCTGGTCCTGGACCTGGTCTGAGAGGATCCTGGAGTCGGCTTTAGGGTGAGCGAGCTGCCAACACAACTCCTCTAGTGTTAAATACAACTCCTCTAGTGTTAAATACAACTCCTCTAGTGTTAAATACAACTCCTCTAGTGTTAAATACAAGTGTTAAATACAAGTGTTAATACAACTCCTCTAGTGGTGTTAAATACAACTAGTGTTAAATACAACTCCTCTGGTGTTAAATACAACTCCTCTGGTGGTGTTAAATACAACTCCTCTGGTGTTAAATACAACTCCTCACAAGTGTTAAATACAACTCCTCTGGTGTTAAATAACTCCTCTACCTCTGGTGTTAAATACAACTCCTCAACTCCTCTAGTGTTAAATACAACTCCTCTGGTGTTAAATACAACTCTCATACTCCTCTGGTGTTAAACTTACTGGTGTGGGTGTAACTTAGTGTCGGTGTAACTCTGGTGTCGGTGTAACTAGTGTCGTGTTAACAGTCGTACCTCTGCGTAGGCGTGTCTCTAGTGTTAATCTCTGTGTCGGTATAACTCTAGTGTAGTGTTAAGCGTTAGGGTTACCTCTGCGTACGGTGTGTCGGCGTCGATGTTCCTCTCGGTGGCGCTGTGGAGCAGGAGCTGAGCCACTTCACTGTCCAAACCCAACTTACCCCAAGAGTAATGCTGCGCCCTGCAGGCCAGAGGGAGAACTGCTTATACACAGGACGCTGTGTCACTGTGATTTATACTCCGCTGTGATTGGTCAGAACGTTTATACTCCGCTGTGATTGGTCAGAACATTTACGTTTTATACTCCGCTGTGATTGGTCAGAACTCCGCTGTGATTGGTCAGAACATTTATACTCCGCTGTGATTGGTTAGATCAGCTCCAGCTTTACAATCAGAGTAAATATGACTCCACCACTGTTACCTAGTAAATCTGACCTGTCACTTTACCTCTCCGTTTCCATGGAGACCTAACAGACGCTCCTCCACAGATCTGACCTGTCACTCGTCTTAAAGCCACATTACGGAACATTTCACTCAAAACAAACACAAAACACCCGGCTCCACTTTGTGATGTCATGAAGTGGTCACAGGAAGCTACTGTTTGAGCCTCATTTACACTGACACAGCCAAACAAAACTTAAACTTCTGAACAAAAGACAACACCAGGCCCAGGGGCCAGACGCGGCCGTCCACAGCAGTTTACGTGAACATTTTAATCTTTTATTATTACAGAGTCTGAAAATAAAATACAAAGTCAAATACAGAGACTATGCAGCCCTTTGTGACTCCAGAGGAAGAGCTGCTGTTACAATAACCACATCATGACATCACAAAGTGGAACAGAGCATCTTCAGCTTCAGAAAACTCAATAAAATGTGACTGAAATAAAAGAGTGAGAGAACACTCGAGGCTCAGACGTTTGTGAAGCGTAAAATCCTTTGTTTGTTTTAGATAAATGTGACTTAAACTTGACATTC
>CM076411.1:2717429-2777429 GCA_038363315.1 Mugilogobius chulae
CTTCTGCTAACCACAGCTCGCTACTAGTGGACTGGGCTTCAGAAGGGAGATGTGCAACAACAGCAGGCACGTTGCTCGCCCACTGTCTGATCTCAAACCCTCCTTTGCTCAGGAGTGCACGCAGATCATCAATCAGGGCCTTGGCATCTTCAACTTTGCTCACACTGTGAAGGCAGTTGTCCACGTAAAAGGAGTGCTCGACCACTTTCATCAGAAGAGAGTCGGGTGGCTCATGATCTCTGACATGCTGCTGTAGGGCATAAACAGCGCAACAAGGGCTACAAGTGGTGCCGAAAGGTAACACTTGCCACTCAAAGATGCGTGGTTCGGACGTCTTCTCCATGTTCCGCCACAGGAATCTGAGAAGTGGTTTATCAGCAGGCAGTAAGCGGATCTGGTGGAACATCGACTTAATGTCTCCACTAATGGCAACTGCATGGCGTCGAAATCTGAGCAGGACTCCGATCATGGTAGGACCCAACGTAGGCCCAGGAAGGAGGTAGTCATTCAGGGACTGGCCATTGTAGGAAAAGGAACAGTTGAAGACCACTCTGTCCTTTCCATTATGGTGCACCATATGATGTGGCACATACCACGACTCTGTGGATTTGGAAGCTTCCTCTGCAGGAACCTCAGCGACGTAACCTGCTTGAACAAGTTTATCCATCTCCTTGCAGTAAGAGGCTGCACGTGCAGGGTCTTTGGTCAATCTGCGTTCAATGCTGCGTAAACTAGGCATGACAGCATCTGGAGGTGCACAGAGGGCAGTGACGGGTTGGCGGCGAAGGAGAGGAGTAGCATAGCGTGGGACATTGTCAACAGAAACTCGTTCAGAGGTAGTCTGCAACAGAGTGAGCGCTTGCTGGTCTTGCTTGGAACGAGTCACACTTTTCTCACTGACATAAGGAAGCGTGTCAATATGCCACAGGCGCTCAACATTCTTGAAGAGCTCAGTGTAGGAAGACTCAGTGGCGATGTGCAGACAAGACTGATTGAGAGACAGCATTATCTCTGAAGGACCTTGCAGGGACCAGCCTAATCGTGTGCATATGGCAATGGGACCACCAGATGGACCTGCTCGCACGGGCTGAGTCGGAGTGAGGAGATGAGGCATATCTGAGCCGATGAGCAGAAGCGGTTGAGCTCGATGGATTGGCGACAAAGGCAGACCTTTGAGATGTTCATAGCGCTTTGGAGAGCAGCTACTGGTATGTGTGCTCAGATAAGCTCAGACTGGTGGAAGTAAAGGCGTTCTCAATACAAAACTGCTTGCTTGGCTTGAAATGGGAGAAACATGAAGGCTGACAGAAGAACCTTGTAGTTCCTTCACTTCTTGCTGGACAGTCCGCAGATGAAGCGTCTCAGGATGCTTGGGGAGTTGAAGCTGCTCTACTGCTTGGGGAAGGATGATCGACCTTTCAGAGCCATCGTCAAGCACCGCAAATGTCTCCAAAGTCCGACCTCCATGTTGTAAGAGCACTTTCACAATCTTTAGCAGAACTCTTTGTGGGCTTCTGGGTTTCTCAATGTAAACTGTAGACTTCTGGTTACTCACCATTAGGACCTTCTGTGACAACTCTTGATTGTTCATGCAGGACCGTAAGGTGAATCTCCTTGCATGTCTTGCATGGGCGTTTAAGCGTACATGCTGTAGCTTTGTGATTGCGACCCGCACTTGCAACATCGGTCACCTTCCTGGATCCACATTCTTGATCTCACCAGTACTCAATTCTTGAAGTCTGGACAGAAGTTGAGATAATGCTCCTTATTGTTGCAAAATGGCAGAAGGGAGTAGGCTTGGAATACGGTGACTTCTGTGGAGTGGTCGGCTTGTTGGCTGGTTCCCCAGAACACAGGAGGACTGAAGCGCTCTTATCTTTATGCGAGGACCATGTTGTTCTCTCTTGGCTGGAGAGGGTGCAGGATTGTAGAGGTAAGTGGCTCGACTAGCTAAACGCTTAGCTTGAGCTTTCATCTGAAGCCAGGCGGCGAGATCAGGCAAAGTGTAGGTCAAATCAGTGCCAGGTTGTAGGATACCACGACAAAGACAATATCTACAAATCCATCTCTGTGAGCTGGAGGCATCTTACTTAACAGACGGTCAACGTGGGAGCCACATCTGAGCTCGTAAACCAATGGGTCCCTCCAGTGTACGAAGCATGCCAACTAGAGACTGTACTGAAAGGGCGAAGGTGGTCGAAAGCTTCTGCGTCCCCTGACTTAATGGCTGGTGAGTTGAGTATCGCTCCTAGTTCACTTTGTACTAGCTGTCTAGGTTGACCATATTTGTCCTGCAGAGCACCTAGTGCAGCAGTGTAAGGTCTGGAGTCGTACATGTATGACTTGGCTAGCTGCAGTGCACTTGGCAGTTTGAGCTGACTTAGGAGAACTTGATATTTATAATGCTCACTGAGGTGAGGATGACTATTCATCAAGTTGTCTAGCGCCATCTTGAGCAAAGCGAAATCACTTTCTCTACCACTTTCAAATATGGGAAGTGCTGGTTTGGGAATGCCGTAGGACGAGGCAATCAGTGTCTCTAGGCCAGGGTACGACCAAGGTGGCATTGATGGAGCTGGTGCAACATCTGGAATCACAGGTGCTGCATACTGCACTACAGAAGGTAGATTAGCAACTGTAACTGCTGGTGGTATTGTACTATCTGAGCCTATTACCGGAAGCCCTGGATATTGGGACTGGAAAGCAGTTGTAGCAGGAGGCTGCGTCACTTGGGGCACTGTAGCTGCAGGTGCCGGTGTAGAGGCAAATGTGGGAAGACCTGGCATATATTGACTAATGGGTGCAACAGATGCTGGACGGGGTGCAGCGACAGAAGCACGAGTAACAGGCAATGTGGCAGGCATAGGTGCACCGGTCTGGACACGCATGACTGGATTAACATTGGGTGCTAATGGCTGTGCAACAGTAACAGTAGAAGGTACCTGAACTGGGCTCTGCTGTTGTGGATGCTGAGCATGGACTGATGGTTGAAGAGTAGGCACTCGATTGGTGAGGGACTGTGACACTCGTTTGTCTGAATCTGGCGGAGCTAACACAGTTGGTCTGGTATCATCCTCTGACTCGGACAAGAAGGACTTGACAGCACCGGCAATCTTCACCCCTTTCTCCAACTTCTTAAGGCGTCTGCGCCGCCCCATCTCTCTAGCCATCCTTTCCTTAGCACGGTGTGCTTCCTCTTGTAGTCTCTGCCCTTCTCTAGCTTGTTCATCCAGCTTCGTAGTTTCTAAATCTGCTTGTCTTTCCTCTTCTATCTCTTGTTGTAAGTCGGCGAGCTCCAAACCTTTAATCTGCTCCTCCAACGCAGCTGCTTTAGCATCAGGCATAGTTTCAAGAAGCTTAAGCCTTTGTGATGAATGTCGAGAGGACCGCTGTGATCTTGTAGTTGATGGATAACCTGACGCACTCCCAGCTCTGTAGGGCCTGGACTCATCGCGTTGTCCCTCCGGAAGTGGGGAGTCTTGGACAGCAGGCTGTTGAGAGGGAAGGAGAGTGACATCGTATTGGGCCAAATGCTTGGGTAGACAGGAGTCTCTCTTGGGTCGAGCAGAGGGCTGCTGCTGATCTTCAGAAGCTAACTCCATAGTGTTTATGATGGTAGAACTCTATCCGGCTCGAAGGACCAGTGTGAAGAATGGGATAGTGGTTCTTATAGAGTAGGAGCACTACAGACAGATTCCGGCCAGAGAATCCTTAATTAGCTTTTAATCAGCATATTTATTTGAATTCGTGTCCATGTAGGTGTGTGTGGTCTGTAACAGAAAAAACATAACAATCTTGACTTAGTAAACAATAAATAACATAAATAAACCGAAAGACATAAATACAATGGTTTCAGAGAACCGGGGTTACTCAAAGTAACTAGCGTGCGCTACCGCCGCCATGTCCTATTTTTAGCTTCTGCCGAAGCGGCCGCGGAGAGCGGAGATAAAGAAACGTGTATAAAACAAACAACACTGCGGTGAATATATGGCTCTAAACACTCAAATAATTACAACACAACTGACGTGACTAAGCATTTACGAACATAAATAGTGCAGGCCTAAAACGTGGCAGCTAGCTATAGCAGCAAACTTAGCTTAGCAAAAAACGTATACAGTACACATGGGAACATAAGCAAAAGTGAGACATTTAAGCAACAATTTAGGCAACAAATCACGAACTTACTTATTATTCACAAACGCACAACAATGAACAGAACAAGATGAAAAAAGGTCTGTAGCTTCGGAGCCGAGTCAACTAGCATGGCGCTGTCTGTAGCCTGCTGATCATGCGGTGTTCACATGAGGGTGCGTTCACGGGAACTTCGTAGACTACAGTGTCTGGTGAATAGGCTTTCAGACAGTCATAACATCCAAGTCATAAGTAAGTCTCAAAGCAAAACATCCAAGTCACAAATAAGTCTCAAGTCATATCATCCAAGTCACAAGTCTCAAGTCATAACATCCAAGTCACAAGTAAGTCAAGTCTTTGCGGATCATGAGCCAAGTAAGTCACCAGTCATGTTATGGTCTACTTTTACTGTCAAATAAACTAGCTTGGTATCCAAGTTACAACATGTTACAAAACAACTTCCTGTGTGATATCATCAGTTATAATCAGGAAGTAAAATTTGTATCTTTTTTAACTACTAAACTGGAATAAGAGTTGTAAAATGTCCTGAATATAACTACATTGAAGGAGATCTATTGTGTGACCTGTTTGTTATAACTGCCTTTTCTCATCATTAGTTTACTAAAATTTTATAAGAATGATTCCTGCCTGTTTTAAGTAATCTTGTATTGCCCTGCAGCTGATGACTGAGTGCTCAGAAAAGACCTGTCCTCACCTACCACCTATTTGCACTCACTTTTCTGTATTTAATTGTGACTATTCAAAATATTCAGATTCATAGAAAAGCATGCATGGTTTAAGATAGTCACACAGCCACAATTTTGTGTTTTACAAAACCAAAATGTCAATCACTGATCTACATATAGGTCTATAATAGTTTATTCATAAATACATAAAAAACGCAATAGGTCCCCTTTAACTGTATTCTAGTGAAATAAATCACGCAACCTAGCCTATTGACCCTTTGCACCTACGTCGCATGATTACGTGAGTGTGCCGTCGGAGGGCAGAAGTGCGTGTACGCAGCATTACAGGAGCGCAAAACTGACACATTCTCACTTATTTTAGACGCGCACAAAGCAAGGTATTTGGAAAAGCTAATGAATGCAGCTGATCCAGACCCTCTTCCTCCTGCTGTGTTTGCAGATTTAATAAAATGTACAAGTTTGCCTGACTTTACTCCTCATGATTTGCACCATTCTGAGGTAAACAGGGCTTTGTCTCACACTGGAGCAGATTTAAAAGCATTAGAGTTTTGTTTTCAGTATAGTATGGCTATATATCATGTGAGGCAAGTGGCTCTGCTAATGATGCAGGTTGTTTCAGAGATTCATTGCATCTTTTTTTTTTTTCAAATGTCATAATTTTTTTCGCATTGACTTTGATTAAAGTGTTCACTGCAAATCTGTAACAACTTAGAGGTATTCCAGTTCTTTTGATTTATTGCTGCCACTCACTGGCGTCTTCTATCTTCATCAAAATGTAAACGAAAAGCTACAGGTTTAGGCTTACAACCTCCTTGTCTGTTAGTGCAGCGTGTTCCACAAGATACAGCCATTTTACAATTGAAGTCACCTAGAAACAGGCAGGTTTTCGGCAAAGCTTCTATAGTTGAGCTTTTGCCTCCATCATGGAGAAGTGGGCGTTCAATATAGTCATTGGCACTTTATTGCTATGCTAGGGAACATTCTAGTCAAAGTAAGTAGTAAGTAAATAAGTAAGCTTTATTTGTATAGCGCTTTTTACAGACATCACAATAACTCGTTCTGCCACCATGCTGCAAAGTAATACTACTCACCATGGAGTAAAGCAGGAGGCAGAGTCTTGAGCATAAAATCTTCATAATGCACTTTTAAACATAGTTGAGCTTTACTGTAATTACAAATGTGACATGTCTGTAAAATAATGAATCACAAAAGTGCAGACAGTATTGATAAAGTAGAGTGTGACAACCTACTGTACAGTGTGACAACTTACCCTGTAGTCGTTCTATCCCTCCATCCTCCAACCCTGTGAACTCTGGATGACCTAAGAAAAAGACATTTCATAGACAAAATGACAATGAGCCCAATTTTGTTCAACCCTATTTCACATTGTATTCCCTTAAATTCTTCTACTTTGGTGTTTTTTCTGAGTTAGGTTTCAAGATGGTCATTTCCTAAAGCAAGATAATGTGAAGTAAACAAACATTAGGCACAACACAAGATAGCATGAGGAAGACTAGGCTTGTCTTTTACACTGTCACAACTGGATGTAAATAATGAACTAACCAAATGAGTGTGTAGCCCTGCTCCCTGAAGCATAGATCCCCCATCATAGTCTCCATGCCCAGTGCTCATGACAGCCAATGAAGCATGGAGCTGCTGTCATTTCAGTTTAAGTGCACAAACCAGCAGGCCGTGTCAGATGAAGTCAAACAATAAAAACAACAACATACTTCTATTCAAATTCAAAACGGTTAAGGCAAGTATAGCATTAAAATATAAAATCCAACATAAATACCTGTCACTTTTCCTCTTTATTAGGAAATTACTTTGTACCTCTGCCCACTTTGTACTTTTGCCTAATGTGAATTGTCTTGGATCCGTTTTATACTCTATTATGATCTAAAGTAGTCTTAACCAGTGTCTTTTCTCAATGTTTCTTGCGCAGATGCACTTTCAGGACTCCGCTCAGTAACAGCAGAGGGACACAAGCCCAGGCCAAGAGGAAGCAGTATCCCAATCGTCCCGAGTTTGGATCTTTAGTGTCGGCTAAGATCTTCTTTCTGTGGAACGTGAAAATCATGCAGGCTGCAAAGTCTGTGAAAGCTGCGAAAACATGAAAAATTAGAAATATGTCAGCTTCATGAGACATTTGAAGGTGATTTGATGTGCATAAATGTCACTTTTGACCAGACAATGTAACAAAACTAGTGATATGTGGTCAATGTATCATGTTTCTTCTTTCTTTTTTGGGGCGACACGGTGGCGCAGCGGTTAGTGCTCTGGCCTCATAGTAAGAAGACTATGGGTTCCCCTCCCAGTCGACCCGGGGTCTTTCTATGTAGAGTTTGCATGTTCTCCCCGTGTCTGCGTAGGTTTCCTCCAATAACTAAAAACATGTCCTGTCCATTAATGCTTCCCCTGACCCTTCCCCCAGGGCTCCCCAGCAAAAGAGATTCTGAATCTCAGCGGGACTTCCCTGGTTAAATAAAGGTCAGTTAAAATTAAAAAATCAGATTAGATTGCATTTATTTCCATTGTCATTAGCAATGAGCAATAGAATTAGCTGCTAGCAGTAGTTGTCGTTGTCCAACCGACCACTCTCCTCTCACTTCTCTTGCTTTCCCTGTTAAGAATATTGAACTGAGTGGCACAAATGTCTCAGTAGTCCAAACTGAAGAGAGTTAAGTTGGAAACTTAATGGTCAGAATCAGATTTTTTAAAACCCCAAATATTACAGCAAGCTATGGTAATGGCTCTAGCGCCCTCTGTTGGCAGAAGTGTGGACAGGTGGGTGACTTCTCCCGTTTTCTGGGAATGTCCAGCAGCAGTGAAGGTTATTTTTAGGATGAAGTAACAGAAGAAATAAAACACATTTTTTTGGGTTTAAATATAGACTTTTATGTCCACCATGTGGTCCTGTGTGGTGCAACATGATCTCTGGGACAAAAACAAGAGGTTTATGTTAAAAGCTCTATTAAAAGTAACTAGGTACCACTTTTCAGTAACTAAGTAGTGTAACTCATTACTTATAAAAATGTTGATAATATATTACTAGTTACAACCTGATCACTCAAGTTACTTTCATATAATGTATTGCTTAGTACTCTATTGAAAATGACACTTCTGGACTAAAACACCACTAAAATACTGTCTGTTGCTTAAAAGTGAATTAAAATATTATGAGTAAAATATGTTGTGACGTCACATTTCCTCAAATGAACCAGTAATCAAGTGTAAATGTAACAGGATTAGTGTTGTAATGTATTAACAAATGTGTGATTAACTCAAAGTAACTCACAGTAGTGTAACTCAGTTACATTTTGGAGACAGTAATATTGTAATACAAATGTATTAGGTCTACATTTATATTATTTTTGTCTATTGATATTTATGAATGCATCTCACAAAGTTCGGCGATAGAAAGAACAAAACGCCACACTTAATTATCACAATTTGCTAACAGTTAGCAGCTGGAATTAGCTTAATCTGACATTTACGACTTTAAAATAGTGATAATCTCATTTTACTGTCATTTGCTTTGTTGAAATCTCAAGTAGGTTTAGTGTTTAACAGCTAGCTTAGTTTTGTCTGTGTTTGATTCATATTTCAAAACGAATAAAACAATGCAAAAAAGGTAAAGCTAAAAGTAGGCTACAAAGTGAAATCATAGCAATATCTAGGCTACGTTAGCAAAATGATGCCACTGATTTTGGTATTTAGTTTTAACGTGTGTTAAAAGGTTAAGCAGGGAAACAGCGCCATCAGCTGGAGAAACAATGACATTGTAGCGTACTTACCTTAAGCTATCGTGATTTATTATTAATGATAGAAATGACATGATAACTAATTTTAGTCTTTCATTTTCTAATTTAGTGTTTAGCTCCTCCAATCAGCAAGCAGAATGAGCCTCACGTGAGTCTAGTATATGGTTGCCAGTTAGTACAACTAAATTCACCCTTTTTGCTACAAACTAGACTGGCGAGGCTAACTGGTAAATTGTACATATGTTGTTTAAATAGCATTGCTTAGAACTCCCAATTGTTTTTCCAATTCATTTTAATTCAATTATTTTTGCAAAGCCCCAAATCACAACAACAGTTATCACAATTGAGAGTAAACTTGTAAAATTATTAAGTTTCAGATCGAAATGAACATACATTGACATTTTCGCTCATGAAAGTACCAAGAACTAAGTCCCTATATTCCTTTAGTCCCTGTTTAGTGAGAGGAAATAGCCTGTCTCCATGTTTGCGTTCACACAGCAACAATTTGTGAAAGCATAGGGCTAAATACCTTTAATATAAGCATCTGTATAGTCTGGAACATTATAGGTCATTAAAAGACACACAGTATAACTTTATTGAAGTCAAACGTCAACTACACAATTCAATACAAATGGGAAGATAAAATCAATCTTTAGAACATTCTTATCGGATTAATTAAGTTTTATGAAATAGTGTGAAAATATTATAGCTTAAGGAGCTGCCTTTCCTTGTCTAGGCCAAATAATAGTTAATTTGTGCCATGCAAGTTTCCTCAGAGTAAAATTACACATTTTAATATTTATTTAGTGTAACAAAGACATAAGTCATTGTGTAAGTTGTTTTTCCCTTACATATAAAACTGATGTAAAGAATCTAAAAACATCACTGAAATTAATATAATACAATTATTCACAGTTATTTCTATTTATGAATTCAAACATTCTTTTGGGTATTTTTTTTTTCAGTAGGCTGTATAAAACATGTTTCCAAAACAAAGGCAGTATGTAAATGTGCTTGTGTCACCAAAAAAGTTTCTGGTCTGACTGGAAAATACCTGCCCCACAGCAAGAGCTAAAAAAAGTGTGATTTCAGTTCATTCACTGGGGTCACACACTTCACACAGAGCTGTGTGAATGCGCTTAAAATGGTGACAGGAACTAAAAAAAAAACACAAAAAAAAACAAGGAACTGAAAAGGTTCCTACAGTGTGAAAAGGCTTAATGACTACTTGTGACATCATCATGGATCAGGGCTCCACAGGACATTTCCAGTGTGCATTACATCTCCATTACTGTTTTTAAACAAATTTTGCCAAATCCCTAGAAAACTGAGATACTGTTTTATCATGATTACAAACTCAGAAAAGTGGATTTTACATAATATGCCCCTTTAATTTTAAAAATCAAGGCCTTTTTTTTAAAACCCCAAAAAATTCAATATGAGATAAATTTATCTTATTATCCAGTTTGGCTATAAAAAAAAAGGTATTCCTCAAAAAACAAACAATGAGACAAGTAAATATTTATATCCTTTAACAGGAAACATTTATTTTTTCCAAGAGACACAATAGCTCCTTCCATAACAGGACAGTTAAATATTAACAAATTTACAGTCATGAGGAATGTAATAATAAAAAAAAACAATAACGCAAAAAAACCACAACAATTTGCCCCATAAAAAACCCTAACCCCGAGCCCACCCTGATGACGCCGACCGCGGGGCCCAGAAACAGTCCCTCCGCTGGTACGAGCTCCACATTCAGTGCTTTCACAGTTCGTCTTTTTCATTTTGTGCCTGAGAGGGAAAAGAAAAAAGTGCACAAAACAAGGTGAGTGAAAAATGTTTGGCTACGGAACGGTTTTGAAAATATATCTGACAAAAGTTTATACCGTTTCTTCGTCTTCATCCTCGTCGGCGTCTATGTTTTCTTCTTTATCTTCAGATTCTTCCTCAGCAGGCTCCTCCTCCTCTGGGTCTTCTTCAATCTGAAAAAAAGAAATAAAAGAAAAATTTAAACACATGCTCTGTTTAAATTGTATGTCAAAGTTCTGGAATTGTTGCGATGGGAGGCAAAAGTGAATCAGAAAATTCAGTGGACTATTGAGTGTTTCCCCTACGCCAGTGGTTTTAGGTTAATAAATGTATTTTTTGTATTTCTGCCCAAAAGCCTAAAAATAATGCTTAACTAAACATCTACAGCTCACTACAACTGAGGTCTCAAACTAGCGGCCCCTTGGACTAAATGCAGCTCTCCAGATGATTTCATGCGGCCCCTTTGATTATTTTGGCCCCAGTTTGAGAGCTCTGTACTACAGTATTCAATGTTTGAATAAATGAAGCTCAACAGAGACCACCTGCTCTTTGGTTTCAAAAGTACAAGCTTCTATATTGAACCCCCATAGGGATTTTGAAAAAAAAAAAAAAAAAAAAGATAAAAATGTTATCAAACGGGGTTAGTCTGCTATGTGGTGAGTCATGACTTGTGTAGTAGTACTTCGGTCTTCAGACAGCTTTTTTTTTTTGAGGACTTGGTGGTCTCGAAAGTCTGACATCGAGACCACATTTTATTATCATGCGTTTGCACCAGGAGGTCACAGCCCCAGCACAGAGACCTGTCCCTGACAGTTTGCAAAAAGAACTGCACATAAAGATTACGTAGACCAGGGCTAGCCAAACGCAGCCCGCTAAGCAATATGATGTTGCCCACCTTGGTAAAATGGGCACTGGACTGAGCCACATTGTAAAGAAGCCAGGGAAATAATTCTTATCTGATTTGCAGTGAACAGTGGTGGATACAGCAACATAATGCTTTGAAATAAAGACTGGCCTATCATAATAAAGTGGGCCAGGGACTGGGCCACGTTTCTTGGTTAGATCTGGTTTTCAGTCGCCTGCAGTACTTTTAAATCAACTTCATAAACTAAAATTCCACTGATATTTGTTTTGTTCACTTTTGTTCTGGTTCGCAAATTGTTCTCTAGTCTTGTTCCAAATTGAGGTTCACCCTGAAGTAGCAAATATGTAGACCTAGAGTCATAGTAAAATATAATTGAATAGCCCTGCTGTAGAGCAATAAAAACAGACGCAGCATTAGTTATTATCACTATAGAAACAACTCTGGTCTTGGGCACAATCTTGCATCAAAAACTGATGTATTGTCTAACTGCCCGGCCCACAAGCCATGGTCCTCGATAAAATCTGGCCCTCTGAAAAATAAAGTTGAATAGCCCTGGCGTAGACCTTGATTTGGTCTTAAATGATCACTAACTTTTCCTCTGCTCGGTTTCAACTTCAAAAGTATCTATATCGTCTCCATCTCGGGACACTGTGGTCTTGGGTCTTGATTGTTGTGGTCTTGACCTTTACACTAGTCAGTTTTTTTTCTGCAACTTTATAAGCTACAAGTTATTAAAATGTTTTGCACATGTTTTTTTATAGACCGAAAACAACATAGCTGGCTAGATCACAACATGCCTTCAAAATGTCTATATTTGAATCACTTGAAATCCTTGTGGAAGTTGATAATGGGATTAACAATGGGAGTTTGTACTTCCGGAACCAGGACAATCTTCCACAGTTCCACAAAGTAAATGCATTTAAATCACCACCAATTATATACCTGACTTTTTTTAAGCATTTTTTGACATTCCGCAGTTTATGTTTTGGCACAACTGCCCCGTAGCTCTGTAATGCAGCGTACCTGTTCTTCCAGAGGTACGTTCATGCTGAGCCGTAGCATGCGCTCTATCCTGTCTCCGTAGGCTTTAGTGTCTGCGAGCTGGTAACCCGACCGCAGCGTGGCCGTCTCGAACAGGACCACGGCCAGATCTGAGGCCGTCTGGTCTTCTGCGTCGTCCTGAAGAAGAAAGAGGGAGAAGTTGATGAAACAGTCAAAATATCTAAAACTAAAATGAAAAAAAAAAAAGGCACTTACATTGACACGCTTGAGCATCTGCTTGATAAGAGGATGTTTGGGGTTTATTTCTAATGTTTTCTTCTGGCTGGCATAATAACTGAAAATTAAAAAAGAAATAAATTAGTGCTTGGTATTCAAATAAAAATAATTTCCAAGTGTGAAAATTGGGCAGTATAACATGGTGAATTGATTCCCCATTCAATAAATATATTTTGAAGTGAATTATTGCTACGGCTGGGCAATATTTTGATACATTGTGAGCTCATCTCTTTGACAATCTGCTTTTATGCTGAAATAGTTCTATGATCGTGATTTCCCCATTTCTCTTTTTGATGACCTTTTGGCCTCATCCAAGCTTCTATATAGCAACTTTAGGCTTCTTTTTTTTGGAAAAGTTGCTTGTAAATTTTGACAGCTGGAGGTTTAATGATCAAACAATTATTGAATTATGGTTGACGCACAATGTTCTATTTGATTGGACTGGAGTCGCTTGTTTTGGGCTTTGTTTCTTTCTGAAATCTGGCAACACGTCAGCCTTTGCCCTGCTCTGGGAACTTTGGGAAAAATCAGATGATTTTATTTGCCTCCAAAGCAATAGGAAAATACAGTGTACAAAAATCATGATAAAATGAAATAGTGTTCTGGCTCCAAGAAAATTATGATATTACGTTCTTGCCATATCGCCCAGCCCTAGTTATTGCTAAACTGTAACTAGAGGTTTGTTCTCATGTCAAATCCTTAGATTGGGAAAAACATCTTCATGTTTGAAACTCATGAATAGTGAAAGAAGTGAAGAAGTTGCCACAAAAAGGAAGAAAAATACACCAAAAGATGCAGCCAGTGATCACTTTACATGAAATTGGCAAGAAACTGTCGCATTTATGCAGTCTTACTTTCTTGGCATCGCTGCAATTTAAGACCTTAGTTCTCAATAATTACCTTAGCAAAGACTTTAAGAATTAAGGGACTCTGGGAAGCAGTTTTTTATGACAATTATACTTTTTTGTTCAGATTTTTAAACTTGTACTTGAAATTCAGAATAGTTTTATTTTAGTCATAATTGTAACAAGTTTCATTTAAAAACCAAGCAAGTATTATTGAGCACAGTTCAATACTTGATTGTTATCGATGCATACATCCGGTTATCTTTCTGATGTAACTGCTTATGTCTTTAGCCACAAAAAGAAAAAAGCTAGTACATGGCTACTCTGATAGAACAGAGCTCAAAGCATATGCAGAGTGAGATTAAAACGTGTAAAAAAAAAAAAACTTTTTACTTTTCCTTGCAGCTGTATTGGACTTTTAATGGAGCAGATCTTAACCACGTAACTGTGCTTTTGATAATTACGTAGCCAGTGTTGCCAGATTGTGTGGATGAATATATTTTGGGCTAGTTTTATACGCCTGAGGTGGGATTTTGAAGTTTCAAATTAATTTAAATACTTCGTAGTTTGTAATAAATGATTTTAGCTTCCAACAAGTGACATGGATTGTGCTGGTTGTCAGTTTAAATGTTTAGTTGTCCTCTGATTGGGTAAAAATAAGTAACATTGACATCCCCTTGCTGCATGCTTCAGATTTTCTTACGGATTCAGTTTTAGATTGGGCCATTTTGCACTAATTTCTTCAGGTTTAGGCATGGGATGATATGAAATTTGCACTCACGATTATTGTGACCAAAATAATCGCGATTAACGATATTATCACGATAATTTACTAAACGTAAAAGTGCACAGATTCAAAATCACTGAAATATTTATTAGCGCACAATATGTATGTGTTTGAACAACTACTTATTGTATTTTGGTCTAAGTACAATCAATAATGATTCAAAGTGAACAAATGTTTACAATTTTGACCAAAAATCTACTAACTTTGTCTCAGAGTCATTAATGAACTTTAACACATGAACCTTTTCTTTGTTTAGCCATAATACAGCTTCTTACTGGGTTCACAGCAGTCAGAATTTAGATGCTCTTTTGAAGCCAGAGGTGCATATCTGCTGCTATACAAGTAATTGCGATTATCGTCACGTACGATTATTACGATTATGAAAAAACTCCACGATTATTTAATTGCGGCCCTTAATTATCACGATTAGCGATAATATCGTATATCCTTCCCATCCCTAGTTTTAAGTGGACAGAAAGCTTTACTCTACGGATTATAATTTCACATTGTTCTCTTCTAGTCAGATCCCACTCACTTTGTGGAGATATCCTTTCCTGTCTGGTAAGCCTGTGCCTTCATGATCCTCTCCATGTTTCCAGACCAGCCGTACTGACTGGCGACCAGAGCACAGGGCGAGTCTGTGAGCCTCTGAGACAGGACGGCCTTCTCGATCTATCAACACAAATGTGCGTTAGTGTGCGAACCGAAGTAGGTGCATGTGTTGACTAAAGCAGCTGTACTGTACCTTGTCCTTCAGAGCTTTGTCCTTGAGCCAGGTGGTGAGAGGTTCGTACTCCTTCTCCATCGCTTCCCTCTTCTCTTTGGTCTTCTCGCTCTCGTCGAACTTCACGCCTTCTTTGGCCACGTTTTGGAAGCGTTTTCCGTCGAACTCCGGGAGAGCCTGGATGCAGTACTCGTCCACGGGCTCGGTCAGGTAGATCACTTCGTAGCCCTTCTTCAGCAGCTTCTCCACAAACGGGGAAGATTCGGCCTGAAAGGATACATGTCAAGAGTTCCCTCAATAAAGACATCTTTGGTGTTTTTTTCTTTTAACGTCTGACAAATCGTTTCTGAACAGTGCACAAATAAATGGTAGAACTCTTTTTGAAGTTGAGATGCATCAAAATCACCTTTGATGCCTGAATGACTTGAACCATGATTCAGAAAAAGCTCTGCACAAAAGAAAAACCTCCGCCTAACTTTTCTTTGGTAAAGCTTGGTTTAGGCTTCCTGCAGGTTAATTCTGCACGAAAATGAGGTGCATAGAGTGGAGCAGAGCAAAGCAGATGTCATGACAACAGTTTAGCTCAGTTTATACTTGACGCATCCGCGCGACAGAGTTACAGCATTTTTGCAGCCACGCCCCTCAAGCAGCATCCACGTAAACCAGGTTTTCCACGTCAGCGTCAAGGAAAAATTTGTGACTACGCGGACAATCCGTGCGGAACTGAGTGGCAACTCTCTACAAGCAGCCGCTTGAAACGCACAGAAACTAAATACTGCCAGCGTCTGCTCTGCTCTAGTCCGTGGGTCTTAGTTTCATGTGTACTTCACGCGTGGGAGGCATAAACCAAGCTTTTTTTTTGTGCATTTCCAGTGGCTATTTGTAGAGGGCAGTAGAAAGCTCAAAATCCTCAAGAACCGTCTGATTCGTCAGAAATCTTCTTCCTTGACACGGGAAGTCTGTTCCACACAGGCACCGCTTGAGGGGTCGTGCATGCTTAAATAACATAATTCCGCTGCGCATACACTTGCGGTCCTAAAGCATAAACTGAGCTGCAACATGCAGAGAAGTAAAGCTGCAGTTTACTGTTAGCACCTGAATGACACTACTTTGAGCATATTTTGTGATTTGACAATTTTTCTGCAAAAGTTGAAGATAAAATAAAGTTTAGACAGAGCCTATACACAAGTAGAAAAAAACAATCTGTTTTAATAACTGGTGGCATCAGTGCTGGACTTTTACCTCCTTCCTGCTGGTACCGGCCATGAAGTAGATCTTGTCCTGCTTCTCCTTCATGCGCTCCACGTACTGCTCCAGGCTGGACTGAATGGTGTCGCTGTGGGAGGTCTGGAATCGCAGCAGCTTGGCCAGGCGGGTTCTGTTGGAATGGTCCTCAATCACTCCCAGCTTGATGTTGGTGCCAAACTCCTTCCAGAACTTCTCGTTGTACTGCTCCTCTGCAATCTTCTTGATCATGTCCAGAGTCTTGCGGACAAGTTTTTTGCGGATAACCTGAGACATGCCATGTTAGTTACTTGTTTAGTGACAGAATGTGTGACATATACGACATGTGCATGCACTGAAGCTTACCTTGAGCAGTTTGTGTTGCTGCAGAGTCTCTCTAGATACGTTCAGTGGAAGGTCATCTGAGTCAACCTAACAGAGAAGATTTATGTTAAGAGATTCATCATGTCTACAGCTGGGATCTGAATACAAAGACCTCAAGTCACTAAAGCAGAACTTACCACTCCTTTGACAAAGTTCAGGTACTTGGGCATCATGTCATTGAAGTCATCTGTGATGAAAACTCTTCTGACAAACAGCTTTAAGAAGAGACTGAATTAGTTTGGGCTTTAAAAACGAGCTATACTTTACAAAAGTTTGGAGGGAAATATACCTTGATGTAGTCGTTCTTCTTTGATCCATATTCATCAAACAGGCCCCGAGGAGCAGCAGCAGGAACAAACAGGATGGACTTGAAAGTGACTTCTCCCTCAGCAGTGAAGTGGATGTGGGCCAGAGGGTCATCACTGTCCTGTGAGAGAACAAGTTTAACTTCACTTACACTGCATGTACTGTTGTAGAACATGTATACATGCTTATCTACACAGTGTGTGCCGAACCTTGGAGAAGGTCTTGTAGAAGGCGGTGTACTCATCTTCCTCCACCTCTTTAGCTGGTCTCTGCCAGATGGGCTTGATGTCATTCATAAGTTCCCAGTCCCACACAGTTTTCTCCACCTACAATTCAAAATCAGTTTAGACAGAGCTCCAAGAGCACACCATTGTCTTTAACTTTAAATGAGAATGTTGCCAACCTTCTTGGTCTTTGGCTTCTCCTTGTCCTCCTCTTCCTCCTCCACCTCAGCCTCATCCTCAGTAGTTTCCTTCTCCGGCTCTTCAGCTTCAGCATCCTCATCAATGGGCTCCTCAACGGTTTCGGTCTGTGAACAGAAAGCTTTATTTAAGGGCTATTCAACTCCATTTTCCCGAAGACCATGTCTTGAGTTGCATGACTTGCCTCTACTTATAACACAATTTAGTGTCATGCAAAATATCCCCAACACTAGAGCCGTTTCCAGGAAGATAAAATAGTTCCTGCTGTCTTGGATTTTTGTGGGAAAATACAAAAGGTTTTACCTATATTGCTCAACAAGATTGCAGTTCCAGTACTGAACCTAATTTCTAATTTTTGGAAGATGTGTTGTGAGCCGGATTTAATCAGTTGGCGAGCCTGATCTGACTCATGAGTCTTATGTTGCAGAGCCCTGCTCTATTTGGTACAATGACAACTGACAATGCAAAAGCTAGTCGGTCCAGGGTAATTCCATGTTTGGCCAAGTAAAATGTAGTTATGGCAGAACAGTGTCTCATCATTAGATTACTCAGAGTCACATTTGCTTCATAATATGTTTAAATACCTACCACCTGACTCCCTTGTCTGCATATACTTGAGATTACTGTTAAGATTAAATCAGATTCCAAGTAAACACTCTCCTTTCAAAGCTCAGCTTGCTTATCAGTTCTACAGTTTTGAACAGGAAGTCAAGTACCGGTTTCCTATGCTGGTTTAGATCAGCAAATATAAATTACTTTTATAGATGTGTCATATTACTAATTACAATATCACTAACTGCATGGGAAAGAAGTACAAGTTTCTTTTATGACTTCTGGATAAACTGATGCTAGTCTTAATCTGTACCGACTTGCGCAACTTTGTAAGTTTAACCAAAAACAATACATATAATAAGATTCTTGAAATGTTATGCTTTTTTGTAGAATTCAATGCTTTTAAGGCCTACATTTTATTCATCATATATTCTGAAACTACATTGTGTTCAAATAAAGGAGAAGTCAAACATTTGAAGTTACCTTGCTGGCCCAGACGTAGATGGGGAAGTTGATGAACTGAGAGTACTTTCTGACAAGGTTCTTAATGGTCTCCAGCTCAAGATAGTCAGAGGCCTCTTCCTTCAGAACCAGTCTGTTCAAAAAAAGAAAGAAATTTAGAGTCACCACTTTCATACTTTTCTACATTTCTGATCACAGTTGGACTATAAACACTCAAAACTGAACCTACGTGATGGTGGTTCCTCTGCCCAGGGTGTCTCCGCGGGGATCCTCGATGACGGAGAACTGGTTGGAATCGGACTCCCAGATGTGCTGCGTGCCGTTGTTGTGCTTGGACGTGACGATGACTTTGTCCGCCACCAGGAAAGCGGAGTAGAAGCCCACGCCGAACTGGCCGATGAGCTCCGAGGTAGACTGGCCTTCGGTTTGCATCTCCGTCATCTTGTTGAGGAACTCGCTGGTGCCGGATTTGGCGATGGTGCCCAAGTTCCTCACCAGCTCGTCTTTGGTCATTCCGATGCCGGTGTCGGTGATGTGGAGCATGTTCTTCTCTTTGTCAGACTGTTGGAGAGTTACAAGAAAAACATTTGGAATTAGTTAAGCCAATGGAACCTAGTTTTTTTTTTTTTTTTACTTATAATGTGGTTTTCTCATAAAGGATGGGCCATATGTATTTTATTTTTTGGGGCCAATACCAGTGTGTAATTTAAATGCCTATGTATGTATGTATTTGTTTGCAATGTATTGAATTTGTTGCCACAGACTCTTGAAAAAGAGTGTTTTTTTTTTTTTAGCTAAATTGGACTTTTCTTGTTAAATAAAAATAAATAAATCTGATATTTGGCCTCCTGCTGTGACCAATATTTACTGCTGACACTTAAGAGTCTAGGGCTGCAACAAACAGTTATTTTGGTTAGCACCGATCCAACACTGGGGTTGAATATCAGCGCTGATCTATGATACATCCAAAACTGAATAAGCTGATGTGGTGCAGTATTGGCAATTGATACTTTTTTTGATCAATCGATTAATTGTTACGAACACAAGAGTCACTTGAAAACATAGGGTCTTTAAGACCTACTTAAGCCTACAAAACACTTTTTTGTGAATTGTGATCTATAGAGGGATTTTGGGTCGACGTCACTTTCCGCCCTACTGCGCATGCTCCATGCAGAAAGAGACGCTGGTCATCTTGTTAGCTGGGGAAACTTCTTTGAATAAAACAACAAAACGGAACAAGAGCAGCTTTTTTAATCAGGTCTGAACCGGTCTGACAGACGTCTGTCTCCTGAAGCTTGAGACAGTGTTTTTCTTGGTTTTTTTCACCTGAATGTAACTTTGAAGGGTCGTAGAGTCGAATGTCATTCACAAATGTTGATTTAGCAGCATAACTTTTGTTTTCTCACAGTGATAAAATCTATAAGCAGATCGGGTGCGCGCACATCGCCCGTGTGATAAACAAAAATTCCTTTATAGTATTTCACAAGGCTGCTTCTGACAGAAATTTTAATGAATTAACAAAAAAGAATGCAATTTATAAAGCAACAAGCATTCCATTAACTAAAAAAACAGGGGAAAAAAAGCACCAGTTGTGCTCTAAGTTAAATATGATTAACAATTTTCTGACGAAGCTGAAGCAGTGTGAAATAGGTCTGTGCAAAAATTAAAACAATTTAAGACCCTGCAAAAACCTTGAATACAAGAGGTTTACGAAATCATAACTGAAGTAATGTCACTCTATTCTAGATGTAGAACATTCTGGAAGTGTAAGATTTCCATATTATAGCTGTTCAGTTTTTTTTTGTCCCTTTAAAAAAAAGATTACATACTGTATATTAGCACCAACATTTAAAAACATATTATATTAACAGCATACACGACAATCGGCTTGTAAATATTGCTAATTATACGACTAAATACTAAAACTAATATTGAAACTAGACACTCATTTGAAGTATCAGTACTAAAGATAATCACGACTGAGGTATATTGGCCAATAGTTTGCTTATAAGAGTTGGTTTTGTGCAATACAGAAGCTTTTAAAACAAACATAATGATGACACTACCTTATTTTGATTGTTAGCTCTTCATTGGCAGCAAGTGCGTCTTCATTGGTCAAAGACAGCAGGCGAATCTTATCCAGAGCATCCGAGGCATTGGAAATCAGCTCCCTGAGGAAGATCTGAGATGGAAAAAACAACCGGTTCAAAACACATGAATGAATTTTTACACCCTTAAGTTTACGGGGCCGTTTACTCACCTCTTTGTTCTTGTATAGTGAGTTAATGATCAGCTTCATCATGCGATTGACCTCAGCTTGGAAGGCATGTTTTTCCGATTTTTCTCGGAGTTCTTTAATTTGAGCAGCATTTAAACCATCCAGCTGAATCGCCTCTTCTTCCCTGGAAATTAAAACAAATAACAATATAAACAGGTAATTCAACAAGACAAAACAGAGATCATAGTAGAGCAAACTTGTAGCGTACACAGCAGTCACCGTGACCTTGTATAGTTAACACCAGAGTTTGATAAGGCTCGAGAGAGAGAGGACAGAGCACTCACCTCTGCACCACCTCATCGTCCGTCCTGGAGCCGTCCCTGCTTTTGCCCAGGTCTTCTTCTACTGTCCCATCCACGTCCACTTCATCTTCTGCCCTGACAGCAGCTGAAACATTTGAGATGTTACTTTAAGATCTTCACTTGATACAAATAACAGCAGGGTTAAAAAAAGTGCAAACTGCTAATGATACAATAAAACATTTAGTTGTAAAAGGAGACTCATGCTAGAAATAGAATCAACATAAACTAAAATAGACAATCATTTGATCAGTAGCTTCATTCAAATCAGACTATGGGGAAACTTCTAGAAATGAATGATCACAACCAAGACTTATCAGACATTGAATCAATAAATACAAACATGTCTTTGCATTTCCTTCTTAGACCAAAAAAAGGCATCAGAATGTGCATCTATTTATAGATTAAGCTTTAATACTATGAATGAACAAAACTGGCTCAGAAAGCATGCATAGCCCCAAGGCTAATGTTAGCTAAAGCATGATGCTCCACAAAGAAGCTTAGAAAGCAAGTTTCTGTGCTACTCACCAAAAGCTAAAAGTGCGAACACAAGGCCTACGAGCCAAACTCGTCTCATGTTGAGAAAGTGTCTGGAGGACGGTGTGATTGTGGAGCTGTTGAAACAAAAGCCGGCCGGA
Organism: Mugilogobius chulae; assembly: GCA_038363315.1. Classification (NCBI taxonomy): domain Eukaryota; kingdom Metazoa; phylum Chordata; class Actinopteri; order Gobiiformes; family Gobiidae; genus Mugilogobius; species Mugilogobius chulae. Next base: position 2,738,908 of record CM076411.1, read on the forward strand.
CAGTGCCTCTGCACTGGCTTTAGCTGAGACTGACAGAAGCTATCTGTGCTGCTACCAAAAGAGCCACTCTGTTAAACTACCGAGCACCAGCCAATGGCAGCGCACCACGCACCACCCTGGACCAATCAGCGCGCGAGCTGCAGTACATGCGGACCAATCACATTCTTCAACATAAGCCTGGGCCTGAAAATCGTGGACACATGCGATTGGTCCAGAGGAACAACCAGGCACACCACTTCCTAAAATTTACCTCATCATTAGGAGAGAGGAAAGTCTTGTGAAATCTTCCGTGTGCTCTGACTTTATGTTTACCGTGGTAAACAAGAACATTGATTACATTTGCGCTTTGTTCTTTGCCTAAATCTCTTTGTATTTGGTGAAAAACAGATTCATGTTGTAAATATCGTTAAAATCCGACCACCCATTTACTTGTATGTTAACTCTTCTAACAAAAGAATATCAGATTATTGGTTTTCTTCACGACTGCAGCAGCAAAAAAAAAAAAAAAAAAAAAAAAGGGAAAATCTTGGCATTGGTGCATTACCTGCTCAGGCCACACGATGGTGCTGTTTGTTAATGTACAATAATATTTACTTGCTACACGTTGACTGATTTATTACTATATAGCCTAATATGTTATTATAATTGTTTGGATGACGTTAAGCATAGGCTACTTCTGCATTCTAAAACAACACTGGAAACTTCACATGTGTTATTTAAGTAAGTCTACTGGTGGCTATGAGAGCTTGTAAGAGTAGTAAGAGTAGAGGCCACAGGTCTGATGACACCTATTGTAAAAGTGTGGGTGTGTCACTCTGCTGATGCAATTCATCTCTGTGATATTAGGGTGTTTACATGGCAGTATAAGGGAGCGATCCTGCTTTAGTCCTGGTTTGAGTACATCTAAGCTCCAGAATAGGGTTTTTACATGTTTTTAGTCATAAACTATGACATAATGTAGATCAGTTATTTACATTTGGTCAATTGTAAAATAAAAAGTTGATCTGAAATTACTTAAAATACAAACAGGTCCATTGACTTCCTGTTCAATCTACAGAAAATATTGTTTGTGTAAAATACAGTTTTATTTTTGTTGTGAAAAGTGCTGACCAAGGACAATTTTTAGCTCAATGCATTTTACTGGAATTTATTTTTTTAAGTGTAGGTGGCATAGTTGTCAGTGATCAGCTGCAAAACAAATACATACATCAATTATCTGCCTGCAACTTTAAGTCAATTAATAATGAGAGAACACTATGGTTAAGGTTAACTTTTTTTTTTCCCTGGATATTCTTTTTACTTTTTTAACAGTCGGCATAACACAAGTGCTGAGATTAATATTGATGTACAATATGTATTTTTAACTTTCTTTTTCTACTGAATTGGTACTCAGTTGTTTGCACTCTGGTCTCAAACAAGTAGATCCATGGGGCTGACTCTCAGTGGCGCTGGGGCTTTTGTTTGGGGAGTTTGCATGTTTTCCCCATGTCTGTGCAAGTTTCCTCACTGCAAAAAGGGCCTTTTAATAACTAAGAAAATGTTGCTTATTTTGAGGTAAAAATGTCTTATTTCAATTGAAAAAATCTGCCGGTGCAGTAAGAACATTTGACTAACCTTGCTGGGGTTTTTTTAGCACAAAATGATAGTTTCAAGAACTCTTGACAAGATTTTTAAGCAAATCTTTTCTTGATTCAAGCAATCATGGCTTAAAACAGATACACATTTTTATAGATAAGGTAAATCAGGAAAGAATATCTTAAAGGGGCACTGTGTAAGATTGAGAGGAATTTTAATTATCACATTAGTCCACAAACATTTAAATCATATTTATTCTTTACAACATGAATACTTAAGAGAGCACTGTTAACCAATCCACATCAATGTGATACATTTATACGTAGTTGAAATGTTTTATTACGGGCCGGAATGTGAATATTGACGCTATGTCACCATGGTAGATAGGCAAAATGCATTGGATATGCTCCCCCTGGTGTTCAAAAGTGGGATCACTTTATTTATTTATTTTTTTTTTACATAGTGCCCCTTTAAAACAAGTTAAATAATCTTAGTAAAACTTGGTTGTATTAAGTGAAAAAATCTTAAAATTAGTCTTTTAAGAATAATATGCTTAATTCAAGTAATGTTATCTAAGTTAGATTTTCCTTTTTCGCAGTGCTTAAAGTAGGATAGCTGATTTTCACTTCAAACACTATTAAAGTGGGGTAGCTAACTTTTTTGGTTGTAAATATGTCAACTTTGTGTTTTCCACCAAAAAGTCTATGATAAATGCAGCACTTTTTGAAAATGGAGCCCACAGAGCACTCTCTGAATCAAATAATAAAGAATTTTAGTTCTAATCAGGAGCAGAATGCAGCGTTCTGATTGGCTGAGCTTGGGTGGTCCTCTCCAGTTTCACTTTAAATAAGAGAAAAAGAGGGTTTTAAGTCAAAACAAAACCAAAACTTAATACATATTGATATTAACAATGTGTTGAAGGATTTATGAGAGAAAGTTGTCAGATTAAAATGAAATTGTGTTAGCATGTGTGAAAATCACCTAATCACCTGTAAGGTTTTAAATCTGACAACTTCCTCTCACAAACCCTCGACACATGTTAATATCAATATGGGATCAGTCTTGGTTGCAATTTCAGCCAAAAAAAAAAAAAAAAAAAAAACTTGTGGAGAAAAAAAAAAAAAATTCTATCTTTCACAACTTGAAAGACGGTCAACTTATGAGCGAATTTTTTGTTTGTTTGTTAAAAAAACCTGTGTTGCTAGTTGCACAGAAATCTTGCCCAGAAAGTCCTGAATTTCCAGGCAACCAAAAATGTGAACAGTGAGAGGGTTTGTAAGAGAGAGGGCGGAGTTAAAAATGTTTTACCTCCTTCCCTTTTTCGCTGTTAAAAATGAGGTCCACCAGCTTTAACTTCAAAGAGCAGACGTGTGCAGGGTGGGAAGAAGGATTCTGGTTCTGTGCCCTCGAATACCCTTTTCTACCCTATCTCTTTTAACATTCAATATTACCTCCTATGCATTTAGCTCATCTTAGGAAAGTGATTTTCTCACATGACTGTCTGTTCAGTCAGTGTTATACAAATCAGGAATTAATGATAAATAACTTTGCCTCTCAACAAAATGCACGACTGGGATCTAAATATTCTGACTGAACTTTTGCTGAATACTTTTTTTTTTCTTAAAATACACATAACTTTTAATATTATTGCCATTGTCAGTGAATAAAATTCACAAACTTTCTTTATATGTCTCATAGTAGATTATACTTTGCAACGCCCTGCTCAAACAAACTGTGAAACAGGGCAGTGAAACTCCTGCTGGAGTCCTGAATGAACCAGTTTGTCTTCACAGAAGTTCCAGTGTTTCCTATTGATGGACATGACAAGTTTACAAATAGGTTGAAAAATTAGGTAATACAATGTAGAGTTTATGACTGTGATATTGTCACAAGCTGCAGTGCTTTTATAAAAGGTAATAAGTTCTGCACTGGATTCTGTGACTCAGATAATAGACTTCACAGCAGCTCAGCTTGTGTTGAAGTCCATTTCCAATTACATCTATGACACATCTCAGGCCTTATTATGAACAGGCTTCCTGCTGGAGTCAGAGTCAGGACTAAACATGGATCAACATTCTGCTGGTGCCAGAGTCAGGACTAACCATGGACCGACCTCCTGCTGGTGCCAGAGTCAGGACTAAACATGGACCGACCTCCTGCTGGTGCCAGAGTCAGGACTAAACATGGACCAGAGTCAGGACTAAACATGGACCGGTCTCTGGCTGGTACCAGAGTTGGAACTAAACATGGACCGACCTCCTGCTGGTGCCAGAGTCAGGTCTAAACATGGACCGACCTCCTGCTGGTGCCAGAGTCAGGACTAAACATGGACCGACCTCCTGCTGGTGCCAGAGTCAGGACTAACCATGGACCAGAGTCAGGACTAAACATGGACCGGTCTCCGGCTGGTACCAGAGTCGGAACTAAACATGGACCGACCTCCTGCTGGTGCCAGAGTCAGGACTAAACATGGACCGACCTCCTGCTGGTGCCAGAGTCAGGACTAAACATGGACCGACCTCCTGCTGGTGCCAGAGTCAGGACTAACCATGGTCCGACCTCCTGCTGGTGCCAGAGTCATGACTAACCATGGGCCGACCTCCTGCTGGTGCCAGAGTCAGGACTAACCATGGGCCGACTCCTGTTTGTGCTAGAGTCATAACTAAACATGGACCGAATCTGGAATAGTCTGGAATAGTCTTATTAAAAATATGCTCTGACAATGTTCAAAAATAGACTCCAAACAATTTAGTTGTACATGACTGAAATAGTTTACTTGAACTCGTATCTTTTTAAAGAAGCTTTTATAATGATTAGCTGTTCACGTGTTAAGTTGCTTTGTATTATGATAATGCGTTTTTGTCCCCCTTTTACTGTATGTACACTACTTACGTACACATAAACTTGTCTTGCCTAATGATAAAATAGCCTAGCTCCTTAATATTAGCATACATAAATCGATATCCTTCATAGCTCAAGTCTTTCTCGTTTGGCTTTTATCATAAAGTCACATAAAAGTATGTGCCAGCTGTTTGATTGATGTCACAGAATGCTATGTCTAATGTCAGAATGCTACATTATGCTAATGTATTTGTTTTTAACGTGCTATAAAGCGAAATAACGCTTATCTTCTGTCAACAACGTGTCCAGTTACTGTAAATGTCATAATTTATCCAGTAACCAATCGGATTACTCGGGAGGACGTACGGGGGCGGACGCATCCTTCTTCTCGTTCACTGATTGGACGTTTCCTTGCGAACCAGGAAGTGACGTCCAAGGCAACAACCCGACGCTTCTCCAAATGTACAAGCCTGTCAAACGCATGCTATTATCGACAGGAGCCCACCGCGACCTACACACAGGCTGACATTTAGACAAACACGGCCATGGCGCCCTTGTCTGTGCCCCTTTCGTCCGTCGTGAAGGCCCGGGACTTTTTACGGAGGGCGAGTGTCCTGTGCGGCTTTTTACAAGAGCAGTCTCCCAGTTTTTGTTTATGGAAGCGGAATTTTAGCTCCACTAGAGACGATCAACTTCTGTCCCAGCAGCGTAGATCCTTCAAACATGGTGCATCCGTGTGTAGCAGCTCCTCCAACGGTCAGGACATGGGACAGAGGCTGTGGACGATCTATAACGATGCGAAGAGGCAGACGAAAGGTACCAAAACGCACACAATATCCTGTCAATGCATACTTTTGAACTGACAGTGCCTCTCGTCATTGTTTAATACTTGAAAAGAGAGAAGTATACCTAATATTCGATCGATTGTAGAAAGTAGTTGCTACAAAATGTTGCTAAAACATGCTACATTTATGAAACGTTAAGGCTACACATGGAAACTTAATAGAGGTGTAACAACATTATCGTTACTTTCTGGACTCTGGTATGTAGTAATGCCAGAGAACATGAGTCAACATGCATAAAATCAATAACATTTTTTCCCTTGAGTTATTAAAAGGACCTTTTATGTAAAATCCACTTTTCTGCATTTGTAATCATGTTAAAACAATGTTCTTTCATCACTAGTTTACTCATAGATTGATTTATATATGTTTGAGTAATCTTGTATTCTGTAGCTGATCCCAGAGTGTTAAGAATAGTCCTGTTTTCACCTATCATCTATCCCTGCCCACTTTGTACTTATTCAGGATTTCTGAAATGTTTAAAATTTCCAGTATAAGGGGTTCAAAAGAATCAAGTAGCCAAGTTTTTTTTGTTTTATGTGTTGCTTGCTACAGTAAGCAGAGCGGATCAGTTTTGTTTTATAATGAACAATATGTAATTTATTTATTATTTTCTATCTGTGAACCTTAAAATTTCATCTATTCTAGTCATGTACTGTGGTGTTACTTGTTGTCATGGAGACTCCCATTAAAATGGCATTGTGTAACTTTCTGGAGGTGAAAAGTCAGTAGCTCACTGTAGAAACAGTAAGATAAGACTGAACACTCATATTGGGAATACACAAGTTCAATACCCTACTGGCAACAAATATAGCTAAAGCAATTAATAGCTTAAAATCTGTTTCACCCAGCACAGAAATCTTGTTAATGTATCTATTAAGTAAAATTAGTCCGCAATGTCCTGACTGCGTCTAACAATGCCTTGTTTTTTCCCGAAACACCACTAAAAGTGTGTCTGTTGTTGTTGTTAGCATTGTAGCTAAATGCTGTTAGCGTACCTGTACATCTTTCTCTTAACAGTGGTGAAAAAAGCTTAAAACACATCGTGATGCACAATTCAAAGGTTCAGATTGCAATAGATATCTAAGCAAAACATGTGGATTTAAATGTATTATTTCTGTTTGTTTACGTCATCTTTAAGTGAAGCAAAAATCGAGCTTAGCACCTTTAAACAATCAGCGTAGAAATACACTAAAGGAAGCTCTTCTCTTAACTAAATAATTGTTAATTTTGTGGCCATAAGTCCACTCAGAGAAAACCCACACATTTTTATTATTTATTTAGTGCAACAAAGACATTTGCAGGTCTATTATACACTGTCAGTGTAGAAGGTGTGGCTTCAGCCAGATGTGGGGTGCAGTTTCCTTCAGTGAACCTGGGATATGTCAGCCTGTGACAAGTGATCTTTTTTATTAAGTCAACAAGCTTTATGTAAAAGAAAAGACACATTTTTAGACAAAGTTGTTAAAGTCTGTCATATGAATAGACTTTCACCAAATAGATTTCTATTATTACACTTTTTCCCAAACTGAAGCTGCTGCTACAGTTCTCTTTTGCCTGTGATCTTAATGCAGCTGCTCACTTGTCACAGGCGTGACACATCTCAGGTTCACTGAAGGAAACTGCACCCTCACATCTGGCTTAAGCCACACCTTCTACACTGACAGTGTATAGCGCCTGGAGAGAGCCACTAGTGGCCAACAGAGGAATACTTAAGACCAAGGCTAAGACAAAGGGCAAAATAGACCTGGAAAACTAGAAAAACATGCTTTTATTTAAGTGTATTTGTTTGGCCAAAATGTTACATAATGCACTTTAAAAATGTCTTCTACATTGTTGCTTTATCGACACACCTAAGCAAATAAATGCCTTGTAATTACCTTGAGGGTGTTTCACATTAACTACATAAAAATAGCTCTGTTCCCTTGACATCACAACATTGTACAAGTCAATAATTTTTAATACAGTTTGAAGGCGGCTGAAATTAATATTGTTTAAATGTTGTTTCTTTGTTAAAATAAATAAAACTCAACCTCAAACCGGGGCCATTTCAGGACAAGTTTAACACACCTTAAACACACACCTCTGTAAAACTAATAATCAGTTGTGTCTGCTTTCAGATGTGATTCCAGACATCGCCTCCACAGATCCAGACACTATATTCGCCAACAATGAGATGAGCCTGCGGGACATTGAGATTTACGGCTTTGACTACGACTACACTCTCGCCTTTTACTCCAGACAACTGCACACCTTAATATTCAACATAGCCCGAGATTTACTCATCACCCAACATAGAGTATGTATTTTCTGTAGAATGCATGACCTTTACAGGAAAGTGCTTATTTGTGTGTTATAATAGGTGGAAAGGGTTTTTAAAAAGTTTGCAAGTATGACTGGGCAAAAAAAATCAAATTGCAATTTTTCTGTTTATATTGCAATTTTGATTAGATGTTTTGAATTCACTTCATTTTTGTAAAGCCCAAAATCACAAGTCATCTTGGAGGGCTTCATTAGGTTTTTGACTTTAGAACTGTCAGAAAATCAAACAATGAAATAGTCATTGGTCGATAGTCACTGGCAAATAGTGCTCTGGCCTCACAGCAAGAAGGTCGCGAGTTCGACTCCCGCATGGCCCGGACCTTACTTTGTGGAGTTTGCGTGTTTCTCGCCATATCTGGGTGTTTCCCCACCAACCAGTAACATGCAGGTTAGGGAACACTTTGTGGTAGTCGGAGATTGAGGCTCCGGTGTTTAGGCGAGGCTCCGGTGTTTAGGCGAATCGCCTCTGCTGAGCTGCCCCAGGACTGCTGCTGTCACTCAGGGCGTTTACATGGACGCCGGGAAAATCAGAGAACTGGCCTAGTCCGATTTAAACCAGTTTTCAAAATGAGTATGTAAACCTGGGCAGACCTATTGAGGAGCTGTAAACCAGTTTTGGGAAAACCAGTTTGTGCACGTAGTCTCGACCGATTGTAGTCTGATTTCAGACGTCATGCAGTGCGTTTACATGATCAGGGAAATCAGACTAGGCTAGAAAACCGGACTCTATTTGGTTTTCCCCTTAAACCGGTCGGACCAGTTTTGCTCCTGTTTACTTACAGTATAAGAGAGTAAACCCATTACCCTGGAGAGACTGGTCCTGCTGTATCAATTCACTGCTCCATGATTCAGATTGTGGTATGTTGATTTACCTAAATATTGTTTTCTATTATTAAGTGTTTGTAATATTATTTGTAAAATTACACACTGATCTTTCTGGGACAAGTGAGACTGTGTTAAACACTTAGATCTGTAATTTACATGTAGGACTGTGTTAAGCATTTAGGTAAATATGTGACTGTGTGTTCCACATTGTGCAGGGCACTTTTCTGTTGTAAAAATGTTCACTTTATTGCTGGAATGTGGAGCAGACAGGAATTTTGAGCATGCCACATATTTAACTAAATGCTTAACACGATCCTACATGCTTAACACATTTCTAAATGTTTAAAAAAGTGCCACTTGTCCCAGAAAGATTAGTGTTTAATTTTACAAACACTTATTAATAGTTAACAATGTTTAGGTAAATCAACATAACACAGTTTGAATCATGGAGCAGTGATTCTGACACAGCAGAACATGTCTCTCCGGGGTAATCAGTTTAGTCTCTTGCATGTAAACAGGAGAAAATAGAGCCTGGTTTTCTGGCCTACTTTGATTTCCCTGATCATGTAAACGCACAAATAGAGAAATGACAAATAACAATATGACCAAAAAGAACCCCAAGGACATTTTTTGATAATCATATATTTTCTTTCCTCTGTTAGTACCCTGAAGGACTACGGGAGTATGAATATATTCCTGATTTTGCCGTAAGAGGGCTGCACTATGATGTTCAAAAGGTAATCCTCTATTTTACATTTAATATCTAAGCAACACTGTTAATAGCAAATCATGTTTTAATTACAGGCTCTGCTCATGAAAATAGATGCTTTCCACTACATACAACTGGGAACTGTGTATAGGTATGTTGTAGCTTTATAGCCTAAGTATCGGATTTTCCGGACTATAAGTAGCACATGCCAAAAAATCAATCATCAATCACTAAATCATCTGCAGTAAACACTATGTTAATTTAACATTTAATATTGCGTAGTGACTGCTGTATTTCTTACCTGAGCAGAAACCTTGTTACAACAGTGTTCGCTCAGCATTAGTTTACCAAAAGTTGTATTTGGATTGATTCCTGCATGTTTGAGTAATCTTGTATTGTCCTGCAGCTGATGTTCCAGTGCCCCAAAAATCCCTGTCTTCACCTACCACCTATCCCCACCCACTTGTTTGTATTTACTTGTGAATACTCAAAAATTAGGATTGCGATCACAACATGTAAGGTTCAAAATTGTCATGGACACACTTCCCAACAACAAAAAGTAATTTTAATGCTGTGACTTGGTAAAAATATTTTTTTCAAGTAATAGGTTGGGCTTATCAGTTCTGCAGTTTTGAACAGGAAGGAAGTCAGTAGACCTGTTTCTATTTTTAAGCAGTTTTTACTCATTTCTGTGTTTTGCAATGAAAAAAATGTGAATTATATGTATGTATGTATGTTTTTTTCGGTTAATTTTGCAGAGGTCTTAATCCTGTGTCGGACCAGGAAGTAGTCGCCATGTACGAAGGATGTCACGTTCCTCTGGACATTATGAGTGACTTCTACGGGAAGGTACAGTCAAAACTGTTTAAAAATTACAATTCAATGTTGATCTAGTATCTTCACTTCTCAGAGCACCCAGGGCCACACTATGAAGCAGTTTATGGACATCTTCTCTCTCCCTGAGATGACTCTACTCTCCTGTGTCAACGACTTTTTCATGAAGCACAATATTGACTACGAGCCTGTGCATCTGTACAAAGACGTCAAGGTGAGTTTTGACTTTTTATGCTCAAATGTGTTGTGTTTCAATATAGGACAGAGAAACATGGCCTAGTCCCATTAAAGGTCCCATATACAAGTGACTTCTGTGAGATTGTATTCACTTTAGAATGTTGTTACTTCACCAAAAACATCTCCAAAGTTGCGTTTAGTTTAAAACACAAATGTGCTGAACATGTTCCGTCCCACCTTGTGATGTCATAAAGTGGTATTTTAATGAACCTCTATTGTATTCTTTAAGTCAGTAAATGATAATTGTTTTGTTCTCATTCTTGGTGAAAAAGTTATGAAGCTTTTCAAAATGGTAAATGATTCCATTAGATCTGCTTAAGTTATTTTGTGGATTTGATTTTCACTGTAAAAAGTAAAAGTCAGTTTAACTTAAAAATACAAGTACAATTTCTGTTTTATGTCAATTACACTCATGCATGAATTGTTTGTTTCTCTCTTTTCTCCTCTGTCTTTTACTCACACACTCTCTCTCTTTTCCTGTTTTTCTTCTCTTTATCTCCGTCTATCTCTGTCTTTATCTTTCTTCTTTCCATTGCCCCTCTTGTCTTTCTTTTTCCTCTCTCTCTCTCTCTCTCTCTCTCCTTTTCTCTATTTCTCCTCTTTCTTCTCTCTGTTTTCCTCTCTCCTTCTCCCCTCTCTCTTTCTCCTCTCCATTCTCAATCTCAATCTCACTTCCTCTCTCTATTCTGTTTTTGCTCTATCCTTCTCCTCTTTCTCTCCCTCACTCTTTCTCTTTCCTCTCTCTCTTCTCCCTCTGTTTTTCCTCTATCCTTCTCTCTCTCTTTTTGCTCCTCTCTTTTCTCTTTCTCCCTCTCTCTCTTTCTCCTCTCCATTTCTCATCCTCTCTCTCTTTTCCTTTCTCTCTTTCTGTTTCTCCTTTCTCCTTTCTCTTCTGTCAATTTTTTCTATTTCCTTCTCCCCTCTCTCTTTCTCCTCTTGCTCTCCCCCCCTCTCTATTTTACCTCTCTTCTCTCTACTCTCTCTTCTCACCCTCTGTTTTTCCTCTTTCCTTCTCCCCTCTTTTTCTTTCTCTCCCCTTTCTCCTCTCCTTTCTCTCTCTTCCCCCCTCTCTTTCTTTCTGTTGCTCCTTCTCTCTCTGTCTCTCTCTTTCTCCTCTCTTCTCTCTGTCTCCCCATCTCTCCTGTTTCTTTCTCCTCTCTCTGTTATGCATGTCACCTATTTCCTCTCTCTTTCTCCTCTCTCTCTGTTTTCCTCTCTTTTCTCGCTCTCTCTCCTATCTGTCCTCTCTCTATTTCTCCTCTCCTTTCTCTTTCCCCCCTTACTTTCACTCTATTTCTCTCTCTTTGCCATGCATGCCACTTACTGTATAACTTAATAAGTCAAACATGTTTGATTTATATTGTCAAGTTATATCAACACATTGACCTTGACTTTTTACACATTTCATTTTTAATTGACTCTTTTTGTAACATTTTTTCCTCAAATTAATACAGTCGATATTCTATTTTTCAATACCACATTCATGATATTATATCTCAATATATCACCCAGCCCTTCCCTCTTCCTTTGTAATGTATTTTTACTCTACTGTAGTGGGCACCGGGCTTTGATGCTCCAGCCAAGTCAGCCCGTCCCATCTCAGCTCCAAAAGCAAGTGTCTAATTTTAGTCCCGAAGCCCGCCTCCGGCCATCTGCGTCTCTCTCTCTCTTTCTCTCCGTTGTGTGCGTGCTCCGTGAGACTTCAGTGTCGCTGTCACACAGGCCCGTCCGTCGTGTCTGACTGGACTGTTTTGGAGCGATAGCTGTCATTAAACACTTAGGCACACACTGGGATCCACAGGCGTCGCTTCTGTCGCTTCAAGGACACCGACGGGCCCGAGTTAACATCAATTATAAACGCTGTCTGTCGGCCTGAAAGCAGACGTAGCGTGCAAAATCAACTGTACTGAGGTTTTAACTGTGTGTGTCCTTATCATTAGTTTTCTTCTGAGTTGTATTTTGATGGATTTCTGTATGTTTGAGTAACATGTACATTTTTCTGCAACTAAGGTGGGAAGCTTAGAAAATGTCCCACCTACTTATCCATTTCCTTTGATTTTGTGATAATAAGACTAATAATTCTTATTATCACCAAAGCCTTCTTTGTGTTTTCCCCTAAAAAGTACATATAGTAAATGCAGCATTTTGTGAAAAAATGAGACCACTGAGCAGTAATCTGATTAAATTCATCAGGTCTTCTGTTATAGTTATGTGAACAGACCTCTGTTGTATCCATACCATGACACTTTCAGCTGCACACTGTAGCCTTCTTCAGAAGTGTCACTTGGTGTTCCTGTGACGTTTTCCAACTTAGGACAGCAGGACAATGGCGCCATCTGCAGTCCGATCCTGTCAGAACTGTGTCCCAGGTGTGAGAAAGTTGGTACGCCCTCTCATCCCAGTTTACAGTCCGGTGGCCGTGTTTTCGGATTTCAATAGCCTCCCTGATCCAGCAATTCCTGAGTACTGTCTACCGTGAATAATAAAAAAATGTAAGTTCTAATCAGAGCTGAATGCTGCGCTCTGATTGGCTGTGCTTGAGTGGTCCTCTCCAGTTTCACTTTGCTGTTTGTAGGAAGTCGTTTTTAAGCCATAATTGTAACCAAAATGAAAACATGTTGATATTAACCATGTATCAAAGAATTTATGAGAGGAACTTGTCAGATTTAACACCTAAATCGTGTATGAAGTGTAAAAATACTACCCCACCTTTAAGAAGGATTTTTATTTAAGTGAAAACCTATCAAATACCTTTTTCAGAAAATGATCTATCAGGGATGTTAAAGTATTTTTCTCTGTGGGCCATATTCAAGTTGTGGACGGCCACAACACAATCATCGGTGTTGCCAAATCTCAGTTTTGCTCGCACCTTTCTGTAAAAATTTTTATTTAATTGTTACTCTCAACATTTATAGTCATATTTATTTGGAGCGTGTAGTTACTTATCACAAACAGTAAATTGAAACTGGAGAGGACCACCAGAGCACAGCCAATCAGAGAGCTGCATTCGGCTCCTGACAAGAACTAAAATTCTTTATTATTCAATTCAGACAGTACTAGTGGTCTCTTTTGTTCACAAATTGCTGCGTTTACTGTAAAACTTTTTAGTGGAAAACACAAATGTTACTCATTTACAACTAAAAAGTTAGTTACCCCAACTTTAAGTTATAATAATTTGTCACATTGTCACTCCTGTGTTATTTACTGTATATTGAGTTTGGCCCAGATTACAATGTGGTTGCTAGGTAACACTTGTGGATTCCCCTCCACATTTGTCATATGACAAAAAGACTTCACCATCACAACCAAACTGGATAAAAACAAGCCAAATCTTCTTGAAATCCTAATGTAATGTTTTATTAAGGACAATGTACAATTGCATTAAGCACACAATGACAGAGATGCTTGTACCAGATTCTAGCTTTTACAGCTAATTTGCGTCTGTAGTCCTGGGGAGGGAGAGCGGAGGCAATAATCATAATCATGTTTACTATGTTTGACTAAAAATGCAGTTTAATCTGTCATATGCACTTTAATCATGATTTACTTGTGCTCTAGTTCAATTCTCATAATAAAAAAGCTTACATCTCCTTTAAAACGCTGTCTTAATCTTCACACAGCACAGCTCTCTTTTAAAATGCTCTTCTCGTAAGTTTATTTACAAACTCAGCGGCTCCAGGTCACACAGTGTGAAAACAGCGTTGGAAAGTTTGGCTTTAAATCACCTAAGTAACTAACTTCAGGGCCCGTTTTTCATTTTTCATTCGTATTCAGCCACGCTCTCCTTTTGTGCTTTTAAGGCAACTGTTTATGTACAAAGTGTTGCTACTCCAGCTGAATACTAAATTGAAGTAGTGTGAAGTCCTGACTGTCTGACTTTGGTGTGTTTACTCTTCTCCTCACAGGAAGCTATTCGAGATGTTCACGTTAAGGGCATTATGTACAGAGCCGTGGAAGCAGACATCGGTGAGTGCTTATCTTTAATCAAAATAGAGGTGACCAAGAGGTGAGCGATATGCAGACTTTTGGAGAGTATTGTGAATGCCGTTTTGAATGCACGCACAATGTGATGATCAAATATAAGAATAACTGTGTGACGTCTTATTATTCCGGTGTATTTTCTCCATTATGCCTTATTAAACAAATGTAGAACGTAAAAGGCTCTGGGGCCTGATGATTCATGTGACCCTGGGATGATTTCTGATTGATACTGGCTCTTCAATTAACTGCACAAAACTACGATCTGATACTGGATTGATTATATTGACCCGATCAGGTATCGTTCCTTTATATCGGTTCAGCAGACATTAGGGATGGAACAATATTAGAATTTGCACTCATGATTATTGTGACCAAAATAATCACGATTAACGATATGATCACATAACGTACAGGTGTACAGTTTGAAAGTGTCTAAAACATTTATTACTGCACAATATGCATGTGTTTGTACAACTATTATGGTATTTTGGTCCAAGTGGAATCAACAATGATGAGCAAAAATCATGTAACTTTGTCTTAGAATCATCATCATCATCATGTGCGATTATCATCATGTGCGTTTATTTAATTGCAGCCCTTTATTATCGCGATTAACGATATCGTAAATCGTTCAATCCCTAGCAGACATATTGCTTGTGCTCTTTATTAGATGTAATAAGACTGTTTACTGGGATATATGGGTATTGGAATATATTGTGACTAACTTGGATGCTTAAACTCATAAATTGTACACTTCTGATCCTGGACTGCTGATTTAAGGCTGAAACTATTGAGCTAAAAAAATGACTTATTAACAGGGCACTTGTACAGTACGTGACATTAAGAGCAGTGTGAAAATACAAATCTTCTGCATTTTGTTAGTCAACATAATCAAAGTTCTATTCCATTTCTTAACATTGATTTTAGGATTGATTTATCATTTTGATCAGTAAAATATATCTTGATATGTTACATGTCAGAAGGCTCTTGGCTATACCTAACTCTATTTATTATTTACTGGCTGATGTTAATCCAAAGTGAAACCTAGTACTAGATCAGACCTGGGCAAACTGCGTTCTTCGGTCTCTTTCAATGTGGCCCTCGACACATTTTTCAGAATAAGTGTTACTCATTATATTTCTTTTATTGAATTGATTTGGCTATGGAGCATGTATTTTTGCTGGTTGTCCTATTATTATCACAATAATAAGTCAAAATTCTAGATTAAAACCTTACAATTTTCAAAAATGTGCCACAATAATGATAATTTGTTAAATCATTGATTGTAGTCTGGCCCATAGACATTAAATTAGTAGACGAGCAATCAGCATCTCTGCTCTGTTGCTACAACTCGAACAGTGCTACGCCATATTCCTCCGGTAGAGGTGATGACGCAAATCAATTGAAACGAGCTTAAACAAGTGATTTCAGCAAAACCATGAGCAAAACGGACTGATGTGTCTTATGAAGCTTTTTTAAACAACTTTGGCGATGTGAGATTATATTTCTCAAACTACTATATTCTTGGACTGGAAATGCTCCATCACCGATGTGACAGACGCTCCTCCACAGATGAGTGAAGCTATAACTTTGTTTGGTGTTATTTATGTAATGTGTCTGCTTTTCTCACTAGTAACATGTAAAAGAGACGTTTGGTGTCACTAGAGCCTTAAAAGATACAAAAGTTTGCTAGCCGTTAGCAGTTTAATACACACATTTTATCTACAATAAAATACTAAAAGGTTTGTAAACTCAACAAATATTTATAACAAGGCTCTGACCTTTGCTAAATGTGGTCAGTAGGTTTGTATCACGATCTGGATCTGTCATAACTTGCGTATTTTGCGGGCTAATGCTAACGGCTATAGGAAAATAAACAGTAGAACGCTGCGGACTAGCTTAAATCTTACCGGACTAGCACATATGCTAAGTGTTCGATAGCATCAGAGTCGGACTGCGCGTCTACTAATTATATGTCTATGGTCTGGCCCTCCAACACTTGTCGCGGTTCGAATTTGGCCCGCGGGAAAAAAATAATTGCCCAGCCCTATAGGGATGTTCGCGGTGACGTCAAAATGGCGATCACGTGACGCGTTGGTTGGCAGAAGTAGTTAAAACGTATTGGCGGCAAGCTGAACAAACACGAAAAAAGGCTGTGTTTGTCTCTTGCTGTGTGACTCGGTGAGCTAACAGGTTTGATAAGAGCAATCCATAGAGCTCCTACCGTGTTCAGAAAAAGCCTACACCAAAAAGAAAGCTTTTAATTTCTTTAATGGGAAAAGCAATAAGAACTAGCCGGAAGCTAGCTGGTTTTGCCAACCAATTTGACGTCATCTGTCGGCTCGGCGAACATCCCTATACTAGATGATAGAGGTGTGCAATATATCAAATTTTAGATAATATCATGATATCAGTCGCTCATTCGTTGGTTTCTTAGTTGACTAAGTTTTGTATTAGCCAGAAAGCACATTGTAAACTGATTATGAATGTTTCACGTGAAAAAGTTTGTTTTGGTCAGATATTTGGTCACATCACTGAGATACTGAAGCTAGTTTTGCTTTTAGTCGACTAATCAGTTGGTAGCACGTCTTAAGTCAATCAAGAATGTCTATAGTCCAACCACTCAAGCCCAATTTTCTGATCATTAATCCTCAACTAATACATTTAAAGACATGCTTGATGCTTGGCTTGAAATAATATTGTCTGATTATTGTAATGATAGATATGAGAAAAAAAGTATCAAGGTATTTATTTTTGTCACTATCGCCCAGCTCTACTATGAACAATTTTCTACAATGTTATTTGTGTGAGTTTCGACAATTAAAAAGTCTATTTTCAAGTTTGAACTTTAGACTAAATTTAGGAAGTGATTGCATTACGCACAGATGAGCAAATGTCAGGAGAAAACAGAGACGCAGCTCTATTTTCCTCATATTAACTTCTCCAAACAGAGCTCCGTGTTCACAAGTCACGCTCCAGTTGTTATGACAACAGCAGAGACAGCTTCATAGAGCGTTTGAAAGTCCTGACCAGGGTTCGTACAGTCATGGAAAACCTGGAAAAGTCATGAAAAATTCAATTCTAATTTCCAGGCCCTGGAAAAGTTTTAGAGTTTTATGGGTTTTAAAAAAGTTTTGGGAAAAAAAAAAATCACATACAACTTAAAAACTAAAATGGGAAAAAAAATTGCAACTGTACTTTTATCACACTAAAAAGCTCATGTAAATTTTATATTATCATCTGCTTTCTAGCATTTAGATCCTTTACATTATTGT
The DNA here is from genome assembly GCA_038363315.1 of Mugilogobius chulae. Classification (NCBI taxonomy): domain Eukaryota; kingdom Metazoa; phylum Chordata; class Actinopteri; order Gobiiformes; family Gobiidae; genus Mugilogobius; species Mugilogobius chulae. The sequence goes on from CM076411.1 coordinate 2,756,349, forward strand.
ATTTTAAATGTTCTCTTATAAATGACACCTTGAAGTTAACTTTCTTTGTGATGTATGTGTTATGGTGATGTTATTGTACCAACAAATTAATTTACGTTGCCTAGCTGTTTTCAATTGACAGAAAATAATAAGATGACCGATTGCGAAGTGTTTTTGAGTTGACTCAACATTATAAGTTACTAATTTGTACCAACAAATTAATTTATGTTACCTGATCCTTGACTCAACTAGTGATTTTGATTTAAATGAGCACTTTATTTCAAACCACATGGTATTTTTTGTTCAACAAACAACTTTTAGTTAATTCAACAGAAAATAATAATTTGGTTGAACTCAAAGTTTCTATTACCTCTTACTTACTAAGAAAAGCTGATTAAAATGGTATAGATAAATTGAATTCACTTAGGTTTACAATTTGGCTCAGCAAAATTCGTATTAGTTGAGTAAACTCAAAAAGGCTTCGCAATCGATCATCTTATTTTTTTTTTTTGTTGAGTAAACTTTTTTTTTACAGTGTATAAATTGGGGATCATTTGTTCTGACACAGTCCTGCTGGTAGGGCGGGGCAATAAAAAAAATTGAGAGAAGATTCAATTGTCATTTATTTGGTTTTGAATCAAAATATTGCTAACCAAGCCTTTGTCAGTAAAAACTTGTGGTTTGGAGCAGAAGTCAAACTTTGAGGCATCCGAGTCATTTATGTTCATAAAATCATTACTTAAAGTAATTTTTATTTTGTTTTTGAAAATAATTTGTTATAGATGGGACATGTTCCAGATTATTTGGAATTTGATATTTTCATTTTTTATGTCTTAAAATTAGGGTTGTCAAAAAAACGATTCCCTGATACTAATCAATACTAAAATACTCAATACTTGTTTGAACAAGTATCGATATTTTAAGCCCCCCCCTCTCTCGCACGCTAAGCCCCGCCCCTTCTTCTCTCATTGCAGATGGAAATGATGAAACTATCAAATACTGTATTTATAGCCTATATACTACATCAACAGCAAATGTGTCTGATCATAGAACAAAGCCCAGTCTTAATGTAAAGGTTCATGAATCAAGTTAATAATAAACAAATAATGCATTAAAATACTATTATTTTAATCACATCAAAAAGAAAAACATAAATAAAAAAAATAATAATTAAAAACAAAACAAAAAAACGTTGGCAATGTGGTACTGAAATCGGTATCGAGTTTTTTTTCAAGTATCGAATCGAGTTTGAAATTTTAGTATCGTGACAACACTTCTTAAAATTCATAAAATGTTTGGTCTTAATCAATTAATGAAAGACTGTCGTTGACGCAAAAGTATGTTAAGCAAGGTCATGGAAAAGTTGGAAATTGTTTTGGAGAAGTCGTGGAAAATTGTGGAAATCCTGAAGTTTAAATCTGTACGAACCCTGCCGGACTTTGTGGTGGGAGTGTGAACCCAAACTAAAATAACACAAGTCCAGACGTTGGACTTTCCGGTGTAAATCAGGCCTCAAATGACTTCCTGCAGTTTTTACCTTTTCTTAGTCGATTTTTTCAGAAATTGCAACTTCACTGCTGTAAACTGTGATAAATAATACAAGAACTATCACAAGTCCAAACCAGAAAACTGCACTAATCTGTCACGTGTGCTTCATTACTGTCTAATTGCTCGTATCATCTCCATCAATCTTTAAACACGATAATTTTTCTCTCTTTTCAGATAAATACATTTGCTACGGAGAAGAGAGCCACGCCGTTCTCAAGAAGCTGTCGGAGCACGGAAAAAAGATGTTCCTCATTACCAACAGCCCTTTTGACTTCGTGTAAGCGCCGCCAACACACCGGCCCGTGTTTGTTACTTCCATTAATTAAAGGTGTCATGTGTGAACGCTCTAATATATCAGAGAGAAGCCGCCGCACTAAGCCCCCAACTAATACAGAGGGCAAACATCAGAGCGCTTACATTTGTCAACGACTGGGAGCGGCTTGTTGTGGACGCTCGGTCGCACATTATGTACAAATGCAACGTTTCCCGGAGACGAGGGACCGTTACACTCGTCGGATTTTTAATTAACTTCTTGCGTAAGACTAATCCGGCCGGCCGCCTTCCAGGTTTAATAAAATGCGTGTAACTTTGCAGGAACCGAGGGATGAGCTACATCGTGGGGAAGGACTGGAGAGATCTGTTTGATATCGTCATAGTCCAGGCGGATAAACCGAGCTTCTTCAACGACAGGAGGAAGTAAGTACAAGTGTGTTTGTTTGTTTTTTTTGGAAGAGAAAATGAACTGATGTCTAAGTGTGAGAGTTAAATCCGGATCAGTGGTTCCACTAGACATAATTTCAAATCGTCACCGTGACGGACAGGAACCTAAAAAAAACCTTTCTTGAGGTATTTTATTAATCCATCATAATTTTGTTCAATTTTGCCTATGTTTTTATTGTTGTTTTAAGACATGGAGATTGCACGGAGGTGCCAGGGCCACAGACATATATACAAAAATATACAAAAAACACACTAAACTCTGGTAAATGGTTTCTTAAGATACCATTATTAAAGCAAAAAACATTGTGTCCATTTGACATCCAACCATGGCACAGTCCTTCATTCCTCCGGGAAAGTTTTTCTGACAATCACCAAACCAGGAAATTGCAGGTGCAAAACTTATGAATCTGAATAAACATCTGTGTTTGTCAAGTGATCATGGTCAAAGAAACAATCCTCCTAAAATAAGACCAACACAACAATGTCTGTTCCTTTTGTCAAATGAAGCCTTATCCGCGCTAAAGTGTGGTCTGTGAAACTGCAGTTTCCTGTTTTCAGATTTATAGGTTACATATTTGCGCATGTGGCAGCACCTCGTGCAGATCCATTTTCAATCTGTTAAAAAGAAGGAAAACCTTGGAAAATTTCCATCAAAGCAAAACACAATCCATAAATGACAAAAAATTGTGGGTTAATGTAACCTCTGATCCGGATCAGGATCTGGAGTGGAGGCACTGTGTAAGCCCGTTGTCAATATTTCTAAATGTTTTGTTAACCCCACTTATTTAATTAAATAGAAAATCTTAATTTAATCTCATCATGCACAGAAGGTGGCTTTATAGCTAACATAAACTAGCTATTGACATGGCAAAGTTCTTTAAAAATGTCTCTCCTGTTACCAAATTGACGGATTTAAATAGGACAGTCCTATACAAAGATAAATACTGTATATTAAGTTTGAAATTAGCCCTAACACATTTTGTATAAACTAACATGTGCTTAAGTCACATATAAAACAGAAAAAAATGCAATTTCAGCAATTTAAAAGGTATCGTTTTCATAGGATAACCCATACAATGAAACAGTCCTCCACTAAAACCGGTGTTCTTCCTGCATGTACTGTACGTATTATGTGTTTGTCATGAATAATGCATTTCGTCGCAGACCGTTCCGGAGGGTGACTGATAAAGGCGCACTGCTCTGGGACAGGATCCACAAGTTGGAAAGGGACAAATTTACAAACAGGTAATACTTGTGAGGCTTTTAAACATAACACAGTCTCTCTCTCGTCTCTTTAACTCGCTCTGTGCAGATGGACCGTTGGATGTGCTGACTTCACACTTAGCGTTTGTCTGTGTCAGCACTACATCTCGTCTTGTTTTGAATGTGAACGCAAAACAAAACTTTCCACCGTCTACAGTACTTTATCAAACCACAAAAACATGACGAGCTCAGTCTATATTGTAATCTTTATTAGTGATTCATTTATTGCAGCTATGTTTATCCTGTGGCGACTAATTTGATTGTAAAGTAATAAATAATGCCGTTTATTCATTATTTTTAATTGAATCCACGATGTCGACCAGATGTCCCTATTTACGCAGGACAGCACCAGTTTTGTGTGAAATTAGGGCCACACGATTTTGAAAAAAAAACATCTATTTGCAATTTTTCAGACTAGTATTGCAATTACAATTTTGATTTGTGATTTATGTTTTAAAACACTTTTTCTGTCCAGTAGAAATGTGAACTGAAAAGACGAGTTTGACTTTACTTTTAGTTGAGAACATTTCCACCTCTGCTAATGGAGCTCCACAGTGGAAGATCGCCCTGGTTCCAGAAGTAAATGGCCCCATTCTTAAGTGCCAAAGGGGTTTTGAAAAATTCAAATGTTAAGAATTTAAAGACATATGGCTGGCTAACCAGTTATGTGCTAACGCAGATCCACAGCGCGGTCGTTTTCAGTCTAAAAAGCACATCTATAACTTAAAATTCAGCTAAATGTGTTAATAACTTCGAAATTTGAAACCAAAATGTAGGTCTTGTGCTCATGACTCACTACAGAGCTGACTAGCTCTGAGGACATTTTCAAACTTTTAATTATTTTAATTTTTTCAAAACCCCATATGAAGATTTAACATGGGAGCCAGTGAATGTTGAACCAGGAAGTGGGCTTTAACTGTTGAGCTTCATATGGTGTCAGCTGAGTGATTATTATGCGGTCTCTTAATGCTGTTTATCTGCAGTGTTTAACTAAAAGTTTTTGACTTAAAATTTAGTTCCAAAAGAACTGACAAAAAGAAATATAAACTTACAAATGTATAAGATAAACTAAGCCTTTATTTTTTATTTCACACTCCCTAACCCTAAGACTGTGTTGTGTAGTTTTTATTGCACAAACCCCAAGCCTAGCATCACGTGCAATTAAGTCTGTAAATGACCTCAATTATTTTTGATGGCACACTTTGAATTACCGGTAATCAGATAGATAGATAGATAGATAGATAGATACTTTATTGATCCCTTGAGAGGGAAATTCATTCTCTGCATTTGACCCATCCCGCAGAGCTGCTGGGGCGTCTGTCAGAAGCAGAGTGCTGCCGCTGAATGGCGCTCGGGGACAATCTCCATGATGTTGTGCTTGGCTTCGTCAGGGCCTTAGCTGGAGGAGCAGGTGTAGTTGGAGCAAGTAGATTCTCCACAAAATCTTCCTCTGCAAAAGCTTCGGCTGCAGTAGATGTAAAAGTTTTGTAGCATTTCAGAAGTCTAAAGCCAGCAAAGTTAGCTTTCATAGCTTCATGTACCATCTCCATGGTTACAAGACAAACAAACAACTCCATTCACAAAATCCTAACTTGTGTCTGTTGAACATCACAGGGCAGATGAAATCCCACATTATTTGCTGCTTCAGATGTGAAAGTCTGCCATTTCAGAAGTCCAAAGCTAGAGTAGGTAGCATTAGCTTAATCGTGTATTTTAATGTCTTTTTTTTCCAATTAGGTTCAAATGTTCGTTATGACACTCCACGTGTTTCCCAACAAACTCTCTGCGAGAGTGGCCCCAGATGGATACATGGAGCACTCTGAATAGAGCGTATCCATCTGGTGTGAGCCAGGTTAATAAAACTGATTGACGGTATATCCCTGAATACATTTTGCCAGCTATCGTTTTAGCTTTTTATTTCAATGGCATCATGCATATGATCTTCAGAAAGTTACACTCTGTCATTTTAATCAAAATCGAAATTGCTATGTTTATGATAAAAAAACAGGCATAATGTGAAGCAAATTAAAGACCGGTAATTATTCGACTTCTTTGATGATTATTTCTATTAATCGGTTACTTGAAGTTACAATTAATCAGTTAAAATCAGCTTGATTTTCAGACCACAAAATCAGAAGAGTATTTACAGCTGTAAATTAAATAGGTTTTAGCTTCAACCAAGCCTTTTAAAGAGCCATGGTTGAGCTGAGCATGGTGAAACTGAGGTGGATCACCCAAGCACAGCCAATCAGAACACTGCTGTCAGCTGTCTATGAAAAACAATTATGAAAATAATTTATTATTAATTCAAACAGTACACAAAAGTCTAGTACACAATATACCTTTTGGTGGAAAAGAGAAAGTTTAATTATTTACACACAAAAGGTTAGGTTTCTTAGTTTTAGATTGTTGCAGCCCCAAATTAAATTCAATTGAATCATGTCATAGCAATGAGCCCAAACATCATCAAAACAACTTAAAGCCAGAGGTGGCACTGTTTCTACACAGAAAAACGAGTCTGCGTGGAACTGCATCAGCGAATACAACTTACCTGAACATGAAGCAATCTAACTTTCCAATCTACTTTTTTTGTTTTTAACCAGGGAAACCTTTACGAGTTCCTGCGGCTCACCGGCTGGAGAGGATCCAAAGTGCTCTACTTCGGCGATCACATTTACAGCGACTTAGCGGTAAGAAGCATTGCTCTTCGTACATCACACAAAACCCACAAGTATGAAAAAAAAAAGCCAGCCTTTGGAGATTTCATTTTAGATACCGACTCTTTCCTTAATCTTAACTGTGGCTATATAAATCTTCTAAGCCCTCCTCAGTCTTAAGGTTAGGTGCTGAGGAAGTCTTTAAAAGTCACTAAAGATGATTAGAATCGGCTTGAAAATGTTTGAGTTCATTAAAAGTTATTTCTCTTCATACCCGTGAGTCATCTGACAAATTTTTTATTACTTTTAAGTTATTAAAGAGAGATCGACCTCTAAATCAGCTTTGAATTTGTATTTTTATTACAACAACCTTGCAAAACCTTTAATAGCTGTCTGAGTGTATTTTTCTCTGCTGCACCACTCTAGCATTTAGTCAGTGTAAAAGGTGCTATGCCTGAGTTTAAAACAAACAGCTATTTCACGTTTTACAGCAGTCACATGTTTTGCATTAATTGCTATTGAAATGATAATGGATGCAATGAGCAAAACACAAACACTGCACTGCAAAGAAAGCAGACAGCAATAGAGGGGAAGCAGACAACAAAAGAGGGAGCAGACAACAATGGAGAGGAATCAGACAACATCAGAGAGGAAACATACAGCAATAGAGAGGAAGCAGACAACAATAGAGAGGAACTAGACAACAAAAGAGGGAGCAGACAACAATGGAGAGGAATCAGACAACACCAGAGACGAAAGAGACCGCAATAGAGAGGAAGCAGACAACAAGAGAGGGGAAGCAGACAACAAGAGAGGAAGCAGACAACAATGGAGAGGAATCAGACAACACCAGAGACGAAAGAGACCGCAACAGAGAGGAAGCAGACAACAATAGAGGGGAAGCAGACAACAATGGGGGAAGCAGGCAACAATAGAGGGGGAGCATGCAACAAAAGAGAGGAAGCAGACAACAATGGAGAGGAATCAGACAACACCAGAGACGAAACAGACTGCAATAGAGAGGAAGCAGACAACAATAGAGGGGAAGCAGACAACAATAGAGGGGAAGCAGACAACAATGGGGGAAGCAGGCAACAATAGAGGGGGAGCATACAACAAAAGAGAGGAAGCATGCAGCAATAGAGGGGAAGCAGACAACAAAAGAGCAGAAGCTGACAACAGTAGAGGGGGGTCTGGCAACAATAGCGAGGAAGTTAAGCCCTCCTCAGAGGCAGGGCTTAACTCTATTTATTATAAAAACAGCCAGTCTCAGGTCACTTCCATCAGATTGAAAAAAAAAATACCATTTTGTTACTAGGGTTGTTGCTGTTTTATGCAACAGCAGCAAGATGTTTAAGCTGTTGCCCAACAAAAAATTTCCTCAACAAACAAAATCAAAAACATTTTAATTAAATAACAGAAAGGAAAAAAGTGAGAGAGGCCTCAATGTTTCTGTTGTTTATCTGGTTATTTTTAAGGTTTTAATGTTGTACTTTATTAATCCCAATGAAAAGAGATCGCTAGTGAATAGTACCATTTCGAGTTGTTTGTGAATAATTCATGTAAAACACATTTGTAGTCTGACCCTGGCCCACCTGTAAATATAATTGAAAAACCCTGAAGTAGAGCCTTTTAAAGAACAGTTTCATCTATAAGTAATAAATATGTGAACCAGCCTGTATTGTTTAAAATTGCCCGTGACAAGCGCATGATTTCTCTATGGACTTCTCTCTCTCCTTTTGTTGTGCAGGATTTGACACTGAAGCACGGCTGGAGGACAGGTGCCATTATCCCTGAGCTGAGGAAAGAGATTAAAATTATGAACACAGAACAGTACGTGCACATGACGACCTGGTTACAGACGCTCACCGGCCTCATCGAGCAAATGCAGGTCAGGCAAAAGAGTATGAGGGGAAAATCATTGTAGTGTTTTTTTGTGAAATGTTTATCTGTTTGCATTTGTGAGCAGGTACACGGAGATCCGGCGTCTCAGGCAGTCGTACAGGAGTGGATCAAAGAGAGGGAAGCTATGAGGTGAGAAGAGCAGATTGGAATTACAAGTACCGTTTCAGAAAATACGTGGCTTTTGGTGCGAGATTAGAGATGCCGCTGTTGTTATTTCTGCAGGAAAAAAATATTAATACTTACATTTATTGACACTGTAATCCAAGGGAGATGGCTTTAATTTAATTTGATTCGCAGTGACTAATACAAGGGTGAGAAGGGCCAGATGGCAGTCAATGATGTAACAAAAACTTACAAAACAATGCATATTCAGCACTGCATAAAATACTAGGTTTTCATTTTATTGCAGAGTTTGCTGGTTTCAAAGCATTTCTGACTGGTTAGAGGAAAACTTTATTTTTGTACAAAAAAGAAAGTAATTTGACTCAAAATAACAAATAAACTTTGTAATTTGGTTATACATTTAAAACCCATTTTATGAATGCTAAAATTACTTTATCTGGATCCAGAGCCCACACTTGCAAACTGCATAGAGTGGGTCTGGTCACCACTCCCTCCCTGCCTGTGTTTTAGATGAACTCTACAACAACACCGGCCAATCAGATGAGTTTATTTCTGTGACAAAGATGAAACAAAGAAGCTGATTGGTTGTCTGTGATTTAGATCAAAATCTAACTTCACTTACCTCCACGGGTGGAACGATATTGTGCGATGATGCATCGCGATGCTTAAAAGTTCTGATCCTGCAGCTCGATGTGGGGACGCTTGAAACTATTTTTAAAACAGTCTGACAGATGCATCTTGTTGGTCTGAGTAATGCACCACATCCACGCTACACATTCACACCACTCACCTGCAAAAATATGAGAAACAAATAATAGTCTGTTCTGTCTTGTCTGTTGACCAGCTCAACAACATGCGCGCAATGTCAGAAACTATTTCTCTGCTCCTAAAAACGTCCTTTGTTTGTGAGAGAGACGAGTTGTTAGCGGTTCTGAGCATGAACTGAGAGTAGTGAGGCCGCAGTGCCTCAGGCATGCACGATAGACATGTATATGTGTGCACACAGGGGGACAGAAAAGTGCAGCAGGACAGAGCGCGAGCACAAAGACAGTGGTCAATACTGTGTAAGTGTTTACAAACCTGTAAATGTGACAGAACAGATCATCAAACGACACAAAGGCTCAAACTCATGCGTGTTCAGCTTAGTGTATTAGGAGGATGTTGTTCAAAGTCTACACTACAAGAAATAGGTAGATAAGTAAACAGAAAAACGTATATTCACACTGGTTATCAACAGGGCCGGCCCTGGGCATAGGCAAACTAGGCACCATCTGGTGGTGAATGCGCCAAATTGCAACTATAAAAAAATGAAAGTCAATTTCTATCACTCATAATCTATTAGCCAGCTTTGATTTTGGTTAAATAGGACACATATTCCTTGAGTTATGACCACAAAAAGCTGATGAACTTATAGAGGGATTTTTTTTTTTTTCACTCATAGACACAAACAGTGGAAACAAGTAAAAAAAGGTCCGTTGTCAGTTAACTACAAGAGTTTATCACTGTGCGAAAACAAAAGTTATGCTGCTAAATCAACATTTGTGAATGAAATTCGACCCTTAAAAGTTACATTCAGGTGAGTGAAAAAAAACGTGAAAAACACTGTCTCAAGCTTCAGGAGACAGACATCTGTCAGACCGGTTCAGACCTGATCCAAACAGCTATCTCTCGTTGCAGTTTTTTCACTCACCTAAATTTAATCCAAATTCAAATATTTATTTTCTTATATAATAACTTATTTATATCCTTTTATTTTACATCTGAACTCACTTTTCCTACCAAACGTGTGCTCTGACAGGCCGCAGACGAAGGACAACTTCAACGCTCAGTTCGGGAGCCTGTTCCGGACGTACCACAACCCCACTTACTTCTCCCGCCGCCTGTCCCGTTTCGCCGACATCTACATGGCGTCCATCAGCTGCCTCCTCAAATACGACCTGAAGCACACGTTCTTCCCCCGCCGCACCCCTCTACAGCACGAGTCCACCTTCTGGCCCCAACAGCACCGTCCCGACAGCCTCACCGCCCAGACTCAGGCGCAGAGGAGATGAAAGAGAAGAACCAGCTCCATCTGCATGCAAAGTAGTTATGCAAAACTCTTTTAAATGGAATGTAATGTAGTTCTATAGCTTTATATATGTATCGACAAATCCTTCTGAAAATGGCACTTAACAGTATTTTTGCACTTTTCTGACGCTGCCTCCACGGGGCGATCATTCAGTGCTTGCAGTAGTAATAATACAGTCTAGTATATCGTCACTGGTGAGCCCTGCTTTTGGTGCATCTGTACAATTGTATCAGAAGTGGTGGTACATTTCAATGCTCATTTGCCTTAACTCAAGATAGATCCGGGGTATGTGCAGGATTCTCAACTTTTTATTGTTCTGAGAATCTTCAGAGAGGGTAAAAGTACTGAAGTTCAACACTCGAAGTAAAAGTACAGTTACTTGTAGGGCTGCACGACATTGAACATTTCTGCTATATGGGTTGCGATATTCAATATTTTTGCGATATTTATTTTTCACTTAAGGAATTCTCTGTGCATTTATTTAAAGTTATTACACTATTAAAACAATGTGCATATAAACAGCACACGTTCTGCGGCTTAGTAATTGTTTAGTTTTTTTATTAACTTGTTTTTATTGAAGTGCCGTCATGTTTTAGGGCGTTTTTTCCATGCTTAGTCGCTTGTTATTCTCTGAAAATCTGGCAAAAAGTGTTTTTCGTCAACAACACACTTTTGTTAATGTCGGCAGAGAATCCGCGAGGGATTGTCGAAGCTAAAATAATAATAAAAAACAACAAAAAAAGACAAAATATGGGCATCTTAAAGCATACTTTTTTTTTAAAACTATAGATCACTATTCTACCTCAAAGTTTGACTTTTGCTCCAAACCACACATTTTACTGCCAAAAGATTGGTTTTTCCATCTTTAGATTCAAAGCCCACAACCAAATAATTGACGATTCGGTCCAATTCGATCTCTCCATTTTTCGATTAAAAGGCCCAGCCCTACTTATAAAGTATCTAACTTGTTTTAAAATGTAAAGAAGTACAGATATTTTTTGAAAGATGTAAGAAGTAAAAGTAAAAAGTCGTCAAATTGTTTCATACTTAAGTAAAGTACAGATACTCAAAAAAGAAAAAACTACAAAATACTTAGTTACTTGCCTGTTAGTCTTTGTTTTACACACCAAGTTTTGGAGAAATAATTGTGGTTTTTTTGTGTTATATGGTTATAATGTATATTGTCTGGTTTGATTATTTTTATGCTCAAAATGTTTTCTAAATTTACTATAATTACCATTTTAAATTCTTAAAATATTAAAATACACCTTTTAAAATCTAAAACCATTTCAAGCACAATATGGTTAGTGCCTGTGTACCTCCTGAAATAACCGGACCCAGGTTAGAAAACACTGTGTTAAAGGACAAAAAGGATGTATTATATGCAACGTTCTTGTCTCGTTACCTTTCACGTTAAATTATCTTTACATTTTATACTTTGGAAGTGATTAAAGCCTCAAGCAGCATCGAAATGTGCTTCGAACTGTCAACCCTATCTCACAAGAAAGTGTATATATACCACGACATAATAAGAAATGTCAATAGTGTATGATTAGCACAACTGACCTTTCGCCGAGCCCCGCTCCAAAACGGCTATTGTCCAATCAAACATCGTAGCAACCGTTGCTATGTAAATATGGTCCCTCAAATCTTGAGCTCCAAGCAAGATGGTGAAGCGATGCGCCTATGGTTTTTGTAAACTGGACCGCAGATACCCCGAAATATTGACCGGAGGAGTTGTGTTCTTTCCATTTCTAAAGCCGAAAACAACTGGAGCAGTGCCTACAATGGATTAAACAGTGCGGGCGGCTCGGGGCGGGTCCTCTCCCAGCTAAATATATCGAACAAATGTCTGCTCAAAGGTAAAACTAATGTTTAACTCTAGCTATGGACTTGCTGTGTTGTTAGATCAAGAACACAAACTAGACCCAAGTTCTACCATGACGAGGATATAACTGCAGAAGTTACGCTCTAAGATGCTAAGTTTAGCGAGCCTCTTAGCTTTAGCCAACACTAGCAGGTTTAGCTCGCTAACATAGCCCCGTAAATGAACAATATTCTTGCAATAGAGAAAAATAGACCTTAACATATGAAAGCGAACTTACCTGGCAGTGCAAGAGCAGGACAAGGCTGTGCTTCTTGCATTTGAGAAAACGTCAAAGATCATGAGTTTCTCTGATGTAGCTTGAGATCAGTAGCATTAGCCTCCATAGGAGTTATGTCCCTCCGTTGCGTATTTTAATGTTTTGAATAAATCCCTCCGCTGCACAGTGAACCCCTTTTGCCTCGATCTAGAGGAGATCGCGGAAAAATTGCTTTAAAAAAAGTCACTAACGCGAACAGTTGTACTTCTTTTTTGTCATTGAAGTCTATGGCACGCTGTCATATTTGACGGGCGTAGCAACAGTAACTAAGGGGGGCGGGGCTCGGCGAAAGGTCAATTTCATGTATTTTTTGCGTAAATATGACGCATGTTGTAGCCCCACTTCTTTTCTAATGTGGTTGTAAAGATGTGTGTATTATTTATGTATATTTACAAAATCCTTATCCTAATCTTTAACCTACGCCAAGCCCCAGCTCTAAACTTACCCACTTGAAGCCCAAACGTACTCTTTAAATCTAAAGAAAATGTCCCCGCGTAGCATGTTTTTGGAAACTACACGTGATTTGGTGTCTTTTCAACACAAACTCGCCCCCCAGGCCCACTGAACTACCACTCAGTGTATGGCCAGGGTAAATAACTTAGTTTATAAAGATGCATAAACGGGTTTTACACAAAAATGTGTTATGCGCATGACTCACCACAGAGCTGATTAGCCCCGAGGACGTTTTCAAACTTTTAGACTTAAACCGGCTGCACACTACAGAAGTTTTGGCCTGATTTTAAGCCTGATGTTCCCTCTACGAGTTCAGGAGGCGTGGTCAAAGTAAGGATTTTTGTACCAGATTTTTTGTCATTTCTCTCCTTATCAAAAACAAGAGTAGTGAGTGCTACTGGATTGACAACAACAACCGGGTGCTCAAACATAGAAAACATTACTTACAAAATTGCCACAAAAAAGCTGAAAAGACCAAATACTGTCACTGAAAAGTTCTGCTAACAAGCTAGCGCACATTAGCATGTTCTGTTTCCTGTCCAAAATAAAGTCGGTCATTTTAAGAAGCCCAAAATATTCAGAACATTACACTACTATAGATACAAACTTTTAATTCATGTGTAAAATGTGGCGCAGTGTAGAGAAATGCGTTTGAAACGCAAAAAGTTGGCGACATTGACAGGAAGTAGTCCAGTGATAATGACGTTATTATAACTTGACCGCGCCGTGCCGCAGATAAAACAACAACACAAGGACTATTGCTTCGTACTTTTGGGCTTTTCTCTTTGCAAACAACACTTCTAAACGCATTTGCAGCGATGTTCTGTGGACTTTATGTGACTGATTTGTGCAGAATGGATGAAAGACCTGGATACACAACAGTTTAACTTGAAAACTTTCCAGAGGTGAGTGAAAGATTCTCTGCCGTGTTTGTCCTGCATCTTTCCGTCTGACTGATCTGATGCGCTGCTGCAGTAGTTATGATAATAAACAGGCTGTGTATGATTTAGTTTGCGTCTTCTCTTGTCTGGCTCACGTAGAGTTTGTGCGGGCGGTCCAGCTTTAGCAGACGCTGGCGCGGATGCCCTCCTCCTCCTCTCTTCTGCTGCTGTTTCTGCTTTGACTTGTTGAGTTTTGTGACGTAAATGTCGGATGAATGCGGCATGAGCGTTCAGACTGGAATCGCATTTGAAAAAATCAGATTTGTTCCACATATGAAAGCGTCGCGTGTCGCATTTGAAAAAATCGGAATTGTGCCGTTCCTACTGACAATCCAAATTGGATACAGGTCGCATATGGGCAAAAAAATCAGAATTGTGAGACAAATAAATGTTCTTATGTCTGTGGGCTCTTCTTTGTTTTGATGCATCAAAAATCACAGAAGATCCCAAACTCCTGTAGAGTGCAGCCGTTGAGCTCCATATGATTTAAAAGTTGCTCAGGAGCAGGTTTGATAGTAATAATGCCTTATATTTGTCCTTTAAGGTTCCTACTTTTTCTTCCTTTTAAAGTATTTCAAAGTCTTTCTATGTCTCAGTTTGACTCGAGGCTCCCTGCACATACCCTGACAACGCACCGAAGCTTTAAAAATCTGCCGTTATACATCCACGCAGCTTCGACACACATGTTCAGTGTTGTGTGTGTGAGCAGCTGAGTGTTACTGCTATTTTTAGCATTAGTTTGTTTGATCTGTGAAGAGGGCTGTAACTGTCTTCACAGGTTTTATTTTTTGCAGAAAATGTGTGAGACGTTAGCGCACCGCTGAAACGAGAAGGTATTTTAGACGTTAGCTAGAATAATTAATGCTTTAATTTATTCTGAACTGACTTTTTAAGTGATGGTTGTTTGTTTTGGTGTATTTTATTCACTATTTATTAAACGTCTCAATGTCACACTCATTTCACTTTCTCTTTCTTTGTACAGAATGAGCATGGTAAAATATCTATGGATTTTTATTATGGGAAATAAAATGTTTTCCTGGGAAATTATGGGGCAAACATCAATCAAAAATGGAATTTATAATTTTATAGTTTATTAAATTTAAACAAAGGCAAACAACAAAGGAGTTGCTTAAATCGGCTCAAATGAGTCAAATCAACATTAAAGGGGATCTATGTGTGGTGTGTTATATTTGTTTTTATTATTTAGTAAGAAACTAGAACATATGCAGATCAGTAATTTACCTTTTGTTCATTGTAAAACACAAATTTGAGCCAAAACAACTTAAAAATAGGAACAGCTCTATTGACTTCCTGTTCAAAACTGCAGAACTGACAGCCCCGCCTCTTCATTTTAAAATTTAAATGTAAGAAGAAACAGATTTCTAAAAATTATTTTTGGTAACACTTTAATAACAACACCTTAATTATCCTAACAAAGCCTAAGAAACCCTTAATAAAGACTTAATCATTATGAACAAGTGAATTATTATAGATGAAAAGTTTTATCAAGTCAGTAACTACTTAATTACCCCAAACCCTGTCCCCAACCCTAAATCCTTACCTTAGTTCCTTAATTAAGTAGTTACTAAGCCTCACTAAACTTTTTCATTCATGAATAATAATTTGTTACTGAATAATTAAGACTTTGTTTATGCTTTACAAAGACGAATTAAGGTGTAGTTATTATAAAGTGGTACCCATTTTTTTTATTTTTGGAAAGTGGCTATGGACAGTTTGAACCATATTGCTTTAACCTGGCCAGCCAGATGGTTTATCTTGCAGTGTTTGTGAATTCACAAACACGAGATAAACCATCTGGCCTTCGTCCGGCTCGATTGGTTTGAGAGTCCCAACCAAGCGATGACCAGCCCAATCACATCACAGCAGCGTGGTTTTGAACCAATCACATTGTAGCAGGGCGGGCTAACGGGCCGTTAGCTCCCCGGTGCCGCAGCCGAGTCTGATTCAAGCTAAACAAAGATGGCGGCTCCCGTGGATGTACGTGTTTCTGCTGCTTTTGATGCGGTTTCAGCAGAAATACGGAGTAATTTCTTTTTGAAAGAAGAGCAGTATGTGTGACATGTACTTGTTCTATCTCACGCGGACATTGGACACCATTACAAGTTGTTGCTGTGATTGGCTAGCTCAAATAAGGTAGGCCCCACACCCAATCAGCTCGAAGTATTTCACTAAACGCCCCGCCTTTTCTCGAACGCTTTCAGCGAGTCAAGTTCCAGATGGATATAGTGAGAACTCAGATAGGAGTTCAACACATATCCATCTGGCGTGAGCCAGGTTATATTTGCTTCACTTTGAATATTAATCTTTTGAATTATAATAAGTAAATATAGACAAGTGGGAGGTGATAGGTGTAGGTGAGAACAGGGATTTCTGAGCTCTTGAGCTGCAGCTGTAGAAGAATACAAGATTACTCCAACATGTATAAATCAATTCAAATATAACTTTGAGTAAACTAATGGTGAAGGAAGGTCATCATAACAAGGCTAAAATTTTGGAAAAGTGAACTTAACATAATTAAAATGATTCTGAGCCTGATCCAGCTGCTGATCTGTGTCTCTGAGCTGTTTTATCTCACACATGAAGTCACTTTTGTAGATTTTTTTAACTTAAAAGTAACTATGAGTATTTTGTTAGTAGCTGTAATTTAATTACAAGTATTTTCGCAGTAACTAAGTTACACTACTAGTTACTCAAAAATGTAATCTAATTGGCTCTGTGCATGGAACTTCAGTTGGCTTGTGTACGTTCAAGCTAACTTCTGTACATATGACCACTTCCTGTTAGCGTAAGCATTTGGACACAATTATGTCTCTTTTAAAACACACAAGTGTCTCTGATGAAATATTCCTCTGATATGTAAAGTCTTTAACATGTTTTCTGTAACATTCACCACAACTGTCTGATCTAAAGAGGATTTATTAGTAAAAACCTTATAGAAAAAAAAACTAATAAATCCTCTTAAGACAGAAGGATCAACATTTCAAACAATAAAGACATGATTATTTCACAAATTTAATGTATACAATGGTGTGACTTTCAGAATCCATTTACAAAAAAATATTGAACTTTTTTTTGATACTTTTTTTAGTCATACTTGTATGCACATGTGTTCTTCTCTTCTAGTTACTATATTCAATACGCCACTACACACTTTTTAACCATTTTTTCCTGAACTATTTTGCTACGTTTCTTGCTGAAAGCTCTGGCAACATGACAGACACACACAATCCAGACAAATATTCTCTGGAATCTGAACAATCAGAAAATGTAGAAAATGTTTGAACTTTTCAAATCCCAGGGATTCTCACAGAGGTACTTTTCTAGTAGAACTTTTCTGGATTCTAACTTCTGATGGTTCTTATCTTGATCTAAAAAAGTCCTCTTGATTTATTTGTTATTTTTTAATTTGAGTAGAATTGGCATTTTAATATCTGGAAAATTATGACAGATGAAGCTGAACGGCAAGGCAATTAAGAATATGGTGCTATGCCCTTGATAAAATTTGGTGTAAAATAGGCTGCATGTATGTCCAATGTATAACAACCAGAGATGTCAAGATTATTTGGTTAATCCATAAGCGTGATTATTCAAGTTGCAATAGAAATCAAAAGAACAAAATAAGAATAATCGAGACAGTTTAAGATTAAGTTATTTGTAGTTCATTCTATAGAAGTTAGGGATGAGTAATATATTGAGTTTGGGCTAGAAACTCAGACGACGTCCAGAACCGGAATTAGTACATATTACATGAAACCCTAGGTAAATATTCGCACAGCCTACTATTAAAGAAAAGGGCCTTAATAATTCCAGTTTCTTCTTTTGTGTGAATCTGTCCGTGTCTGTAAAAATGTTTGTAAAAATGTCAATGTAATTCGAAAGCTTTGTGAATGCGTACGTCTGTGTTTTCAATCCATGAACGGTTTATATGAATTAATAATGACTCTGCAGCTTATTTTACCTTCAGAGTTGATCAAAGTTATTACTATTCTTTACGGATGGTTTTCAAATGAAATTGTTGTTTTTTTTTTTTTATGATTAAAACGCTAAAGATTAATCAAACTACGATTAAAAGTCCGTGAACCGAAAGTACAACAACCTCATTGTCGTAGCAACGGAAGGTCGAGAAGATGGTTGTTTGAGGAAAAGTTTGAACAGAACAGAGAACAGTGGACAGAACGCTGCAAAGTTTGGATGAAGAGAGAGTCTACGGCTGTTTCATAAGAAATCTGATGTGGATGTGATTTTGAACAATGAACGAACGAGGAGCTACATTTGCACTGCCACAGCTCAGGTTAGGTGATTACATTCATGCTTTTGTGACGTCAAGGCTGGACTATTGTAACTCTCTAAACATGACCAGGTCCAGTTGAGTCGTCTACAGGGACTTCAGAACGCAGCCGCCCGTCTGCTCACTGGCACTAAGTGCAGGGACCACATCACACCTGTTCTTAAATCTCCCAGTATATTTTAGAATCCATTTTAAAATTCTTATGATTATTTTTAAATCTCTCAATGGCATGGCACCTTCGTACTTGGCGGATCTTCTCCAGTCCCACATTCCATGTAGAACGCATACGCTCTGCAGACCAACGTCTTCTGGTTGTTCCTAAAACCAGGCTTAAAGTGCGTATGACAGGTTGGAGTACATTTTTGATAAAATACAGCAAACACGAATATGATTAGGATTTGACTAAACATTTAGCTTGTTCTTACCCAATTTGGTTGCTTTTAGGAAGTTTATTATTGTCTTTTGTCCAGTAAATATGACATATGTGGAGGGGAATCTACAAATGTTACCTAGCAACCACATTGTAAATCTGGGCCAAAATCAACATAAATAACCCAGAAGTGACAAGGTGACAAAGTATTATAACTAATAAGACTTTAACTGTGTTAAATTATTGCTTAAGCTCACAGTAAAAAGTGTTCATTGTGTGTATAATGTCTTTTTGACGACGTATGTGGAGGGATTCTGTTATAGAACTCAGATTACTTCCTCTAATTTTTACTTTTTGTTTGTCAATTTCTTCATAAATTGCAACTTAACTGCTGTAAAACTATGATAAATATTTACCACAAAGACTAACACACCAAACTAAGTCAAAATTAGAAAAATGTGTTAATCATATGGGCTTTAAAAGTAAAGGAGATCGAGCCTTTTCTGTAGTAGGACCTCGGCTCTGGAGGACTTACCTTTGCACATTAGAACTGCACAATCACTAGAGCACTTTAAATCATTGCTTAAGACACACTTCTTCTCCTTATGATTCCAGTTAGAGTGAGTCAGGCTTTGATTTACTTTCATATGACTACCGATAGAGTGGTGTGACTTTATCTTATTATTTTAATGTATTGCTTTTGAGATTCTGTTTGATGCCCATTTTATATTTTGTTTTTAGGCCTACTATGTACAGCACTTTGGTAAGCTTTGGCTGTTTTTACAAACCGAAAACACAAGAAACGCTCATTTCACGAATGAAGTAAAAGGTCGTTGCCATAAATAATCTGTCACCATTTCCGGAAAGCTAAAACCAAGAAAATTACAGACATGGAATATGTCTGTGGGAATGCCTGTAAAAGAGGTCGTGAGGTAATTTCAAGTTTACAGACGTCTAGGTAAGTATTATGTCGTGCGAATAGTACTTTCATTTACAGATATTTTTTTACGCCCTTAATAAATTTGATACAAAATAGACCCTTTAACACAACCTATCACGACCCTTTTAAAACCCACTTTGCAATTACCCTTACAGCTTGTTCGCTCTAATCCTCACTAAATCGCGTTAGCTCTCATTAGCCATATTACTTTGCCAGGTGCAGTTCCGTAAGTCAGACATGATAAGATCGACCCTTTCGTGATCCTGACCTGTCTCGAACCAGCTTTTCTTCCACTCACACTTTTCACTTTTCGCCATGGACGCCAACAACGACAGCAGCGCACCTTGGACCTCCGCCGACATAACAACGATCCTCCCCACCGTGACGCCTACCATCTTCCCCCGCATCGGCTACAGCATCATCTCCTTCCTCATGTTCGTCACCACGCTCCTGACCGTCTTCAACAACGTCCTGGTGATCGTCGTCATGGTGAGGAACTCGCTGCTGCAGCCCATGAACGTGCTTATCCTCAGCCTGGCCGTGTCCGACCTCATGATCGGGCTCTGCGGGTCGCTAGTCGTGACCATCACCAACTACAGAGGCTACTTCTTCATCGGGCGGGCCGCTTGCGTCTTCCAGGGATTCGCGGTCAATTATTTCGGTGAGTGAGTTGGGGAGTTGGTTGTTGTTGTTGTTCGGTTCAGTGTTTCCCGAGGCTAAGGCTTGTGTTTTCTCGAGGGTCGAAGGTTAAAGTGTGAAAGTGTGTGAGAGGATATTGTTTTCCTCTGCCAAGGCTGTCTTAGCCCACTGAGATTTATTTCTCACAGAATCTACAGTGTCCGTTTCGATGAGTTTTTGCCTTCAGCCAATTGAGTACTTTTAGAAATGTATAGTGCTTATTATATTAACCGTCTGCTGAAGATTATACTCTGAACTTGAACTTAAAGGTTGTATAGAGGATATTCAAAAATTGTTTGTTGTCAGTCATGGTGAAAAACAGTATAAATTTGTAGCAGCCTTGTATTTATGCTAAACAATAAAATAATTATAAAAATATATAAACTGTGGACATGATGAGGCCAGTAAAACGTTGACCAATAGATAACGAGGTACCTCGTTATCTATTGGCCTGGAACCTGTTAAGCTGGTCTTAGTAAATTGTAATGTATAATTTTAATGTGTAAAAAGTAGTTCTCTGTAGTGTGTGCGTGTGTGAGTGTGTATTTGTAATATTGTTATTGTTGGTTGTTGTTGTTGTTTTATTTTGTATCTCTCACCTGCTCAGGGACTGCAGATGGAAACTAGCTACGGCTATAATCTGGTGCAGCGCATCTTCAATGTTTTTGCACATTGTCCCTGTCAAATAAACTAATAAAATAAAAATAAATAAAGCAAACCCTCAGTGTTCCTAAGTAACTCATTGGCCCAGTTGCAGTGAAGGGCGTGGCCCTGGGAGGAGAAACACATGTGCATCATTTGAAAAACAGCCAACAGCTGTTGGATTCGAAAAATCCTCCATACAACCTTTAATAGAAAGCATAACTTTGTTTCGTTGGAATCAAAAATCAGTCCAAAACCTAAAACGTTTGGATGCAATAAGTAAAAAGATATCAATACACTAGAAAAAGGCAAAAGAGCAGTAAATGAAATTAACTTAATGT
>CM076411.1:2779929-2952159 GCA_038363315.1 Mugilogobius chulae
TGGTGGAGAATCCAGAGTGTTCAGAGGAAACTCACCCAGACACAGGGAGAAACATGCAAACTGCACACATAAAACTACTGAAAGTGTGCGTAGGAACAAAACATAAACTTCTGCAAACTTTACAGTTTCACATCTGTCTCGGCTACATCTCTGAAATCTCACACAGTTGTCCATTTTTGGATTGAAATGATAATTTCTAAGTTAGGTTGTCTTTTATAAATTTGACCTCTTGGTTCATTTTCTGACTGTAAAACATAAATCCAAACTTTCTCGAATTATAAATCAGGCCAGTAAAATAACTGGTACAGTGCAAACGTCCCTGTCTGAACTTTACAGTCGTTCAATGCTGAGAAAGGCAACTCAGATCACTGAGGACTCCTCTCATCCACTCTATAACTCATTTCAACTGTTACCATCAGGCAGGCATTATAAGGTCCCATTGGCTCGCAGGAACTTGTACAAAAAAATCATTTGTTCCAAATGCCATTGCTTCATTAAACAGTCATGGATGAGCCCAGGGAACAGAACTGTTGTCTCATGTATTATGATGTTTTTATTTGTGCTTTTTTTATGAATGAGCTGTGGATGAATGTCTAGAGCCTTGTCAAAGACGAATTTCTGCCACATGTTGGGGCAGACAATAAAGTTTTTCTATTCTATTCTATCACAAACTAACGTGGACAATGGTCGCACATAACATTTTTGTTTGTATGCATAAACGAGACCCTTGGGCCGTGCGGTAGTCGAACCAGCAACCTTCTTGCTGTGCCGCTTTGAACAGTCTCTATTGATCTCTATAGTTAAATTGCGTTCTTCCAGCTTTTAAGGCACTCAAAGCACAATCAAGAATCCACTCATCCAGAGGCAATGTGTCTTGCCCAAGGACAAAACAACAGTCCACTCTTCACGTCCCACTGTGGCACTTGGTGGTCCAGTGGTCTCTCAACAGGCCCTACCTTGCTTAGCTTTTGAGATCTGACAGAATCAGGCTTTGGCATGCTGGCATGGCCTCGTGTTAAATACTCTTTCCATTTAGCCATTCTAGCCTGCATTTACATTTCTGAATTCTGTTGACCCTATTTTGTCCCACCCACTTGGCTTGGAAATGCACTTCCTGTTTTGCTCTGTTAAGGTAACGTGTTTGTTTGTCTGTCTTGTGGGGCAATTTTAATTAAATATAATGACAGTTAAAATAAACCCATCGACTGAAATCTACAGGCTAAATGCAGCTAAACAGGAAGTGCACGTCCTAGAAAAGTAGGCGGGACAAAATAGGGTCAATAGTCCGGTTTTCACTGAAAGCATAGTGGAAGAGTGCACTGTAAAATAAATCTAATTGACTTGGATTCAGAACTTAATTCTAGATTTGAGTACTTTTAACTGGATAAAACTTAATTGCTTATGTAATGTAGAATATTTCAGTTGTTTCAAAGTGTTTCTGACTGGTTCTAAGAGAGTTTAGCTTATAATAAGATCAGTTTTCTTTGGCAAATACAGTATGGCTCGAAAATAAGAAGCATTGTCTTGAAATTAGTTCAAAATGGTTTAAAACAAGAAAATGATCTAGGTCGTTACAATAAACAGAGCTTCAATTAATCAAAATGCTTGAAATTATGTTCAAATCTTTGAATCAAGCAATTTTAACTTGTCTTGAAATTCACGTTTTGCAGTGTGGCTAGTAATCTTGCCTCACAACAAGAAGGTTGAGGGTTCAACTCTCGTGCATCCTGTGTTTCTCCTTGTGTCTGAATAAACATTAGAGACTATCCTTCAGCTACAGCAGGCCTGGTTAGGACTGGAAGAACTGAACATGTGTCCCTGAGTGCTGCTCTGTGAGGATCACTGCTCTTGACGAGACGCTCCAGAGGTATTGAAGGATGAGGGTCAAATGCAGGACAAATTTCCAAGGGGAAATAAAAAATTTACCTGACAGTACCTTACCTCACTGTAGAGTCAGAGGTAAACTATCTACCAGAAAAGTCCCACAGTGAACCTTTAAATCACGTTCCACAGCTGGGGTTGACAGCGGTGATTTATTGTTTAATAATTCCACTTGTAGCGAGCTTTGTGTCACAAATAAATATAACAACAGATTATGTCTACTACATACATTTTATCACATAATAATCTTCAAAAGAGCTGCTTTCTTCCTTCACATGTGGCTCTAAAGATCATAAGATATCACGGCTGGGGCTTGGAAGAATTACAAAGTGTGTTTCTTGTATCTCTGAGCTGATTACTTTCTCCTGAACCAGAGGCAGAGCTAGCTTTCTGAGGGCTCCAGGCTAACTTGAGTTTTGTGCCCAGGTCTAATGTGCGATTTATTATCATTAGCATATTATTACTGAAGGAAATACATTTTCTTATAGTCTTGTCTGAATAGTTACAGCTCTGTAGTGTTATGTGTTTTTTGTTACAGAATATTGCAGAGTTAATTATGACGCATAATTTGCATTGTTGGTGTACTTCAAACATCTTTCTAAGCATTTTACCTGCCCCCAGTCTGATTGAAATAACATTGGACTGTAGAATGTAGAATTACGCAAAGTGTTCTTATCTTCAAATAAATTACATAGAACCAAACTACAACTCTCTAGTAATAAGTGTGAATGATTGTGTTTTGTTTTTAATTTCATTGGTTGTCTTGATCTTTCAGTACAAATAACAAATACTAATGGCAAAGACAGTTTTAAAGATAGCTACTTTTAGCGTGGGGTCAGGGTGGTTCCTCTGAGTAAATAGGGGCTCGACGAATAAGCATTTTCACACATGGAAGTGCCCAAAACCAGGCATCACTTCTACACTCTTTCTTTCACGGGGCCAATTCTACCCTAAGAACAAGGTTTGCACTTGCACTGCTCAAAAGAGGATCCTGGGGACGTTCGGTGACATGGCTGTTGTGGTCCTTGATTGTCTTGCCCTGTTTCAATTTTTTATTTTTTCGCAGCATTGCTTAGCTGTATGGAAAATGCCTACTTGCGCTAGCTCATCTGCTATCTTGCTGAAGATTTGTACGTTTTCTTTGGGTCCCTCAAAGTCCGTGTACGAACTTACCAGTGCTTGTACTTCTGCATCCGTCCATCTCTCACTGCCTCAGTAAACTTTGATGTAATTTTATTTAACAAAAACTTTCCAACGTGCTGACGTTGATGTCGTACAAGGTCAACAACATCATGAATAACGCTGCGTACTGAAGGTTTAGACGAGAACCTTCAGTTCTCGTCTAAAGCAGAGCTATTAAACTAATTCTAATTCTAAAACTAATTCTTCCTGAGGCCAGATTTTTCATTGGGTCATTGGTTAGTTTCACAGCATGCAACAAATGTTGCCAAAATTTAAGGTTCTGCAAAAAATTCATCTGTTTCAGGAACGTTAGTCACTACTGCTGTAGCGTCTGTTTGATTTGAATGGCTCTGCAAATTGTCCAGACTGGCACAGAACAAGAATTGAACAAGAACTAGATCAGTACTAGTATAGTCTGAATCAACTGACATTAGGCTGCTAGTCAGGTTCAAACTAATACTACAAAGGGACCAACTCAGATATAAGGTACACCACCAGAAAGCAAGATATATACGCATATTTACAATCTTTGGAAAATGGGTTGAGGGTTGGATTAGATCTTTGAAGGACATTTTTCCCCCAGGCCTTAAGTTGAATAGGCCTGGTCTAAGGAAAAAGTACTCGCCCCAGAGCAGGAGCTAATTGGTCCCCACATTGGTCTCCCTGGTTCTTGATCCTTCTTATGTGGGAACACGCCAGAAAAGGTGCCAGGGTCTAAACAGGAACAAAAAGTTCTTACAGTGCGAAAACGTTATGTGGGATATCGATCTTGGTACTTTTGATATGAACCTGACCTTTGACTCATTCCTGTGCAGGCCTGGTGTCCCTGTGCACTCTGACCCTGTTGGCCTACGAGCGCTACCACGTGGTGTGTAAGCCTCGAGCCGGGCTGAAGCTCAGTATGAGGAGGAGCATGATGGGACTGCTGTTTGTCTGGGTCTTCTGCCTGTTCTGGGCCATCACGCCTCTGTTCGGCTGGAGCGGCTATGGGCCCGAGGGGGTTCAGACCTCCTGTTCTCTGGCCTGGGAGGAGAGATCCTGGAGCAACTACAGCTACCTCCTCCTCTACACTCTGCTCTGCTTCCTGGTCCCAGTGGCCATCATCATCTACTGCTACTTCAAAGTGCTCACCAGCATGAACAAGGTATGGTGAGACACAAATGGATTTCTTTTGGCGTATTTCGTTTACGCTATTCTGAACTGGCTATTTTGGGGTAGAGTGCTGGTACTGTATTCTATGGAGCAGGGCTTTTCAACAAAATATTTCTGAGGCCAGATTTTCAATCAACAATAAAAAGGACTAGACCAGGATTAGCTAATTCTGAACCAACTAGTATTAGGCCAAAGCCAGGTAATATCCAAAGCAGAGTTACACCAAAACTAAATCAGATCCAAGCTAAACCCAGAAAAAATCCTGAAACGAGAAACTGTATATTTTCATTATTTGGAAGAATGGGTTGAGGGCCGGATCAAATCTCTGGAGGGCCAATTTTAAACCCGGGCCTTGAGTTGAATAGGCCTGTTATAGTGGTTCAGACTGGGGCTGGTGATCGGTGATTTGGTGATTAGTTGTTTGATTATTCTTTTGATTAATCAATTGGTTGTTTAGAACACAAAGGATCAATATGTAACAAAAAGCTAAAATGAAAATTTGGTTGAAACCATGTTGGTTGAAGCATGTTGGTTGATTTTCTGTGCAGGACTGCACAGAAAATTATGGTTATAGAAAGAACGAAATAATAAGTCCAGAAGAACAAAATCCAACTCCATGACAAGTTTAGGACTGGGGCCTGGGGTAGGTTAAGATTTACCTGATATGGTCGCTATGGTCGCTCCAATTTGTTAGTTCTGGTCAAACTCTTTGTTAAAAGCAGTATATAAAGGTCTTGTGTACAAAAATGTAGTTTTAGCTAGAATTCTAAGCACTATAGGCTTCACATTATAGAATACTGATCAGGGATCAATATGAGGTGCTGAATGTTTTGGTTGATTCTGTCAAATTTTATCCAAGAAACGAAATTATATTTAAAATGTCTATAAATGTTTCATTTTTGTATTCATTTTTTGCATTTCTTTAGTACATCTTTTCCCCTTTTTTAACTCAAATCAAATGTTCTGATAAAAACTAAGTACAAATATCCTCAAAGGGATGCCAGAATTACAAGGGGATAAAAAGCCTTAGCATTAATACAAAAGACCCAGTTTTGACTATTTCATTCTTTTTTTAATTCCAAGAATTCTTTTCAAGAATGTTAATGATGCTGGTTCTTCTCTCCTGAAAAAATTGATCAAACAACTCAATCCACTTTGTCCACTGTAAACAGAAACTGTGCAATTCCAAAAAGACGACTTTTTTGTCTCAAACCATCCAACAGTGGAATCAGCTTCAAACAGTCTGAAATTGTCTGTAGACTTTAATCCTTTCACGCAAACTTAAAAAAGCACAACCTCGACAATCAAACGTGTCAACATCAGTAAGATAAACTAAATAAAACTTATCCCACTCTCAACTTTTAGTGTCTTTTTTGTGGGTGGAATTGTATCTTTCTTGCACTACCCAACAAAACATGTGCTGTGTCCGTGCTTTCCGTTGCAGCTGAACCGAAGCGTGGAGCTCCAGGGAGGCCGGTCCAGTCTGCAGGAGAACGAACACGCCGTCACCATGGTCCTGTGCATGATCGTGGCTTTCTTCGTGTGCTGGCTGCCCTACACCGTCCTGTCCGTGGTGGTGGTGGCCGACCCGGAGCTCTACATCCACCCTCTTATCGCCACCATGCCCATGTACTTCGCCAAAACCAGCCCCGTCTACAATCCCATCATCTACTTCCTGTCCAATAAACAAGTAAGGAGATGGGTCGCCTATAGTCCAGAGATATTGAATAGTGAGTCAAATGCAAAGGATAAATTTAAGAATGAGGACAATACTTCAACCTTTATACCTTTCAGTTTGAAACAATTACAGTCTTGAGGATGTATGGGTTCGTTTGCTGTGGAGGCCATCTTGTGAGTGGACATGCGGCAAAGTTTTAACTAAAAACAGGGCGACACACATCATCAATTAAATAGAGTGATTTAACTTATAGGCTTAATTATATTTTGGTGGTCTTATTAATGCCTGTCTGTGTTTGGGCATTTTTCCTTTTTTGAACTGTTGAATTGTCAATATAAATATTCAGTCCAAAAACTCTGCACCGGGCTGGATTTGATGTAAAAAATAAAACTATATTTGTCTG
This sequence comes from Mugilogobius chulae, assembly GCA_038363315.1. NCBI lineage: Eukaryota > Metazoa > Chordata > Actinopteri > Gobiiformes > Gobiidae > Mugilogobius > Mugilogobius chulae. Next base: position 2,786,226 of record CM076411.1, read on the forward strand.
TCTTTACATTAGACACAATCCACATGTAATGAACACTAAAACTATTTGCTTTCATCAATTAAAACTATTTTTTTAAACCAGAACTAGAGCAGGACTTAAGACACTGTAGCTGCACTAAACGAAGATTAAAACTGGAATAAACCAGGACAAGACCAAGTCTAAAACTGGTCTAAAACCAGGGCTGGACCAGGTCTAAAACTGGACTAAACTAGGATAAGACCAGGTCTAAAACTGAAGTAAACTAGACAAAAACTAGACAAAAAGGACTATAAATGAAGCAGGACTAAAACTGGTTTGAACCAGGGCTAAACCATGTCTAAAACTGGACTAAACCAAGACAAGACCAGATCAGATGAAAAAGTGGTCTAAACCAGGTTTAAAACTTCTCTAAATCAGAACAAGGCCGGGTCTAAAACCAAACTAAAGTTGGACTAAAACTGATGAATGAACAGGACTATAACTGAGCCAGGACTAGACCAGGACCAAACCTGGACTATCGGGACTAAGCTGACATGAGCAGTTTCTTAAGACAAAAACACTAAATTTGAGATTATACACACATTTATTTTGAGTCGTAGAAACAAGTCGATAATTTCTGAAAAAATTGCCTTTTAGCTTATTTTAGTTCTAAAGGACTAAGTCAAACAGTATTTTTCAAAGAATCTTAAATCAGACAAAGTCTGCTTGTTCCATTGCAGATTTGTTCACTTTTTTTAAGTAGATCTTGAGATGTTTGAAGTATTTCTGAACTTGTTTTAAGCTGGTTATTTTTCCCCGTGTAGTCACTTTCTGCTCCTGTTAATGATTGTGTTGTGTTGTGTTCCAGTTCCGTGATGCCACTCTGGAGGTACTGTCCTGTGGAAAGTACATCCCCCACGGACCGGCCTCCGCTAACATCAGCATGCAGCCACTCAACAACAGAGAAAGCAGGCTCACTCTCACCAGGACCATTCACAGCAAGATTTTGCCTCTGTGACGTCCCAACACAGACGGGCTTTTCACACTAGGGGAACTCTTTTTCGGTTCTTGGTACTGTTTTTGCTCCATCTAAGTATAAAGAGTGTTCGCACAGAGTAGTAACAAGGGACTGGAGCCACACTTTGGGAACTTTATTAGTTCCTGTTCTGGTACCTTCAGTCATAACCTTTTAGTTACATTTACAACTCTTGCAGCAGTACATTTTTACCTTGCATGCGGTACTTTTGTAACGCGCAGCCAAGTTAGTTTTTTTCCTGACCCTCGACAAGGTTAGAAAAATCCGTCATGAGGTATTTTTATCCGTCATGAATTTTGTTCAGTAGTGTTTTCTGACATGGACAGGATTGTCAAATTGCAGTCAGAGAAGCTCATTCGAAACCAAATCAACATGACATAACTTGTACACTTTTGTAACCACTATGCAGTTACGAATACCTGAGGGGAGAATATGGCAAACATTAAGGTTACCAATATGTTGTTTTAATTTTTTTTTACAACTTTCCACCTATTGACATTCACTGGTGCTACAAGAGGTAACAAAAGTCACCAGCCTGCAGTCAGAGTACATAAAGCATATTATGAGAGTACCAAGAGGGGTTATTTGGCGCACACTTTAATGAGTCGTATGCAAGAAAGGGTTAGACCTTAACTACCCATTTTAGTAAATTCAACCCAAATTTTTGTTTTTTTTAAGTTTTGGCTTTTTGTAACATATTGATAAAAAAATGTGTTCATCCTACATTTTTGACATTTCGTTGTATGTCTACGTTTTGTTGGAGACTGTGTTGGGCTGCTGCCTCCTGGTGGAAATTTCACTCTTGCAATTTCTAAATCTTGACCAGATCCAGACCTGACATCGGCTTTCCTGAGAAGCACTGGGTCTTTGATTCTTTTATTTGACCATGTAAAATGTATGTGAGGTGTTTTTGTGAATGTTTTTAGTATTAAAGATACTAACTTGAAGTATTAAAGATCATTACTTGAATGCTACAATTTCCAATGATTTGCAAAACAGCAGAATTAGTTTATTAGAGAAGCAACAAAAAGTTTTAAATTCGTCTTTCATTCAAATATTAAACATGGTTTATGGGTCGTTGGGATGTTTTTGTCTCTGGTCTCATAAGGTTTGAGAACCCCTGAGCTAGAATATTTACACATGACAAATGCACTACCATTCAAGTTGCTTAGTTCTGCTTTTGTAGATGACTAAATAATGTAAATAAAATGATGTAACTGAGTGCTACCCACCTTTGTGAATGAAACTGTTCTGTTGGTAATTTCATTCTTTGTTTGTAAAAAGTATTTGTTGCTGTTTCTTACTTCTAGAAGAAGTCCTTACAATGACTGGATTATGAGCAGAAAAGTATTTGGGAAGTATTTTTGTAACTTTAAATACAAATGTAAAAATAACTGTCTGGGTGTAATATTTGATTTTTTATATATATATATAAATGTAATGTAAAAAAAAACTGAATGGATGAAACAAAACGGATGCTGAAAATTCCTCATAATACAGAACAATCACATTTTCTTAATTACTATGCATGAACAAAGCATGAACAAAGACTTTTTCATGTTGACTAATAATCAGTAAAGAATGGTGCAAGCTTAGTAACAGCTTCATCTTATCCTAACGCTATGCCTTTCATTATTAACAGGCTAATTGACCAAATATTTTAAAGTATATAAGTATATATTCATAGATCATTTTTTCACATTAACCCCAACTGTGATCTAAGATTAAAACAGGTCCATTTACTTCCTGTTCAAATCTGTGCTAAGCTTTGATTTCTTCATAGTGCTAAGCCCAGTTTCTTCAGAGTGCTAAGCCCATTTCTTAATAGTGCTAAGCCCCGTTTCTTTATAGTGCTAAGCCCACTTTCTTCATAGTGCTAAGCCCAGTTTCTTATAGTGCTAAGCCCACTTTCTTCATAGTGCTAAGCCCACTTTCTTCATAGTGCTAAGCCCCGTTTCTTTATAGCACTAAGCCCACTTTCTTCATAGTGCTAAGCCCCGTTTCTTTATAGCACTAAGCCCACTTCTTCATAGTGCTAAGCCCCATTCTTTATAGCGCTAAGCCCACTTTCTTCATAGTGCTAAGCCCCGTTTCTTATAGCACTAAGCCCACTTTCTTCATAGAAAGTGCTAAACCATGTTTTTTATAGTGCTAGGCCCCACCTTCTTCATAGTGCTAAGCCCACTTTTTATATTTCTAAACCCACCTTTTCATAGTGCTAAGTTTACTTTCTTCATAGCACTAAGGCCCACCTCTTCAGAACACTAAGCCCCACCTGTTCATAGTGCTAAGCCTCACCTCTTCATAATGCTAAATCCCATCTCTTTATAGTACTAAGACTTGCCTTTACATTGTGTTCAGCCCTACTGCTCTGAGCTATGCCATTTAAGCTCAGAGCAGCTTTCCATTTAGAAAGTACCTCTGCTATTGTTTTTAGCAAAGCGCAGTGACTGCAGTTTGAATGAATGAACATGTCAGGCGAAACACATTGGCGTTAAAAATTACAGCAATCTCTTCTATTCTTTTTATTTGCTAGTCTTTGATGGTATTTTTGTTTTTGAAGCGCACCTGGTATCTGCTAAGATATTTGAAATAACCAAGAAAAAAATATGTTTGAATCGTTCCATAGAGTTTTCTTAAAGCGTAGAACATAGCCAAAGCTTTAGTAGAAGTAAACTAGTGGTAAATGTAAGTATACTAGCACCCCTATAACAGCAAAATCCACAGTTGAAACAAGTAATGAGAGTGAGAAACTAGCTCATTATAAAGCCCCAGTTGTGTTCACTCTCACCCAGGACCAAACGTCACACACATGCCCCTTTTAGCCACCAGTTTGTTGAGCTGAACTTCATGTTTTTCTTTTTTTTAGGACAACAGGTCTTGGAAAATAGCCAAATACACCAAGAACCGGGGCACGACTCACTGCCCTTTGTGGATTTGTAACCGTTGTATAAAAGCTTCCAGCATGTTTAAGAGCGAGTATTGTGCTCATGTGGTAATCCGTTAGCACTTTGGATAGATAAATCACCATGTTACTTTGTCAATTTGAAAATGTGATAATTGCTGCCCCGTTCTTGTGTGTATCCCTTTAAGAGGACAGCACAACTGTGTATGTTCTTAAAGACAGCGAATTGAGGTAGCTACTAATGTTAACTTGCAGCATGCACTAATTAACACAGCCACTGATGCAAACGGCAGCCATCTTTGATTATCTGAAAAGCTCTACCTGACAGGGGGAGCAGGGCAGGAGCACAGAGGTAGGTTTTGTAACAGATACCCCTTGAAGAACCTTCAACCCTAACCCTAACCTTTAACCCTAACATTAACTGTGTTGTACTTAAGCTTCTTTATGTGTAAGTCAGTTTAACTGGTCTAATGAAAACATTTGATTCTTTCACAGCCATATGAGTAAGCTATGTTTAATAAGTATAAAGAGGCTGTCGGCATCGCAAGACCACGAGTTCACTGGGTTTCATGCTCAACTTGGGAGCTTGCACGTACACTGACCACATGTACAGGAAGTACTGGTAAACAAAGAACACTTGTGTCAAGTTTTGGGTCAGTTCATTTTCTGTTTGATTTTCACCACACAATGGATAACCCTAGCCAGGCTGACGCCAACTAGTGCCCCAGTTAACCCAGTTTATTTCACTCTAGCTACTAAGTCAGGTATTGCAGTTGTTTAACTAGCGAGCAGGAGTGGAGTGGTGTGTTGGCCGGAACCAACCTGAGTTGAGATAACAGACTGTATAGATTCTCCTCCTTTGACCTTGTGTCAAATATGCTATTTATCTTTTAATGTTCAAGTTGACTACATAGAAACATCAACAATCACTGACACAGTTTATGCTCTACCTCTCGGGCAACAAAACAACCAAAAGGAAATAGTTGGAGAAGCGAACGAACCCCAATGATGCGATGTCAGACGGTTTCCACAAAGTGAACCGACTGAATGCATCAAGCTTTATAAGCACGGGAAGTTTATTTGCATCTACGTATACACGTAGCCGTGAATATATCTATAATTTTGACATATTTGCATTTTAATGGTAGGGTAAATCCTGTGTATCCTGTGGCTTGGGCTCCGAACCGCTCCGGAAAAAAAGTACCAACGGAGAATATTCGGACGACCGATGCACATCTGCGCAGCTCACGTGACTGGATGAATTGCTGCATAAAATGAAGTGTGTGTTTTTAGTCTCTGCCTCTTTTCAAACATGCAGACACATATCAAAAGGGGCAAAAACTAAAAACATTGTGAAGCGCGACCCTCGCATAACATGTGACCCACAATGACCAATCAGAGCGAGCAGAGTGAACTGGGGTGTTACAACCAAGGGGTAGGGAAGTAACAAAAGACCAGATAAAAAATGGTACTAAAATTGAAAAATTATTTAATGACAAAAATGAAGGTAAAAGTGTTAACAAAAAGTGTCCAAAATTGGGTTTTAAATTGACAGAAAATAAAAAGTAATAAATTGAAGACAAAAAATTAGTTAAACATAAAAAAAAGAATTAACCAATAAATTAAGTGCTCCAACTAATTACAAACTAAAGTTAAATAACAAAGCTTGTAATAATAATACTGAACGAGTGTCTCAACGAAAAATAATTAAAGTTATGCTAGCACAAAAATCTACTAAAACAACGAACAAGAGACACATGGCAAACTGGGCGAGCTGACATGGAGCCAGGGTCAGCCGCCTCTGGTGGAGCGCGTCGAGGCCTCTTAAAGCAGTGTTTTTCAACCAGTGTGCCGGGGAACACTGGTGTGCCTTTAGATATTGCCAAGTGTGCTTTGAAAAAATTACCAGTTTTCAAAATTTAATTTATGAACTAAGATTTCATTGAATCATTTGCCATTTTCGGAGTGTTCTGAACAACATTTTCACTAAGAATGAAAGCAAATTTAATGTATTATTTTAACTTTTCCAACAAAAGATTCTGCTACTACTTTGAAAGGATCACAAGAACAATAATATAAAAAACAGGCATTGGACCCTCTACCCGAAAAGCTAGATATAGTATTCCTTTAAATTTAAATTATTTTTGCTTGATTTTGCCATTTTGAGTAGGTGGTGTGCCTCAAAAAAATGTCAACCAATTAAGTGTGCCGTGACTTAAAAAAGGTTGGGAAACACTGTCTTAAATGACACGCCCAATCAGGTGTGGCACCGGGTTGGAGGAGCAGAGCGAGGTGGGCCAATCCAGGATCCAAGGCGTGGTCAGCCACCGGCCAATGACGAGTCCTCCAACAGTTCATGCACACAGAAGAACAGAGGAAAACGGGAGAGGCAACAAAACGAGGGCCCATAACACAAACATTTCTGTTCCATCTGCTTCACTTTTCTGCACCATTGTGAGCACCATTTTAGCTCTTACATATAAATATAAATACAAACACAATAGCTTTCAAAAAAACCTTTGCAATAGGTACAAAAAGCCTTTACGATACAACACGACCATTGAAGAGAAGTGCTGTTGACACTTCCTTGGCGAAGCCTCATCCAAAAATCCATAACTTCTCCGGACTCAGCATAAAGACAATTCAGATTCTTTATGAAGACTGACCAGAAAAGACTGCAGACTGCTAAAATATACAAGAATTACACTGGAAAACCACCCCAGGCATGTTTTCCTTTGTAACACAACCATCTACAATAAGTTGATTTTGCATAATCTTTAATAATTGAACACATGGACCTCGCGAGAACTAAATGAGTTGACCCCGTGCGCTGTTATTTATAGACTTTCTGCAGACATAGTGCTGGACAGTGCATTCCTCTGCCGAGAAAATTGATTTACATAAATTACATCGCGCAGACCCTTCCATATATTCTCTCTTAAGTTGGTTGTGCGACTTCTCCACGTGAGATCGTATGTAAAAGAGATTACATTTGTTACGGATGATGCGATTCCCGGGTCCTGGGCCTTCGTCTGAACCTGCACATTCTCCAACAACTGTACGGGGTTTGATTTTGCTGCAGTGTGGACGGTAAAGGAATAATTTCGGTCATAAGTACCAGTGTGGATTGGAGCTTTTCTCAACGCAATTATGCAAGCGGAGGAAGGGGGAAAGCAAATACAACAAATCTTTTCCCTCCTCTGCTTTCCTTCTCTTTTCCCTCTCTCTCTTTGGTCTTTCCTTTTTCTCTCTTTTTACTCCTCCTTCTCTCTTCTATCTCTCTCTTTCTGCTTTCTCCATTCTTTTTCTCTTTCAACTCCCCCTTTCCCCCCTCTCTCTCTCTCCCTCAGTCCTTTGCCATTCTCTTTCTTACCATCTCTTTTGTCACTGTCACCTTCTTTCTCTTCACATCTGTCCATCTCGCTTCACCTTCTTTTTCTCTGCTCCTCCTCTCTCTCATGTCTTTCTCTCCTTCATTCTCTACTCTTTTTTCTCTCTCCTCTGCCTTTCTCCCCTCTTCTCCCTCTCTTCATCTTCTCTTTTTCACACTCCTCTTCTCTCACTCCCTCTCCCTCCATCTCTCTTCTCTCCTCCATCTCTCTCTCCTATCTCTCCTTCTTTTTCTTTCTCTCCTCTTTTCTTCCTTTCCCCTCTTCTCTCTCTCCTCTCTCTTCTCTTCTCTCCCTCTCCTCTGTCTTTCTCTCCTCCTCTCTCTTCTCTCTTTACCTGCTCTTTCTCTCTCTTCACCTTCCTCTCTCTCTCCTCTTCTCTCCCTCTCCTCTGTCTTTCTCTCCTCCTCTCTCTTCTCTCTCTCACTCTCTTTCTTACCTGCTCTTTCTCTCTCTCCTCTGTCCTTCTCTCTCTCTTCACCTTCCTCTCTCTCTCCTCTTTTCTCCCTTTCCTTCTCTTCTCTTTCTCTCCTCTCTCTCTTTACCTGCTCTCTCTCTCTCTCTCTCCTCTGTCTTTCTCTCCTGCTCTTCTCTCTCTTTGCTTTTTCCACTCTCTTTTTACTCCCCCTTCTCTCTTCTATCTCTCTCTTTTTACTCCCCCTTCTCTCTCTCTCCCTCAGTCCTTTGCCATTCTCTTTCTTACCATCTCTTTTGTCACTGTCACCTTCTTTCTCTTCACATCTGTCTCTCTCTTCACCTTTTTCTCAGCTCCTCCTCTCTCTCATCTGCCTTTCTCTCCTCCTCTCTCTGTCTTCTGTCTTTCTCTCCTTCTTCTCTCTCCTTCCTTCTCTCTTATTTTTCTCTCTCTCCTCTGCCTTTCTCCCCTATTCTCTCTGTCCCTTCATCTTTTCTTTCTCACACTTCTCTTCTCTCACCCACTCTCCCTCCATCTCTCTTTCTCTCCTCCATTTCTCTCTCCCTCCCTCTTTTTCTCTCTCTCCTCTTCTCTCCGTCTCCTCTGTCTTTCTCTTCTCCTCTCTCTCTTCTCTCTCTCGCCCTCTTACCAGCTCTTTCTCTCTCTCCTCTGTCCTTCTCTCTCTCTTCACCTTCCTCTGTCTCTCCTGCTCTTCTCTCTCTCTTTGGTCTTTCCGCTCTCTTTTTACTCCGACTTCTCTCTTCTATCTCTCTCTTTCTGCTTTCTTTTCTCTTTCTACTCCCCTCCCCCCTCCCTCAGTCTTTTGCCATTGTCTCTTTCTCTCTCTTTTGTCACTTTCACCTTCTTTTTCTCTGCTCCTCCTCTTCTCTGCCTCTCTCTCCCCTGTGTCTTTCTCTCCTCCTCTCCCTCTCTCTCTTTACCTTCTCTTTCTCTCCTCTTCTCTCTCCTCTTTCTCTCTCACACTCCTCATCTCCCCTCTCTCTCTCCCTCTTTCTCTCTCACCCTTCTGTCCTTCTCTCTTCCTCTCTCTCTTCATCTTATCTTTCTCAACCTCCTCTTTTCTCTCTCCCTCTCTCTCCCCTCATCTTTCTTCTGTCTTTATCTCCTTCTCTCTCTCTTCACCTTCTCTTTCTCACACTCCTCTTCTCTTTCTCTCTCTCTTCTGCCTTTCTCTCCTCCTCTTCTTTCTGTCTGTTTTTTCTCTCCTCTCTCCCCTTTCTCCCTCTTTCTCTTTTCTTCTCTCTCCCTCCTCCTCTCTCTTCTTCTCTCTCTCCCACTCTTCTCTATCTCTCCTGCCCCTCTCCCCCTTTATCTCTTCTCTCCCTCTCTCTTCTCCTCTGTCTCTCTCTTTCCCTCTGTCCCTTTCTCTCCCTCCCTCTCTCTCCTCCGCTCTCTCCCTCTTCTCTCTCTCCTGTCTCCCTCTTTCTCTCCTCCCTGCCCTCCCTCTGTTTCTCTCTCTTCCTCTCTCTCTGTTCCCTCTTCTCTCTCTCTCTCTCCTATCTCTCTCCCTCTCTTTCTCCCTCTCTCATTCTCTCCGCCCCTCTCTCTCTCTCCCTCTTCACACTCTTCCTCTTTCTCTCCTCACCCTCTCTCTCTCCCCCGCTCTCTCCTTCTTCTCTCTCTCCTTCTCTGCCCCACCTCTGTTTCTCTCTATTCCTCTCTCTCTCTCCCTCTCTTTCTCCCTCCCTCATTCCCCCCTCTCTCTCTTCCTCTTCTTCCTCTCCCCCTCTCTCTTCTCTTCCTCTCTCTTCTCCTCTGTCTCTCTCTTTCCCTCCCCCCCTCTTTCTCTCTTCTCGCTCTCTTCTCCTCTGTCTCTCTCTCTTTCCCTCCCTCTCTCTCCCTCTTCTCTCTCTCCCGTCTCCCTCTCTCTCTTTCTCTCCTCCTCTGCCCCCCTCTGTTTCTCTTTCTTCCTCTCTCTCTCTCTTCCCCCTTCTCTCTCCCTCCTCCTCCCCCCCACTCTTTCTATCCTTCTTTCTCCTCTCTCTCTCCCTCTCCCCCACCCCCTCTCTCCCCCTCTCTCTCTCTCCCCTCCGTGATGAAGCCGCTATAACACAAAGGAGGAAGTCATTTGTTTGAATCAGCTCCGGCATTAGCCACAAAGGCGCGTAATTAAAACAAGACAAATTTGGCGGCGCTTGCAGTCTTACTTTACTTTGTCTGAGCTCACAGAAGTCGCCGCGGAAACGTACGCTCTCTGTTCTCTCTCAAACAGCGCAAAATGGGATTCAGCGCGATTAATGTGGAATTTAAAGTGGAGGAGCGTCGGAGCGTAATGGGAATATTCAAATGATTTTAAGGGATCGTGTTTAATAGTTATGTTAATGGTGTTTGGCTTGATTGGGCTGACTTCATTTCTTTTATTCAAATGAACTGCTGATGAATTAAAAAGGAATAGATTTGCTCTTGATCACTGTATTGGGCAGTAAGAGAACAGTTTGTACTCAAAGGTTATGAAAAGATAATAGAAAATAATGTTTTTTGTGGGTTTATAGATTCAATAAGTGATCACAACCTAGAAATCTCTTGGTTTTAAAATATGCCTGTGACTCTGTTAAACTGATCAAGTTTGCGGACGACACCACCCTCATCGGACTCATCTCTGACGGTGATGAGTCTGTCTACAGGAGGGAGGTAGACCTGGTGTCCTGGTGCAGCAGCAACAACCTGGAGCTCAACGCTGAGAAGACAGTGGAGATGATTGTGGACTTCAGGAAAGTCACAGCCCCCTCACCCCCCCTCGTCCTGACAGACTCTCCCATCACCACTGTGGACTCCATCCGTTTCCTCGGCACCATCATCACACAGGACCTGAAGTGGGAGCCTTCCATCAGCTCCCTGATCAAAAAGAGAAGACGTACTTCCTGCGGCAGCTGAAGAAAGCCAAGCTGCCAGCCCAGATGTTGGTGCAGTTTTACACGGCCATCATTGAGTCCATCCTCACCTCCTCCATCACCGTGTGGTTACGCTGGAGCCACAGTCAGGGACAGACACAGACTGCAGCGCATTGTGCGCTCTGCTGAGAAGGTGATTGGCTGCAGCCTTCCATCTCTCCAGGACCTGTACGTCTCCAGGACTCGGGGGCGTGCAGGCCGGATAGCAGCTGACCCTTCTCACCCTGGACACAGACTTTTTGAGCCACTCCCCTCGGGCAGGAGGCTACGGTCCATCCGGACCAGAACCTCACGTCACAAGAACAGTTTCTTTCCCTCTGCTGTAGGACTCATGAACACTCTATAAACCTAAGACTATGTTGATCTCCTGCATTGTCACTTTAACAGTCATATCATCACCTGTCACTTTATTCACTTTATTCATTAGTTCATCACTATGTTAGTATTGTCCTACCTCTTGCACTGACAGATTGCACTGTTGTTTTGATTGTTCTGATTATGTGTATATTTTTTTGCCTAATTTTTATTGGCCTATTTTTGCATGCCCTTATACTAGATTTTATATATCTTAAATATTTTTACTATATTGATATTTTTTACTAGATTCTTTATCTTTATTTGTGTTTTCTGTGTTATATGTTGCACATTAGCACCGCAGCAAGTTCCTAGTCTGTGAATTCTGTTTGTTCACTGACAATGGCAATAAAGTTCTTTCTGATTCTGTAAAAAATGTAATGTGCGTCACTTTTACAATAATGAATAAATATAATGCAAAACTGACTTTTTAAAATGGTTTCAGTTTTGTTCTATTCTAAAAATCCCAGCTGGAGATCAATACGACTCACATTCATGGAGAAATGAGCCGAATAAGGACACAAAGTTAGACGTGACTTTATGTAAAGTTACCGCGGGAATATGAGAACACAGTCAGAATTTTATCATCACTACCGCGGCCTGACGCTATGGAATAAAATCTGCAATCCTACCTGCAAGTCCAAAGCAAACAGTGTGCGTACTTGTTAATGCGGTGCACACCTATGTAAGCGATACGCACTGTGTCTGAGGTGACAGCAGGAGAGACGCTCTGTGTGCTCTGTACTCGCACATTTGAGTGAGAAAAAGTCCTTTTTTGTCCCTGTACTTGTTGTTTCCTCCCCATTGAGGAAATGAATTGTACACCTCATCGTTAACAGTGAGGAGTCGTTCCAAAGAAACATCATTTTTATTTTTAGCATGTTGGCATGCTGACTAGTGTATCGCTGGACAAGTAATGCATATGGTAATGGTACAGCGATGAGGGACATTGTTGCACAGGTCGGTGAATGGTTTGATAGTTGCCCTGTTATTAGTAGGAAAGTTTCAAAGTTGGACAGATGACAACTTTGACGCCTTTCTACCATGGATCACCTCTGAACAAATGTTTATTAAGGAATGTTTATTAAGGACAATGTACAATTTTTGCAATTAGCACAAAGGTGGACACGCTTGTACCAGATTGTAGCTTACAGCTAATTTATATCTGTAGTCCTGGAGAGGGGAGGCACATTGGACATGTTTTTAAAAGAGGGATTACACAAGCTTGCCCTGATAACTGACTAAATCAAACAGCAGTGGTATAAACACGGCAATGAGCATTTATAATAGATCCATGTGAGTGCATCGGCGGTTCAGGTCATGTCCCGTATCGTTTGTTTTGCCGTGTCACCAGATTTTCAGAGCATCGAGCGACCGAGTCTTTGAAAAATGGCAGAAATCAATTGACTTTTCATTAAAAAAATTATTATAATTTTTAATATTAAAAATTTTAAATTCGCTCTTAAAAGCGTATTTTGACTAAGCCTGTAGTCAACCAAAGGAATTCTTGATCGACTAAAGGTATGTCCCATTGACCGCTTAATCGACTAAAAATGGGGCGTGGCTAAAGCTCTGAAGCTTAAAGTCTTTGTTCTATTTATCTGACCCAAATGAAAAGACTAAAAATCCAATAGAGTTCATGCAAAAACACACAAAATGAATAGGAAACAAAGCATTTATATAAGATTACCAATGATTCAGTCCCAAATCCTCAACTAAATCATTGCTTTTTGTCCCTGTTCTTTATAAAATTTATTTAAAAGAATTAGTCGACTAATACAAATTTTGGTCGACTAAGATGCCATCGACTGATTAATCGACTAAACGACTAAAGGACTACAGACCTAATTTTGATGTTACGGGTCCGGTCTAGGGGTGCAGACCTGAACAGAAGAACATCCTGAATAACAGGAGAAATAATGAGACAAGAGGCAGCGAGCTTCGTTTCTGTGCAGCCTCGCTTCATGGTATGAGAAGAAGCAGCACTCAAAGTTTCAAGAAGGGTCTGGCTGGGAGACCCGCGGCTCACTCGCTACACTGCCCCCTGGTTAACCTGGCTCACGCCAGATGGATATGTGTTGAACTCCTATCTGAGTTCTCACTATATCCATCTGGGATTTGACTCGCTGAAAGCGTTCGAGAAAAGGCGGGGCGTTTAGTGAAATACTTCGAGCTGATTGGGTGTGGGGCCTACCTTATTTGAGCTATCCAATCACAGCAACAACTCGTAATGGTGTATCCAATGTCCGCTTGGGATAGAACAAGTACATGTCACACATACTGCTCTTCTTTCAAAAAGAAATTACTCCGTATTTCTGCTGAAACCGCATCAAAAGCAGCAGAAACACGTATATCCATGGAAGCCGCCGTCTTCGTTTAGCTTGAATCAGACTCGGCTGCGGCACCAGGGAGCTAACGGCCCGTGTTAGCCCGCCCTGCTACAATGTGATTGGGCCTCAAAACCACACTGCTGTGATGTGAGTGGGCCGAACCACGGCCGTTTCAGACTCCCAAACCAATCGAGCCGGACGAAGGCCAGATGGTTTATCTCGTGTTTGTGAATTCACAAATACCGCGAAATAAACCATCTGGCTGGCCAGGTTACCCCCTGGTGGCACACCCCGAAAATACAACATTATCTCAAAAAACACAAAAAAGTACATTACCCCAATTATCTAATTATAAAATAACATAAACATGTGACTGCACATTTTGTGTGCGTCACATATTGATCAGATAACGAAAAGTTTGTAGTTTTTCATAAAGTTTCTTTGATATTTGGACACAGCAGACTGTTAACTACATAATGTCACTGACACATGGACAGAACAACGTTATTGAGTTTGTGCTAACAGTCTATCTTTACCCTCAGCAGAGAAAGAAAATACATCCTACTGTTGTGATCACGTGAAACACAGGAGTCGTCTGTGCTCCTGATATACTGTAGTTATTTGATCTTCTTTAGCTCCTTGGGGCAACGCAGCCCTGCGGAGCGGACTGGAGCGGAGACAGTGGGCGAGGGTCTGCGGCAACTTTCGAAGGCGGACCGGGGCGGAGCGCAGCTGCATGTAGTGGGATCACCGCATTATGCTATCCACTCTGCCACTGTGTCGAATAAAATTGTTGTAATGCTGTTAAAATAAATGTACTATAAGCTACAGGATACAAATCTTGCATTATGAATTGAAGATGATGAAAAACACACATAACAACTCTGCGCCTTGCTTTACCTGAAAGTATAGATTGCAAGCTGCTTTTAACTATAAAATCACATGTAAAACAGTCATCTACTTCTATAACATGAAAAGCACAACCCCTCTCCTTTACGGTCACAGCAACGCAACACCCACACACCGCATTACTATGTATGACTTTGTAGACACTTCAGAGTCTTTGGTTCAAGTGTCAAATTAGCCTTGTTGACAGTTTCGTTACCTCTCGCTTGTTTTGCCACTCGTCTTGTAAAAAGCCCACGCTGCTCTATAGAGTGCTTTTTTATTCCTCTTACGCTCTCGTTGTCATCTTTCACTCGCTGTCTGTTTCTGGAGCAGCGTGAGGCATTTGATCAACCTAATATGTTTGTCTGCTGCTACTGAAAAAAAAAAGCATTGTGTCGATCTAATCCAGATTTGGCATAGTCCGTAATCTTTTTTCACATTTGAGGCAAAGAGCATTTCACACTAGCTGTATCTCTAAACGGGATTACATAACGCCGCGGTATAATCCCGCAGCCCCTCATTTCCCTCAAAAGTCGCGAGTCATCCATCTGGCCTTGTTAGTGCAAAAAAAAAAAAAAAAAAAAACTTGTGCGGGAACATGGAGACAGCTGTGCACTTAACCCGACAGTGCATAACCGTGGCTTTTGGGTGTAATCCTCCCGAAATTCCCAGAACGGTTCTTTATCTGCTCCATTTGTGTTTGGTTGTGACAGCAGAGATGTTACGTTGTGTTCACTGTACTTCTGGTTTGAAGTTTTCAGGCACGGGACGGTATAGTTTTCAGGATGTCACTAACTTATCTCTTACTGACTTTTAGGTTAGAAATGATCAGTTGCTCACCAAAAAAAAACAACAAAAACGCAGTGGCGGAAAAAGCACTATTTTGTTGGTTTTATAAAAGAGTCAGAACGGAAGCTTATTGCATTCATTTGAATTAAAGAAGTTTCTGTTTCAACAAGTAAAGTTTCTGTTTTAACGTGGAAAGTTTTGTCAAGAACAGAAGTAATGGGAGATCTGCTTATTCAGCTCCAAACTTGCTTCAGCAAAAATGTTGGCGTTATTCCATTTATTTTTTGATTTTACACTGGACCTAAGGCATTGGGAGATTTTGTTATCTGTGAGTTCAATAGATGCGGAGCTTTTCAAATAGGCCTGAAGTCATCTGAGTCACTGCGCTTGTTGAGATGTAAAGTCTAACCCGCTGGTTACAAGAGGATACGTCTGATATGCACCAGACAAGACCAATAATACAGTATAATAGATCCATGGGCAGGACGTGTAGTGACACAAGAAACAGTCAGGAAGTGCTAGTCTGGTCCGGGGGACAGAAGTGAGCTGGTTGCCATGGTAACGCTGTTGCTAAACAGGCCTAAGCTGTTATATTCTTAGCTTTTACTTAAACTTTGTCCTAACCTGACCCATTACCCAAACCTTTTTCCTAAGCGTACCCGTTCTTCATAACTTAATCACCGTCCCTCCGGACCAGACTATCAGCGTTTATCATATTGGACCTCATGGAGTAGCTTACAACCAGAGAACAACTGCGTCGCAGGAATCTCCTTCACTGTTGCATTCATGGCAGGATCTGGGTCAGGAACATGGGACATAAAAACAGAAAACTTTTCTCGTAAAAACAGAAACTTTTCACATAAAAACAGAAACTTTTCACTTTAAAACAGAAACTTTTCACTTTAAAACAGATTATTTTTATTCAAATGAATGCTATACGTCACAGTAAGTTAGAAGCAAAACCAGTTCTCATATAAACATACAGTATGTGTGGCCAGGTCATACAAATTTTAACAGAAAGTAGGCAACTTCACCCACATTGCCTAGTCTGGATCAGTTGTAAGTGTGAATGGTTAGTGGTGGTCAGAAGGGCCAATATTGCAAAATGACAGGCTCGGTTTGGTCAGTCTGCCCCAGGGCAGCTGTGGCTCCAACAGTAGTTTACCACTCACCAGTATAGAGTGAATGAATGATGCATAATGTGAAGCATCTTTGGGTGTCTTGAAAAGCGCTGTATAAATTCAATGCATTATTATCATTTTTTAAAAGGCACTATTGACATGTCCTGTTATGTCGTCTCATATATGCCTTCTCGTAAGATCGAGTTGGTTTTTCAGTGGAAACACCTCCATACATGCAATAACATGCATGTTAGGGTAATATCCTCCAGCTACGGTAGTCCTGACCAAGCCTAGCATGAACACCTGGAGATGGGTCCCCGAGCGCTGCACTGCGGCGATCACTGCTCCTGAGGAGATGCCCCAGAGGCATTGAAGGATGGGTCAAATGCAGAGGACAAATTTCCCTACGGGGACAATAAAGTGTACCTTAACCTTAACCTTAACCTTAACAACCTTAAAGTAAATGGCAGAAGAGGTGGATCCTGGAGAGCTTCATAGCAGCTGCTCACTACTCTTGACTCTGGAGGGTTCAATGCAGAGAATGAATTTACCTCACAAGGTATTAATTAAGCATACCTTAATTTTAGCATTAGCAACCACACATTCAGTATGCAACACCCTTTCAGTGTCTATGACTTTTTTTTAACTGTAATTTCTGCCCTTGAGCGCACCTGAATATAAGCCGCACCCACTAGATTTAAGTAAGAAAAATCATAAATATATATAAATAGGGTTAGGGTTAATAGTAAGTCTATGAGAATCTATAATTTTGCTGCATTGCCTTATAAGCTGCATGTGTCTGACAAGCCCACCTATCCCCGCCCACTTGTTTGTATTTAACTGTGATTATTCAAAAGCTTCGGATTCATAGTAAACCATTTATGTGTAGTGGGTTGGCTTTACAAACCCTGCATTTTGTAGCCAATCAGTGATAGTCTGTGTCCTTTAAAAGAGAGGGGTCTTTCACCTGGACTGACCTCTCCCACCTTCGACGTCACTCATGGTCCGGTCCGGAAGCAGCACTTGTAAAACTCATGGTAAACCCGGTTAAACATGGCTGTAACTTGCCTGTTCGGCATCGTGTCAAGCTCCGATGTTTACTAAGGCTCCAGTGAGTTAGCGCTGCTGTCACTTTTATGTAAATTGTTTTGAGTTGTGGAGCTAATCGCAACTGTTTGTAGGCTACCGGCGTGTGCGTGGCCTGGAATACCCTCGACTTGTGGTACCGTATGTGCAACCTGCTGTCAAAGCTCCGGTATTCTACGTCTGTGTGTGGTAAAGTTTGATTGTGATGTGGCATTAATAGTGTTTAATAGAGTGGTGGTCACATTGTCGACTGCCTGGCCCTCCCTCCCTTTTCCCTCGATGGCTTTCTACGTCTGAATGCAAATCTCTGCAAGCTAGAAATGCGGGGGATGATGTCAGTTTGTTATCTAACTTTACAGACATGGCCAAAGGGACATAATGCTGCTATGTATATGGGATGTGTTATTTTGTTATTTATTTATTGATTTTTGTGACTGGAATGAATGTGAGGATAAATGAAATGTAAAGTGAAAAATCTAAATCTCTATTTATTTACAGTGAGCCCGATCTCACAAGAAAGCGTACATTTACGCAATATGTAAATTAGGTATGATTAGCATGAGTTCACAGCTGTTTTGCGTAAATATAGTACGCATCACAGTCCCCATTCATTTCAATGGTGGTTGTTAAGACGTGTTCTTATTTATGAATATTAATGAAATCCTGATTCTAATCTTAACCTGCCCCAAGCCCCAGACCTAAACTTATCCATTTTAGTAACTTTATGCCTAAACTTACCCGTTTCACTTGAAGAAAACGTCCCCACGTGGCTTCAACCAAAACTCGTCCTATTTTGACGCTGTAAAATCTCGTGTTATTTTTGCGCTTTTTCATATTGTGCTAAATGTACGACGTAACATAAGTACTAAAAACAGCTGTGAACTCGTGGTCAACATACGCTGTTTTTGTGTCGTGGTAAAATTAAGCCATCTAGTGAGACTGTGTTGTTGCAGTATATCATGCCTCTCGGTCCTTTAGTAAAATGAACTTGTGAGATTCTTACACTGTGGGCTAAAGAGTTGTTATTTAATTGCATTTTGCAGTGGCGTTCTATAGCGAAATTTTCATTTAAACCAGCCCAATATGCACCACACGGTTACATTTGTGTCAAAATAGTCAAACAGCCTCTTTACAAACTACACTACACATTTAAAATCTGCTGCTTGTTATCTTGAAATCTTACAAAGAAGAGGCGGGGCTTATCATTTATGCAGTTTACAGGAAGTAAATGGGCTTCTTTCCTTTTTTAGAAACTTTTTACATCCATCGATCCATCGATACCCTTTACCTATTTTACTTTTATTTTCACAGCTTTGCTCTTGATTCATGTCAGACTATCATTTACAACAGGTATTTACTGTATCTTCCAAATTTAAAAGAAATGCATGCGTTACACAATGCAATTCTACCTCATTACTTGACGTTGTTTAGCACTTTGTCACTTTTCGTACCTATACATATACTTGGTACGTCTGACCAAGAAAGAACAATAAAACTAAAAAGCATTGAGGTCTAAACCTGACATCTATCTCTCCCAAAACAGTGACAAAAGATACGAAAGCCACATGCAATTATAAAACACTAAATCACAATCTAACCATCGCTCCAGATGGCTGATCTCTGATTTTATTTCACATCTTCATTATGCCCACCCCTAATTTCTAGACTAACTGATATGGGACTTAACGAACTACACATGCTTCAATTACCCAGCGGCCATTTCCCCTCCTCTGCGCTCACCCGACACAGCTTTTAATGACTGTGAACGATTATGTCTCCCCTGTGACCTTCCTCTGGCGTGTTGTGATAATGAAAAGGGCGGGTCCTGTCGCATAACATGTCCGAGCTTCTACTTTTAACCATAAATACTCCTCGGGAAGTTCACAGCTCTCACATTCGGAGAAGCAACTCGAGAGATGAATGAAACCTACGTTCTTCCATCGAATACGGACAACAAAACTAGCTTGGACGCCTTCCTCGAGCTCAGATTTGTCGCCGCGAACGCCTTAATCCTTCTCGCGACGTTTTTTGTAGGAATTGCTGCCAACATTTTTGTCATGCTAGCCGTCTTCAAGCAAAAAAGCCTCCAGACTTCCAACAACGCTCTCGTAGTGAACTTGGCCGTCATAGACTTCCTCAGGTGCGTCGTGGATTGTCCGGTTTTGCTGCTAATCGTCTTAAACCCGAACGCAGTCGTGAAAAGCTTCATCTGCGACGCGCAAGTGGTGTCTTTTTCTTTCAGCTGCTGTATCCAGATGCTAACTCTGGCTTGCATAAGCGCGGAGAGATACCAAGCCATTTCGCACCCTTTCAAAACCGCGCAAGGACGTAAACGCGTTACCGTGTTGATCTTGCTAATGTGGATAGTTGCGATCTTGGTTGCCGTTTCGTGCTTGGCTTTCCTGAAAGATTCTCCGGTCTACGTCAGATGCAAAGAAGTAAACAACGGAACGGAGCCAAAATCTTACGACACGTACGGTCTCTACATGGTGCTACCTCTTTGGTTAGCTTGTTTTAGCGTCATCATAGCTTTCTACGCTCGCATTTTCATCCTTATCAGAGCACATAATAGGAAGATTTTCGATAAAGGCATTGCTCCGGAAAAGGCCAAGAAAGCAGAACTTAATATTATCCAAGTGGAACCGATTGGGACACAAGCGCCGCAGAAAGCACTCGGAAAAGATACAGTGTCTGCTTTGTTGACCCCCAGCCTCCCACAATGCATCACTCCGGGCGCAGGGAATGAAAAGGAAAACACATTGGAGGTAATTGAATTGGAACAGGCTGGTAAGAAAGCAATACAAGATGGAGGGGAAGCTACGGGAGAACATGAAAACGCAAGAGACGGTGTCAAAAGCTCAACTTTCAGGTTGCGGCAAATGGAGGACAATTTCGACAACAAAAATCTAAAAGAGGAAAATAAACTCTGTGTTCAGTCCGCCGCACAAACAACCAGTCGAGAAGCGGTTTCAAATGTGAGAATGAGAAGCGATGATGGTGCAACAGTGGGTCAAGCGTCTCCCATGACAAAGACGGAGGAAGAAGAGCCGGCGCAGAATATAGAAGGAGCAGTGTGTATGATGCCCTCAAAGGCAAATCGAGAAAGGGCTAACAAAAGGAAGGAGAGTAAGATGGCCAAGCGCGCCGGTTACATCATTGTGACGTTTCTGCTTTTCTGGCTGCCAATCATCACCACCATTATTCTCAACTTTGCACTGCACGGAAACAAGTATGTTCAGGTAAGTTATGGTAGTAAGACTAATGAGTTTCTAGTCCATGTCTGTATAAATGTCTGTCAAGTTTCACTCGAATTTTACTTCTTACTATGTGTTCTTAATCCGTGAAGATTATACTGTATAAAAATATATAATTCGTAAAGATTTCTGCTGTTTCTGCGTCTATTTAACCTTCAAATCTAAGAGAAGTTGATTAATACTAATCAGCACGGATTGTTCTCCAAAGAAAATGATGCTTGTTCTACAATTAAAAAGCTAAAAACTTAATTCATGAGCCAGAAGGACAACCCCGTTGTGATGAAAGAAAGTTGAGAACACAGTTACAGTTGGCATCTGGGGGAACGCCCACTAACAGACCTCCGAGGGGGAAACTTTAACAGTGGATCAGAACAACAGCTTTATCACTCAGTACTCAACAACTACAACCGCAAATTGAGTTAGGCGATATATTGTGTCCAATATAGATATGAATACATAAGGCCTTTTCCCACTGTAGGAACTTTTTTCTGGTCCTAGAACTTTTTTAGTTCCTGTCCCCATTTTGGGAGCGTTTACACAGAGGAGGAACTATGGACTGGGGCCACACTGTAAGGACTTTTTTAGCTCCTGCTCTGGGGCAGGTACTTTCGAGTCAGACCAGGAACCTTTTGGTGACACCAGCACATTTACAACACTAACTTTGTTTGGAAACATGTTTTACACATTCTGACATTCAGATACATTTTCCTTATCCTTTAGAAAAATGATTTAAAGGCAGTAACTCTTAAAATGTATTTATTTAATTTGTAAATAGTAGCCTGTAAGAGTATTATTAGGAATTACAGTGAATAATTTTGATTTTTGTTAATTTCAGTGGTGTTTTTAAGTTTTGCACATCATAGTTTTATGTGGAATCAAAAAAACACAACTTTTGTTTCCTAACACCATAATGACTTATTTAACTGTTCCAGAGTTTGCAGATGCTAATGCTGAAGCTAGTTAGACCCACTTTAGAAACTGTTGCTGTGTGAACACATACATGGGGAAAGGGTAGTTCCTCTGACTAAACAGGGACTGAAGAAATGAGAGGAGTAGTTCTTGTACTTTTATGTGGGAAAACGCCTATTGAGATGACTAAAGTGATCCAACTGCCCAAGTTTGTAACTATATCCAACAAAACTAACAGCAGCCCTGAACTAAATACTAGCTAGATGCTAACGGGATGTTTGCGCTGCCTGGCGTATTTAATATCTCAGAACAATCTGTTTACTTTCTGAGAAAACACCACTTCAACAACATCTATTAAGATTTAGTTGTGACTCGACCTAGTTGTGCTCAAAATACACTGAAATTGCATCAAGTGAGTTAAAAGTGTGAGAAAGTTGCAGTCCCCAATGAATTCCTATGGATATTAACCATGAAATTCCCCACGGCAGGCCACGCCCCCAAATATGACGCACAGATGCCACGCCCACTAATGGAATGCCATAGGGCAAACTTAACATGAGAAGTGAATCAGTTTTAAGATAAGATAAATAAGATAAGATAAGATATCCTTTATTTGTCCCACAATGGGAAATTCCAGTGTTGCAACGCACATTTTAAGAACAGCAGGGAAAATAGAAACATGCAATCAAATAAGATAATAGAAATAAAATAGACTTAAAATATATATAAAGATACAATAATTACAAGACTATTATTTACAATAAATGTTTGCTATGGCACAGTGCAGGATATGACAGGATAAATAGATAAAGTGGCATCAGTATACAGTATATAGTATTATGTACAATATATGACTATGATTATGTACAACTGCAGCAGATGAACAGAATAAATAACCAGTAATAAATATGAGGTAAAAGTATGACGATGTTTATGTACAGAGCAGCATTTAAGGAGGTGTAAATAGAGGTGAATAAATAATAGCAGATAAAGTGACGTGAGTGAGTTGTACCAGAGATGTTTCCATGGTAACACAGTATCGCACAAGATTAAATGTAATGATGTCCAGAGTTAACAGTGTTCGTTGTACAGTCTGACAGCAGCAGGAAGGAAGGACCTGCGGAACCGTCCTTCACACAGCGAGGGTGAATCAGTCTGTCACTGAAGCTGCTCTCCAGAGCAGACAGGGCGTCCTGCAGGGGTGAGACTCATGGTCCAGCATAGATGTGAATCTAGCCAGGACCCTCCTGTCTCCCACCTCCCGCACTGAGTCCAGAGGACAGCCCAGGACGGAGCTGGACTTCTTGATGACCTTGTCCAGCTTCTTCCTCTCCCTCTCTGTGATGCTGCTGCTCCAGCAGACCACACCGTACAGGATGGCAGATGCCACCACCGAGTCGTAGAAGGTCCTCAGGAGTGGCCCCCTCACTCCAAAAGACCTGAGTCTTCTCAGAAGGTAGAGCCTGCTCTGGCCTTTCCTGTACAGTGCATCAGTGTTGTGAGTCCAGTCCAGTTTATTGTTCAGATGAACACCCAGGTACTTGTATGAGTCCACTCTCTCAATGTCCCTTCCCTGGATGTTCACTGGTGGCGGGGCAATGGAGTGGCGTCTGCGAAAGTCCACCACCATCTCCTTGGTCTTCCCAGCGTTAAGGAGAAGATGGTTCTGCTGACACCAGTCCACAAAGTCCTGTGTTAGTCCTCTGTACTCTGCATCGTCGTCGTCCGTGATGAGTCCGATGATAGCAGAGTCGTCAGAGAACTTCTGCAGGACGCAGCTGTCCGTGTTGTGTCTGAAGTCTGCAGTGTAGAGGGTGAAGAGAAAGGGCGCGAGGACGGTGCCCTGCGGCGCCCCCACACTGCAGGTCAGAAGGTCAGACACACAGTCTCGGGCTCTCACAAACTGGGGCCTGTTTGTGAGGTAGTCCAGGATCCACTCTGCCAGGTCACAGTCCACACCGGCCGTCTCCAGCTTGTCCCTCAGGAGCAGGGGCTGGATGGTGTTGAAGGCACTGGAGAAGTCAAAAAATAGAATCCTCACAGCGCAGCCGGGCTTCTCCAGGTGGGACAGAGAGCGATGCAGCAGGAAGATGACGGCGTCCTCCACTCCGATGCCAGGTCGATACGCGAACTGCAGCGGATCCAATGCTGAGCTCACGGTGGAGCGAAGGTGGCCCAGGACCAGTCTCTCCAGTGTCTTCATCAGGTGGGATGTAAGAGCCACCGGCCTGAAGCTGCTGAGGTCTTTGGCGTGCGGTGTCTTAGGCACAGGTACCACGCAGGAGGTCTTCCAGAGCTGTGGTACCACCCTCAGCTTCAGGCTCATGTTGAAGACATGCCCATAACTCCACACAGTTCATCTGCGCAGGACTTCAGGAGCTGGGGCTGATGCAGTCTGGTCCAGCTGCCTTCCTGGTTTTGATCCTTTTCAGCTCTCTCCTCACCTGGGCTGCTGTGACAGACAGAGCTGGGGCAGGGGGTGGTGTGCTGGGGGGATGGGTGAGTCCATGTGTAGTGGTGAGCTGGGCTGAGGCAGAGGTGTGAAGAGTTGGTGTGGGCCTTTGTCCAGGCGTGGAGGTGAGGGCATGCAGCTGTGTGGGGGAGGGGTGGGTCTTTGATCAAACCTCAGGAAGTGAGAGTTGAGTTCATTGACCCACTGCTGGTCCCCCTCCGTCTGGACAGGGGGGGGCTTAAAGCCAGATATGTGTTTTAGGCTCCTCCACACCGCTGAGATATTCTGGTTCTGCAGCTGCTGTTCCATTCTCCTCCTATACGCAGCCTTGGCCCGCCTGATCTTCCTCCTCAGCTTCTTCTGTGCAGTCCTCAGCCCTTCCTTGTTCCCTGACTTGAAAGCCCTCTTCTTCTCCTTCAGCAGGGCTTTAATGTCAGGGTTAATCCACGGCTTATTGTTTGAGAAGCACCGCACCGTCCGGGAGGCACAGTGTTCTCAAAACAAAAGTTTATGTAGTCCGTGATGCACTCTGTCATGGCGTTGATGTCCTCACCGTGTGGGTCACAGAGCTCCGTCCAAACAGTAGTGTCAAAGCAGTCTCTTAAAGCCTCCTCGCTCTCAGGAGACCACCTCTTCACCACACGGGACACCACAGGCTGCCTGTGTACAATAGGTTGGTACACAGGCCTCAGGTGGACGATGTTGTGGTCAGCTCTACCCAGGGAGGGAGGGGGATGAAGAATAAGCCTCCTTGGCATTGACAAAAAATAAGTCCAGAGTTTTATTGTCTCTTGTGAGGCAGGTGACATACTGGGTGAATGTTGGCAGGACAGATGCAGGGGAAGAGTGGTTAAAGTCCCCAGAGGTGAGAAAGAGGGCCTGTGGGTGCTGTGTTTGTAGGGTGCTGGTGCATGAGAGCAGCGTCTCACAGGCAGTCTCGGCGTTAGCAGAGGGAGGCACGTACACAGCTATCACAATAACATGTGTGAACTCCCTGGGCAGATAGTATGGCCTCATGCTAACAGCCAACAGTTCGATGTCCTTGTTACACCGCTGCTCTTTCACTACACAGTGTCCAGGTTTGCACACTTTTCATTCACAAACACAGCCAGGCCCCCTCCCTTCTTCTTACCACTCTCAGCGGTCCTGTCCGCGCGCAGCAGATGAAAGTTATCCATTGCGATGGCGGAGTTGGGATGTGCGTCGTTAGCCATGTCTCCGTGAAAAGCATGAGGCTGGTGTCCCTGTACTCACGCTGGTACCGCGTCAGCGCCGCAAGCTCGTCCGTTTTGTTGGAGAGCGACCTCACGTTTCCCATGATGACGGAGGGGAGCACAGGTCTGAAGCGCCTCTTCTTTTCCCGGAGCTTACGTCCCGCGCGGCAGCCTCTCCGTGTCTTCTTTAGCAAATCCGCGGGGATTTCGTGCCGGTCCCTCGGCGACACAGCAGCGCTCCGCAGCGCCAACAGCTGTTCCTTTGTGTAGACGAGGGGGCTCGGGGTCCGACGCACATCTTCGTCGTGGTTTAGGTGATAAAACCAGTCGTGAAAAGTTAAAACAAAGTTACGGCAAAGTGCGTCTTTGCTTCGTAACTTAACAAAAGTGTATTTACAAAAAAGTGCAAGCAAAAAGAAAAGTTAAGAGCAAAAAAGTGGGAAAGTAAGAGAGAGCGTTGCAACCAGCTGCGGCTCTCACCAGCGCCGGAAGTTAAATGCTCCAAGTTATATCACTCCAAGTTCAACAACTACAACAGCAAATGTGGATTTAAGGAAATATACTGTACTGTGTCAAATATAGAAACGAAGACATGTCAAAATATGTAAATATATCCAGCAATGCTAAAGGCAGCTGCAAACTAAATGCTAATGTGATGCTAGCACCGCCTGACCAGTTTAACATCTTTTTTGAAATTTTCTGTTTACTTTTCTAACATAACGCTACATCACCTCCATTTAAACTCAGTTGTGACTTGACCTGAATTAGTTGTTCTACAAATACACTTAATTTTCCAGAAACTGTCATAGAAGAAGTTAAAAGTTTAGCTTCCTATGCTTTATCATTGGATTCTATCCCCCACAGCAAGCCCTGCCCCCAAATATGACACGTTGCCGACTGTATCTATAGGTGTTAGACGGAAATTTGATCAGAGTGCTGCAAAGTTTGAATGTTTGGACTTTATTAACATAAATGGATTAAAAGGGAGAGACGACTGTTTCTGTTGACATGAATTGATTCTGATCGACAAACACAACAACGTGACGAGGAGCCACATTTACGCTGCCACAGCTCAGGTCATTCATGATAAAACAAACCCAAATCACATATGCTCAAGTCATGAATGAAGGTAAAGGTTGTTGTCATAAATCAAGGCGTATCTGTCGCCATTATGAGAATAAAGTCTGTACAAACTAGCAAATTACTTATTATTGAAAATTCCCAAGATAAATATCCCGTGGTACTTTAGCAAAACACAACTGGCTTCAAATAATTTAGTGTCAATCATCTCCAAAACACACACTCTTTTCTCTCAAAACACCGGGAGCATTGTCTCATATCCGAGGTGTAAATTGGCCTTAGTAGCATCACCTGCGTGTTTCCATAGAGACCGGTTTAACACCATTCTTTGGAATTCAATAATATTTCCTGAGAGACAAGCAGAGGTCTTCAGCTCTCCACCCCAAAGGATTTCTGAGCAGCATATTACGTTTTGGAGATTGATTACAAACATACTACCGCTGTACACGTATTTTTAAATTTCAAATGTTGTGCCCTCATGAGGATAAAATGGCTAATGTTTTGGACAGGCCCCAAGAAGAACCTACGCAAGATTTCTAACATACTGAGGTCCGTTTATCTTGACTCCAAAAGTTCAAACACCACTGCCAAAACATTCTTATTAGGCACAGTTTCATTATTCATATTTATAGGCCATTGTTAGTGTATAACTTGTGAGAGTTTTCACCATGTTCTTATAGTAAAATTTTAAGACTATTAATGAGTAATTTGCTACAGTATTTAATCTCATCAAAAACCTTCAAATGCAAAAATCATCACAATAACATGATGTATTTTGGAGCTGAATTTTAATTCTAGAAGTTGGTCTAAAAAGACTGAGGTCCGGACCTCCTAGATCTCAATATTGTGTACGGCTTGGTCCCAAGCTGTATTTTATCTGTCTTTATCTGTCTGTACAACACTTTGGTCACATTTGTTGTTTTTTGTTTTGTTGTGCTTTATAATATATTTAGATTGGATACTCCAGATCAGCACAATTTCTTGCAGCCACTAAAAAAAACTAAAGCTCACTCCACATAGAAAATAGACCAATATAGACCAGTGGTTTGTAGGCACTCATGACCTTCAAACACAACATGTAGGTGTCTGTAAAGTGAGTGAGTAGTCTTTAGTCTTATGTTTGATTTGATTTTGAGGCCGTAGGTCTAGATCAGGGGTCTGCAACCTGCAGCTCTTTGAAGACATCAGTGTGGCTCTTTGAGATTCAAATGACTATAAAAGTTCACAATATGTGTGTATTTTAAATTAGCTGTTGCTTAGTGCAGTGGTTCAGACCAGGACCCACAAAATAACCATGTAACCAACTTGCGACCGCCACAGCAAAATAAAATTTCAAGTTGGAAAACCATTTAAAGTGGGCTAAATGCTTTTATTTATACAGTAAGACCAAAATCCAGTCAAACGAACCTGATGCAAAAGTTATAAAAGCAGATTAAAAACCAAATCATAATTGTAAAATCTTGAAACCATCTCGGGATCCCCAGATTTTGCTCCGCGACCCTCCAAGGGGTCCTGACCCCCACTTTGTGTATGAATAGTGATTATTTAATAATGTATTTCCAAATGTATTGACGACCATAACTGGAGACTCCAAAAACACACAGGAGCATTACAGAAATGTGTTGAATGAAACAAACTGATTAGTCTCACCTTTCAAATCATTTTTGTTAATTCACACAATATTTATTTTGTAAAATATTGTTTTATTTCACTAAACTATCTTAAGGGGTTTTTGAGGGGAAAAGAAAGAAGGGATAAATACAGTTGCATCTCTTTCTGACTTTGATTTGGTTTAAATAGGGCATATGGCTCTTTTGCTGTGAAATTCGGTTGCAGAACTCTGGTCTAGATACATTCAGCTGTTGTCAGTTAATAGAACACTTCAATCAGCCACTACATTTGAAAAGAGTCAGATCTCCTTTAAGAAATATATATAGTTTTTCCAAACATCATCAGGGGACTCCCCCCCAGGTTGAGAATCACTGTTCTAGCTGACCCTCCATGGAGACATAAAGCATTCATTACATGGTAAACAAGTGTGTCAGGTTTGAGTGTAGATTATGTGATAGTTGCACAACTTTATTATGATCAGAATAATGAATACAACATTTTGAAATGAAAAGCACTTTTAGCACAGTGAAATATTTATTCCAGTGTTTCTCAAAATGTGGTATGTGCACTACTGGTACCTGAGCGTCTTCCGATATTATTTATTTATTTATTTATTTATTTATTTATTTATTATTATTTTTTAATTAGGAACATTAGTGAACATTTAAGAAAATGCAAATATGCTAGGTTATTTTCATTAGTATACATTTACTCACATTTTTCACTTTCCTTAAGTCCCAACCTTTTTTATTGTAAGGACCGCACAGTCACAATTTTCTTTTCCAGGGCCCGGTAGAAGACGGTGGTTGAGGATCCCTGCCTTAAGTCATATTTTAGTTAAAGCTTGAGTACCACACTTTTTGTTTAGAAATAATTAAACTTTATGTTGTCCACCAAAAATTATACAGCAAAAGTTGCATTTTTTTAAACCAAAATCAGCCTGCTGTGGACTGTTTGAAAATAATAAAAAAGATTTTAATTTCTTTTAGCCAACTGAAATTAGTGTTCTTGAGTGGTCCACCTCAATTTCACTTTGTGTCTGTTCAAAAGCCATGGTTCAAACTAAAACTTAATGTAGATATTAAGAACCGTGGGTAAGAGGTAATGAGAGCGAGGAAGTAGCTGGACAGATTTGAATACATATTTTGTAGTCTGAAAACCAGGTACCCCAGCTTTAATATTCTGTAATAATGCTGTATCTCTGAGAATCATTGCTCTGTTGTAGCTTTCTTAAACTCCACGCTCATTCTCTTGTTGCAGGTGTCTGTGATCCATGACCTGGAGGTTCTGTCTGTGTCTGTGGCCTGTCTGACTTCTCTGAGTAACCCCATCATCTACGCCGCGGTCAACCCACAGTTCAGAGCCGAGTTCTACCGCCTCAGGAACAGGCTCAAGTCTGTGTGTCGCACTGGCTCATGATGTATGCACAGAGGAGGAAACTGTACTGAACAAACTGAAGATATGTTGTCTTTATGTGTATATAGTAGAAGATATACAGTATCAGTCATATCCTTTAACATGTGGTATTAAAAACTGCATTTAATCAGTGCTCATGTTAGTTGCCCTCCATCTATTATTGGAAATATTAGGTGTGTTCAAGATGCGTACATCTCTGGCTGGATTGCAGACGAGCAGGCAGCCGAAGCAAAGGGGAGGAGATTCAGCTTGGACACTTCTTACGCTCGAGAACAGTCAGGTTTCAGAGTCACAGCACAGGTCTCATGTTTGTTTGTGTTGCACTGAATAAAACTACATACAAGTTTGTAAATGCATTTGTGTTTCCCTCACACATCACAGACTCACTCAGACTCAGCTCATCATAAAGTTTACACACTTGAACAGAAGAGGAGGAACAGAGGAGCGTCACCTTTGATCAAAGCCTATCAGTTGTACAATACTAATTATTTGACATTTACACTATTGCTCTACATTTCCATCATGCATCATGGCTTTGTAGGCAGCAGCTGCTTTTTCTTTCTTCGACAGTATTTGGTGTCTGCAGTCAGACTGATCTCTCAAGATTACCAGAGCCAATGTGGCGCTGTTGTCAGACCCGACCCCCGAACACACCTTGTGGCAGTCAATAGTCCCATGAAATTGGCCACCTGACTACTAACTTAAAGCTGTTCTGACGTGCTTTGTGTAATAAACCCACAAATAAGTTTAGATTCTTTATTGGCCTACAGTCAAAAACTATTTCTCTCCAATTAGCAGCACCTGTGACTGCTTTCCTGGTTGTTAAATACATGTATAAGACACCATACTGCCGCATAATGGATGGGGGACACATCGGTCCAAATGGCTCTTATACACACCTAATATTATCCTGAACAATGTTGTGATGTGAAGGCAATGAAACTACAGGCAGTGTACTGCAGCAACTGCAATGAGAACATCAAATATTCAAGTTTAAATACAATATTTTAGTACATTGTCAATGTTTAAAATTGGTGAAAAAATACAGACGACAAGGTAATTTTTTTGGGGGGCATGAGGGTCAACTCTCCACTGATTCAACAGTTTGAGTCATTTTCAAAGGAAAAGGCAATGTGATTTATTATTATTAATTACATTACAATTTGCTATGAGATATTAAAAACATATTTCACAAATAGTTATAGCTGTACTTCTTAGACAGAAAACAACCACGCTGTGGATCTGAGTTAGCACAAAGCTGGCTAGCCCGTGACATGTCTTTAAAATCTTAATATTTAAATTTTCAAAAAAGCCTACGGCTTTATACAATGGGGCATTTTACTTCTGGAACCAGGGCGATCTTCCACTGCTGCGCCCCATAAAGCTTATACTTACTTACTTACTTACTCTTTTACAGCAAAAAGTACATTGATCGTTGTATTCTTTCTCAATAAAATTATAAAAAAATAAAAGGCATCATCTAATGGTGCCTTCCAGGCAATGGGAACTGGGGTATTTCCCACTTGTAAAAATGCGCTGCAACGCCATTCGAACTGGTAAATACCACTTGTGACCTGGCATCTTCACACACAAGCTCAACAACCACCATAAAAAGTGAACCTGAGGAGTTTAACTGCCACAAAATGAAGATAAGTTTGTTATCTTAAGTTCGGGAGCAGGACCACACCACATCTACGACTACGCCCCTTCTGGTTGATTCACTATTTAAGCCACGTGTTCACTTACCACCTTTGTCCACTGTCTTCGTGCCCCACTCGCCCTCCCCTTTTTTCCATAAATTATATTCTCTGCTTCTTCTTACAGGTACGGGGGATACGAGGCCCGGGAGCCTAGGCCCCATTGAAGCCAAATCATACAGCTTATCAAAATTCACAAATTCATCGTTATTCATTCCTTCAATAAACGTTATTCGCATTTATTTAGTTTGTGGTCTTTGCTACTGAAAATCAATGTAAACATTGTTTACAGCTTATTTAAGCTGTCTAAAGGTTATTAGCCATAATGTTAACTTATGTGTTGATTGAAAAGACCTGAAAAGACCTCAGACAGTGTTCAAAACCCTGTGTGTGTAAGTGCCTTGTCCCAGTCTTCGGTAATCCTGTGATAAAGGCTCCAGCTGCAGATCCAAAGCCCGCAGAGCTCAGGCACCACATGCTGCTCGTACAATCAGCTCAGCAGGGGAACGTTACGCCATCCACGGTCCAAACAAGTGCACATCCCCCCCCTGAGACTCCACCTCCGGGACAGTCAGGCTCACACTTGTCCTACAATGGGCCAATCAGCACTTACACAAACCTGCTGTCAGCGCGCCTTTTCTTCTTCTTTTAAACACAAATACGACTTTGACTTGTTTCACCTGGAGAGACTCTGGTGGTGCTTCGAGTCGTCTGCAGCTGAAATATTGACTTTGTTTAGAGATAAATCTGTAAATATGTTGGATTTTAGAGCTTGAAATAAAAAAAAAAAAGAGCTAATTTTTAGTATATATGGACTAATTTGTACGACTGGTTTAGTCCACTTGCAGTCCTGATAGCCCTGGTTTAGTCCAGTTTTAACCCTGGTGTAGTCTTGGTTCAGCCCAGTTTTAGTCAAAGCATAGTCCTGGTTTTGTCCAGTTAAAAAAAAATGTGTTCAATCAAAACAAGATTTTCTTTCTTTGTCTTTTTAATCTTATTGAATATTTTCTGAGGTAAGCTGTTCCTAAAATAAGACTAACTACATTGTAACTAATATAAATAATAAGGCTTTTTAACGTAAAAATGTAAGTACAATTTCTACCTCCATTACTGCATGTGAGTGCTCTGTCATGTGCAGGTTATGAATAAATACAGGTGCCTTATTACTTGAAAGTCTACGTTGAAAAAGTCACATTGTTAAGTCATAACAACATTACAAATCAAGTTCTTTTATCAAAATACCTTAAGTTTTAAGTTAGCTAAACTCGGAAACACTTGGAAACACACTTCTGCTTAGCTCTTCCCCTGTTAATTTCATTGATGTAACCTGCTGAGAAGACTTGCTGCAAAATCAAATTTCAGGTAGGAATATTTTTCAAAATACGCTCAGGTCATGTGCACCAACAAACAAGCAAGGCATATTCTCTCTGGATTGCTTAAAAACGACCGTTAAAGTATTTACATAATCGTTTGTCGGTCGGATCGCTGCGATAGCTCGCAGTTAGCCAAAGTTACATTAGCCACAAACAAACATCAAATGTTGTGCTGATCACACACAGGGCGGATATACAAGCTGTACCTTGTTTGAAGCTTTGGACCAGTAGTATTCAGTCGCTGGGATTATTTTAACGATCAGTGTATCTAATTGAGATTAGCCTACAAGATAGCGCAGCTACAGCGTTAGCTACTTTCTTCTTCTTCTTTATCTCTTTTATGGAGCATTTGAAACACTTATTATTGCACCAGCACTATTTGTGTGAGTTAACATCCATGTATTTGACGTGTATTGCTGACAGCTGATGACAAAAAATGCACAAACTCTGTAAAAGTGTCGCTAAAAGGGATAAACAAGAAGGTAGCTAATGCTGCAGCTGCGCTATCTAGTAAGCTAATCTCAAATAGATACACTGACAGTTAAATAAACCTAGCGACAAGGTACAGCATGTGTAAATGCCTTGTGTGATATCATTACATTTAATGTTTGTTTGTGTAACCTAGGCTAACCTCTGTCACAGCAATCGACCGATCATTTCAATACTTCGTTTCCAAGTGATCCAGAGAAAATATGCCTTGCTTGTTTGTTTGCACATAACCATAGCATACCTCTTTAGAAACATTATTCTACCTGAAATATGATTTTGCAGCAAGTCTTACCAGCTGACTTCCCTGCTGGGGAGGAGCTGACCGGAAGTTTCCGAGTCTTGTGTGTAACGGTAGAAACAGTGGGCGGGGCGAAATATGATGGATAAACCGCATTTTACAGTGCAGATACACTATACTAGAATGAATAATGAATGAACTAGAATAAAATAATGAATTTTTACGGTGTGTAGTTATGTTTAACGTCATCTTGTGGAACAGCACCTCCATGGAAACAAGCCCCGCCCCACACAAAGAAACACATGGCTCCGTTGTAGGATGTTCATTTGAGCTACAGTATTTATTCTATCCACTGCACCAAAATGCACAATGTGATAAATCTCCACCATTTCCTTTCCCTTTTTGCAAATTCATCACAAGATTTCATTAAAATCGCTAAAGTGCTGCTCCGTTTACACATCCCAGTCTTGTTTTCTTCTTCTTCTTCTTCTTTCATCGTTTTTAAAGGACAAAGCTCAAAACAGGAAGCAGAGAGAGAAGAGAGAGAGACATACTTTAAGAAGAAAAAAACTGAACTTCGTAATGACCGCATGCAAATCCTTAATTCAACCAGTTAACACACGAAAACGTTATGCCAACTAAACCTAAAACGCAGATGTCTTCGCAAACAGATATATTTACAAGAATGAAAAATGTACAAAATGGCGCTTTTTGAAACACAGTGTACCATTTAAATCGCACGGGAAAATGCGTTGATTAATAATTTTTTTTTTTTTTAATCCAACAGACTCTTCTAACCATCTATGACTGCAAATACCCTGTATAGTTCTCAATTTGTAAATCAATGGAAGTGGCGTTGTCCCGGGATGTCGATAAAGCTAACACATATAGAATTGGATTTCCAAACTTTTTCCACTTTGCACATTTCACAAACATGTTTAAAGATGGCTGTATTTTTACTCCGCGAGCAGGAAGGATGAGTCACAAAACGGCATTCCGAGTAATGCGATGTGTTTTGGAATTTACAACAACGATAGGGGGTTGCGCGCTAACGGCTTCCGCTCCGGGCTCGAGCTAAGACGCTAAATCTGGAAGTCTAGTTGCTGTAGTGACATAGTTCTTAACCCTGGTCATGTTAGTAAGGTTTGACATGTCATTTGTTTAAATCCTTTGTCCATGTTTGCATCAACTGAGCGCTGGAGGCTGTAAATGTGATTTTAGTGGGCGGGATTGACAGATTAACGAGCGAATCAGAGACATGCATTGTCTCTCAAATAAAAACCAACATGGCTGCTTACAACAACAACAAAATACATGGAAAGATATGACAACATGATCACGTAGAACTAAAATAACTGCTGCAGAATCAATGAAAGAGACAAAAAAAAAAGAAAAATTGTAACCCCATAGCAAATTAAATGGATGTCTAATAATTTTATGTTAGAAAAACATTAAAATTGGATTGAAGTTCATTTTTTTTATTGGTTTGTTGCTTTATATGATTGATTATAATTGGGTCAAACATGATGCTTCCAGTTAAAAAAGTGAATACCAAGTCACTGGTCTAAATCAGTTGTTCCCAAAATGGGGGTCAGGAACCCTCGGGGGGTCACAGAGCAAAATTTGGGGGTCGTGAAATGGTTTTATGATGTAATTTGACACTTTTGACTTGGTTTTGAAGCTGTATTTTTAACTGGAAGCATCACATTAGATACAATTGTCATCATATAAAGCAATAATATACCAAAATAATAGCATTTTAACCCAATTTTAATGGTTTTCCAACTAAATTATTACTGACATCTATTTTATTTTGCTGTGGGGGTTTCAGCCTGAAAAGTTTGGGAACCCCTGGTCTAAATGACCAATCAGCTCCTTTGTTTCATCTGCATCACACAAATAAACTCATCTGACTCATCTGATTTCCTGGTTCGTTCTGGAGTTAATCTGAAACCCAAGTGGGGGGAGTGGTGGCAAGACCCACTCTTTGCAGTTTGCTGAACCGGCGGCTAGGCACCGGCAGGCAACAAATGCAATAAATATCAGACAGACATAGTCCTGAAGCGTTCCTCTTTTATATATAAAGCAGTGATGGCTGTAACAGCAGGGAAAGTGCAGCTTCTGAGGCAGGTTTCCGTAGGTAAAAGTTGTAAAAGTGTGTGTGATCAGAAGCTCCACGCACAAAGCCGGGCGCTAATGAGCCCGGGCAGAATCACAATCAGAAAACGTTTTTGGTCCCTTAGCTGAAACGCACAGACACATGTTGTGTTTTCCTCTTTCATGGAGACATTACATTGACTTACA
This sequence comes from Mugilogobius chulae, assembly GCA_038363315.1. Lineage (NCBI taxonomy): Eukaryota > Metazoa > Chordata > Actinopteri > Gobiiformes > Gobiidae > Mugilogobius > Mugilogobius chulae. The sequence continues at coordinate 2,821,446 of CM076411.1, forward strand.
TTCATTTCATGGACCCTTACCCAAACCTTAACCAGAGATTACTTGCCTAAACCTAATCCTCACCCTAATCCTAACCTGAACCTTATTTGAACTTAAAACCATGTCGATCTCATATGAAGGATTTATATCTCTACATTTAAGATTAAGCTTAAAACGTTCCTCTTTGAATTAGCTTATGGTCAGGCCAGTTAGAAACACAATCTAACCCACAAGCCTAAATTTAGCTGACCTAGAACTTAATTTATTGCAGTTAGTTTGACAACCTGAGTTGTTATACTAATTCTCTATCGAAAATCTAAACTAAACAGTGTAAGCACAACAACTGTGCATAATAAAACACTGTACTGCATGAATGGGGCATGAGCGTATGTCCTTACAAAACTCATATTCAGTAACCTATGATTGTCTGTGCAATCTCTGTTTATACGTGCATTTGACTGTATGCACCTTCTGCACTATTGTTCCTGTATTGTATCTTTAAATGTGTGAGTTTGTCCTCCTGCTTTGTAATTGTTCTTGCTTGTATCTGTGTACAAATTGTGCTATATATAAACTTATAAACTTCCCCTCCCTTGCCTATTTTCATTATTTCTCCTATTTCCCTGTAAAGAACAATTCATTACTAAGTTCATCCAAAATCTGTTCTATGCTATTCACGTTGTCCCTTGTCGGCGGAAAAAAATCTTCCACCTCGACTGATCGCTCTGTGGCGAATCTGGGACGCGAGCTCACATCACTGTCACTCTCCATTGTTGTTTTGGAAGATTGCTGTCACTCACAGATCCACGCTGCTCCGCCCACCTTGCCTCGCCTTTTGAGTCCTCCAGGAACTGCCCACTTTGGGTTCATTTTTCAACTTTTGCTTGAGGACGGAGTTAGGCTTTGTCGTTTAGCTACACTTTAACAGTTTGAGCTGTTCTTTTCTTTCACAAAGAGACATCCAAACCAGGAAACTAAAGAGAAGGTTAAAAGACTTTCAATGTAGAAGCAATAACAAGCAATAAGAATTTTAAATATTGGTTAAAATATCATTGATCTAGTTTACATATTGTGTGAGTTTTATTTTCCCAATCAACACTAGAGCCGGAAGAAGTCAGCACACTCACTGCTCAGTGTTGCCAGATTTTCAGAGCCAAAACCTTCCCGTTTGTGCGCGGAGCTTCTGTTCACACACATTTGATAACTTTTAGCTACAGAAACCTGCCTCAGAAGCTGCACTTTTTCTGCTGTTATAGTCGTTGCTGCGTCTACAACGGATGACCAAAGAAGACATTTTTATAGGCCTACACAACTTTAGAAAATAGCCAGCTTTGGGACCAGCCCAAAATTTTGCGTTTGTAGTCCGTAGCTTTTACAGTCTCCAGCGCACACCTGATGCAAACATGAACAAAGGATTTAAACCGTACACTTCTTCTTATGTCTACAACAAGGTATGTAGCTTTAGCCTAGCTAGCATACATACTGGTCCTGCATAGATCTCCCGCACTCACGTGACTAAGTTTGCTGCAGCAGCCATTAAGACAGTGACCGTACCCTTGTATCAAATGAAAAGAAGCCTGCAAATTAGCTTCTGTGCTTTATCTTTGGTATTAAATTAGGCCGTAACTGATAAAAAATACAACTCAAATGAAACATTAGTGACCATTTTGTGGCCTGACTTTGCTTTTCACAAGTTTAGAAGCCTAAATCAGACTCTGAATCTGCTATTTCTGTTCATCTGATTCACTTTCCACCTTCTGATCTCATTCCAACGTTTTCTTGATGTTGTTTGTGTGAAATACATTTGACTCCAAAGCCCTGGACATGTAACGTTTAATCATACTGACCATTTAAACAATCTGACCTGGAGACAAAAGATTGTTTGAAGCTTTTGTACATGACAGAAGCTCATTCTCTCATGTCTTTGTGATAAACACCTGAACTCATTTTGGTTTAACATTGGTTCACTTGGTTTAACTTAGTTTGTGCTTTTGTTAAACCATCAATTATTCAAAGACTATTCACTTTGCTTTTTTAATAAACTCATTAAACATGAAATCATCAATAAACAATCAGAACAAAGATTTTGAATTGTTTTAAGACAATAGTTCGGTTATTCACCGGATTAAAATACAAATCAATACATTTTCAGTTTAATTAATGGAAGTCTTGACTCACTACTAGTTGGTTTTGTTGCATAAATCCACTTTTTTCGTCAAAATGGCGTCTGTCAGCTGCAAAAACGACCTGGCTTTCTTCTGTCTTTGATCATTTGTAAATCCCATAGTGCAAAAATAATCCATATTCTGTAGAACTCTGAAAAACTTGGATAATCCTGGGCGCCGCCAATGAACTCAATGGAGTCGTCACTGCCGGGCTCGAGGATACGCGGTGCATGCTGGGATAGCATGACGTCATCTGCAGGAACGCTATAGGAGATAGACTTTCTGTAAGCAACTAACAAACGGTATATCAATTAAGGCTTAATCGATTAATCGCAAATCGTTTGTTGAAATAATATAATAATAATAATAATTGATAACTGCTGGTTTGTTATGAAATCTTTAAAGGTTGATTCATCCTTTATGTTACTCGGACCTTTGATGTCCAAGACAGCCGGCCACTGTTATGAAAACTAAATGCTAATGCTTCTCACAGTTTGTGGCCGCAGACCTTTGTCTTACTTAAATGATTGAATCTTTCTGTTGGCAATGTGTTAACTAACCTTCTGTCTCACTACTAGAGCTGGGCGATATTGACCAAAATTAACATCTCGATAATTTTTTTTACATATCCCTGCCAATAAGTTTAAAATTGATTAGTAGTAGTGTAATAGTAGTGTTTGTTGTGATTTCAGCAGGTTTTGACTTTCATAAACAGAAATTTGCCAGTAGAACAAGTAAATTTAGCTCTTATTTCAATTTCAATTGCAATTAAATTCAGTTTTATACTTGCGGTGTATTTTTCTTATTTTATGTAAAATTAGATATTTTATGCTTGTTACTTTTTAAAATCTTAGTGCAAGCCACTCAAAATCTCCCCAAAACATGCAAAATACTAAATACTTCTGTTTATTCATGTTTAATCGTCGAATAATAATAGATGAATATTTGTCAAATAGTGCAGAAATCTATACTTTCATTTTCTTGCTTTGTGAAGAACTTTGAATTGCTTAGTTTACAAATTTTATTTAATTTTTATTGTAAACTAGCTTCCGTTTTGTGGCATGTTTTTGCTGCACGATATACTCAATATTCCATTTTTGCATATCTAAAAACAACATTCACGATATTATCTAAAATTCGATATATTGCCCAGCTCTACTCACTACTGAGATATGGCTTAACATCCATCAAGCTTTAGACCTTGTCCACATGAAGACAAAACGAGGATAGTTTTTAAAACTATCTGCGTAAACATGGAGCTGCCTTAGGATTTATCAGCGTCCACATGAATCAGTAAAACCAGCCTGAAGCCGGTGTAATGCCTGTAACTGACCAGAGTGTGGCGCTGTGACACTGACAGAGAACGGAAGTAGAAATGTACAATAAAGAAAAAAAAAAAAAAAAAAAAAAGGACTTAAGCGGAGAACTCTTTTAATCTGATCAACAACATGGATTTAAAACCTACAGAAGAGACACAGAAAGTGGATTTATGCTTCAGAATCTTTGGAATATTTTGACAACGTTTCAATACGGATTTAATGTTGATTGTAAGGGATTTATTTTTGTTTTTCCTTATGTCTTCTGTGGTTTACGGTGAAATGAGACGCAGATTTTCACAGTGAACATCATATAAAGGTCGGTACATTCTGCAAATGAGAGTGCAGTGATGTCATCAGGGGGAAAAAAAAGTTTGGATACAGCGTAACTGCAGAGACGCTAAACCGGAGTTTTGAAATCTCTTCACCCTGAGACATGTTTTCAGAAATATTCGTTTTCTAAAATTCCTGCTTCATGTGGATGATGTGTGGTTTAGGACAAATATTTGTGCTGAAACGCCTGAACTTGGACAAGTGTGGAAGCCAAGCTCAATTTGGGTTAAAGTGGCTGATGGGACAGACTACTGAGGGAACTGCTGGCGACAGGATATGGACAGAACTGAGACGGAACTACGTACATGGACTTTCCATTATGCATAATTGTACTTTTGTTAATACATTATACTTTTAAGATTAGGCAACTCTCAAGGATTTCATTTTTCCACTTCTGCAAAAACTCTTAAACAACTTCCAAAGATCCCATGAGCTGTGGAAAACTACCTGAATTCTGTAAAAAAAAACTAGTTTGCCTGAGCCTTGTGTTGTTATGATACTAAATTAGAATAGAGTCCATTCTATTTTTGATACCAATCACGATACTACAATAATAATTAAATATGTTCTTTTTGAGTCAAATTTCTATATGATAATATGATCTTTTCAGCACATAATATAAACTCTTATACAAGTCAGTAAGGCTGGGCTCTCGATATATTTTGTTCATATCCCGATATCCGATATATATCTCCATATCTTTAAAATAACTTTTTTAAGTGAAATATTTTTTGTAAGCCTTTAGTTTGCTAAATAGAAAGTAGAAATGTAATCATCGAATAAATTCATTTTGGTTTTGCCTTTTGCTGAGTAGGCATGGGACGATATTAAAATTTGCACTCACAATTATTGTGACCAAAATAATCGCGATTAACGATATTATCACGATAATTTACTAAACATAAAAGTGCACAGATTCACTGAAATATTTATTAGCTCACAAGATGTATGTGTTTGAACAATTATTGTATTTTGGTCTAAGTACAATCAATAATGATTCAAAGTGAACAAATGTTTACAATGTTGAGCAAAAATCTACTAACTTTGTCTCAGAGTCATTCATTAAATTTAACACATGAACCTTTTCTTTGTTTAATCATAACACAGCTTCTTACTGGTTCACAGCAGTCAGATTTTAGATGCTCTTATGAAGCCACCTGCTGCTATAATTGCGATTATCGACATGTACGATTATCACAATTATGAAAAAACGCCACAATTATTAATTAATTAATTATTGCGATTAGCGATAATATCGTATATCGTCCCATCCCTATTGCTGAGTAAAACTAAATTCTATGCATAGCACAAGTTCATAATTTGACTACTACAACAAAAAGAAAATGCAATTAATCTTTTCCTTCTCTTTGTCACTTTTCATTGTAACTGTAACTGCTTTTCGTCAGTTTTAGGAGCTCTTTTTCACCAGTGATACAATATCTCGATATGTACAATATGTGTCTCGATATACGATATATATCGATATATCGCCCAGCCCTACAACTCAAAATCAATCTAAGAATCTTCACAAAATATCACATTTTGACTTGTTAAAGTTGGGGTAGCTAACTTTTTTTGTTGTAAATAAGTAAACTTAATGTTTTGCAATAAAAAGTCAATGATAAATGCAGCACTTTGAGAACAAATTAGCCCCCAGAATACTCTCTGAATTGAATAATAAAGAATTTTAGTTCTAATCAGAATACAGCGTTCTGATTGGCTGAGCTTGGGTGGTCCCCTGCAGTTTCACTTTAAAAAGAAAAAAATAGAGTTTTAAGTCAAAATCACAAACTAAACTTAACACATATTGATATTTACAATGTGTTGAAAGATTTAGGAGAGGAAGTTGTCAGATTTAAAACCTAAATTGTATTTGCAGTGTGAAAATCACCTACCCCACCTTTAATGTTCTTTTTTTAAGTATCAATACTTGTTCAAATGAGTATCTTGTTGATTGCTATTAGATTTTTGATACTTTCGACAACCGTAAACGCAAACATCTCCAGAACGTGCTCAAGCAATGTTAGCTCAGCTCAAATTTGGCAAAAATCCTATATTCAAGTTGCTTTTGCATTCTAAACAACTTATCATTTAATCGAAAGAAAAATCGATTACCAAAACAATCGTTAGTTGCAGCCCTAATATCACTCAAACCTTACTAACATGTATGGCTAGAGTTAACAACTGTGTCACTATGGCAACTACACCTCCAGACGTATAGCACCTTAGCTCAATCTGAGAGCGGAAAACGTCAGCGCGTAACCTTCGGCAATGAAACTCTTTGTGGCTTGTTTCAGAAAACGGACTCATAGCAAACTGGCTGGTAAGTTCCTAAACAGAGACACGATATATTCACAATAAGATGAGTGTGCTTTGACCTCGAAACATCCGCTCGTTTCCTACAATGACGTTTACATATTCAAAAAAATAAAGTCTTTTTCTCAGTATAGGCAACGCCGATGTTCCCGACAATCCCCAAAAATATTTGCCATGTGCTTTTTAAAGGATCTGCTGGTTGCGTTTCCTTCACCGAAAGTCCATACATCAAGTAGTTACCATGCAGAGAATTGACATCAGATGAAAAAAAGTCGTCGTAGATTATAACCGAATATAATCTGTCTCTGGAATTATGGCAGGTTGATGCTCGAATGTGGTCCCTTTCTCCTTCCAGCCAATCCTCGGTTAGCTGAGAGGCAGACAGGCTAAAAGAATGTGACATCTACAAGGCAGATACTCGGACTATGTTGCTTTGAGAGTAGACCGCGGCGCTGGAGCTGGTGGAGCCGTCCCCGCCCGATGATGACGTCACGACGGGGGCCTGGAGGCTGACCATGGCGGGCGAGATGTAGGCTTCGTCGCATTTCAGGGGCACCGTCTCGTCCAGTTTGGCGTTCAAGTTGGAGCGACTGTGGAAGAAAAAAGAGAGGAGAAACAAAGGGGGAGTTAGTGGTGATTATTACGGAGGTTTTCGTACACTGGCAAAGCAGGGTTGTCGGACTGGGGGGGTAATAGTGTTAGTTTCCCGGGGCCCAGAGCAGGAAAAGGCCCCAAAAGAAGGTAATTTTAACGTGTGAGACAAATGGACATTGGCCAAAAAAAACTCTAATACAGATGGATATTTACTGGCCAAATTATAAACAAATACAACTGCTAGATGTTATAATATTATAAGCAAGAGTTTGCAAATCTCACTAAACAAATAGCCAAAATGATCAGTTTAAAATATGGAAATTCACAAGATTTTGTGTCAAATATTTTAAACATATCCCAACTTCTCAATCCAGCAACTTTAGAATTTGTCAAAGCATTTTTAAAGTATATTTTTTAGCATAATTTAGACAAGGATATATCTTAAAACAAGTTAGCTAATGTTTGAAAGGGCTGCACAACCAGTAAAATACAATACATTTGAGATTGGGCCCCAGGTTACTTTGTACATGTACATTCAGACCTCGAGGTCAAAAAGAATAAGACTCTATGTGACACCAGCATTGATTTGTCCACCTCCTGTCAAGCCACTCTCACTGCTGTGCTCCACTCTCAGTCCCTCCTTTCACCTTTTTGCTACATTATTAAGGCCTTTTTTTTATGTACAATATCTTAATTTGAAAATGTGTTTGTGTGGGAGAGAGTTCAGGTGGCCTCTACACTTCTACTGTTAAATCAGTAAGCTGGTGTCACTAGCCATGACAGATGACACAGATTCGCATATTTTGGTTTGGCAATTCTTTCAAAGCTGAAGCTATTTTCACTAAAAAATTTTAGGACTGTATTACTTAAAAGTTTAGCGGAGCTCATTAAAATTCTATTAAATTGTGGAATTTTTGAGGCATTTTTTTATTTGTAAGTTTAGAGTAAAACTGATTCTGATCCATCCAGAATGTTGATGTACTGTGTAGAGGTTTCATTTGATTTTTACTATAACATGCCAGGAGCTTGAAGTTGATTTTTATAACATGTCAAAATGATTATTTGGGTCCACTCATATTAAGAGCTACTGTCATAAAGCAGCACGTTTGACATTGGAACTTTGCGATGAAACTTCTGACAGTCATAACAGATGCGTCTTTTAGTTGTCCGAGATCAAGTAAAATTACACTGGAACAGGGGCGGCTTTGAGCATAGGCAAACTAGGCAGTTGCCTAGTTTGCAGACGCATAATTTTGTAGATAAACATGTACCAGTGACTTAGCCTGCGAGAGTCCAACACAGGGTTATATTGATGACAATTAGATACTTGTGAAGCAACGTGTGTATCACTGCGCGTGTGTTGCTGCGGTTATGCGCGATGCTAGTTTGCATTGCTAAAAAGTCTTTTCAGCAGAAATGTATGCACGTTTCTTTGTTTGATCAATATTTGTCAAATAAAAAGTGGCATAAAGCTTGACACATGAAGCACTCCAATTATGAAACCTCGAACCTATTCAGAGAAGCTCACCTGTCTCTGTTAGAAGATGAATCCACATCTGTGCATTTCTGGTGTAAAAGAGCAGCCTGTTTACACTGTGACAGTTTCTCCTCCTGCGTCTGAAGCTTCTGCTCTCACATTCCTTCTGTTCTCGGTCTGTTTCTTTCTTGTGGAAAGTTTGAAAGTGACTCTTATGAGTTCTCCTTCATCTCTCTGCTGCTGCTGCTGCTGCTGCTCACAGGGAGGAGCTGTGGCTGCGCTAACCTGCAGTGCATTGTGGGATCTGTATAGCGGTATTTCAGATTAATACTGAAAGTTCAGTATTAATCTGAAATCATACCGAGGTCCGCATGAAATTATCTTGGGGGCCGGGAGTTTAAAGAATTATATTCTGTGCAAAAAAATAAATAAAAAAATTAAAGTGTGGAGAATGGGGACACCATTGGAAATTTTGCCTCTATAGGATACTAAAAGGACAGGACTGGCACTGTACTGGAACACCCATACAGCTTAAAAATCTTACTCAGAAGGTCAGGTGAACCCGAATCCATCTAAGTAAGAGAGTGTGTGTTCCGTTCGGATTTGGATTAAAGGAATATTTTTGTGAAGAATTGGGATCTGAGAAGAGTTATCTGAGTGGTTTAAAACGTGTTCGCAATTTAGCTCGCTGTAGTTAGCAGTTAGCGGTTAGCTCATGATGCTATCAACATTGCCTCAGCTCATCTCTCTGGCGACTGTAAAGTGATTGTGTCTGTGCTGCAGACATACATTGACATTTGCGCATTTAATGGTCGGGATTTGTGCATTTTAATTGCGGCGCGTCATGTATATTAATGAGGCACAGTCGTAACGTTTTGTGCTCACAGTTTACATGGTGTTGTGGCGAGCTAATTTTCCTTTACATGGAAACACAAATAGACCGAAAATGCTGTAGTTCTTATGCCGCGTCAGGAGGTGGCGGTATTGTGCTAGGGCTCCAGATGACCTCACCGTGAACCCACGCAGCCTATGATAACACGAGCATTGACAGGTTTACAAGTTCTTCAGATCAATAAAATGGCGAAAGGAAGCAACAAAACCAGCACGCGAGGAAAAAGAGAGATCGCTGGAACAAACACGGGGAAGACGGCTCGCTTGTTCTGTTGTCTGCGGCGCGCCCCTGTCCGGTAAAAGTGAGCAGTTTTCTTAACACACGAATTTGAATGGATCATTGAATCAACACCCGGAGAGGCGTTGGATTAGTTTGTGTCTCCTCTGCAATAGCAGGTAAGAAAGCTGGCTGCTTTACTTATGAGAATGAAAAGTGCTTTGGTTTAAGAGACATTTTGGTGACTGGGCAGTCTTCTTCGACTGTGTGAAAGTAGCGGCTACTGCACGTCAATGACGTGATCTTCTTCATTGACAACTGTGTTTTCCTGTTTACACCGCGTGTATCCACTGAACGTCCTCGGTGAAACTACCTCTTGAATCATATCCGTGAAACGCTGATTCAATGAACACGTAGCTTGTTGTCGTGGAAAAGAGAAGCCAATTTGACATGGAAACGTCACGATTCGTATAAACTGCCCCTTAGCCTCTTGAATTCACTTCATTGGTACAGGTTTGTCAAAAATAATGTTAAACGTATTTCAAGTCTTTAAAGTCAGTCATAAGAGACACTTGGTAATGCAGTAACACATGTCAGGACAAATTGTAGCTTTATTATTTGCATTGCTTGATGATTTTGTGTATTTTATGTATTCCTGTGCATTATTAAAAAGGACTTTTGTGTTCGATAAATAAAGTTTGATTGATTTGATTTGATTAGTCGCAGTGAACCCACATCCTTGCTTCCAAGATGAAGATTGGACCAAAACTCCTGAAGGTTTTAGACCGCGTAGACATTTAACAAGAACACAATCAGTAACGGTCTCTCCTTTAGCGTGTGATGTCCTTGTCACTGCAGAAACACCTAAAGAGCAATTTATTTTAACTCCAAATTGAATCCTTTTCCATTGACTCATTGCTGACGCCGCAAAAAAAAAAAACAGATTTAAGAAAACAAACCCTCTGAATGCTTGGTTAATAGCCTCTTTCACAGCTCGCTACACACTTTCTCAGTACTGTACATGAAAAAAAAATGGTGTCATGAGGTCAACCCATTTAGGAAATAAACGCCGTGCTTCGCTCTCCGCAGAATGACTTTTAATTTGGCCCTGTCGCGGAGTTTAACGTATAGACCTGGCGTGGATTTAATCGCGCCGCAATTATCAAGAAGCAAAACTTACTGATACGCTCAACTCGTCATACTTTGCTTTTTTGCCGTGGCGCTAATTGCTTTGCTACATATTACTGCGATTCATCAGTTTGAGTAATGCGGACGAGTGAAGGGGAGGAGGATGGTGAGTGGGTCGTGTTTAAAGCTAGGGTTACTGATTTTCAAACTGTGAATTAGAAAAGTGGGGAGGCTCTATTCTCTACTCTGCCCGGGTTTGGAGCTTTTCCACTAGCCCTACTTCACCAGGGTCAGGTACATTTTTAGAAGGTTTTCATAAGGACTGAAACAGGACTAACCCAGGACTAAACTAGACTCTTTCATCAGTGAGAAAAAACATAAGCTTGGTTTTATAAATAACTGTTCAGCCTAAAACAAGATCAAATTCTAATCCTAAAAATATCCAGACAGATAAACACTCCTATAGGGCCTTATTTTCCCCTCCAGCGCTGATGATGGTTTTTCCTCTTTTGGTCGCTAGTGGGCTCTCTCCAAGTGCTATACTTATCAGTGAGGCACCATTTCATTCAGTGAACCTGAGACGTGTCACGTTTGTGACAAGTGAGCAGTGCATTAAGATCACAGGCAAAAGGGCTGCGCACCCAAAACAGGCCGCTGGAAGTTTCAGACCAGAGGCTGCCGACTTTACAGCAGTGATCAACACCATGCGTGGGCACAAGGAAGAGCGAGCGGAACTGTTTGGCACAGTCCGGATCAGAATGCCGCGCTGTGCTTTACCCGGACCGCGAAGAGTGAACCATGTTATTTGTTATCTATATGAAGATAAGTTTGTTATCTTAAGTTCGGGAGCAGGACCACGCCACATCTACTGTCTTCGTGCCCCACCCGCCCTCCCCTTGTTTCCATAAATTATATTCTCTGCTTCTTCTTACAGGTACGGGGGATACGAGGCCCGGGAGCCTAGGCCCCATTGAAGCCAAATCATACAGCTTATCAAAATTCACAAATTCATCGTTATTCATTCCTTCAATAAACTTATTCCATTTATTTGTGGTTTGTAGTCTTTGCTACTGAACTATTATCTATTTATTTTTTACAACCATAAACGATTGCATCACACACTCATGTATGTTCCTGCATGAGTGTGTTAATATATGGTATCTACGTGTATGAAATAAGTTGTAAAGGTAAAGCTCGAATGTACAAGGGGGTAGGTCTCCATAAGTTCTCTGAACATCTGCCTACTCCTTTTGAGTGACAGTTTTTCTTTCCTTTTAAATGTACATGCAAGCCATACATGTATTTTATGTTGCTCAAATAAACATATGAAATGTCACACACGAAGGACCCTCTGCACTCTGCACCCTCACACCGGGGCACAACAAGCCTGTGAGCCTGGCTGTAGGCAGTTGTCTCATTCAAAAGGATTATAAGGACACTCCGCTGCTTTGGAGTTTCCTATCTTTGAACACTTTTCCTAAACTTTTTTCACAAATTCTCGGGTAGGTCTCATGTCACACACAATGGATCATTTTATTATAGGTCGACATACAGAATGTTGTTAAAAAAAACACAAACTCCTTGATGCAAAGTCTTACTAAAGAGTGAATTCATTTTTTGATTATAATATAAGCTAATAAAATAAAAAATATAAAAAAAAATAATAAATAGGGGTGCACGGTAGCCAAGTGGTTAGAGCTCTGGCTTCCCAATAAGGAGGTCGTGGGTTCGACTCCCGGGTCGGACCATATCAACATCTCACGATCTCTCTGGGTGGAGTTTGCATGTTCTCCCCGTGTCACCGTGGGTTTTCTCCGGGTACTCCGGTTTCCTCCCACCTCCAAAAACATATATGTTTAGGTTAATTGGGCATCACTGTAAATTTCCCTTAGTGAGTGAATGAGAGAGTGAATGTTTGTCTGTCTAACCCTGCGGCAAGTTGGCCACTGTCCAGGGTGTTTCCCCCGCCTAAGGCCCAAAGTCACTGGGATAAGCTCCAGTCACCCGCGACCCCCAACGGGATTAAGCGGTAGAAAATGAATGAATGAATGAATGAATAAATATATAATTTGTTGCTAAAATTATACATGTAAGCCAAAATACCACAAAATTAATATACAGTATATATAACATTTTATTCGCCATCCATAACATATCCTACATATCTTCAAAATAGAAAAAAAATAGGACTAAAAACAACATTATAACTTTGTGAGGAGCCTACACTTTGTGTTTGGGGTCACACAAATGCTTACAGCTGTTATTCTGTGGGTCACAAAATAAAACAGACCGAAAAGCACTGCCTTAAACCATCTCCAAAGACATTTCAGACATCCTGGCAGTACATTCTGTTTTGTTTTGTTCAGCGCGGCAAAACGTTTGAGACTTTCCTTCAACAAGTCCAGTCTACGGCACAATTTATATTCAGTTTTTCCAACAATGCACTACTTTACAAAGCTCTCTCGCACTGGTTGCTAGGCTCAACCCAGTCGCTCTTTCTGAATACATTTCTATACTGTACTTCTTATGCATGAATCAACGCCGCTGTACCATAAGTGCTCTGGCCTTATTCCAGGTAAAACAACTCGCCACGACGCAGAGTTAAATTATAGATGAACCGGCGGGGCAGACGTTTTGAGCACAAAGAAAGAACGGGCCACATGTCCCTGAGTAGCAATTAGGTTAGATACAGTGTAATCCACTTATGATGTATTATTTCACACCAACTGTTTCCGACGCTATTTTCGACCCTTCGCAGTGGGAAGGCTCGGAGTTCACGGCGGTAATGAGAGAACACGCAGGCTTTTAGAATGTTTACGTTATCTGTGGTTTATGTAGGATTTATTTGCAGGTTTGTTCATTAAATGTGTTTGTTTTCATAAGCTGTGGCAGAATGGTTTTGTGAAAATGACAGACTGGCAGCTAACTTTCAAAAATGTCATGGTTCCTTTTTTGAGAATTGACAGAACTTATGGAAAGGAGAAAGATAAAGTTAGCATCTGAGGAACTTTTATTAATTCTAGTTCTGGTTCCGTAGGATCGGTTCAGGGTGATACGAGCCTTTCCACTGCACAAAGTGACTCGTATCGCCTTTTTTGATGGTGGGCCCTTCCACGGTTCACTTCGGTCCCCCTTTTAAGGTCAAAGATTGGACAAGAAAAAACACAAAAACCAGACGGAAAAGAGCAAATAGATGCATGAAATAGTGTTTCTCGCCAAACGCTGACTTGATCTTATGACAAAAAGCTGTATTTTCACTGTTGAAAACTATCTACTGATGAAATATCTAGGGCTACTGTTAGATTGTTTTCAATGCCAGTTTTTTACCGGTACAGTGGTCCCTCGCTCTATCGCGGTTCACTTTCCGCGGCTTCGCTGTTTCGCGGATTTTTTTTTAGTGCAATTTTGCTTTTTTATTTTTTTTTTTTACAGTGCGCGGTCCTATAGATGCGTGCTGTAAACGTGCTCTTCTCTCAAACACACTGTTTGGACCGTATCACATCGCAGCATTCACAGACAACAGCACAGAAGCTCTTTTAGAAAACTCTAGACAGTTTGGATCATGCAGGGGAAGCTGACCTGACGCTCGGACGTTTCTCCAGGTGAGGCTTTGACTCTTTGAGCTCGTAGTTACGATGATAAGTTTGTTCACGCTGGAACGTCACTTGTGTAGTTCAGAGATGTGTTTGAGGAGTGTGTTGTGACTTCGCTAGAGTCCGGATGTGTTTGGTGTCAGCTCTGGAGTCCGTGTGATCCGTGGCTGAGCACAAATGTGTCAAAACCCGCCGTCTTTCGCCGCGGTAATTTGCGTGATTAAATGTGCAGCCGTCTTAGTTCAGCTGCTGTTTTTCCTCTTAACTTACCCAATATGTTCCTATTGACGCAAAATAAAGATTGTCTAAGAGTTTACGAGTCGTAGAACACGTTTCTGTTTTCAATGCGGTTTCTAGAGACTTTGATTTTGAGCTGTGTGTTAAGAATCATCAGGCACATGCGTCTAGACCAGACTTTTCTGTCACTCATGAGTTCAGCACGCGGGACAGCACAGCTCGGCTTGGTGACCCCAGAGCAGGTGATGCCGTATACGCGCTCTGCGTTATGTGCGTTTGGAGGCGGCGGTCGGCTGTGGAGCACAGCGGGACGGGCAACGTGCCAAAAGCAGAGCAGGCGAACGCGTGCAGCACCGTCCCTCTTTAAACGATCACATAAAAGACTCGCACTGTTGTATCTGGCGGTGAATCATGTGTTCAGTGCATTATTACCTGTACAAAAGACACTAAATATCAGAACCAGGCAGGTTATCAACTGAAATTACTGGTAAACAATGAAGATCACTACTTCGCGGGTTTCGCCTTTCACGGGTTATTTTTGGAACGTAACCCCGCGAAAAACGAGGGACTACTGTACTAACTTTCCAAGATTGGTTCCTTAATGATTCTTTATTCAATTCTTTCTTTCTTTTTAATTATCAGCCCAAAAGTTATTTTTTTCAGCCTTTAACAATGTTACACAGGTCAAACTACGTTTCAAAACACACATATATTATGTTCAGTTACGACTCAAAACAAAGCACATGCAAATGAAGCAGTTGTTCCGCACGTGGACTTCTACATGCAGTACTTTAAGTTTCACTTTCATTTTGTCGCCACAAGTGGCACTGCTAAAACTTTTACTCATCCATTTGCCTAGAGAAAGAGGAGAAATGGAGAAGGCTGGATTACATTTTTTTTAAACTGTAATCCCAAATGTAAACCAAACTTTACATTTGGTTTACATTTGCGATTATGTTTTCAAACTGCAGCAATGATCAGGAGGATGGTACGGCAAAGTTTGGATTGTATTGTCTGTTTGGCAATCTTCTTACAGTATGTGTAATCTTCAAACTCTGACTAGATCACGTGGATTTATGAAGCTCAACATGCAGACTTTGGACAGAAAGGCTCCACTGAAACTGTGTTTTAATTGAATATGGACAAGTTAGTTCTTAATTTCTTCTGTTAAAGAAGGTAAGCCGACACACTTGGGTTTGTTTGTGAGACTTGCAGCT
Organism: Mugilogobius chulae; assembly: GCA_038363315.1. Classification (NCBI taxonomy): domain Eukaryota; kingdom Metazoa; phylum Chordata; class Actinopteri; order Gobiiformes; family Gobiidae; genus Mugilogobius; species Mugilogobius chulae. The sequence goes on from CM076411.1 coordinate 2,836,909, forward strand.
GCAGGGCGCAGTCATAAGCTCATGCACAGTCTGTTTGGGAGAAGTGACACGTGAATCGTGCTGTTAGTGTGTGCAAGCGCATTCCTAAGCTCAAGCAGTTAGTTTGGAATAAGAAGTTGTGGAGTGTGCAAATGGCAAATGGGTTACATGGTGTTTTTGCTGTTTGTGCAGTAAAGTTTTTGTCATTTTAGAGAACGCACATGTGGCATGTGTGGTGTTTTGTTGTCTGCTAGTTGACGCAGAGATTTAAGGCCAAGGACTGAAAAAATGGTTCCAGTATTTCCCAAACGTCTTCAGTCGTTTCCAAATAGGATTGATTTTTTCGGTGCCTAGCCCTAGTTCTAGATTTAGCAAGCAAAGCTAGCGCATTAGCTTCAAAGTTGAATCAGCTGTTTCATGTTTGTCAAAGCAAAACCTTCAATAAAAATCCTCTCTTGGTTTGCTTTAATTTCATAAATAAGAAGGCACATGATCTTATGCTTTTTTGTCTAAAGTCCTCATAAATAGTATCAAAACTGAATGCTGTTCTGAAACAATTCAGAACAATTCACTAATGGGGCATTCCAGGCAACTGGGAACTAGTATATTTCACACTTCCCTCTTGTAAAAATGTGCTGGAACGCCACTCAAACTGGTAAATACAACTTGTAAACTGGGACCTGGTCGAGGAAGTCCCACTTCACATATGAGCTCAACAATCACCACAATAAATTTATTTGAGGGGTTTAACTGACACAAAAACTATGTAAACATTGGTTACAGGTTATTTACCGTTGCTTTTGTTTAACGGCTAGCATGAGCCATAATGTTAACGTACGAGTTGATTACGTTGGAACGCTTTGACTGGGAACTGGTATTTTTCAAGTGGAAAAAATCCCAGTTCCCAGTTGCTTGGAACGCAGCATACGACCCAGCAGCTTACTTCACTGCAGTTAGGTAGACTTTCCTTTTGTTGTGTTCACTCTCCTAAAAGAAACCCTTGCCCAGCGCAGTGTGTGTGTGTGTACCTGTTGGCCACCGGGCGCTCCCTGATCTGGATGGTGCTCAGCTCTTGGTTGTTGGTGCTGGGCAGACTGAAGCTGCTCTTCTTGCGGTGTCGTCTGGAGCAGCAGGAGCTCAGGCCGTGCGGAGATGAGGACAGGAGGAGGAACGTGAGCCGGTCTTGTTCATCATGCTGATCTCCATGCAGTTAGCCTGGAACGTCTGCTCGTCCACAAACTCGTGATTCTGCAGGGAGAAGGAGAGAGAGTCAACTAGAGCCACAGATGTTAGCAGTGGTACTTAAAGCTGGGATGCCGGATTGTAACACATCGAAACACAAAGTTAAGAGTGGTATATAATGTTGAGAACACACTAATTTATTGTTTTTAAAAGCTGAAGTTTTCAAATGAATTGATCTAGTAAAAGGAAAACTGCACTAATTATGTATAAAGTACAAAACAACTCACTCCAAGAGAACAGTTTTTGTATGTTCCAATAAAGAGAAGGAGGTTATGACCTAAGATACAACATCTTTTACATCTTTTAGGGGTAGGTTAAGATTTACCTGTTAAACCCAAAGAAAATGTCGCCATGTGGCTTCAACCAAAAATGTGCAATTATTGTACGTTTTTGCTTGTGAAAGCTTGAAATGTGCTTATCATATGTTTTTAGACATTTTATATCTACGTTCTCCAGAAACTGGGCTGCTTGAACACATCACATGAATAAAAGTTTGCTTAACATGGAACAATTCAGAAACAGCACTGACATCTCCATGACGACAAGGAGACGGCAAACCTTCCAGGCTTTCCAACAACTATGAAAATCTAAATGAGTGGACTGGGGAGAACTGTTCACAATCACTGTACATATGTTCTTATCTTTCTTTAAAAATAATGCTGTTAGTCAGTTGCTGCAACAACAAAAAGTTAGTTTCTCACAGATCGGTCTGACAGATGCTCCTGAAGCTTGAGATTGTGTTTTTCTCTGTATTTTTTCACTCACCTGAATGTAACATGTTTGAGTCGTAAAGACAAATTTCATTCACAAATGTTGACTTAGCAGCTTAACTTTTGTTTTCTTACAGTGATAAACTCTTGTATTGCTGACAAATAGTGTTGCTGCAACAACTTGTGTTATTCAGCCACGGCTCTTTCTGACATAGGCTGTGCACGCATCTGGTTGAGAAACAAAAAATCCCTCTATATGGGGTAGCAGAGTGGTTAGAGCTCTGGCTTCCCAATAAGGAGGTCGTGGGTTCGACTCCCGGGTCGGACCATATCAACATCTCACGATCTCTCTGGGTGGAGTTTGCATGTTCTCCCCGTGTCACCGTGTCCCCCCCGTGGGTGGGACCTGCATGTTTAGGTTAATTGGGCATCACTGTAAATTTCCCTTAGTGAGTGAATGAGAGAGTGAATGTTGTCTGTCTAATCCTACGACGAGTTGGCCACTGTCCATGGTGTTCCCCACCTAAGGCCCAAAGTGACTGGGATAGGCTCCAGTCACCCGTGACCCCTAATGGGATTAAACAGCAGAAAATGAATGAATGAATAATCCCTCTATACCACAAGTGTCAAACTCAAGGCCTGGGGCCAAATGTGGCCCTCCACCACATTTCAACCCTTTTCATTAAAGGGTTTACTTTAATGTTCTAGTGCCAGAAGTAATCTGCGGGTCTTAACCCAGTGATTCACATATTTTATTTTGCTGTGGGGGTTGGGAGTTCATTACATGGTCATTTTGGGGTCCCAGTCTGAAAAGAATTTCTGTTTTAACTTAATGAAATGACTAGTCTGAAACTTAAAGAGTAAGTCATTTTTCAGACTAATGCAGATGTATATGCAGATGTACTACAATAATCAAATATGACTATCATTTGTCGTATGTCAAAGACTAGTAAGGTTAATTTCAGTTACAACCGGCCCTTTGAGGACAACCTGATGCCAATGTGGCCCTTTGTCAAAATGAGTTCGACACCCCTGCTCTATATTGTTCACATTTTGATGGTGTTACTAACATTGTGCTTTGCCATGAAACACCTAAGAAAATATTGATATATAATAATATACTTTTTGTATGTCATGCAAAAAACTTAAGATCTTTTATTTATAGATATAGAAATATTCTTCTTACTTTAAGTCTAATTATTTGCCAATGACCAAAGAACATTTTACCTACCACATTGGCAAATTTATTTTCCTTTTTTTTTTTTTTTTTTTTTTTTTTTTTTGCAAATTCTCTTAGAACAGTTCCAAAATACCTTGTAACCAGTGAAATACTTTACATTACATACGCAATTAAATCTTATCAAAATATCAATTTCTGAATCTAAGTCATTTTAAGCAAGGCAAGATATGTATTTTTTGCTGTGCAGAAAAAGCTTTAGAAGACTGAGACATTTGGACTTTTATCCAAAAATAATTTTCAATTTGATGGAAGTGAACTGACTGCTGTCCTGCCCCTAGAACCTTGTCCAGATGACAACTTTGAAACCTATTTCTACAACGCCCTCTGCCTGATTTAATCATAGTTGTTTAAAAATATTCTGATGCAAAAAACGACCTGCCTCTAATGAAATAATCAGTTTTAAGCCTAAACAGCACATCTCTCTCCACACAAACATGTTGAACGTCGCTCTGACCACATGTTATTCCCACATTGTCAGCGCTGCTCATGAATCACCGCGTTACATCAATAATGATAGGCTGTGCTAACTAATGAGTAAAGCTGTTTCACACTGACGACTAAACAGAGGCTCCCGCAAAATTGTTTAATAATTGCCGAATGAATCATCAAGGGGATCGAAATATATGGGGCCAGATGTCCATATTAAGAGCCATCTGCGAAAACATTCACCACTGTTATCCCTGTGACAAATGGGCTTGACTTGAAGGTCAGGCATAAAGAGTGTGTGCGCTGGTCCAGCAGGGGGCAGGGCAGCACTGATTGAACCACGTTACTGTTCTACTGTTGTACAAAGCAGTAAGAGGGATGTGCAAACCTGAATGCTGCAGTCTTAAGAGTAGAACTCAAATCTCTGCATCCTAAGGTTCCTAATTGGAGGAATATTTTTGTAATGACGTACAAAATGTGAGGTATTTTGTTTGAGGGAAGGGGGTAGTATTTCAAAGCACCAAGCTTAATTAACTTTTTCTAACCCTGAGCATAGCTTTGAGCCAAATTGACTGCTCCTAAAATAACCATTAACACATTATTCATCAGTTAACATTAGCTGTTTAACTAAATTAACTGTACTTAAGATTTGTAGGTTGAAAATTTTAGTCTAACCAAATAACTGTTAAACTGAAGAATTGTTATTCTTTTCCAAAATTTCCAAAATCTATTTTAACCAAATTAGCTGTTCCTGAAGCAAACATTTACTTCATTTAAGTAGCCTATACATTTAAGTATTTGCTTAATCTTAACCCAATATACGTTTTGTAAACCTAATATTTACCAATTTTTAGGCTCCCCTAGAAAAAAAAGATGACGCATCTCAAAGGGCTATCCTTAATAAATAAATAAATAAATAAATAATACTAATATAAGGACGCGGGTGCTAGCAAAGCCATTGGCCAAATATTTTAAACTACTCTACCAAATTAACTGTTTGTAAACCTAACCTTTGCTGTTTGTAAGTCTAACCTTTGCTTAAGTAGGTTTGTAAACCTAATCTTGCTAAAGGAACATATTGTAAATCTAACCTTTGCTAAAGTAACTGCAAACTTAACCTTTGCTAAAGGAACAGTTAGGGTTAGGGTTAATCTTTGATAAATGAACTGTTTGTAAACGTAACCTTTGCTAAAGTAACTATTTGTAAACCTAATCTTTGCTAAGGTAACTGTTTGTAAACCTAACCTTTGCTTAAGTAACTATTTGTAAACTTAACATTTGCTTAAGTAACTATTTGTAAACTTAACCTTTACTGAGTAACTATTTGTAAACCTAATCTTTGCTAAAGTAACTATTTGTAAACCTAAACTTTGCTTAAGTAATTCTTTGTGAACCTAATCATTGCTAAAGTAACTGTTTGTAAACCTAACTTTAGCTAAAGGAACAGTTTGTAAACCTAATCTTTGCTAAAGTAACTATTTGTAAACCTAACCTTTGCTTAAGTAACTATTTGTAAACTTAACCTTTGCTTGAGTAACTATTTGTAAACCTAACCTTTGCTAAAGAAACTATTTGTAAACCTAATCTTGCTAAAGTAACAATTTGTAAACCTAACCTTTGCTTAAGTAACTATTTGTAAACTTAACCTTTGCTTGAGTAACTATTTGTAAACCTAACCTTTGCTAAAGAAACTATTTGTAAACCTAATCTTTGCTAAAGTAACAATTTGTAAACCTAATCTTTGCTAAAGTAACTATTTGTAAACCTAACCTTTGCTTAAGTAACTATTTGTAAACTTAACCTTTGCTTGAGTAACTATTTGTAAACCTAATCTTTGCTAAAGTAACTGTTTGTAAACCTAAACTTTGCTTAAGTAATTATTGTAAACCTAACCTTTGCTAAAGTAACTGTTTGTAAACCTAAACTCTGCTTAAGTAATTATTTGTAACCTAAACTTTGCTTAAGTAATATTTGTGAACCTAATCTTTGCTAACGTAACTGTTTGTAAACCTAACCTTGCTAAAGAATTATTTGTAAACCTAATCTTGCTAAGTAACTGTTTGTAAACTAATCTTGCTAAAGTAACTGTTTGTAAGCCTAACTTTAGCTAAAGGAACAGTTTGTAAACCTAACCTTTGCTAACTCTGTTTGCAAACCTAACAGAATCACATCCACACCATCAGATTTTGTATGAAACATTTTTCTCTTTCCTTGATAAAATCTCTCAACCAAGCGCTTTGAAGAGCTCTGTCCAGTGTTGTGATTGGTTGTTTTGGACACGGCTGTAATACGGTTGTACTTCTGGGTCACAGTATGGTTGTATTTTGGTTGTATTATGGTTGTATTTTCCAGGTCACACATTTTTAGCATTTTAATTGTAGAAAAAAACAACAATTTCATTAATGATTGATCCATGGTCAAAAGTAATAATGAATTAGTTCAAATGAAAACAACGTATGCAACGTATTTGCACAGAAGAAAAATTACATGAGGACATTTGATTCTGGTGAATTACAGGAGGTAAACTTTACAGACATTTTTACAAACAGACTAAAAACTAGAAAGTAAAAACTCAGACAACATCCATATTTGTTTCAACTTACAAGAGGTCCCTAGGTAAGCATTATGCCGTGTGAATAGAAAACTAGAATATATTCGATCGTATACAGTCCTATTACAATTCACAGCAGTAGTGCAGTACATCTGAGCCCATTCCTCAATACTACTGCAGCGTTCAGGTCTTGCAGATCCATATTGTTTTAAACGCACATAACACATACGCTGGCATCTCGCTGAACCCATGAAGTCTTTATGGCGTTTTTCCCAAGATGCCCGGCTCCTACTGAGCAGAGCGGATGAGCTACAAGGAGAATGCACTCTTGATTTATGGCACGCTCCTGTCTCTGCGCCGAGATCAGAGCTGCCAGTGTGAAAGTCCTGTCACATTAACTCTCTTAGCTCCCGCTCGTCTAAATTATGGATAAGTTCAAATGAAGTGAGCTGTTTGTTTGGAAGGATTAATGGTACGGCCTGGCAGTAGCGTGTTATCTTTAGCTCGTTGCTATAAAGAGAAGATGCAACATTCCCAAGTCCCATTTACGGCTATTTTTAACCACTGTGGCAGAGAATAGGAACAGTCGTGTGCATGAATGGAAAAGATAACTGTGTCATGTAGACTTTTTTAAAAATAGTACAGTATGGAGTCAGAGGATTGTTGAAAAGACTAAGAAAGGAGGTAAAACGAAGTGGAGGAAAATACACTGCTAGCTCACTGTTTCTAGGTATTATTTTGCTCTTGGACTGAAAATATTCTGTTGCACTTTGTGATGTCATGAAGTGGCAATACAGCAAGATCCTCATTCATAAATTCAGAAAAAAAAAAAAAACTTTAGCAAATACATTCATTACATCTTTAACAAAACATCAAGATTTTTTTTAAACAAATGCACACTTTCACTACAATTCCTGAAATAATTAACTTAGAACAACTTTGAACTCACAGCTAATGTTTTATTATTTTTTTTTCCCCGTAAAATTCTTGGAGAAATCTTACGCTTAGAGTTGAGCAATATATAGAATTTTAGATAATATTGTGAATGTTGTTTTTTGAGATATCCAAAAAGAATATATCAAATATAGAAAAAATAAATACATTTGATGTTTTTGCACTTGTGTGATTAATTTAGCATACATTTCACATGTATTCATTATGGTAGCAATTATGGCTTGAAAACTTCTTTTAACCATTCTAAGACTGAAACTGGAGTGACCACCCCAAGCACAGCCAATCAGAGCGCAGCACTCGACTCCTAATTAGAACTAAAATTCTTGATTATTCAGTTCAGACAGTACTCAGTGGTCTCATTTTTTCACAAAGTTCTGCATTTACCGTGTACTTTTCAGTAGAAAACACAAAGATTACTATTTTACAACTAAAAAAGTTAGCTACCCCAACTTTAATGCAAAACTTGATTGGGTCTAGTCATTAGTAAACATCACCCGATTGAAAGTGAATGTGTGAAACTACAATGACAGACATTGAAACTGCAGCATCATCATCAAATTCTGCAACTTGAACACAACTTATTAACGCAAATGTTCAATATACGTTTAACACATTTTTGTTGGATTGACAAAACAATGTCTGAATATTATTAACATATGATGAGAAAATATCCAGGCTTACATACACTGAACAGAAGATAAAATATGTTTTTAAAACATTGTGTTGTAAATTAAAGTGGTTCTATTGCAGCAAAAATATTAAACCCCACTTAGTGACATCACAATGTGGAACAGGTTTTTTAAGCTTCGGCGAAATATAGTCAGACCCAGTATCACTATCAGCCAATATTCATTGTGTGTGATAGTACCTGCCAGTCATTATATTTAGTACTTTTGGTGTGTGTGTTTTTTTACTGAAGACACCAGTCACACACAGCTAGTCCTACATGCTGCTGGTGTATACTGTATAGATGTTCCATCTTAACAAACAACTACTGACATCAACAGATTATCAATAACCAATTTCTACAGATAATTACCAATATACTTCGACATTGATACCTTCAACTTTAACACTAGTCTGTTGTAGATCAGCTTGAGACCCCAGATAACAATTTATAGACCATTTTGGAGAGTTTTTTTTTTTAGTTAGTATGTCAGAATGTTCCTATAAGATTAGTCTTGGTTCGTAAAACGTAAAGTTTTATATAGTTGTACAATGTTGTTTTGTGGGTTTCCAAATGTTTCCAGAACATTCCTTAAATGTTCCTTAGACAGCATTCAGATCACCGTTATACAACGTTCTGGGAACATTCACAAAACTTTCCTCTAACCTTAAAAAACTGACTCCACGTAACTCTCACACAACTTTCCCAGAACAATTCTAGAATGTTAAAATAATGTTAAAATAAAACAAACCCTCAGAACACTCTTTCCCAGAACTTTACTTTACCTGTAACAACAAGGTAATCTTTAGACACTGTTCCCAGAATGTTACCTTAGCCAAAAAAAAAAATAATAAACTAACCTTGAGGCAACTTTCTCTGACCTTAAAAAGCTTTAGAAACCTTTACAGAATGAATGAATATTGAATAAAAAAATAACTCTAGGTTACATCTCTGTGCATTCTTGACTAACACATTTGTGAATCTCAGAAAACACAACTCAAGGCATGGCTAAAAGCTAGAGTATTTTAAACTTTTGATAAATAAACTTTAATAGTATTTTCTACTGAAATCACAATATGGCTCCACTTTAGAATGAAAGTGTTTTTGTTTACCAACAATAAAATGCTCTATAAAAATGCAGTTGAAACAGCACACACTGCAGTCATTTGATTGGAACAGGTTTTCACAGCACTCCACAGTCTGTTAAAGAGATTGTAAAGAGTATTGTATAAGAGCTTTACCGTGGTCTTCTCCAGGCAGTGCAGCAGATGATGGTGCTGGCTCTCGAAAGGCGGGGTGGCAGGCTTGGCCACCAGGGAGTGTGCTGCCTCTTTGGAGGCCTTGGGAAACACAGAGAGACAAGTGTAGATGAGCAGGTCCAAGCTATCAAACACACACAGTGTCAGGCAACAGCTCAGTGATGTAGTGAGGAGGAGGCGAGATGCACATCTGTAGCACGGCAGCCAGTCTACTGAAACCCTCATGTTGAAACACACAGAAACAAGAGCCATTCTCTCATTCGTTTAATGGGAAAGAGCACAAATTAATTCCATCTAAAGTGTAAGTCAATGCACAGTAGGGCTGCAAGATTATAGAAGCAAAATCACATCTGAGAAAGATGTCAAGTGTAGCTTAATAAACAACAAAATAGGCTTTTTAAACCTGGTGTCCACTGCATGAAGAGCTTCGTCGTGTTAATTATCTCTAGTGCTACTTGGTTGGTTGAATAATTGTTAATGAATTCTTAGATGACCAAAATTCTTTTACTTAGATTATAAGGATGTCCTGCAAAAACAACAAAAGTACTTTGGGTCAAATACCTTGTCGATCATAAAGATACTTTTTTAGCTTCATAACTTTTGCTGTGTGTCCTTTTAGTTGACTAATCCTTTAATGGGATATATCTTTAGTCGACCCAGTGTTTACTTTGGGTGACCACAGCTCTTACTTTTACCTTATTTCTCTATCAACAAGAAACTTTTAATCAGGCAAGAAAACACCACTAACATGTTGTGCTGGCATCAATTAACAGGTAAAACTCAGATGACTCTGATGACTTTACCACACAAAACCTAGAATCGGATGTTCACTTGAATAAAAACTACTGCTTATCATGTGAAACATCATATATTGTGACTGCAACTAAGCCTGGGTGTTTTCAAAAGCCTCCCGATACAACCAAAATTCATGTTGTTGTTGTTGTTTTTTGTTAGTTAGTTTGTTTGTTTGGGTTTTTGTAACCTTTTCCATTAAAAAAAGCATGAAAACGCGCTAAACCAGACGTCATCCTACATATGTATATGAAACTTCTCAACACTTAACCTGCTGCAGGTTTTAAGAAATTGATAGGTTTCTAATTGATTAAAAACATTTTATCAGCTATGTCCACCATCTTCAATGTTTTGAAAAAGTTTTTTTAAATTAGCAAGAGGTAGGGACGAGGGGAGCATTTGTTTGAGATTGGATCATCCTAAATTTGGACTTTTCGCTCAAACACACTGTTTTGCGATCGTATCAAGTCGCAGCATTCACCAGCTGGCGTTTTTGGAAAACTTTAGGCAATTTGCATCACGCAGGAGGAGCTGACCTGATGCAGCCTGGCTGAGTCAATATCACTGTGCGCACAGAATGCCACGTTTTTTTCTACTTGTCTCTTGCCTTTTTCTTCCAAGCTTAAGACCCATAAGTTATGTTTTAGTTTGTTAAGCAGGGCTACAGAACATGCGTTATATGAGGCTTATTGGACTGACATTCACGTCTCTTGACGTTAAATCATATGAGTGTTTGAACATGAGTTTAGTCTCAACCTAGACTTTACCCATTCGAACCCGCCAGTTCGAATGGGTCAAGTCTAGATGAGCTATCAAACCAATTGACCTATTCGACCCACGCATCACTACCGCAGCTACACGGTGGGAACATGCAAACGCTTCAACTTATAGAGTACATTCTTAACTGCAACTCTTAAGATTTGCAATTGACTTGCAGTATGTAACATCCAGAAATTAGAATTATTTTTTCCTCAGGCAAACAAACTCAAGCAGTGGACACCAGGCATTGGTCAATACAAAAGATTCTTTCATTAGTTTGTCAATTCATAGTTATATTTCAATCTTTCTGTCAATTTTCCCAAACACGCTTAAAATGTGAATCAGATTTTTATAGCATAACTGCAATCATATCACAATCAATCGCAATCTACAAAAAAAACAAATCGCAAATGTATCTTCATCCCAAATCGTGCAGCCCTAATGCACAACACCTGAACACAGATGAAACATAGCACAGATTCAAACCACAGTAACACGACACGCTGATGATGGCTCTGCTCTGGGTGAAGGATGTAGTGTTAGTCGGAGCCTAAACCTGGATGCTCGAGAAATACTGTAACATTCAAGATCACATCGAAGACAGAGTTTAGAGGAGATGCAGGCTGAGCTCAGAGTCCTGTAAGCTTTGATATACGGCTGGCTCCTTCCCCTCCAAACCCTGTTGGACAGACATGCTGATGATGAGTCTCCAGAAGGTCCTGCTGTATGGTCCGAGAGAGAGAGAGAGAGAGAAGACGTGTGATGTAAGAAAGTAGGGCTGGGACAATACGCTTTTGTCACGATATGATCACGATACTCAAGGTATGAACTTACTGGGATCGGATATCGAGGCTGATCTGTAAAATTTTACTGTACCAGGTATTCATGCTTGAGTTCAAGTCCAGTGTACCCTCGGCTAAAATAAAGGTGCTTTGCATTAGATAAATATAGAGACAGATCGATATATCAGCCGGCTGATGTGTTGGAGCTAATATTTGGATTTTTTTGTATATCAGACTATATTGGCTATCTGCCTCAATTTTGGCCGATATCTGATCAGCTGAGTCTTCGTTGGTTTGGAGAGAAACTGTAAAGGTGCTTAGACACACCTTTACACATCGGGCAGTTTGTATAGTTGTGGCAGTAGCGCTTAATCATTCGAAATTGGTTGCGTTTTACGCGCTACCAACTTGTAGCTTTTAAACCACGGCGTGTTCTTGCAGCCACAGTAACTGTGACTCTCTGATAGAACATAGTTTAATGTCTGCTGTCAAGTGGTCGTGTGGATAACGCACAGGACTCTGGTGTGAAGAATCCGCAAGTTCAACACAAGCTTGAGTTGCAGCACAAGCTGTAAAAATGCTTGTTTGTTTGTCGATATGAACAATATAAATGTCTTTCATGACGCTATGAAATAATTGTTTTTGGTCCAAAACACAATTGAGCGTCATTGCATTGAATCAAAGAGACTCATCTAAGAAAATCAGCCTCAGAAATCAGTCTTGAAAATCGGCCATTGATATAGGTATCACCAGACAAATTTTTTAAATATCGGTATCGGCCAAAGAAAAACCCATATCAGTCGATCTCTAGTTAAAATGATCAATGTTGCAATTTATTAAATTACAATTGATGTGATGTTTTGTAAATTCTCTGGAGTTGTCTCTAAATGCAGGCAGCCTGTTGAATGTGAGTGGCTCGGACCGAATTCTCTCATTGAAAGATTATTCTCACATTTAAATATTACAACAAAGAGGCGAGGCTTATCGGGACCTTATTCTATTTCTAAGCTGTTTTACATGAATTTTTTGTTTTGCAAAACCATCTCTGACTCTGATCATATCAGCTTCAGCTCCATTCAAGTTTAGGACCCTTGACTTAAATGACAAAAACATGTTTTTATTTGACTATTTTTGGCTAAAAAGTTACACAATGCACCTTTAAGCAAGATGTCTAAGGTTTGCACATCTTCACACACATAAAAAACTTCAAGACAGAGATACTTCCATGGTTTTTTATTTGGTTACATCAAAAAACAGGTAAATAATGTACCCAAATAAAAAACTATGTGAGTATCTCTGTCCTGAAGTTTTGAAGATGTGCAACCCTTACAGAATTTCATTAATTGAACCTTTTTTGGGGTTTAGCATTCAACTTTTGAGGACACGCAATCTTCACTACATTTGAATACAACCCTCAGGACAAAAACTGCCACTCATCATACATAGTTTCCCGGACGACACAACTATCCCTTCAAAAAGTCTGACGCTCGTTTCCATTGTCCCAGCCCTATCAGAGAGTATACGAGCACAGAGATGACAGCAGCCCCTGGGTTACAGCATGGGAAGCCCCCTGCGCCCGGTGTGGTGATGGTATGGTCCCCCTCGAGCACAGCGGCATGCAAGCCTTAGCGCGGCCCAGGTCAGCCAGCCCACAGCGCCGCCACGCCCCGTTACCTCCTCCAGTGCGTCCAACAGCAGCCCATTTTGTTTGTAGCGCATATAGGCATTAGTGCCCCGAATCTTCGCGGCGCGGATTCTAGCAAGCCGAGTTTTCTGTTTGGACAGACAGATCTCGGTTTTAGCCTATAGGACGCTTTGTCTGCAGTGTTGGGAAGTAACTGAGCACATGTGGAGAAAATACAAAGCCTGATGGTTGTAGTTACAGTTCTTTTATCGTTTGGTGATGCTTAGAGTGCAGTTGCTTTCATAAAATCAGAGGAATACTTTCAGATATTTTACAGTGCTGTGGCTGGTCAAGTTCTGGTAATATCTGTGAATTAGTCTTTCTCAGTCCTTTAATTCCTTATGGGGAACAGATTTGCTAAAATGAAACAATATTTAAAAATCACAAAGCGGAGAGCAGATTTCAACTGGCTGTGATTTCAAAGCTTCACATAAGAGGTACTGTATTTTCCGGACTATAATGCTGCGTTCACAACCGACAGCTTATTTGCGTCTAAATTCGCCAAAACGCGCGTGAAAATTCGCCGGTTATTTATGCTGTTGACGCCTCAATAAGCTTCTAAGCTGCTCTGACGCGCGTCAAGGCCTTGGTGACAAAAAGACACTTTTAACGCCCCAAAGCGCTTCCAGCTCTCGCTTGTTACAGGCTTTGTTTTGCTCGTAGACAGACCACGTTGAGCGAGAGAAGGAGAGAGAGAGATAGAGGCTTGTTGCATTTATAAAACGGAGCTTACCCGATCACACAACTTTCTCCTCCCCCAGTGTCTTTTTGCTGTATCCGTCCTCCTCAGCTCCTCCCGTTGTACAGCAGCAGGTTTAAACACGGCACCGGGCATTTTTAATACATCCACGTGAGGCGTTGTAAGTCCAGATCATGTCCCGTGTTTGCCGTGTCTCCAGATTTCAAAACAACGAACGGCCAAGTCTTTGAAAAAAGCCCCCAAACAAGCGACCTTTCGTTAAAAAAGTTAATAAAAGACTTCAGTAAACAGTCCTCCTTTCCCTTGGTGTGACACAGGGAAACAGCATGTCACGTGTCACAGTGTGTAGCCTCTGATTGGCTGACGCCGGCTTCCAACGCGTCTGAAGATGGATTTTCCCAACTTCTGCGGCGGCCGCAGCTTCGGGCGAATTTGCGGCCGCCGCAGCTTCCAGCTTCTAATCCGCAAGACGCCGCGTTTTCAGAAGCCAAAACGCGCGTCAACTGACGCCCCAGACGTCAATACGCGCGGAAAATTCGCTTGAACGCTCAAGACGCGGGTTTACATTGACTTAACATTGAAAATAGACGCAAATACGCCAAGACGCTGTCCGGTCTAAACGCAGCATAAGGGAACTTTTTTCACCGTCTGACAGGGAGGCGACTTATACTCAGATGCAGCTTATTTTTTTTTTAAATTTGTTAATAACTATATATATTTTACGGGTTCCGACTTAAGCATTCCCTGCTTTTCAAACTTGAGACAAATGCGATTTCATTTGCTGCTGTTCTATCAGCGAGTGGCGGAGGCGTGACATCCGAGGTGCAGCTATTTGCGTAAGTGCGGATCGCGGAGCTAACATTTATAAAACTGCAGACCTGCAATTTCATGAACCGCACTGACACTCCAACACAGTCTCACTAGATGGCGTACTTTTACCACGACACAAAAACAGCGTATTTTGAGCACGAGATCACAGCTATTTTTAGAACTTATGTTACGCCGTACATTTAGCACGATATGAAAAAGCGTAAAAATGACACGAGATTTCACAGCGTTAAAAAAAAAAGAGTTTTGGTTGCAGCCATGTGGGGACATTTTCTTCAGGTGAAATGGGTAAGTTCAGGCATAAAGTTACTAAAATTGGTAAGATTAGGTCTAGGGCTTGGGGCAGGTTAAGATTAGAATCAGGATTTCATTAATATTCATAAATAAGAACACGTCTTAACAACCACCATTGAAATGAATGGGGACTGTGACACATACTATAATTACGCAAAACAGTCGTGAACTCGTGCTAATCATACTTCATTTACATATTGTGTTATGTCGTGGTAAATGTACACTTTCTTGTGAGATTGGGCTCGACACTCAGGAGAGTGCGTAGGGCTCCATTTAACCAAAATAACAGGACAGAGTGTTGATTCGGTCTGATTTCAAGAGGAGACACTTGTGCGTTTTGATCATGAAAGCTTGAAAGTTTGTCTGGTAAACAACAAAAACAGCGCGGGGAGTAACTTTTTTAGAGGAATGAATGAAGGACTGCTGTTTATGCACAGACTCGAAGAGACAGAAATGGAGTTTGGGCAAAACAGGCAGTGGATTTAGCGGAAAGAGATGTGTGGAACTTGCTGCAGGTAAGAAAACAGCTAGACCTGAATAACGCGATTGCTGAATGACAAATGGACACAATGCTTGTTGCAGATGATTTAGTGATAATATAGAAGCTGATTAATGCAGAGTTTAGTCATGTTTTGATCTGCATCTTGTAGTTTTGCCTCATGTCAACCGCCCTTGGTCTCCGGGCATCTTCGTGTCAGAAAAAACAGGGACAGGAGTTGAATGGAAACTTAAATTTAAATGGATTATGTAAATTAGTTTCCCCTAAAAAGTTTGATATATACTCCGGTGCAACTTATATACGTTTTTTTCCTCTAAAATATGCATTTTGGGGCTTCTTCAACGTATATTCCGGAGCGACGTATAGTCCGGAAAATACTTCAAGTGTTTATAAAAGTCCATATTTTTGGTGCAGTGCTAAATGCTAACAAATAAATTACCTTAAACGTAAAAAACACAATTTAATGAAAGTTCATTCATTAAAATCCAGATTTTAAGATTGAAGCTATACATCTTTGTAGTGTACTGTACTTTCTGAAAGACTTCTATCTTAAAAATAATCACATAACTATTTTTTTTTTTTTTTTTTATCTCATGTCATAATATTTGGAAAGCAGTCTCTGATTTGACCAAGCAACACAATAGAATCCAAAATCCATTATTCGTCTTGTGTAACTACATTTTCTTCTTTCCGTCCTCTTCCCAACACTGTTTTTGTCTGTCACTTTTATTGTCCCTGCCTCCCTCTGGCAGACACAACACTTAGCTGCCAACGACCATGCTAAGTCTACGATTAAGAAATTCTGCTTTAGCAAACACTCTGAGAAAATAAATGCACATATAAAAGCTGCTGACACCAAAGTCTGAAGATCATTTGTTAAGCCATTGTCATTCTTACACTTCTCTCCCACTGAAACACACTCGAGCAAGTTTAGCCCACCCACACAGAGTCAGACAGAATAAAAAACAATACAAGATTAATATTCTGAGAGATAGTGTTTGCCCTGTCATTCTGTTACCAGCGGATAAGACGGCACCAAGGAGAAGGAAAGGCAGATAAAAGAACAGAGAGAACGGGAGAGAGACTTGGGACAGTATACCCTCTGGGCGCGGCGCTTCTCGGCCCGCTGGCTCTGGTGGTAAATGCGGCTGAAGTTGGACACGATGACCGGGACGGGCAGGGCGATGACCAGCACTCCGCTCAGGGAACAGATGGAGCCGAACACTTTCCCCACGATGGTCTTTGGAACCATGTCGCCGTATCTGGAACACAGGGAGGGAAACGGCATTGAAGTGTGAACACGTGACACATTTTGACTTGAGTTTACGGTCTTTTGAAAATCCATCTGGGGACCTCTCACCTTTGCATTTACGTTTTGAGCAATCAGTAGTTCAGACCAATCACAGCACAGCATTACATATCCTGTACCTGATTTTTGCTTCTTTAAAAAATGTATACAAACTCAAATAAATTCTTACATCAGTCCACATCATGTTTTGCTCACTAACGCATTCTGAAACCTCCGAATAGATCACCGCAATGTGTTTTAAACCTTTTTTCACAGCTGTTCGAAGAGAGGCGTGCCGGTATGCTAACGACATTTAGCCACAATGCTAACAACAACAATAAAACAAACGTGGCAGAGCTTAGTGAACAAACAGGACATGATTAGACGCAGACAGGACAGTGCAGACAAATTTCCACCTGGAAAAATATCAGGGGTGGCTCGTCAATAAGGCGACAGGCGCGATGCACCGCCAACAAAAAGGGGAAAACAATGAGCAAGTTGATCAAAACCGATTCAACTGAAGTTGGACACAGGTCATTTGTTTGATTGATTGATTGATTTATTAGACAATATAATATAATTGTGGGCACTGGGCTTTGATAACTGGCAATGTATTGACCATTGCACCCAGAAAGAAATGAGTCAGGAACTAACATTAGCAAGAGATGTGTTATTTTACCTAAAAAAAATAAAATATTTAAGTATTAATTTGTTCCCTAAAACTTCATATACTTTACAGAAATTGATTTCAAGACAAATTGCTTGATTCTAGGATTTGAATCAAACTTTATGCATTTTGACTAACTTACCCTCGATTTATTGTAGAGACAAGGATTATTTTCATTGTTTCAAACTGTTTTGAACTGATTTCAAGACACTGCTTCCTAATTCGAGCTAAATTATTTGCCAATGGGTCAAGAAACACTTGTTTCCCCATTGGCAAATTTTGAAACCAGTGACATATTCTACATTACGTAAGCAAAAATCCTATTCAGTTCAAATCTGGATTAAAATTCTCATTACAAGTGATTTTAGCAAGTCTTTATATACAGTCTTTGCAGTGTGTTCCCCGTCGAGATGAAATTTGGAGGAAGAAAATAACAAAAACAAAATTGACGTTACACCGCGTCTCCTCAGTCCAAACATGTGACTTACTCTCACAAAAAACATAACCCACACTTGATCCAAACTATTTTTAAAGCTCTTAAAATAGCTGCCTCCTGACCTCGGATCATTACTTCAAATGCACAAGTGGCACATTTGAAGTGGGTGAGAAATAAATAGGACTTGTGTGAAGTCTGCGGCTCTGGCCTACTTTCAACATGACATCACGACGCCGCTGCTTCTTTTAAAACGGTTTCATATATAATTACACACCTGCTGGGCCGGGTTAATGCGTTCGTGTTGTTTAGGAGAGCGCTACATCTCCCCGGTGACCTCCGTTAGGCAAACAGCTTGTGAGAGATCCAGCAGGAGCGACACCGCGGCTAAAAGCAGAGGGAGCGGTGTGATCCTCAGTCACCCCTAGGGAAAAAAAGATTCTAACTACTCAGCCACTTTAACGTTTTGTTCTCGCTAAGCTGAATATTGAATGTACGGCTAACCTACATGGCAACGAAACTGAAAGTAACTGTGACAGGTTGGACTGCGCTTTTCAATAAAACATGATCGGATTTAAAGTTTTTCTAAACATTTTTGCTTGTTTTCACTAAATGTGGCTGTTTTGATGAAGTTTAGCCTGAGTTCATGTCCGAGGTAAACAATATGTCATTACAACAGACTGTACACAGACACTTAGACGCACACTCCCTTCATTGGCTCTTATCACAGCTAAAATAGTAAAGTTGCAAACATTTGTCATAACAAATAGTCTCATGTTTTGTGCAGCTTCCAAGAGAGGTAAAAGGAAACATAAAGTAAGCAGCCTTATTTGCTGAGATTAAGCCCTGAATATATCTGCAGACAGTGTTGCCAGAGGGAAAATGTTGAATTATCATACCAGAGCCTCAAAATTATCATATTTAGCTTAAAATTATTGTAAACAACCAAACTGTGTTCTATTTGAGGCCAGGGCAAGAACTCTTTATATGATTCAAAATGATACCAGAAATACGTTTTTGAATATGTATTGATCGTACATGGTACAGGGGGTGAAAATATTGTACGTCTGGCAACACAGGCTCTTGACTGTGGCTCTTCCCACAGCAGCAGACTCATGCATGCAACTGTACAGATGGGGCTTCCTCTCCAGGTTAATATAAACCAGAACAAAACTGGCCTGACTTGTAGCCTAAAGGTGCGCAGTGATGGGCTCACAGATTCACTCCTGTGTGAGTGACAGAGATCTGTACACCATGTCATTCACAGGACAGACTCAGGAAATAGTCATAAAAACAGAACGATGTTCTACACCCTACAAGATATTAGCCAGTCATTAGTTTGTGTCAATCCTTATTGAGTAAAAATGACCAAAAACAATGAACTAACCAAGGTCTGCAGGCAGTGTTTACAGATGTAATTATCACATTTGTATGATAATTTCACCCCCTGTACTATGTACAATCAATAATCACTGTAAAACTACGTATGTAAATGTACGACAGTTTTGAAGCAGGTTTTTTCTTTGTCTTGACTAACTTATTTTTTTTTTCAACCTCCCAATTGAGCAGAACATATTTAAACATTTATTTCTGGATTGATTTAGCATCATCTTAAGAAGTTTTTAAGGTGCCCTTGCCGGAAATAAAAAACAGTTTGCACACTGTCAAGAGCAGGACTTTTTCCACTGACAAAAAACAAGTTGTAGAGTTGAAAACAAAACAAAACAAACAGTTAATACGTGCACTTAAGAATGTACATGCACCAAGGAGCATAAGTGTGCATGTGGAATGTTTTTGGCATCTTCCCAAAAACTAAAATTGTCGCCTTTGCTCTGACTTTTCACATTTGACCATTGAACCCTGCATGTTGAATGGAACTGTAGCAAAACTAGAAAACAGTCACGTCCCACGACCTGTGATGTTAGAAGGGGATTTAAACAGCGAGGAGGCAGCAGAAGTTTTATGGATTGTGTTTTTGTTGTATTTTGTGGTAAACAAGTAGGGCAGAGCAATATCGTCTAAACTTTTATCACAGCATAAAACATTTGGTAACTGTATTGTTGACGATATGCTATATAGCGTTTAGCATTGTTGAAATTATGTGTTTCAGTTCCCCTTTCAAACGTCATGTTTAACTTCTTTTATTATTTGTTATTTAGCCTCTGCAGAGCCTCCATAGTCTACCCATCAGTTACTTTTGTTCAAGGTTTTAGAGAGTGTGGCATCTCGGGCATAGCACTATTTTAACATTAACAATTTCTTCTCTGTAATTTAAATTAAATGAAAAATAAACTGAAGACCAACAACGCCACCCTGGGCCAGCCAGGGAAAATAAAATAAAGATGTAAGACTCACAGGTTCGTTCATTGAAGAGGCATGTTCCAATAATTTATTTAATATTTATTTTGTATATTAGCTTTACCTTACGTTCATGTTTCAGTTTCAACATTAAAAAGTTTGTAAGTTCACATTATGTCATAAATTGTCCATTAAGCATTGTCCATATTATTTTCCGTCTGATGCAACCCATCACGTGTCCCAGTCTGCCCTCCAGAACCACGCTTCTTCTCAGACACATTTCAGACACAGTCATCAGTCAGTCTTAGTCTTACAAGCAAGGAGAACACAAAAGAGGTAAGCTCAAAAGAGTCTAAAACAAAAGGCAAGATGGCAATGGTTCCCTCTGGTTTCCTGCTAGCTTCGGTCCCCTGCAAAGTAAGTTTAGGTTAGGCTAATACATTAAAAATAATTAGGGCGACAGCTAACAGCTAAACGTACCCTCTCGGACGATAGAGCAGCGCCCGGTCAGTAGGCCGATATAGCGCTTGTTTGGTCGCGGTCCAGCCCCCACCTGGACCCAACTCAGACACACACGCCGAGGAGCGAGGCTGCTAGCTGCTTCCCAAGGAGCACAACATGCGGAGGCGCTTGACGCAGGCTCATGTGCCCTATACCACACCGCGGAGCTAGGGAGAGTCTGTGTTAGTCTCCCAATAACAATATTAATTTAAAAACATCACGTAACGCACCGTACCTGCATTTTAGCGGAGGGAGGCGCAGAGAAGCCGACCGGAAGGCTGCAGTTTGTGGGTCAGAGGTCGAACGCTAGGCTGGAGCGGCTTTTATAGCCCTTACGCCCCCTAGAGGTCGCCACGCAAACCCCACCTTACTACATTCACCCCCCCAAAGTGAATCGGCGTCCTCGACGATTAAACTCACACACTCGATAGAGGGTGTCTTATACAACTCCTTATAACACAGAAACGCAAAACGATTTACGAACCGGCTGAAACAGCTACCTCCTCTGAAAACTTTAGACGAGGAGGGCCCTGAAAGCTTCGACTCGACGGTTTGGTTCCTATAAAAGAAAAGACACGCACCCCCAAAGATTTCCAAACCCCTTTACAGCTACGTCCCCCAGGCCCCTGGACTACAATGTAGTGGCAACAGCTGTGCATGAGCACTGTCGATGTGTGAGGAAAGACAAGAGGAACGGCTATACAAGCGGAACCTAACATCTCACAAGGCATCTACCATTACCTGGGTGGGATGAGCCACCCACTAGAGAAGGCCACGGAAATGGCACGGAAAAGGGACAGGATGCCATGACTCACATACTACAGTCTACTCCCTCCTCACCAGTCCTTGCACACTGCCACCTTGCCTTTTAAACAAAACACAAAAACAGGTTATTGCTTTGTACACACGGCACATAATTGACAATCAGCAGTAGATTTTGACTTTAGCATTTTTCTGAATGTTTGCTTAACCATATACCATTTCATATAACCAAATAATTATAAATGCACAAAAATCACACACAAAATGCAAAGAAAACAAAACATTAAAATCACTTCAGAATAACACTGGTAAATGAACTTGATAAATGTCACAAACGCACACTCAAAATGTTGCTTTAAAGTCAATTACTACTAGCCATTATAAAAGTTAGCTTTAGAATGGAACATTTTAAGCCTCCTTCAATGATCCTGCCAACGAAACGCCAGAATGTGGCATCTCGGGCATAGCACTATTTTAACATTAACAATTTCTTCTCTGTAATTTAAATTAAATGAAAAATAAACTGAAGACCAACAACGCCACCCTGGGCCAGCCAGGGAAAATAAAATAAAGATGTAAGACTCACAGGTTCGTTCATTGAAGAGGCATGTTCCAATAATTTATTTAATATTTATTTTGTATATTAGCTTTACCTTACGTTCATGTTTCAGTTTCAACATTAAAAAGTTTGTAAGTTCACATTATGTCATAAATTGTCCATTAAGCATTGTCCATATTATTTTCCGTCTGATGCAACCCATCACGTGTCCCAGTCTGCCCTCCAGAACCACGCTTCTTCTCAGACACATTTCAGACACAGTCATCAGTCAGTCTTAGTCTTACAAGCAAGGAGAACACAAAAGAGGTAAGCTCAAAAAGAGTCTAAAACAAAAGGCAAGATGGCAATGGTTCCCTCTGGTTTCCTGCTAGCTTCGGTCCCCTGCAAAGTAAGTTTGGGTTAGGCTAATACATTAAAAATAATTAGGGCGACAGCTAACAGCTAAACGTACCCTCTCGGACGATAGAGCAGCGCCCGGTCAGTAGGCCGATATAGCGCTTGTTTGGTCGCGGTCCAGCCCCCACCTGGACCCAACTCAGACACACACGCCGAGGAGCGAGGCTGCTAGCTGCTTCCCAAGGAGCACAACATGCGGAGGCGCTTGACGCAGGGTTCATGTGCCCTATACCACACCGCGGAGCTAGGGAGAGTCTGTGTTAGTCTCCCAATAACAATATTAATTTAAAAACATCACGTAACGCACCGTACCTGGCATTTTAGCGGAGGGAGGCGCAGAGAAGCCGACCGGAAGGCTGCAGTTTGTGGGTCAGAGGTCGAACGCTAGGCTGGAGCGGCTTTTATAGCCCTTACGCCCCCTAGAGGTCGCCACGCAAACCCCACCTTACTACAAGAGATCAGATGAAAATTGCCAAGAGTTAAAGAGATGAAGAGTTGCCAAGTCAGCATCTTTGTAGAAACGTTGAGCTTCTTTATTTGGAAAGTTGCTTATGAATTTTGACCGTCAAGAGTTGTGAAACTGAGCAGTTTTTCAATTTTGATCCAGGAAAATATTTCCACTAATGACAAATTGTGCTTGTCACTTATTAATCTCTGAAAATCTGGCAACACTGAGAATTAGTCACAATTTGCCAGGGTGGTAAAATGAGCTGTGGTGCGGGTGCAGTCATATCACGATATTATAATATATAATTCAACTTTTCCATAAGAATATTGTGATATATGATACACGATATGATATTACCCAGCATTAAAACCTAGCACCTCAAGGCAAAATCAATGCTTGAAATACAATGGCCCTCATTTATCAAAGTTGTGTATAAAATGGTGCTAATTTTGGGTGTACACTGAAAATACAAGGGCACAAGGCATTTAAGAAGAGGGGTGTACCTGCCCAGTTTAGGTGTACACAAGGTCTGATCTTGATAAATGCGGCGTATAATGTAATTTGCTTGAAACGCCCTAAAATATTCATGTTTGAGGAGGCTCCACTCAGGATTTTCAGCAGAGATGGACGGAATACGGCACAGAGCTAAAATGTAATAAAAGTAAGAATTAACATTGTTTTGGCTCATTGGAAAACACACAAAATATTGGACTTAGGTAGTTTGGAGTCGAACCAGAAAGAGGCGCGAGGAGGACGGACTGCCAAACCAGACTTTGAGATTTTCTCCACACTCTGTCAGTGCAGCGGGCACAAAGACCACACAGGATAGCAGCTTGAATCTGTCCGGACTGGTCCACTGCCTGCTTGAGCTCATCATTTTTCAGAATTGATCAGTGCAATGACTGAACACTTTGGTGAACATCGGAACCAGGCATGTGTTCCGATGTACCGGGCGTATGCAGCCTACATGAGTGTATGAGAGCGCATGTAGGCTGCATATGCCCTGTGTGTCTTTAAATGACACCATCAACCTGTCAAGGGACTACAGATGGAAACTAGCCAATGGCTAAATCTGGCATATTACATATGTATATATGTTCATTAATGTGCACTGTCCTTTCTAAATAAATAAATAAATAAATAAAATAAATACCAGTGCACAAGTAGTACGGCACCACTCACATAACCGAAACCATTCAGATCATTGCCTGACTAACCCAGACCAAAGTCGGCTGCTTTATAGTCACTTTCCCCAGAATTAGCACATGGAGCTTGGCTGCAGGATCAGAACCGGACTGGACTGGACCGGGTTAGGACTTTTTGACACGCTTTGGTGAATCTACTTTTAGTTCTGCTGTGACCTGTAGCCTGTATGTGTTTACCTAAAGCATAATTTTGCTGATTAATGCTTAATTTGGAATGTGTTTTACAATGTGGAAAGGTGCAACCTCAACAAAGAACATTTAATAATTTTCTACTGGCTGCAGTTTATGCTGATTTAGAATAATTTCACTGCAATATTTCTCTAATGTAGATTAAGGGCAAGTCAAAAGTAGTTTTCCAGTGCTTTTTAGCGCTTGTTTGAAATTGGTCTTACCATTTACACAACCTCTTGAGTTGGTGCAGGCTTTTTTTACTGTACGCTCTATGTCAATGTTGATAAATCCCTATGAGTCCTTCGTTTTGATCGTACACCACATGTACACCCAATTTCGCCATACGTAACATTGATAGATGAGGGCCAACGAGCGTAAAACAGTCTCTTTAAACGGTGGAGTATGTAAAATGCTGGCTGATTAATAGTCGTACATATCAGTGTCAGGTGAGGCTGAATCATGTCCATTAAAAAGACGAATGTGTGCGTCTCTGAGCACAAAGCAGCCGCGCTCACTACACGCCCGCACTCACAAAGCACGGCGCTGACATTTTACTGCCACAACAAGTGCCAATTATCATTTTACATTAAGATATAATTAGCATTAGCGCTCCTCCAAGGGCTCCGGCGGCACAGAGCGCTCCGTGTTTGTGTGTTTGGTATGAAACAGGAGGAAGATGAGTGATGCGTACGGCACACAGAGCGATGTGTACGGCCTGTAGAGCAGCACACCGCGGGCTGCAGGTGGGGAGATGGATGATCGGGGACTTTAATGCGTAAATGACCTGAGAAGACCATTAGCGCCGGAGAGGAAGATGAATGCAGGTAGAAAGGGACATCAACACTGCTCAGTGGCTGTGACAGCGACGCGTCTCTCAGCTCATGCAGAGTAATGTGGATGTATGGCTCCACGCGAGG
Source organism: Mugilogobius chulae (assembly GCA_038363315.1). Taxonomy (NCBI): domain Eukaryota; kingdom Metazoa; phylum Chordata; class Actinopteri; order Gobiiformes; family Gobiidae; genus Mugilogobius; species Mugilogobius chulae. Next base: position 2,861,920 of record CM076411.1, read on the forward strand.
CTGGCCGTTTCATAAATGAAGTTGTCTAATGCCCGCGGCCGTCTGCTGGAGTCATTAGCCCGGCCGCTTTCTGTTACGCTGGGTCAGACTCCGGCCCGGCCTCAGAGATGTAAAAGCGGACGTTTTAATATCACGCCCGATGAGCTACACGAGTTTGCGTTCGAGCGCGGTGATGTCATTACTTTCACACTTCATTACAGGTCAGCTCGTTTTCCTATGTAATCAGCAGCAGGTGTCAATTCGAGATCCGGGATGGGATGTTGAAAGCCTATTAAGTAATGCATAGGGAAAGTGATTGGACCATGTGTCATCGTCCGGCCAATATCCCGTATCAAATATGTATCTACCTCTGCTTCGCCCAAATGTGCAAGTTTAATGTCTAATGGGAAAAAACTTTGCATATTTGAGTAGTTCCTCTGTGTGCACAAGCTCAGGGAAAAGTCAGAGAAGAGTTTGGACTCGGTTGGACAAGGAAGACGTCCAGCAAGAAAAAAAGAGATGTGTAACTGTCAATAAAGACCTCTCATCCTTGAATGAATGAATAAATGAATCTCCTGTTGACAAAAAGTCCCCAATCTCCAATTCAAAAATAAAGAAATACCAATCTTCAAAAAAAAAAAAAAAAAAAAAAAAATCCAATACAAAGTTACAATTAAAATTCCCTCCCAAAATTTTGTTTTTAAATAAAATAAAGTAAAATTATTAATAAAAAAAAAGAAGAACACTTTTGAATATAACAGCAAAAACCAAACTCTAAATAATTCGGAGTGAAAAAAAAAAAAAAAAAAAAATGCAATAAAATCTGCAAAAACTAACAACAATAACAAAAAAAAAAAAAAAAGAATAAAAAAACTTGTAAAATTGAAATAAAGGAAAACACATCAATAGAAGTTCGAAAAACTTATACAAAATGCAAAAATTATGAAATAAAAGTCACAAAAAAAAAAAGTCAATAAAACTGTAAAAATAAATAAATAAATAATAATAAAACTTAATACAAAACAGCAAAAATACAAACAAAATTCCGATTAAAAACAAAAAGACAATAAAATACACTATAAATAAACAATAAAAACTCCATAAAAAAAAACACACACAACGCAAAACTACAATAAAGTTTAATAAAACTCTAATAAAAACAATAAAAATAATAATAAAAACAAACAAACAAAAAAAAACAACTTTCCTCTGTTGACAAAAACGTCCACACTTCTGGTAATTTTTTTTCTCAGAGTGTGTCTTGTCAACTCACAACACACTGTCCAACCAAATCAGTTTATCTGCATGAAATCAAACCTTTCTCACATTAATAATAATTTCTTGTACGTGCACTATGCCTGTCCCTGATTGGCTAGTTCAACCACACCCATTAAAACTCTGCAGATGAACACGGTAGACAGACCATATATTAGAATTATATTGATAAGCTTTTCTACATCCACACATTTACTGTACACATTACAAGATGAATCAAAAAAAAAAAAAAAGCTGTAACTACTATCTAAGCAGATCCGTCGGGAATATGATCGGGGACACTGCCTCCTCTGAGACACGTTTTTATTGAATTACTCACAGCCTCATCTTTATGAGATATCGTCTGTCACACGCAATAAAAGACTCATCAAACACACACTGAATAATAATAATAATCCATGATACATAATAATAATAAGGGGTGCACAGTGGCAGAGTGGTTACAGCTCTGGTTTCCCAGCACTGGAAAAGTCCCCTTTAGTGAATGATTGAGAACGTGAATAATGAATGTCTATCTCCGCATGTTAACACTGTAATGAGTTGGTCACTGTCCAGGTTGTTCCTCCACCTAAGGCCCAAAGTCACTTTTATAGGCTTCAGTGCAAAGTTGATATTTCTGTTCTTATTGGACATTTGTCTGATAATTAAGCTTTAAATATTAATGGTGCGTTCAGACCAGACAGCATGTTTGCGTTTTTGCGTCAATGTAAACCCGGATCTTGAGTCAAGCGTATTGGCGTCTGGGGCGTCTGTTGATGTGAAAGCTCAAACCTGCCGCGGACGCAACTTTGCACGAAGTTGCGGCAAATGCAGGAGTTGTGAAAATCCATCTTCAGACGCGTTAGAAGTTGGCATCAGCCAATCAGAGAATCCTGTGACACGTGACATTGTTCCCCTGTCACACCAAGGGGAAAGGATGACTGTTTAATGAAGTCTTTTAATAACTTTTTAAACAAAAGGTCGCTTGTTTGAGACTTTTTTTCAAAGACTTGCTTTAAAAATCTGGAGACACGACAAAACAAACAACATGGGACATGATCTGGACTGACAACGCCTCACGTGGATCTATTAAAAATGCTCGTTGCCGTGTTTAAACCACTGCTGTACGACGTGACACTGGAGGAGGCCAGAGACAGCAAAAGAACACTGTCTGGAGGAGGTGTGTGAACCTCTATCTCTCTCCCTCTTTCTTTGTCTCTCTCAACATAATCTGTCTACGTAAAAAAACAAAGAATGCAAACAAGCGGGAGCTCGAAGAAGTGCGTTGGGGCGTTTAAAGTGTCTTTTTGTCCCCCAACGCTTCGACGCGCATTGGGGCATTTTTTTGTTCGGCTGCAAATTTTGATGCAAATACGCTGTCCGGTGTGAACGCAGCATAACACATTTATGAGGGATTGAATTATTATCATTTAAACACTGGAACTGAGACAACAGAAAGAAACACATTTGTCAAGTCCAGCCTGAATCTAAACGCAATAAAAAGAGGGGAAAAAATATATAGCCCTGCTGTACTTGCCTGGGATCCAGAACCCACACTTCATCAAACTGCGAAGAGTAGGTCTGGTCGCCACGCCCTCCGCCTGCATTTCAGATCAAATCCACATCGTACCGTCCAATCAGATTAGTTTATTTGCGTGATGCAGATAAAACAAAGGAGCTGATTGGTCGTCTGTCATTTAGACCAAAATCTAACTTCACTCACCTCACATTAAAGTCGTTTTTTGCTTCGCTCATTGATTCTGCAGAAATCCGCGATGTTTTTCAGTTCCACTTGATATTTTTTTCATGTATTTTTTTCGTCGGGAGCAGTTATGTTGGTTTTTACATGGCGGAAGATGCGTGTCTCTGATTGGCTGATTAATCTATCAATCGCGCCTACAGAAATCCGAAAGAGGGACAAGACGGCCAGACAATATATTTTTAATATATCGTCTGAATTTTCCAGGCAAATGCTGTACAAGGTGTGCCTCCACCTAAGGCCCAAAGTCCCTGTGATAAGCTCCAGTCATCTGTGGCCGCTAATGCCAACAAGTTGATGCAAATGAATGAATGAAGGAATGCCAATACCAAGGGTTATTTATTTTTTTGCGACCGAGGGAAAGACATCACGACAGCAAAGTCTTACCATGCAGCAGCAGCAGCAGCAGCATGTATTAGCTTCCTCCCAGGCTGCAGCGTCTTTTCAAAGCACAAGTGAAGAAAAAAAAAAGGGAGGCAGAGCAAAGCGAGCTCTGGAGAAATGCACTAACAGTGATGGATTGTTCATAAGGGAAAGGCTGAGATACACAGGGCCCCGAATCAAGCCGCAACTCGGAATTAACAGCCGTCCCGCAGATTAAAGCCATGTTCCTTCCCTTTGTTCTTGTTGTTCGGCGGAGCAGGTATACCCGGGTCTTTTTTTTTTTTCACCTGACACAGGGGAGACGCAAAGATGGATGGCCAGATTTGTATCCGCCCCACAGAGGAGGAAAAGACACGTCGGAATGACTGAGTATCAATTCTAAGCCACAATCCTACACGGCTTCACTTCAAACAGCGGCAAGTGTTAAATGGGGCTGGAGTCGGGTGACGTGAAGCTGCAGCGGGACTGAGACCACCGGGCGAGGAGAGGAGGAGGAAATGCTGGGGGAAATGGTAAAAAAGACTAAGAAAAAATAAAAGGTAAAGTTTATTGGAATATGTGAACAAATCTCTCAATTACATTTCTTTTTAGTCTGATAGTAAAGGTTTCTTCCAGTTTAAGTCCTGGTCTAGTTCTGGTTCAGTCCTGGTTTAGCCTAGTTTTAGTCCTGGTCTAATCCCAGTTTTAGGGACTAGACTGATAGTCCTAGTTTAGTTCAGTTTTAGTCCTGCAAGTTCTGGTTTAGATCAGTTTCAGTCCTGTTTTAGTTTTGGTCTAGCCCTGGTTTAGTCCAGGTCTAGTTCTGGTGTAGACCAGTTTTTAGTCCTGGTTTACATCCTGGTCTTGTCCTGTTTTTTTCAGTTGCAGTTCTGGTCTAGTCCCAGTTTTGGGACTAGACTGATAGTCCTTGTTTAGTCCAGTTTTAGTCCTGATTCTGTTCAGTTTTAGTCCAGCTCTAGTTCTATTTTAATCCAGTTTCAGTTTTTGTCTGGTTTTGGTTTAGTCCGGGTCTAGTCCTGTTTTTTCTTCCAGTTTTAGTCCAGGTTTAGTCTTGTTTTAGTTTTGGTTTAGTTCTGTTTCAGTTCAGTTTTATTCGTGGTTTAGTCCAGTTTTAGTCCCAGTTTATTCCAGTTTTAGTCCAGGTCTAGTCCTGTTTTTTTCCAGATTTAGTCCTGGTCTAGTTCTAGTTTTAGTCCTGATTTAGTCCGGTTTTAGTCTTACTCTAGCTCTGGTTTGGTCCAGTTTTAACTCTGTTCTAGCCCTTGTTTAGTTCAGTTTTAGTCCAGGTCTAGTTCTGCTTTAGTCCACACTTAGTCCTGTTTTATAGTTTCAGTCTAGTTTAAATCCTAGTCTAGTCCTGGTTTAGTCCTGGTTTAGTTTGATAAATCCATTACACTGACCAAAGTAAATAGTTTTAGTGTCCGTGATATAAAATGTCGATAAAGGTAAAGAAAACATAATATTATTAAACGTTCTTTTCCATCTTATTGAACTGACCTGAGCTAAACTGGTCTAAAACAAGTCCAACTAGACACACTACATGTTAGAAAGAATAAACCAAAAACAGAGAGAGAGAGAAGAGGTGTGAAGCAGGCCCACTACAGCCGACAAAGGAGAGCAAATGTCACGGCAAAGAGAATGTTTGAATTGTTGCCTGTTCCAGATAATAGAGCAATCAAACATTCATGAGCCTCAGACAGAGACGGGACGGTGACCTTAAAGAGGATCTGGGCTCGCTTCTGACCTCCAGGTTTAGCTCTGCTCTTAACCTCAAACATGAATCATAATCATCCAAAGGGAATTTTTGTGTTTTTAATGGAAAATACTCATTATACATATCTACAAATACCAATAAAGTGCTTAAGTTTCTAAAGTTAGTATTTTGTTTTTTTCATTGTCTGCTGCCTTATGAACATGTTGCTTATGAATTACCAATTTTCCTTTATGAATTGTTTTGCTTGTCCATTGAGAACATTCTGGAGGTCTGTATTTACACAGGTTCTTTTGTTCAATCACAGTCATAACGCGTCTTCTTAATTATTACTTATTTAACAGTTGTAACTATTATGTAAACCCTGTCTGAAACATTTGTTACTGTGCCTCTACACCTACACACATGGACAATAGAGTTGGTAGAACTCTGCTAATGAAAGCAAAACTCACACTGGTCACTGAAATGATTGGGATTTGCAAAAATGCATGTTGACAAGCCACAAGCTTCTGGACAGATGAGACAAAACTGAAACCGTTTGGTAAGGCACACCAATGTTCATAGACACAAACATCAAGCAAACCAAGAAAAGAACACAGAGATGGCAAAAGTACTGATGTTCACTACTTAAGTAAAAGTACAGTTACTTGTCTAATAAGTACGTAAGTCCAGAACTGCCAGTGTGGAGTAAACATTTTTCATCAATATTCTCGTTATTACGACTTTTTATTTACGTTCAAACGACTTTTTTTTACGTTCAAACGACTTTTTTTTACGTTCAAACGAGAATATAATATCGTTATAACGACTTTTTATTTACGTTAAAACGAAAATATATTCTCGTTAAAACGACTTTTAATGAAAAATAGACAGCCCTTCCCACGATGCTCCGTTTATTAATCATCACACAGATTAAACAGGATTCTTCCAGTGTTACTGCTACATATAAGATCTCATGGCTCCTCTTTATAAATACGTGCACATCGCTTTGATATAAAATACTTTCGTCTTTCCTCATTTCTCCGCTGCCCTTTCTCATCTCTCTCTCTCTCTCTCTCCCCCGTCTCTTCGCAAAGGCCTAAATTCTCGATCGTCTCTGATTGGCCAGCGCCTCGTCTTTTTAACTTATTCAGAACTCTGGTCCGGAGGTCCGGAGCAGGTTATGAGTTTGTCTCATGTTACCATAGAGATCTGCCCCGATAGGAAGTGATCCAGTTTCGTAGGACCAGACCAGGTTTAACCCAGAACTGACCTCGCTAAACCCCAAATCTAGCTTCGTAGTACAGGGCTCTGAGCCATCCAGCTTGTGGCGCATCATGGGAAGAGCAGTCTGTTTATCATAAAAAAAAGTCGTTCGAACGAGAATATATTTTCGTTTTAACGTAAATTTAAAGTCGTTATAACGACATTATATTCTCGTTTGAACGTAAAAAAAAGTCGTTTGAACTTAAATATAAAGTCGTTATAACGAGAAAAGCTGGAAAAAATGTTTACTCCACACTGGCAGTTCTGGACTTCCGTAAATAAATGACTGGTAAGAGTGAAAGTCCTGCTGAAACTCCTTTACTTGAGTAAAAGTACAAAATAAAACATTGTGAATTTACTTAAGTAACAAAGTAAAAACAATGTTGGTGTGTATAGTAATGATTTTATGTTGAATGGAATTTTATCAATCTGAATTTCATGTGACAAATAATGCATGCCAACGCAATTCTTTTCCTCACATAAACAACTGATAAATAAATACAAAGGTGTTTAACTACACCATCCATATTTCTGGAAGAGAAATATCATTTCCAAATGCAGCTTAAAGAGGAGAACAAATGAATTTGTTGATTTAAAAAAAATGTAGGAAGTAAAAGTACAGATATTTCTGAAAATGTAAGAAGTAAAAGTAAAAAGTTACCAGAATTTGTAATACTCAAGTACAGATACTAAAAAAAAAATAAAAAAAAACTATACATTACAATACTTGAATAAAAAGACTTTTCACCTCTGCTCATTTATGTCTTGTTCTTCTAAACACATTTGTTCTTAAAGGCGGAGAGGCTGATTTTCACACTGCAAACACAATTTAGGTTTAAATTTGACAGCTTCTTTTCATAAACACATGATTAATATCAACATGTTTTCATTTTGATTGCAATTATGGCTTAAAAAACACTTCTTACAAACAGTAAAGTGAAACTGGTGTGGACCACCCAAGCACAGCCAATCAGAGCGCAGCATTCAGCTCCTGGTTAGAACTAAAATTCTTTATTATTCACTTCAGACAATACTCACTGGTCTCGCGCCACCATCTTTGATCACCAGGGCTTGTGTTTGCCATATAAGGAAATAGCTTCCTTAATGCATTATTCATTTTTATGTAAATAAAAATGAGGTAGCTGGAGAACAAGGTAACTCCACCTTGTTCGTAGCTGGCGTTTGGTGAATTTGGCGTAAAGGCTGTTATGAACTCGTCATGAATCTGACACAGTTTTCTCAGCAGCTTCTTAAAGTGGAAGTTACACACTTGTGTGTTCTCTGTTTAGAACAGTGTTTCCCAATCAGGGGTATGTGCATCCTTGGGGGTACGCGAGCCTTCAGGGGTACTTGGAATGATTTCAGATTTTAATATAAGATATATATATATTTTTTAAAATTAATATAAAAATGTTATTTGTGGAGGTTTTTAAATGGTCTATTTATATGACCTTTTGAAACTAATTTAGAGCAGGGGGCCATAAAAGTCACTTAAAATGTTGCATTTGACATAATTTTTATAAATCACAACACTTTAATAAGGCATTTAACATTCATTTTAGGTTTCAAAGCATCAACATGTTTGGGTTTTTTAACTATGATAGAAGAATTGCTCAAATTTTACATAAAGATCTATACTATTTGGAATTTGGGCGAATCTAGCAGCAAGTATGAGGGGCAAAACAATTTGGTCCAAGGGCCGGATTTGGCCCCCGGGCTGCAGTTTGGACATGCCTGACCTAAAAGCACAATTTAGGGGGTACTCGATGTGTGGGACAAAATTTAGGGGGTACTTTGAACCACTGGTTTAGAACACTAAAGAACACTCATATACAGTACATATGAGGCCACAGTGAAACATGAAGGCTTGTTTATGTTCTGTGCAACATTTTATAGAGTCCACAAAAAATCTTACACATTGCACCTTTAATATGATTTTTTTTCTTCTAACATAAGTACACAGTAAACTCAAATGCCTGTGACGGCGCTCTGTAAATGTAAAGTGTGTGGTGAAGAGGCAGCAGAGAGGAGGAAAAAAAAAGAGAGAAAACCTTTTGTTAGATGCCATTTCGCTCCAAAATGAGAAATGTCAAGAGGAATGAGTGGAAAGGGCCGCTCTGTTTTGATAAATGGACTGATGAGATTGTTGCCATATACAAAACACTCAAACCAGTCTGGAAAAAAATGACATAAAAACACAAGCAGCTGTTGAACAAGGGAAAATAAAAGAGACATTTACTACAGTGTGAAATCATTTGGTGAACCTAAGCTAGATGTTGTTTGTGGCCAATGGAATAAATAAAGGAAAGAAAAAGCTCAAATATAAACAAGGAATCAAGAATGAACTATAGAGAAAACTGTGTCAGTGTGCTAACGGCAAGTAGCCACACAACATGTAAACTTGTGTAGATTTTGGTGAACAAATAAGACATTAGACGTAGACAGAAACCTGTGGACAAATTTTCATGTGAATAGACAAATTAACAAAGTATCTGTGCTGGGGAGACATTGATTGTATGTCATTTTATTGTAAGAAATCAACGACACAGAGTATAGAGGACTAACACAGGACTTTGTGAACTAGTGTCAGCAGAACCACCTTCTCATCAACGCTGGGAAGACCAAGGAGATGGTGATGGACTTCCGTAGACGTCATTCCATTGGATCGCCACCAGTGAACATCCAAAGAAGGGACATTGAGAGAGTGGACTCATACAAGTGTAACCAGTGTAAATCCACAATAGGGACCAGATTGAAGAAGTGTGTGGTGGTGAAGGGATAAACTCACCCCCTCAGGTATAAGAACCCACAAACAAATTGAGCCAAGGGGAGCGTTCCCTTTGGCTCAATGAGTTTGTCGGCGGGAGACCCGGGTTCAACTCCCTCTCAGAGCATGTGCAAGACCTTACCGGTCACACAAGTACCTGGGTGTTCATCTGAACAATAAACTGGACTGGACTCACAACACCGTAGAGCTGTAGTTCTTAATTGTTTAGTCGATTAATTGGTTTTTGCAGAGTTGTCTAAAATTTCCAATTCGATTTTAATACTAATGAATAAACTTGATTCTCGATGCCACAATGAGAACTAGAATGCATTTAAGAAAGTCAGATGTTTATACAATGGAATGACATTTTCAACACAAAATCCAAGTTTATGATCAAACATTTAGTTCAAACCAGTTTTGATGAAACTCAAGATTATTTTAAACTTTTTTTTCTCAATGCAGATTTTATTCAATTTTTTGTCCTGTTAATGTTTTCTGTATTTGTTCAAAAGAGTATCTATTTTTGACTCCAGTTTTAGCGTTGATTTGCAATATTTTTGACAATTTTTTTAGGTTCAGAGTCTTTGCCAGTCTTTTTAGTCAATTAATCGGTCGATGGGACATGTTTTTAGTCGACCAAGCATTTCTTTGGTCGACTACAGCCCTACAACACTGATGCTGTCTACAGGAAGGGCCAGAGCTCTGGAGAGCAGCTTCAGTGACTGATTGACCCTGGCTGTATGAAGGAAAGGTTCCGCAGGTCCTTCATTCCTGCCGCTGTCAGACATCATCACATTTAATCTTGTGCAATATTGTGTTACCATGGAAACATCTCTGGTACAACTCACTCCTGTCACTTGATCTGTTATCATTTATTTACCTCTATTGACACTTTTGTCGAATGCTGCTCTGTATTTATTCACTGATTATTTATTCTGTTCATATGCTGCAGTTCATAATCACAGTCATATTGTACATAATACTTTATACTGATGCCACTTATCTGTCCTGTCTCTGCACTGTAACATAGTAAACACTGATTGCAAATAAGAGTTTTTAAACTATTATAGCTTTATATTTTTTTGCTAAATCTATTTTAAAAATATCTTGTTTGATTTCATGTTTCTATTTCCCTGCTTTTCTTAAAATGGGGATCGGCCCTAGCTCTCCAGGCCCAATGTTCCCCGGACCCGATGTTTTCCCGTTCTATGGATGGGGATACAACGCACCACATCGGGTCCTTGTTTAAGAAAAAGATCTGCTGTTCCCCGGGTCCTCAAATCCTCCTCTTTTATGAGCCTGAGCCATCCCCCATTCAACAGTGAAGCATATCAAACAAGCTTTTTTTTGCCAAAATCAGGCCCAAGTCAATACAACCGGCCCCTTCGTAAAACGAACCCCAGAGAACGAATGAACACATTCATCAATATAATTTATCATGCTGTCAGTGCCACTTTTGCCAATGACTGGCGAGCAACAATGTCTCCATTTACGAGTGACAGTCACATATGCAGTGAGCCTTATAAGCTGAGGACTGTCAATCTCACGTTGTGTTCATGTGTCCATCGAGCCCAGGGGAACATCAGGCCTTAAAATGTTGCAACACTGGAATTTTTCCATAATGGGAAAAATAAAAGATATCTTATTTAGAAAAGGACATTATCACAAAAGTGTCTCGTCAAACGCTGAAATCTAGACATTTCAAATGTCTATAAAAAGTGAACAGATTAATGTAGAATAACAATTCTTTCAAAAATGAAAGTAGACACTTGTAGATCTCATTTGATGTACAACATATCATGATTCCAGTTGCACAAAGTTTTTTTTTGTGGAGTTGTGAAAATTGTTTAAAATGAGCAAAAAGGCCTGGCAGGGAAGGAGGGTCGAAGCGAGAGAAAGAGTTAATAAAACCCTTTTCCTAATCTTAACTAACTCCAAGCCCCAGAACTAAACCTACCTATTTTTAACATGTTTCCAAATATTTCAAACAGACTTTTTTTTTAATTTCCCCAAATATTTCATCTCTACATCACACCACTCCCCCTCCCTTCTCTCAGACTTTAACAAAAGCACCAATCATCCCACTTGAACGACAAACCCTCTTTACTGCATCACAAAACCCTTCTCTTCTTCAACGACTTCTCATCTTCTTTTCAGTTTTACATTTCCGTCCCGCATCTCCAAACGCTACAGAATCAACAACGCGCAGTCACTTTGACGAAGCGACGGCGGTGTGTAGAGGGGGAAAAAAAAAAAAGAAAAAAGCTTGTAATTTGACATCTAGTTAAAGCAATCCTCCTTCCTGAAAAAGCAATCTTGTTCCTTGATTGTCTTCCAGAACTCTGTGTGTGAAATCTGACTGCCATCTGGTAAGCGTGAAGAGAAGAGAGAGAGAGAGAGGAACAAACACGGGCATATCTGGATGACTTCGCACATACGTCATTTGTTTTTCTGCTCGCGGTCGGAGGCCAGGGCTGTGTGTGGGTACATCCGAGCACTGTTTCATTAGGGCTGTGTCTAATATCATTCTTCACGTTATTAGGGCCTATGCGTTCTTCTCTGAACACATGCATACTTGGTTTCATGGAATACGCGTTATTTCCGATTTGTGAGACTAGATATGTGTTATCAGGACAAACTGAGGTCCAAATTGATTTGACTAAAAGTAAATTGTCTTTTTTAATAATGAAACAAAGGTTATTGTTACTATTACATTTGCTACAATCGGGCTATTAAGATTAGAGTTGGCAGAAGTAAGAAATTTTCTGACACGTCTAAAAATGTAGCATCTGGATTTAGCGTCTTTTAAAAGAAAGGGGGGGGGTCTGGGTGCCCTCCCCCAAAAGAATTTTTAAAAATTCAATGCAATGTCCTTAAAAATAAAAAATAAAATAAAATATGGGCCCCCCATAGAGACCAGATTTAGGGGTCAATGTCCCAGGTGCCCTCCTTAGCTCCGCCCCTGTAAAACAGGACTTTATGAGTGTCAGTCAGACTGACTCAATCTAAGAAAACTGTCCTGTGTGATCAGATTAGAGATCACACAGGTACACACAAGTTTTTCTTTGGCCGATGTTTAAACATTTTGTCACCTGTTGCCAATATTATTGGCTGATTTTCAAGGCCAATTTATGGGGCTAATATTTCTTATTTTAGTTTTAAAAGCAAAGCTGGGGTGAGTTAGCATAACCAAAAAAATCTTCAACCTAAACTATAACTCACCATGGAACATGTGCATCACACTATGTAATGACGCTCAATTGTATTTGGCCCAAGAAACAAACATTTTATAGCGTTGTATTGTCCATATTGACAAACAAACAAACAAGCACTTTTTAAAGCTTGTGCTGCAACCAAAGTCATGGGACTAGAATAAAACCTACAGACATGTTGTTGCTAAACTCAAAATTGCAGACTCACTGTGAGTGTGGCTTCATCACAGAGGAAAAGCCCAAACAACTGCCTCATTATATATGGGTCACAATTGAGGCTGATAGCCGATATGACTGATATACAATAATAATTTTTTTTTAAATCTAAGAATTGGCCCCAAAATATTGGCCGGCCAATATATCTGTCTATCTCTAGATCAGAGCAGAGAAAACACTGCTGAACAAACTTTACTCAGGTCTGAACTTCTGCTTAATGTCACATTTGTGTAAAAGTTGTAAATAGAACTTTGAAGATTTCCATGCTGCGCTGTTTCACACAATTTGTGCCGCTGCTATTTTCGCGAGTTTTATTTCATTGTATATTTTGGATCTTTTCTCTGTGGATATGAGGCGGATTTACACAAAGTATGATCAATATGAAGCTCCAATTTCACAGAATGTCACTGGGAGTTCAAAAGAAACTGTCTGGTGTCTGCTTTAATACTGACTGTTGCACACTTCTCAAGGGAGAGAGCGGAAAACAGGTTTGTGGCGAGCCCATTTTAAAGGGCAACATAGTAAAATGTTAATGACACCACAGTGGTCAGTTTTGCGTTTTTCCACTGTTGCGCCCTGCTTATGCTTCGATGAAACACATAGTTCATGAAAGACGACCACACACACACAGAGATCTGTGGGGTTCCAACGTTTTTTCATGGCTTTCGTGTCTATACCACGCCATGACAAATTGCATGTCAGGCCCATTTTTTTGGAGTGGTATAGACACGAGATTTGGTTGAAGACAAACGGAAGGTTTTATTTGAGGTGAACGATTAAGTTTAGGTCTGAAGTTACAAAAAATGTTAAGTTTAGGTCTGCGTTAAGGTTATGGGCTAGGTTTGTGTTAGTATTCATGAAGAATAACACATCTTTACATCCACCATAGAAATGAACTGGGGCAACAACATGTGAAATACACACACCAAAAACAGAAATTGGGTTCATATGACACGATGTTTCAAATCGCCTGGTAGAGACACGCATTTCTTTGAGAACCAGCTGGGGGATCACACGTCTAAAAAAGGTCTAAAACGGACCTCAATACTGCGTACAGCTATGGATGTTATACTTATAGTGTTGTCTGAATTTAAGACACTCAAAAACTCCCACAATGCATCTGGAAAAGTTGTAAGTGTTGGTCACTACTTTGGTCAAATAAACCACTATTCAAATCGAGAAAAAAAGTGTACATTGTCAGTGAGGTTGGGTGATCTGGCAAAACATATAGTCCTGATTTGTTTTTCCTCATATTGATCATGTCTGTTTTTCTTACGAGAGATGATGCATGTTCCTGATTGGTTGATCCATCTGTCAATCATGCTCACTGAATCTCGAAAGAAAAAAACAGTGACAGAAGAATATTGACTCGATGTTTCAGGCACAATCAACTGATTGCTCCAAACCACATTTTACTAAGAAATTGGTTGTCTAAGAATTTTTGGATTGCCCTACTGTTTTTGTTGCTATGACCAACATTTTTTTTACACTTTTAACTTTAAATACAAGACTTTTTCCAATTCACCCGTGTCTCTCTTTAAAACTCGTCTTGTTACTGTGGGATTTGCCGATTAAACATTGCACTAATGCACTTTACCCACAAAGTAGCCAAAAGGGATACATCTAAATGCTCACACTCTGACCTTCTGTAGTAATTCCAGCTTGTAATTGAAGAGCGCTCCTTCCGCATTTGGCTCTAGACTTGAGCGAGAGTCTCTTGAGTGGAACAGGTTGGAGTTTCAAATGTAATCACAAAGGTCTAAAGAGGAGTGGCGGGCCTGTCTCGCTCACTCACATGCCACTTGTGATTACGGCCAACAGCTTAGCACCGCTCATGACTGGATCCGAGAGGGTTTGTAATGGAGCTTAGAGCTGAGGATGCTATCTTCATGGTGCTCAACCTCCTGCAACGGTCAAAAGAGCTTCGGCTTCCGAACACACTTCATCGGTTTTCACAGTAATGGGAAAAATAACTGGTATGATCATTAGGAGTGGCTCTATATCAGTTCTACCAGTCGATTTTTCCTATTGTTGGTTGTTTGGCATCAATATCTTGGGTTTTGACATTCCCAGTTTGTCCTTTTAGCATCACATTTATCTTTTTAGTTTCAGTTTGTAATTTTTGTGTAGTTAGGAAAGCTTTAAATCTTTGGTAATTTCTCAGTCAGTGGAAGTAAACAGCAGCTTATTGTATCTATATTCTTATTAAGCGGATCATTTTGTACCATCTTGTTCGATGAAAATGGACCCTGCTGAAATATGGACTTTCATAAACATGATCTGAACATGATTCAAACATAATAGCAGTTTATTGAAAAGCCATGTTATTTAGCAACTTCAAATTGTTCTTTTGAGGCTTAAAAACATCAAAACTTATTGGCCCCGATCTTGCCCCTTTAAGACTTCCCGCTTAGACCGGTTAAGACAGTTATTCTCTGTTGGCCTCTAGTGCGCTCTCTCCAAGAGCTACGCCGTGAGTGCAGCAGGTGTGGTGCCCACCAGATGTGTGGGGTACAATTTCATTCAGTGAACGGCCTAGACGTGTCATGTCTGTGACACGTAAGCAGTGCATTAATATCACAGCAAAAGTTACTACAAGAGCTTCAGTTTGGGAAAAAGTGTAATAATAGAAATGTATTTGGTAAAAGTCTATTCAAATGACAAACTTTAACAACTTTGTCTAAAAAAATGTATTTTCTTTTACATAAAGCCTGTTGGCTTAATATAAAAAAGACTTAGATTATAGAGTGAACATGAGACAGTGTTAAGTGTGAATGCAGCTCTGCCCACGACAGAGCAGAGAGATAAAGCAGGAGAGCACGGTGCTGCGTGAGGTCCGGCCCCTTCAGCGCTTTTTGGGTCAGCGCGGGTCGCGGCCACGCGCACCAGGTCGCTGGACGTTTCTGACCAGAGGCTGTCAATTTTACGGCGGTGACCACTGTGAGTGAGCACGAGGAAGAGCGCGGAACCGTTTGGCACAGTCTGGACCAGAGCCCCGCGCTGTGCTTTACCTGGACCACGGCGCGCATCCAGAGAACCGACCCGAGGTGGACACAACCCTGCGCTCGTCTGTACAGGGCTGCAGACGCGGTCACACACGAAAGACCCTCCGCTCGCATCACACCGGGACCGGGAGCCTGCTTACCGGCAGTTGTCTCATTCAAAAGGATTATAACGAGGACACGCCGCTGCTTTTTCATAAACTTTTCACGCACGGATCAAGATTCTCAGGTAGGTCTTACCACGAGCATCGGATCATTTTTATTATAAGTTTAGGTCGACACAACATTGTATTGTTAAAACATATAGAACAAACTTATTGAAGCCAAGTCTGACTAAAAGTGAATCCATTTTATTTTACAAATATATTGCCTAATTCAATAACTGCATTTAACGTGGCTTTTTCTAACTACATAACTGACAAAATTAGAATTGATGGCAAAATATGATTATTATTATTATTTCTTATTTCCAGTGAACTTCTTGCACTGCTCCACGGTTATGTTGTGCAGGTTCACTGATTGAACTGGCATCAGACAAAGCAGAGCAGCCGTGCCACGAGCTGGAGCTGCTCTCTGGAGCTCATAGCGGCCAACACAGAGAACTCTTTGCGCTTAAGTATTAGACCGGCAGGGGCAAAATCGCCCGGATTGTCTCTTTCCTATAGGAGACTAGGTTTAAAAAGGCAAGCAATAATATGCTTGAATTGTTTCCGCTATCTCACTGATTTTGTTGATGTTGTATATGAGTCTTTATAGTCCAACTAAAATAGAATCAAAATGATCATCAATAAATCAAAGTTAGGCCAATGTACATCAAAGCATGTCACTAGACAATGCAGTGACGCTTGGCATCAAGTTTCAACGAACACTGGTCGCAATAAAGTTAATGTATCAACTCGAGAGCTGTAAATTTTATATATTTAATGTGCTTTTTGAAACACAAAAGAAGAAACTAAGGGCCTGATTTTTCAAGCCAGTTGCTAAATGAAAAAAACTCATGTGTTCTTTATGAGCATTTTACACAAACTTTAATATTGGAAGATGCACATATAAGATACTAAACAAAACAGATATGAACCACCTTAAGTTCTGCATTTAGTGTGTGTGAAAGAGAAAAATGTCATCTCTGCCAAGGTTTTGCTCCCCCTAACTTGTTTTTGCACATGAGCAAATGCTTGCTAAATCTGGCTCTAAGTGTGCTATCATAGACATTTGTGGCACTGCATCCCAAATAAACCAAAATGCATGTCAGGGTAATGTCTTCCAGCTACGGAAGTCCTGACCAAGCCACTGCTCCTGAGGTGATGCTCCAGAGGCAGTGAGAATGGGTCAAATGCAGAGGACAAGTTGCCCTACAGGGACACTAAATGGTACCTTAACCTTAACCTTAAACAATGCAGGAGGTGCACCTGGTGTGTGCGGGCCCAATAGAATTAATTTGCCACTCAGAGCGTCCTGTGTGCATTGGCCTTGAGACTCCATCGACCCATTAATCAAACAAATGACTACTGACTTCTCGCATCCCTAACAAGCAGGGACAAAAAGGTTAGCGGCACATGTCTGATTTGGACACACATTTTGAACGTATTCCAAACGTGTTTAGAGTCAGACACCAACATTGAAAAATTTCTACTATCATTATTTGTACCAACCAATCAGGATCTTCCTCTAGAGCAGCAGTCTTTACTTTGAACAACCACTTCTGCACAGTGCACCAACATGAGTATTTGTGTTTAGTGCAAACAAGCGTCCAAGGTGTCAAACCTGTGAAAGCAAGGGTGTTCAAATAGAGTTATACAGCATATAGTTTCAACATATTTTCAACCTAATCTTCACAGTGTTCTTGATTCATATAAGACTATTATTTTGGTTTACAACCACATAAGGTTCAAATTAGAAAATTGTAAAAACACACTTTAACTCCTTCTCTCTCGAGCCTATTTTCCCTCACACATCTGACCAAAACAGTTTAAGATTCAAACTGTTTCTTTCACCTTTAGACACAAACTAATGTTTGTCTTTGTAAAGCGGAGACTCTGTAGTTTGAGCTTCTGTGACTCAGACGCTCAGATCAGAGAACAAGTGAAAAAAAAAATTCTGCACAAAAGAACGACACAATCTAATTTATGCCAACGTGTGTTTTTGTTTGTTTGTTTGTTTTTTATAAGGATTATTAAATAAAATGACAGGTAAATATAAGGACTGGTAAATGTACGGATCGGTAACTATAAGGATCTGTAAATATCAAGATTGGTAAATATAAGAATTGGTAAATGCAAGGATTAGTAACTATTAGGATCTCAAAATATCAAGATCGGTAAATATAAGGATTGGAAAATATAAGATTTGGTAAATGCAAGGATCGGTAACTATAAGGATCTGTAATTATCAAGATCGGTAAACATAAGGATTGGTAAATGCAAGGATCGGTAACTATAAGGATCTGTAAATATCAAGATCGGTAAATATAAGAATTGGTAAATGCAAGGATCGGTAACTATAAGGATCTGTAAATATCAAGATTGGTAAATATAAGAATTGGTAAATGCGAGGATTGGTAACTATAAGAATCTCAAAATATCAAGATCGGTAAATATAAGGATTGGAAAATATAAGATTTGGTAAATGCAAGAATCGGTAACTATAAGGATCTGTAATTATCAAGATCGGTAAATATAAGGATTGGTAAATGCAAGGATCGGTAACTATAAGGATCTGTAAATATCAAGATCGGTAAATATAAGGATTGGTAAACGTAAAAATTGATAAATGCAAGTATCTGCAACTATAAGGATCTGTAAATATCAAGATCTGTAAATATAAAGATTGGTAAATATAAGGATTGTTAAATGTATAGATTTGGATTATGTAAGGATAGGTAAAAATGAGAATTGGTAAAGACCAAATGACTCTAGATTTGGCAGATTATGAGTTTGACAATTCCTCTGCAAAAGCTGAAGGTAAAAGAGTCTTAAATAAATAAATGTAGACGGGGCCAATACAAAAGTTCTATTTAATTTTGGGGCATTTTTTTCTTTGAAAGTTTTGAGACAAACTGAGTCGGATCTTTAACATTTCTAGGAGCTTCAGAGTTGTTATCGGAGACTGAACAAAGAAGAATGTATCAAGAAAAAAGGAGCGGCCCTTCAGAGGGACATCGATATAAGGTTTTAATGACTTTTGAAACAGTATGTCATGACAAAAACAAAATGATAACATCTCCATGGAGGCGATGTAATGGTTCTAGTATCTTAAGTGTGCACTCCAGGAGTTCATGAACAAAAGTACCCAATGACTTTTAATTGAACTGAAGGTGTCTGAGAAAGGCGATCACACGGAGAACACTGCACTGACAGCCTCTGAGGACTTTTCTATTAACAGCGTCATGGTTACGTTATTAAATCTCATTTTTAATCAAAAACCACTTCGGTATTTTCAGGAGAAAGCGATGAAAAGAAACTAATTTGATTAAAATGCAAGCATTGGGTTTGAGCTGATCAGAAGATAGATTAATTAGGTCTTTGTCCTATCGCTGCACCATCTCTGCCATTCGGCTCATGCTGATAATTACTGGTGTGCATGCAATCACATCATCTAACTCCCAAAATTAATTTCCAAGCCTCATTTTTTTCTTTAAGATTGGTTCAACTTCAGTAAGCCTGTGTGTGTTGTATCTGAGAGAGAATCTTTTTCACAGTCTGCCGTATTGTGTGTGGTTGTAAATCACCGGCAAGAGACACAATATTGAGAATTCTGCTTTCGGGCCTCAATGAGAAATGAAATACTGTATTATAAGGCTACGAGGTTAATCGTAATCAAAGTGGAATGTGATTAGGGTTTTTTGAACACTTTTTATTGGGATCAGGAATCGTTCAAAAGTATTGAAAATCAGATAATCTAGTACTGAATCTAGATACTTATCTGACAAAACATTGATACTAAAACAAGACATGGACAGAGCACAATTGGTCTTCCATTTACATTTTTTTGAATGATCTACCACAAATATCAATGCAATAGTGTAAAAAAAAAAAACTAGACCATGTTTAATAAAGTATGCAATATAGTTTTATGTTGAAGATTGAAGGTTGAAGAGCTTGTTCTTGCTTCAAAAGACATTTAGTTGTTTAAAACAGAAGGAACCCTGTACAGTGCTGTTACACTCAATTTATTAAAACTTAAGTCTTAAGCATTTGTCAAAACTTCTTTTCATGTAACAATTTCTGTTAAATCAATTTTATAAAAAAAACTTTGTGCAAAATCCCCGCTGTAAAAAACTTTCATAGCTTTCTGTGCATTTTTCTGTTCAATTTAGCCCAACCATTGTCTGTCGTTGTAATCTGCTGAAATAAGTAAGAAAATAAGTAACTAAGGTAAGTTTTATTTGTATAGCAGCTCAGCAGAGGCGAATGATACGCCTTAACACCTGGCGCCTCAACCTCCGACCACCAGAGATGGCAAAAGTACAGACGTTCACTACTCAAGTAATAGTACAGTTACAGTTATAGTTACAGTTACGCTGGTAAAAGTCCTGCTGAAACGTCTTTACTTGAGTAAAAGTCTAAAAGTAAATTTACTATTTGGGGAAACAGAGTAAAAAGTACAATCACACTCGGTAAAACAACTAGAATACTCGAAAATTGGCAGCTTATTTCACTTGTTTCAAGATATTTAGATTTCAGGAGATCTGACCCAAATTTGAGGTGGGTAAAAATGTTTTAACTTCATTAGAAATAACAACAAATGTATTAAAACTTGCAGAAAACACATCAAAATAAGTCATATATTCTAGGTACATCAAGTAAAATTATCTTAACAAAAAAAGCAACAAAAAAAAAAAGATCAAGATTCTAAGACATTTTGACGCTTGGGCTTATAAAATAACTAACCTACTTTTAAAATGTAGGGAGTAGAAAGCACAGAGACTTCTTGAAAAATGTAAGAAACAATAGTCACCAGATTTTGTAATACTCAAGAAAACAACTTACGTACAGTACTTGAGTAAAAATACTTGCCACCCCTGCCGACCACCACCAAGCGTCCCCTAACATACTTGTTATTGGTTGGTGGGGAAGGAAACCACCTAGACACAGGGAGAAACATGCAAACTCCACACAGAAAAGTTGCGGTAGTCGAACTCGCAGCCTCCTTGCTGTGAGGCAAAAGCGCTATCCGCTCTGCCACCGCGTGAAAAGCAGAACAGTTGTGTGTTTCGCAGTGTCGTGTCTCCACCTGCTTCAACACAAGTCTCTTCTACCTGCCAGCGCGATAGATGTGTTTCATTTCACATAGCTATAGTCGCAAACCTTTTCTCAGAAGTCAGGCAGCGCTTCACGAGACTGCAACGAGTGATTCAAAAGAGCCCCGATGTGAGCGATCAAGACGGACACTGTTTCCCCCGAAGTGGCCCCGGCGATGTCATCAGGGTCTGCAACGTTTGGAGCGAGAGAGCTGCATGGGTTCACAGCTCCTCTCCCCACACTGTACGACTTGAAAGCGGAAAGAGGAAGACCGTCACACAGCCGTAAAGTTCCAGAGAGTGAACCAATGTCTTAAAGGTTGACATCTCTAGACACACGCAGAGATGAAGACGTATGAAGCAAAAATGGTTCATTCATAAGCTTCAATAACTTGCCCAACTGGATTAGAAAGAACTCTCAAATTTGTGTTAGTAATGACACCTTTAACACCTTTAAGATTCAATCCTTGTGTTTCCTGTTAAGTCTGATTTGACTTCAGCTGCTCCGTGTGTGTTGAATCTGAGAAAGAATCTTTTTCTTTTTTTCTTTTGACTACATTGTGTGTGCTTGTTGAGCTGTCGTAAATCGCAGCCAAAAAGAGACACTTTGTTGAGGAAAATAGTCAAGGGTCGGACACTTTTGAAATGACAGCGATTACCTTTTTTTTTGATTGTCTCCAAAAAGAGATACAGTATGAATAGAGCCGGTGCTGGTGTTTGATGACTGGCTGAATGGTTGCTTTTTGGTTTGACCTTCAGCAAACATCCCAGTGCTGCGCGTGGAGCTCCGTATCGTTGCTTCTCTCGGTAATTCAAACGTGGCTGTACAACTCCGTGAGATCTGGACCACAGTATTTTTTGTAGACCTGTTTTTGTATTTTCTCGTGAAGAGTAGGAATGTCATGATATCAGTTTTTAATGTTGCTTTTTTTCATGTTGCGGCTTGGCTAGTTCCAGTCTGATAATGCCTGCGGATAGTCCTTTTTATACCCTGTGGAGAATGGATAACAGATAATAATTTTCGGCATGTTTTTGCTGTTTGTGGAGAGGTTTGTGTCATTGTAGAGAGTGCACATGTGGCACGTGTGGTGTTCTGTTGTAGAAACTGATGTTTTCGGTTCCAATATTTCCTGAACATTTTCAGTCGGTTCCAAATAGGAACTGTTTTTGCTGCAATATTTACCTCGTGTGTTAAGGTCTGGAGTCGCTGCAGTTACATTCTAGTTGAAATCAAGCCCCGGTGATAAGATTTGGCAAGTTTTTGCTCACTGTCGTTTCTTTGCCATATTGGCCATTCTCTTTTGCCTGCTTTTTCGCGACAAGTGGGACAAGCGCAGAGCCGGATCTAACCTTTTGGGGACCCTAAGCAAAAATCAGCTTTGGGGCCCTTTAGTCTTTTCTACGAACCTTAATCAGTCAAGCCAAAGCAGCGTTTAAATTGACTTTTTTCATTATAATTTATAACTACACACAAAGCAACAGACACAAATAAGTTTAAGCTAAATAATATTTCTCATAAGAAAGAGATAATGTAAGATCCTGCCCCAGAAACTTTTGAAAAAAAAAAAAAAAAAAAAAAAAACAGATGCATTTTCCCTAAATTTGGAGTGAGCTATTTTAGACCAAGAAATCTTTAATTTATGCATACATTTATCATTAATATCATTGCACCTCTCCTCAAGTTTCACTGTGTCAGTGTTTCCAAGTGGGGCCCCAGCCCTGTCCTCTTCCTGTGAGCTCCGCCTCTGTTCCCTCTTCACGCTGACGCTGGAACAGCTGATCAGCTGCATCATCGCGCTGGACTTTTTAGACAGAAATACTAACATTTGAAACTTTTTTGGGACAAACAGCCTTATGTTTAATGTGGCTCTTGAAAT
The DNA here is from genome assembly GCA_038363315.1 of Mugilogobius chulae. Lineage (NCBI taxonomy): Eukaryota > Metazoa > Chordata > Actinopteri > Gobiiformes > Gobiidae > Mugilogobius > Mugilogobius chulae. The sequence continues at coordinate 2,884,565 of CM076411.1, forward strand.
AATTCAACATAAATGTGCCATATTTCGCCGCGGTCATTTTCGTCTCGGTCATTCTCGCGATCTGCAGACGTTTAAGTTCAACAGCTATTTGTGTTCGTAGTTCAGCCAATACTCGTCCTATTGACGCAAAATAAAGACTGACTGAGAGGTTATGAGGCAGGGAATATGTATTTGTTGTTCAAACTGTTCCCAGACTCTTTGGTTCTGCGCTCTGTGCTGAGAATGATCAGACACCTGTTTCTGCGTTTGTCAGTCTTAAGCTCAGCACAGGGAAAGGGGCTGTGTCTCTGCCCAACACTGCCGTATGTCAGTGAAGAGGGGAGGGTCTATCACTTTAAGCTTGTAGGATTGGCCATACAAGGTTTATGTACAGCACAAACCAGAGGGTGAAGCCAACAGGCGTGATGACTGGACTGACATAAACTCGAAAAACTCTCAGCGCTCAGCAGGAGGCGGGGCCCTCCACAGATGCGGGGCCCTACGCAACTTGCGTAGTCTGCGTATAGGAAGGTCCGGCTCTGGACAAGCGCGAGCTGAGTGAAGCCAAACGGAGTCAAAATGCGTGTCGCACTGTTCTGACCAATCAGAGTGGGAGTTACAGAATAGGCAGCTAAAGATTAAAAAGCTGTTTTATACTAAATTAAAGACATCTGAATCATAAAAAGCTTTGAGGAAAAAGTAGGTAAGTAAGTAAGTAAGGAAATAAGTAAGTAAGGAAAAAGTAGTAAGTAAGTTCTGGCAATCCGACAGTTCTTAAAGTTGTAGATGCTCTCTTTGCTGAATATGAACAAAAGTGTAGCAGCAAATCCAAATAATAGAGAACCAATCATAATTTCCACTAGGGCTGTACGATATATCGATATCGAATCGATACCGCGATATTGACCACTGCGATTAGCTAATCGCAAAAGCTGCGATTTGTCTCCTTTCCTTACGCGTTAGTCTCCTTTTTTATTTATTTTTTGACACAGCGCACTACAAAGGCAGAGACAAAGCAGCACCACAGTGACAGGCTTTTGAACTGCACAACACGACTAAACAGAAGTCTAAACACTGATTTTATGATCGTTCTAGCACGTATTCAATAAAACCACTCATAATTAAAGTCACGTTTTAAAGCTGCTGCTAGCGTTAGCCGCTTACCTGAACAGGCAAAAACATAGTTTTCCAGGCAAAACCAGTCTGTTTTCTTCACAAACGTAAAATTTGTGAATAGTGAGTGAATAAAAGCTGCATGACTGGTATTAGTCCATAAACACTGCAGTGGCACGCAGGTTTTCTCAGTCCTTGTGAGATAAACGTTGTTATTGGAGTTTTGTTATTGGAGGTTGTAGCTTCAGAAGGATTAATGCCTAAAATGTATGCAATGTTAAACTTTTCAAATTTGTTGGGCAGTTTATTTTTAATATTTTCCATGGTTAACAAAATTGTATTCAAACAGAAAAAAACATTTATACACATGTTAATAAATATCAAATATCGAATCGAAATCGCAATATCAAACAGAAAAATCGCAATTCGATTTTTTGTCAATATCGTGCAGCCCTAATTTACACCATGTTTTTTGTTACATAATTGTACTAGCTGTGGAGCTGTTTAAAATATAGCTGAATGATCCAAACTTGCCTCATACTGCATACATTCTCATGACATTGTTTCCAAAGTTCCTGGGAGATGACCCTCAAACCCCTCCATTTCTTCAAGAGTACGTTTGCCTGCTTCACATCAAAGTACTACTTCACTTTAACATTTAATATTGTAATCAATGGAAAAGCTGCAAAAGTGTTATTGCCATTTTTTGCTTCGACTATGTTCTTTTTTATAATTTTGGCCCTGAAATGAATTTCTCTCTCTTTTCACAGTCCAGCAGCTTCACACTCTCCACGAAAATACCTGTTAGAGCCAAAACTGTCAGTAATCCTCAAACTAAGGTCCTGTCACTGCCTGCGCCAATCACAAGTTGATAACAATGAGACGACCGGACAGCTGAAAGGCGGTGAGAAGTGGATAGATACGGCTCAAACGCTCCGTCACCTAATTATGATGTCACATGTCGGCTTTTTTTGGTGAAAGGCTGGCGTGTGTAGGTGGAGTGGACTAGATTAAGCTCAACTCTGGTTAGGTGTATGGAGAAAAAAAAAAAACTTATACAAATTTAGCCAAGCAAGAGGTATGTTCTCCGCAGAGACAGCGCCAAGGTTGGTCTGGCCGTATAATACATCTATTTGCTCCAGGAAGAGAGCAAATGTGCAAATATGTGCCCAAGGAGAAGGTATTTTCTCTGGGGAAACAGAGCAAAGTTGGGTCTGACTCTATAATACGTCCATAGGCTTTAGGAGGAGCGAAAAAGAGTAAAAGTACTCTAATATGGGTCACGTTCATTGGGGAGAGAGAAGCAAGGTTAGTCTGGCCTTATACCTCCATATGTTACATATAGAAAGAGAGTTAAATGTGTAAAATATATCTAAGAAAACAGTGTTGGGAGTAACTTATCAAAGCAGCATATTGTAATATATTCACATTTTTAGTAACTATGTGTAACTCATTATAAAAATTGCATTGATATGTTATTGGAAAAGATCCCTGCAGGACCAAACACACTCTCAAAACATCAGTGTGTATTGTTAAGGACAAGGCAACATGTGTTGGGGTATTTCATTTTTTGTTATGTTAAATGATGCAGCATAGTTAAAGTCTATGAGTTAATCGATCAACTCAAAGTAACTCACAGTAGTGTTACATTTTAGAGACAGTAATATTTCAATAAAAATGCATTACATTTGTATCTCTGAGCTGGAGGTCCTTAGTCGTTGACATAATTACCGTAATTTCTGGATTATAAGCCGCTACTTTTTTATTTAGTAATTGGTCGCTGGAGTCTTAGTCAATCCAAATTTCTAGCAGTTGATTAATTTACCAAACAGCAGCAAAAACAGAGTTGGCTGAATGATAGATTTGTCTGCCAGTAACTTTAACTTTTTGTATCAAATGTTGTGTATGCATACATTCTGATTTTTTGTCTTTTTGGGAAATGTTACGGTCAGATGATAGGATCAAAAAGACACTGAAAGCTTTTACCACATCCTTTTTTAGTCGATAAGTCAGTCAACGGGTCAAGTCTTTAGTCAACCAAGACTTTCTTTGGTTTATTGGTAAAACATATTACAGTTTTGCAGAAAGTTGCCCAACACTGCTAAGGAAGAGACAGTCTCACTGGGAAGACAGAACCAAGGTTGGTTTGGCCCTGTGATACTTCCATAAGCTGCAGGAAGAGGGCAAAATGTGTAAAATACCCAACGAAAAGGCACTTTCTCTGAGAGAACCAAGGTTGATCTGGCCAGACAGTACATATTTAGAAGAAAACAAAGTCTAAAAATGTTCTCAAAAAGTGGGTATTTTCAACACAGTCTTGCAGTAAAGTGTATAAACACATAAATAGCACAGGATGAGCACCATTTCATGCCTTCTTTGCGTATATGTTTCGCCGTATATCTTGCACATGATGAAAAAGCAAAAGAAATTTCATAACCTGAAATAAATACGATTTTTGGTTGAAGTTTAGGCTTCAAGTTGCTAAGTTTAGGGCTGGGCCTTGGGGTAGGTGAAGTATAAGATAATGATTACACATAAATAATAACACATCTTTACAACTACTATAGAAATGAACTGGAGCTGCAACGCGTGTCATATTTTTACAAAAAATGGTGTGTAATTGCGCCATTCACACGATTTTGACATGTCTTGTTATGTCACGACATACACTATATACGCTTTCTTGTGAGATTGGATTTGTATTTTGGGGCATCAATTTATAAAAAAACATGCAGTATATTCCCAAGAAAGAGGCACTTTTTATTTTTGCAAGATGTGCAACAATAAGATTAATCACTTTCTTTGAGTAAACTGAACCATCTTCATACATTTTTTATGTCAATATGTAAAAAAAAAAAATGCAAAAAGTATAACCACAAATTTTGGTTGGAGCCACATAGCAACATTTTCTTTGGGTTTAACTGATGCATTTGGGCTTCAAGTAACAAAAATGAGTAAGTTTAGGACTGGAGTTTGGGGTAGGTTAAGGTTTACCCGTTAAACCCATAGAAAATGGCGCCACGTATGCTGGCCAGCTAAATGGATTATCTCTCAATTTTTGTCAAGTTAAGAATTTGAAATACTCCATCTGGCCTTCCAGCGGCTTGATTGGTTTGGAGTCTGACACAGCGAGTTACCGGCCCAGTCACCTTGCAGCAGGACAGGTTGAGGGGTTGGTTGCAATGACGACAAGAGGTACCCGCTTGAATCAAATAAAACAAAGACGCAGACATTGGATGCGCCATTACGATTTGTTGAGTGTGGTTAAGCACACCCAATCAACTCGAAGTATTTCATTAAACGTCCCACCTTTTTCCCAAAATCTTTCAGCGAATAAAGTTCCAGATGGATACTGTGGAAGAACTCAAATCGGAGTTCAACACAGATCCATCTGAGCCAGGTTAGTCGCCACGTGGATTCAACCAAAATTCTTGGTTAATGCACGTTTTGGCTTTTCATAACATATTGACAAAAAACTACGTGAAGATGTGTTTATCTGACATTTCGTTCTATATCTACGTTTTCTTCGGAGACTGGGTTGTCTATAAACCCCAATTGTCCAACTCCACTTTTTTCTAGAAACTTTTAGAATTTCTTATTTATCTCTTTGTTTTATTCCTTGTTGAAAGAAACTATACTTCAAATGCAGCCTATTAAGATTCACATTACAATTCATTTTCAACAATTGCACAGTCCTACTTTATGCTTTTTTTTTTCCCACACCTGTGAAAAACTCCACATTATTCCGACATGCAGTAAATGCACACATCAGCAGCCTCATGTAAAACACCACATTTAAAAATCTTATCTAACGTCTCCGAAACACCACAGCGATAAAGGCCCACTGACCACGCCAACCTCCCTCCATTTTTACCCAAGGAGCGGTGACAGGGAGCAAATGGAGCATATCTCCTGCACAACACAACGCGCCTCTATACCTTCTCCAGCAGCAGCCGCCGAGAAAAGCACAATATTCATCCCGGCTGACAGTTAAATAATAGATGTACCAAAAAATGTAATTTCACATCTGAACTCCATCACGTCCATACATATACGAAACCTGAGGCAAAAATGGTTGGAGCACTGCTCTGACTTTCGGTAAAGCAACATGCCTAGGACAAGGAAAATAGAATATTTCTTTGGCCCAGTATTTCTCCCAAATCATTTATTTGGCTACACCAGGTAACGTTTGCGGCGTTTAGCCCTGTCATCAGACATCATTTCTACATGGATCAAGATTTCAATATGTTTTTGATTTTGTTAACCTCACAAGAACAAACTACTTTTCAGCGAATTTGCAAAATAAACGTGTTTTTTTTTCTTGTTTCAATAAACAACAACATTATGCTTTAATGTAGTTTTTTTTTTTTAGAAAATTAAGCCTGATAATAGTGAACAAGATGCACAGATTTACAAAACTCACCTCAATAAGAATATAACAATAATGAGCTGCTGTTACTTCCTCTGACTTGAATATTACAGTGAATCAACTCTTTTTAAGCCGAAATGACAACCAAAGCTATGGAGTAGCACTGAGGATCAAACGGCAACACTAGAATTGATTGAAACACCACTATGAATAATTCAATTGCTTTCACTTTTGTTGTTATTGTAGAATTGCATGTTGAACGTACAAGGCCATGTGTGGTTATCGGTTATTATCGAGTTAAAAGCTTTGTCAGTATGCAGTCTAATTTCGTGAGTCATCTGCTCACCCACGGACCTGCACTTACCGGGAATGTCTCCAAACACAGAAGTTGCTTGGGTCAGCGGTGATGAGAAAATTTGGGCGATAGGATCACTTTGTAGGACTCCTGCGGTCGGGTCGGTCTCCTTCAGAACAGAGCTGTGCATTGTCTCACTCTCTAAACTCTCCCTTTTTCTCTGTAATAGTATAAACAGCGATGTGTCTCCCCTGTCCGCCCCTGCAGCCAGGAGCGGCTGGGGCCGGGAGCAGACAATAGGCCTCAGTTTCATCTGTGGGAGTATACCAAGTGTTTATGTTGTCAAGTTTCAAGTCTGGATGTAGACAGCAGCAGGGGCCCAACTTAACCCAATGTGCTGTCAGGAGAGACCCTCAAATAGTCGTGACTCAGCACTAGAAGCTCCACAGAAATGTAAAATCCTCTCATCGTGACCATGTGATAGCAGTGCTCCACATCATTAGTTTAATCATTTGTATTTGGATTGATTCATGACAGAATTGTGGACCATATGGCAGACTTGATTTGATAACAAGACTAAGACTTGTTACTCGACGTGGACTTGGAAGATCAGATACTTGAGGCTTGACTTGGACTTGTAAGGTCAGATACTTGGAACTTAACTTGTACGTACTTGAAAGGTCAGATACTTGGGATTTGACTCGGGATTGGAATATGAGATATTTGGGATTGAGTGGACTTGGAAGGTCAGATATTTGGAACTTGAATTGGACTTGGAAGGTCAGATACTTGGGACTTGACTTGGAAGGTTAGATACTTGTGACTTGACTTGTACCTGGAAGGTCAGATACTTGGAACTTAACTTGGACTTGGAAGATCAGATATTTGGGACTCGACTTGGACATGGAAGGTCAGATACTTGGTACTTGACTTGAATTTGGAAGGTCAGATCTTTTAGACTTAACTTGGACATGGAAGGTCAGATACTTGGGACTTGACTTATACTGGAAGGTCAGAACTTGAGCCGACTTGTACTTGCAAGGTCAGATCCTTGAGACTTGACTTGGAATTGAAAGGTCAGATACTTTGGACTCGACATGGACTTGGAAGGTCAGGTACATGGGACTCGACTTGCACTTGGAAGGTCAGATCTTTGAGACTTGACTTGGACTTGGAAGGTCAAATACTAGGAACTCATCTTGGACTTGGATAGTCAGATACTTGGAACTAAACTTGGAAAAACATATTTAAAATGGGCTAAGTTATAATATGCAACGAAATTGTAGATTAATAAGATGTATTTAGCATTCTGATATAAAGACTTGAAACTAAAAGCAGTAGACTTGTCTCTCTTTGACTTGGGACTCGACTCTTTGACTTGGGACTTGACTTGGACTTGTCTCTCTTTGACTTGGAACTTGACTTGGACTTGTCTCTCTTTGACTTGGGATTTGACTTTGACTGACTTAAATTTTACACTAAAGAGGCTTATTATTTGAACAGGAAGTGAATGGACTTGTCTTCGGTCATGTTCTTTGGCAATATTTGAGTTCCATGTGTATACTGTACTGTCTACAATTCAGATCTGTACAATAGAAATATATGTTCTATATACTTTAAGTATCCGACACCACTGTTCATACTCATGTTTTTTTGTAGGACTTTGTGCAACATTTCCGTGTCCTGCTGCCTGAAGGAACCAGTCCCTCCAAAGAGTGCATCCAGAAGTGTTTGCAGCACCTCAGCCTGTCGTCAGATGGATTCCAAGTGGGAAGACAATGGTACATTCACTTTTTTTTTATTAATCTATTTTAGAGATCAATTAAATTAGATTAGATTAGATTAGATAGTAAACAGTGAAATAATACACAGAGAGAGAGAACATTTTTGTCTTAAGCTTTAGTGTATTTGTTTATATTAGATTTTTTTTTCACAAAGTTTCCACGACTGTTAGTTCAGTTTGCGGACTATTGTATCATGATATTTCTCTTCACTGTTGCCAAAATATTCTTAATAAGTATCCATTTATGGTGTCTCCAGCAGTAGTTTTATGATGCAAACAAAGAGTTCTTAGGTCAAGTAGGATGAAAATACTGAAAACGATTGATACTGGTTTATTAATATAGGTTTAGTATTGCATCTTTAAAAAAGATCAATAAAATGATCATGGATTATAGTTGCCTCTTTTTACTATGTTTGTTATCAGCCTTAATTCTTAACTAAAGACCAGGCATGAAGTTTTTACTCTAGTGTGAAGAGTATACTTCACAAAACATGACTATACTCCTGCTCGTCAGGTTTGTGCTAAAACAGGACTGTGGCAGAGTTTGTTGCAAATTTATATTATGTCAATTAGAAAAATATATATTTAACCTGAAAATATCAGTATTTCTCAGAATAACATAGTTCTTTTCTCTAGAATATCTACACTACTTATATTTAATTTTGTAAAGGTACAGGCCGATATGGAGATTTTGAGTCAATGACGACATTTGCATATTAAAGGGACTGTACTCAAATTTTTATAACAAGATAACCTAAAATATTTTTACCCTTTCACAGATCTCTTCTTAATGCATCTATGGGCATGAAAATTAGTCCTCAATGTCCTGTTTCTGTCTAAAAATGTCCCATTTGTTCATTAAACGCCACAAAGTTGTCTGTTGTTGTTGTTGTTAGCATTGCGGCTAAACTGCTGTTAGCATACCGACATGTCTCGCTCCAAACACTTGTGAAAAAAGCTTAAAACACATTGTGGTGAACAATATGGAGGCTCAGAAAGCATGAAGTAAGTGAGGAAAACATGTGGACCAATTTTAAACTATTATTTATTTTTATTACATTTTTAAGGAAGCAAAAATAAGTTATGGGCCTTTAATCACTTCTCTTTTTGAGTTTTAGACTTACAAAAAATAACAAGTGTGTGATGCTTTCAGCACAAATTTGGACTGGCACATGAACAGAGAATTTCCACCACAATATCGCACTGATATTTTGATATTGGCCAAAATCATTATCATCAAACATCCTAAATATCAGCGTTACTGGTATCTATAAACTGTCCCTACCGAATTTCTAAAAGTGACCAGGACTATTACTTTTCATTTTCCAACATTAATATTTATGGAAACTATATTTATTTTGGCTGCCCTCTATCTGTATTCATTATTATTATTGGACTGTTGTTGTAATGCCCTCCTCCAAAGACATAATAACTGGGACACAGCCCTACTTTCTCCTGCAAATGCCACTTCCTTGTGAATAGTGGGCACTGATAATTTATATACAGTAAACAGTCTTGTGTTCAGAGTCAGTTTAGTGCTTAAAATGACATCAACCATCTCCACCTTCTCCGTGAGCTGTTTAATAAAAGCACAGTTGGTCCTTTGGCATGAATGAGTCATGATGTGGTCTGCGTTCTTGTTTATATGATTAGAGGACCATACCTAACATTCTTGTAGGACAGCCTTGTGTCCTCTTAAACAGATCTGACTGTAGTGTGGATGTATGGTCCTGGTGCCGTGCTCATGGTCCCTCCTTCCCTTCCTCAGGTGTTTCTCCGTGAGGCAGAGAAACAGAGGCTCCAGGCTCTGCTCCACAGTGAGGTTCTCCGGCTCATTGTCAGTCTACAGCGACGCTTCAGAGCTCACATGGAGAGGCGACAGTTCTGCAGGATGAGAGAGGCCGCGCTCTGCATACAGGTGCACACTTATCTTTTATTGACTGTTGGAGAGAATCAAGTTTTCAATTTGAGCTGGATTAATGAATAAGGGATTTGATCACAGACAGACAGATTTAATTAGTCTGATTTAATAGCCTGGTGTCTACTGCATGTAACAACTAATTTCTGATGTTTGTGTGATTAAGTCATCAGAGTTTAAAAGTTTGGCCAGGTTCAATCATAGACAGTGACAGGAGGTCTCACTCTAACAGAATTCCAAAAGCTCAGACTTGTTTTATATTAACTCAGCTTGTCTTTGATCATGCCATGATTCTAAGATTAATCGTTATTTCTGTCTCACACTGGAACCTACGGCTTACAGTTTTGAGCCACATCTCAAGATTCTTTCCCACAATCCTACAGCTCTTTTGTGGAAATAATACAGTGGAGACCAGACCTTTGTTGACATTGTGTGTGTTATTTGGTCTTATGTTGCACATCATTTATGGTGGCTTGTCATTGGTGAATTTGGTCCGTCATATATGACCAAATATTAAATGTAACCTGCTGCTGTTTTTGTGGTCTCCCTCAGAAATGGTGGCGAGTTTACCGGCCTGTTGAGGAATATGAGGAGGAGACAGAGGATGAGAGGCTGTCGATGCAGCAGCCTATGAAAGCGCAGCAGTGTGTCTGCAGACCCACTGGAGGGGTTACCGAGCCCGGCAGAGGTTCAGACTGTGGATTGAGTCAGCTCTGGTGCTCCAGAGGGCCTGGAGACTGTGGCTCCAGCATCGCTGCTCTGCTGCTGTAGTCATCCAGACGGCCTGGAGAGCTCATCAGACCAGACAGAGATACCTCCAGCTCTGCAGTAGTGTGCTCCAGCTGCAAGCCCTGTGCAGGGGCTTCCTCGCCAGGCACAGGTACATGGACATCTAGGGCTTGGCGATATTGATAGAAGATATTTTCTCGATTACGATATACTGATGATATGTCAAATCAACAGTAAAATGTTCAAACATGTCTTTAAATGTATGATTTGAAGTCTAATGATCAAACTAATTAGGCTGTAGTCAACGTAGGACATGTGATTCAATAACTGAGCAAACATCTGACCAAACTGTACTCACAACACCACAGGTTTTTTATTTTAAATAACTTGTGTATAAAAAGTCAAACTAATGCAATTTTGGTCAACAAAGGCACAAAGGAGTGAATAATAGACTAAAATATCACATTTCTAGCTTCACAATGTAACTTTCTCTATTTGTATTGCTAAGCAGTTCGTTTTGTCACATTTTTTACTATTACGGATAATATTACATTTTTGATACAGTGCACACCTCTGTGGACATCACTGACATCTGTTATTCACAGCTTTGCACTGGAGGACAGTTTATCACTAATGTTTGATAATTTATGAAGTAAATATATAGCAAATTATTCTATTCCATCTTAAAGAATTATACAATTTTTAATAGAAAAATCTTTGAGTGCACTTGCCAGAGAGTACTAACATTTCTTTTTATTATTTTTCAGTTTCCAAATTGTAAAGAAGCAGAGGTTAAAGGAGAGGGAGGATGAGAGACTCCGTGCCCTGCAGAACGGTGACGTCATCGCTTCCCCGGAGGAGGAGGGCACGCCTGAGACCATCCCCGGTTTGGACCTGAGCACATGGGAGGCCTCCATCAAACACCAGGAGGAGACGGCTAAAGCTCCCAAAGCCCAGTGCGAAGACTTCGAACCAGCCACGCTCCCCACTGTCCTGCGAGAGAGATCACGCACCGCGGACGAACCCAGCCAGAAGACCACTCGATCCAAGCGAGAGAGCCGGAGGATGAGAGAGCTCGAGCAGGCCAAGTTCAGTCTGGAGCTGCTCAAGGTTCGCGCCACCACCGGAGCTCCATCGTCCCCATCCGAAGAGCGCCGCTGGTCCTTAGAATTCGTCCCGCCCGCCTCACCGCCTCTCCGTTCTCCACAGGGAACGCCCGACAGCCAGAGTTCCAAGGGCAGCTTTGAACTCCTCAGCATGGAGGAGGTGCCCCCAAAAGCTGTGGCTGAAATTACGGACACGGAAGATCTCTGCTCTCCTGTCCATTCTGTCTCTCAAGAGGAGCCAAGTGTAGAAACAGTTCCCACGAGCCCCAAACTGGACAAACCTTCTTCTCCTACAGAAACTGAACCCACCGCTCCGACTACGCATCCGCCCAAACTCGAAAACTACCTCCCGACATTTTACGTCCCTGAAAGCAGTTCTACACAGCAACCTGCGAATGAGCCTCAACAAGTAACGCAAACATCTTCGACCACCACTACCACCACCACCACTACTACTTCTAGCACTACTTCTGTCAAACCTCTGAAAGAACGGAGGGAATCCAGTCGCAGACCAGTGGTAGTAGTCATCAGCATGCAGAAGGAGACTCCGCTAAGTGAGGAGCTAACAGACATGGTCCGTCCGCCGGTGGAGCTGCGAGATACAGCGGCCCAAACAGGAGAGCTAACGCCTTCTCCGCAGAACGTAAGCCCGGCTCCGCGCTCAGACCAGGCCATCATTGACAAACTGGAGAAGCTGAACGTAGAGAAAGAGGAGAGGCAGAGGAGTCAGCAGCAGCAGAACGAAAAGGAAATGATGGCGCAGATCAGACAGCAGAAAGAAGTGATCGAGCGCCAGCGTCTGTTTTTCGCCCAGTGCGAGAAGGATATGTTTGAGAAGCAGAGAGACGGAGCGTTGCAGAAGATCCAGCACGGCAGAAAGGAGGCACAAGAGGTTACTAGAAAACCAAGCAGGCCAAGCTCGCTGTGCATCGACAAAGCCAGCGGGCCTACTCCTCGAGCGCGCACAGAATCCGAGTCCACGCCTCCATCCGCGCGCTCTCCACCGGCCGTAGACATCCAGGGCGTCGCCCCGCAGCCTCAGCTCCCTCCGCAGACGGTGTCCAGTCCCAGGCACAAGGACGGCAAAGTCACCCCGGAAGGATGGGTACCCAAAGTCAAGTTGGAGTCCAGAGAGGGAGGAGCGCTCAAAGGGAAAAGCGCGCCCAAAAAGCAGCCGGTCCAGCAGGGAACCGCGGTCAACCTCAGCGACAAGACTAGCAACATCTTCTTCTCGCCCAAGGATAAAGTCACGTTTACAAAGTAAGTTTTTGCTTTTTTTATTAGAACAATAATGTTTAAGACCGATGGAGGGCAGCTAAAATTAATACTGTTTAAACATATTTCTTGTAACAGAAAGGTGAATAACAAAGTCCAGGCCTATTCAACTTAAGTCCCTGGACCCAAATATGCCCTTTAAATACTGTATTTGATCCAGCCTTCAAACCATCTATTCCACATATATTTTCTTTAGTTTGCACCATTACTACTTTAGATCCGACTTGGTTCTTAATTGGTAAATGGTTCAGACTTGGCTTATGCTGTACAGTTCTTTTTTCTGGATTGGGAGGTCTGTAGAGCAGTAAATCTAACATAGGCTGTAACAGTAGTTGTTAACATTACGAAAACGGATGTTGTGCAATAGATATTTTACACAACCCCAAATGTTGTCAAAAGTGCTGACATCTTGTGCAACAATCCGGCCCAGAGACCAAAGCCATCTGAAAAATCTTGCTTTTGGGAAAAGTTGAAAGCCCTGGTATAGATACAATCGACAACTCTGGGGTCGTGACCTGCTGTGGGGGAATTTCATGGTTAAAAATTCATAAGAATTTATTGGGAATTGTAACTTTTTCATTCTTTTAAGACACTTCCTGGCAATTTAAGTGTATTTCTGGCACAACTATTTCAGGTCGAGTCACATCTAAGTCTAAATGGAAGTTTACTTACAAAATTGCCGCAAAAGCTATGTAAAGTAATAAGGTCCAAATAAAACTGGCACAAAAAGGGCAAAATTTGAGGCACTTCGATGTTAAAAGTCCTTTAATAAAAAAAGGACGAAAATGGAATTTTAATGGAAGTTTGTTGAAGTGGTGTTATCTCAGAAAAAAAACAGATAGCTCTGTAGACGTTAAATACATCAGGTGGCGCTAGTATCACGTTAGCATTATGCTAGCATTTAGCCCACAGCTGCTGTCAGCAAAGTTGGATATATTTACAGATTTGGACTGTTTATTCATCTCCATGTCTTTGTATCTATATTTGACACATTATATTTCCTTAAGTCTACATTTGCTGTTGTAGTTGTTGTGATAAAGCAGTGAGTGATAAAACTGTTGATGCACTGTTAATGCTTAGTTTCCCCATCGGAGGTTTGTTAGTGACCGTGGCCTCTGATGGTGACCGTATCTATAGTCACTTGTTGTAATCACCAGAATAAAATGTATCCTTTCACCCCCCCTTTATTTGAACCGCGTTTCTAGGTTTGTTTAGGGGTTTGCGTCCTTTTAATGCAGAATAAGGCAGAATATCTGATGTTTTTAAATAAACTACTATAGTTTATGATTTGCTACCTTCCTTGACTTCTGTCCAGTTGCACTAAGTGTGTCAGTTTTACTGTGTATGTTGTGCCCATGTTGACCAGAGAAAGAGCATAGCCATGGTAAACTATAGGAACAGAACAGCCTATTGTGTAAGAAGAGTCTTCTGAACAAGTTATACAAACTAACAGAAAGCTAAACGTGTTTGTTTATTAAAGATTCTGCTCAATCAAAATAATATAAAATATTCTTAAAAAACATACTTGGCTAATCATTTTTCTTTTGCGGTAAAAGTTGAGAAGTAAGCACAATAATGGTCAATTCTTCTATATGTATTTAATTAGAAGTTTGCTGCCTCTCCACTCAAAAGATCCATCCATAAAAACTGCCACAGCAACAGAACTTACACTTTATCTAGTCATTATAATAAACTCAATGGTTGTGACTGTACAAGCCCATATGAGAGAAAATATTAGAGGTCAGTTAGCATATCATTATTTTGAACATATTCGTCTCATTTCTGTTCCAGATTCGACAGCGATGCAGTCTCCAAAGCCGGACCCACCAGTCCAAAGGAGGCGGCACCAGCGGCCCCCAAGACTTCTTCTAAAAGCTCCAAGTCTCGAGACGTAAGCCGAGTCTGTGGTGTCAAGCATGTTGTTTGCAGATGTTTGTTATGTTTGTTATGTGGTGTGTGTCTGTTGGGGTGAGAATACTACTAGAAACACCACTGACCTACAACACAACACACACACACTACTGCTGCTGACCCGGACATCATGTGACTTCTGATTAGGGATGTCAAGATTATTGGGGGAAGCAATAGTTGGGGTTATACTACCAACTCATACTCATTTTTAGATTACTGAGATAGACACAGATTTGGTACAATCACTATGTGGTCGCTCTAAAGCTAAACAAGCCGCTGCAGTAGCTAAAACTCAGATTATCTAAGATATAAGATGTAGCGTAATATATTATTCTATAACAAATACATCATCCATTTCTCTTTTATATTGTGATCAGTATTTAAACGTGCACTGTGCAATTTTCTGAAAGTGAAAGTCAACTACACAATTCAGTAGAAATATAAAGTTAAGCCTTACTTCAGGACATTCTGAATGGAGGCAAATATGTTTCATGTCATAATGTGAAAAAATACAGTTAAGGAACATCTTTTCCATGGAAACAAACCAGAGGAGGCCAGATCATTTTGTGGCCGTGCAAGCTCGCTCAAAGTAAAGATTATTATTATTGTTTATGTAGTGCAATAAGGAAATCTAAATGATAAACAGGCTTTTATCCAAGCCTATTTTGTGTCAAAAAGTTACACAGTGCACCTTTAAAGCTGGATAACTGATTTTATTTTTTTAGTTATTTATACATTTTTAAACTTTGTTTTTATTCAGCAAATGGTATATTCTTAACACTGCACTTTGTGACAAAATCAGATCACTATTCTCTGAGTTGAATCTTTAAAGGAGACCTATTGTGTAAAATCTACTTTTTTGAGTTTTTAGCTGAGTTAGAGCAGTGTTCTCTCATCATTACTTTATCCAAAGCTGTATTTGGATTGATCTTGAAATGTCCTGCTGCTGATGCTCCAGTGCTCAGAAAGTCCCTGTTTTCACCCACCACCTATCCCCGCCCACTTTTCTGTATTAACTTACTCAAAATTTCAGATTCCGAGTAAAACATGTACGATTTAAAATTGTCATGTAGCAGCTTTCCAAGTACAAAAAATAGCAACTTATTTTCTGTGGCTTTTTAAAGTAAAATTTTACAATGAAGAGGCGGGGCTTAATAATTCTGTCTTTTTGAACAGGAAGTCAATGGACCTGTTACTGTTTCTAAGCTGTTTTAAATCATTTTTGTGTTTTACACTGAGCCAAACGTGAATTATCGATCTGCATAGGCCATAGTTTTTTCCAAATTATATAGAAAAATCACAATAGGTCTCCTTTAAGATATTATAATCATATAGCTGAAAGCAGCGCTCTGATTGGCTGTGCTTGAGTGGATCACCCAGTTTCACTTAACTGTTTCAGTTCTTAATCCTTAATTTCTTTAAAAAATGAATGAATTGGATTTTAACAAGTGCTGAAGACACAGTGAGGAAGTAAGTTGGACAGATTTAAATATTTATGTCCACATGTGCAGTGTCCAAATCAGGTACCACAGCTTTAAGGCCATATTGCTTTGTCCCAGTTTATTCTATAGACATTTATTATTTTTAGTTCATCTGATGGAGAAACGACCATTACATTGTTTTAGTTCAGTCTTTTATTCTGCAGTATAGGACTGGTCACAAACTTGAGAAAGAAGAAGAAAATGTTTCAGATTGTGGGGAATTCAAGCAAACTAAAGATGTAACTGTTTAGCTTTTGTTTTTTTCTCTCAACACTAAAACTCGACACCATGACATCCCTACTTCTGATGAACTCCAGGTGGGCAGAGCGGGCCAAAAAAAGAAAGCCCGCATGGCCCGGACGCGCTCAGACTTCCTGACGCGCGCCCCCGTCCCGTCTGCGGTGGGCGGAGATTCGGACGACGACGACAGCCCCCTGAGCCCTCGCCATTTCACTCTGCCTCTGCCCAAAACCAGCCCGGGCGAAGAGGCAGAGGCGTGTTTCAGTGACTCCGACATGGTAACAGCGCCAGCCGGCCGACCCACTGTCCACCGCGCTCTTCTCTCCTCCTGACACGCCCTAACCTAACAAAAACGCCAAGCAGCACTGCGTTTCGACTAGGATGGGACCACAGAGAGTCAATAGTGGGGGGTTAAGTACGTTTAGCTGTTGTTGTGAGGATAAGAAAGGGTTGATTCCACTGTCATTTCTCAGTCAGATAAAATAAACAGCACATTATTGTTGTTATTTTCTTTATTTAGGTGAGTTTTGTCATTCACAAATACTGACCCAGGAATGACTGAGATAAGAACTTTTTAATTATTGTTATAAACTCTTGACTTAATTCCCTAAAAACTACATTACAGTTTCTGTATTGATTCATGTGAGCTTTTAACCATGTTAGAATTTTCTTTCCTCATCAAAAACCTATCTAAAAATATGTTTGTTTTTTTCATTCACAAATATTTGAGCAGTCCTGCTATTCACATTCTCAAAGCTCTCAATGCTTTGTTCCACCTTGTGATGTCATTATGTTTTGATTTTAACAGCCATTTTAGTCTTAAAAGTGCACTAAGTAACTTTCTGGAGGTGAAAAGTCATCTACATCAATGGTTCCCAAAGTGGGGGTTGGGACCCCTTGGGGGGCGCAAAGCAAAATCTGGGGCTGACGAGATGATTTCAAAAGGTATTTTTACAATTATGACTTGACATTTAATCCGTTTTTGGGGGGAATTGGGGTGATATAAAGCAGCACTATACACTTCGTAAACGACACATTAAGCCCCAGGCCACTTTCATAAAATCCGGATCTTTGCGACTCCAAACGCTCATATTCAAACGTGAATGCAAAAGTATGTAATGCGAGTTGGTTGCACGGTTTTTTGGGGGTCCTGGGTTGAAAAGTTTGGAACCCCTGATCTACATTAATAGTAGAAGTAGAAAGTTAAAACTATACTTTGGGACTTTCTGAATGGAGATAAATACATTTTTGAAAAAATCAGATAAAGAAACAGCTTTTCTGCAGAAACAGACGGTTTCGGACTCCTCCAAGCCAAATAATAGACTATTTAGTGACCAGTAGTGGTGTCACGATACTAAAATTTTAAACTCGATTCGATACTTGAAAAAAAAAACTCGATACCGATTTCGATACCACAGTGTCAACTTACATTTTTTTTTCTTATGATAGAATTTGTACTTTTTAATTATTATTTTTTTATTTACATTCATCTTTTGATATCATTAAAATAATAGTATTTTAATGTATTATTAGTTTATTATTAACTTGATTCATGAACCTTTACATTAAGACTGGGCTTTGTTCTATTTTCAGACACATACTGTATATAGACTATATACACAGTATCTGAGAGTTTCATCATTTCCATCTCCAATGAGAGAAGGGGGCGGGGCTTAGCGTACGTGAGGGGAAGGGGGCGGGGCTTAAAATATCGACACTTGTTCAAACGGGTATCGAGTATCGATACCAGTTTTAGTATCGATTAGTTTCGGGTATTGAAACATAACTAAGGCATCTAAATGACAAAAATACGCATTTATCAAAGTTTATTTTGGGCCAAAAAGTTGCACTTTTTAATTAATTAAATTAATTAACCTTTAATTAAACTGATTTATGCTACAAAACACTAAAATAAGTTTATTATCTTTTTTGTTGTGTTTTCTTTTTTTCTTCACAAAATCTCCATTGTTTTCTGTTGCAACGACCAACTGATTAGTTTTTACAAGACTAAAACATTAGCTTAAACACAATGAAGCACTTCCTGTGTAACTACTTAATGACATCACACGGTGAAAGAGCGTGTTTTTATTTTGACAGAAGAATCCTGCCTTTATCATATACAGGATTTCTGATAAACTAATGTTATTTAGCAAATTCACAGTAGTTGTTTGTTCTTGTTGTGAGGCTTGACAAATGGAAAAGCCATCAGAATCGTGCCCTTGTAAGGAGGCAAGACTAGAATCGTGCCAAACCGAATGGTCCCATCCCTAGTCTGAGCTAACCTAACCCTGGCTGACGGCGCCGGAGCAGAGGACACGTTCGTCTGCACTCGGAGCTCTTTCAGTCTGTTCTCTCACACGTTTTCTTCTCCTCGCGTGTCACTAGACCGTCTACTGGACTAACATAATGACTGAATCTTCTGACTAATTGATTTGGTTGTTTCTGATTAATTTTTGTGCATGTTCTGCAAATGAGTATTCCTTGTGATTGACCTTTTGAATCAGATGTGATTTCTTTCACCGAGGCTGTTTGTGCATCACCTTTATGTTCCAGAAGTACAGTATGTATGAGAGATGTGAAAGCCAGTGCACACTAAGGAGACCTCTAACCATGTTATAACAGCGTTCTCGCATTATTAGTTTACTCAAAGTTTATTTAAATTGATTAATGTATGAAACAAACGTCTTTAACCCAGCTGCACACTAGAGGAGTTAGAGATCTTTTGAGATTTTTAGATGCGTCAAAAAACGAAGACGCCACAGACATGGGGACATTTACAAGGATGATTAGTCTGACGGTGGCATCATGTGGCAGAAGAACAGAGACGACGCAGACTTGTATAGCGCAGCAGAGAGAGGAGAACAGTGCGTCCTTCATGTGAGCAGTTATAAAAGTGAAACAACGATGATGATAAAACGCCAGTGGATTAAAGCAGGTTTATAAAGGTCATTAGAGGTAAAGAACTCTTACACTGACAGAGAAACAGTTTGATAATGGTAATCGAAAAAAGATTTGCGCTCTTTGTGCCTGATTTATCAAGCCAGGTGCTAAATTGCGGGTGTAAAAAAAAAAAAAAAGAAACATGTTATTCAAGGCCATTTTACAAAAACTTTAAGATTGGAAGATACACATACAACATACTAAACAAAACAGATATGAACCATCTCTAATTCTGCATCTTTAGAGTGTGTGTGAGAGAAAAATGTCATCTCTGCTAAGGTTTTGCTCCCCCTAACCTGTTTTGCACATGAGCAAATGCTTGATAAATCGGGCCCTTTGACTACGAGCATAAAGCATTACATTTATTTACAGATGATGAATAGTAGAAGTCTTCAAAGTAGTCATCTGGACAGTGTTTCCGAAGATCAAGACGTTTCGACTCTCATCCGAAAGTCATTTTCAATCTGATGGAAGTAGACTGAGACTGGCTGTATTTATACTAAGTTAAGCCCTCCCCTAGGAGGGGCTAAACCCACCCAAACTTGTTCCTGAAAGCTAGGGCCTACCAAACCAGCCCCTCCTAGGGGGAGGGCTTAACCTACCTTAACCTTAACCAGTCTCAATCTACTTTCAATCAGATTGAAAATGACTTTCGGATGAGAGTCGAAACGTCTTGATCTTCGAAAACACTGTCCAGATGACTACTTTGAAGACTTCTACTATGGATCACTCCTGGATGAATGAGGGACTACATCGCCTTACAGATGATGAATTGTTTCTTCTTTATCTGACGTTTTAAGAGCCGCCATCACAAAGCACCAGATGCTTCTGTTGTAAAGGTGCTCGCGCTTGTGCAAACCTCACCATGATGCTCCTGACAAATAGTCCTAACAGAGTCGCAGTGACGCACAGACAGAAGGAGAAAAAACACAAAAAATCTCTTGTAAAATTCCTTACTCTGGCCACGTCACATGAACTCGTAGAGGGACACATTGGGCTTCAAATGTGTCCAAAACTCCTGTAGTGTGCAGAAGGTTTTACTGATAAGATGTAGGATGAGCAGATTCTAGGTCTGAGGCACTCACTGAGTTGAGTAAAAGTTTTTTTTATTTATAAGGACGCCAATAATAGGTCTTCATCAGGGCATGATGAGGGCATGAGTTTAAAAAAAAAAAAAAGTCAGTGGTCAGTCATGTGGTCTGCATTGGGCTTTGGTAATAGTTTGTTGTTACAAGATTGTATTCAAAATGTATCATTTTATGATAATTTCTATCACCCATTTAGTGTTTGAAAAATGCTTTAAATAGTTTATTGTTACAACTAACAAGCCTGGTAATTCTATACCAGTACGCCATCTAGTTTGTATTTCATTACTCAGCAATAGTTTCACGGTGTGAAGCTATACATAGCTTGTATTCTACAGTATCAGTGTAGTCATTTTATTAATATTGTTTATCGATACAAAAAAAAGTGCATACATCTTAAAAAATGTATCACCATACCACAAGGAAGTAAAAATTAGTGCTGTCAAGCGATTAAAAAATGTAAAAGATTAATAATTATGATCTGTAATTAATTAATCTAATTAATCAATTTTTAATCTCACCTAAAAATTGCAGAAAAAACTTAACTTAACTGTTTTTGTTTTATTTTATTCAATTTAATAATTATATTATTTTGCAGATGGAAATATTAATATACTGCAAAAAGGAAGTGTTTTGTTGCTAAGTTGTCAAGTTGAACAACCCTTATGTCATTTTGCAACTCGCTATGGAAACAATGACGTTAAAGATTTCAAAATAGATTATCAATTAAAAATTTACTTGATTAATATGTCTGTAATTAATTAATCTCAATTAATGCTAATTGATTTGACACCCCTAGTAAAAATATACTACTTTTGTGTTCAACTTGTTGTAGACACACTAAGGCTAGGCTAACTCATGCTGAGGCTACGCTAGTTTCAGTTTGAAATAGTGCGTTTTCGTCCCATTCATTTTCTATAAAAATTAGCTCACACAGTGGACAAGTTACAGCTAGGTCACGATTTTCTGCACGTTTTGACCTTCACACTATAGGCTCAATCAATGTGTTCATAAATGCCTCAAAGCTAATGCTAACCTATGTTTTACTTAGCTATATGTGTTGAAGTAATTCTACAAACTGAGCTGGCCTTTTACAACACTTTTATTACTTTTAGATAACCAGGCCTTTACTGCCATCTAGTGGAATGAGTGGCATATAGCATCAAATTCTTTCTGGTCCAAGAAAAGACAATAAATAATCTAAATAACATTCCTTTCTTGCACTGCTTGATTAAAATGTCCATCTGTCTCGTTCAGATGCCCAGTGGCGAGGAGAAGAAGAAGATGCACAAAGCCATGTCGTCAGGAGATCTGGGCAAAGTGGAGAGCCTCAGGAAGAACTCTCAGGACGGAAGGTCTGCGCAGCTCGCTTTGGTTCATCTTTTTTACCGAGATGCAAGGAGGTTTAAACGTGACTTGTGTTGAACAGGGTGAGGAAGATGAAGTTCTGGGGCAAGTCGAAGTACGGAGAGAAGAAGACGTCCCGGGAGAAGCTGGTCTCTGGAGCCGACTCTTTGGACCTGGACAGTGTGGACGCCGGAGCGCTGCTGGGAGAAGGTGAGAGAGGAAGAGGTGGTATACATTTTACGAGACACTTTTTTTTTTTACAATATTTGTATGCATTTAAAACAAGAATATTCCCTTAACGTCTTTGAATGCAACATAAACCTTTACAATGTACAATTTTAATAATGTGTAGCACAGAACTGGGGGACCATTTAGTCTCTCAACATGTTCATAATACTGTAAATACTGAACTGAAACCACATGAAAAGAAAGGACCCATTTTCAGGACTGCTCTGAAATTTAAACAACTATACAAAGTCGATGTGTATTGTTTAAAGTAACCAGCGTCCCCATACTTTATTCAATGTATTAATTTCTAGCCTACAAGCGCAGTCACTTTCTCCATTACTTACATTACTCAATTACTTTCTCCAAACTAAGCATGACTTCCATCCACCCTTGATCCATCTCTTAGTCTTTGTCTTTTTGCATGTGTCTCAATATCTTGTAATCTTCACTTTTTCTATTCCGCCTTTTTTCCCCTCACACGTCTGACTAAAATAGGTAAAAATTCAAACTAAAACTGTTCCTGAAACCTTTGAGCTCAGGCACATGCTGGAGTCTTTTTATAGCTATGTCCTGTAGTTTTACTTCTGATGTCCTGCAGGCTCTCATCAGAAGTGAGAACTCTCTCCAAGCAGAAGAAAAACAAAATCTAAAATCCGCCTAATTTTTTTTTGTAGATATAAGATTGTAAAGCTGGTGTTAAGCTGAGACATAAATGACTGATTTGTCAATTTTGGCTTTTGACAATTCCTCAGTAAAAGCTGAAGGTAATTGAGGTAAAAATTGTTTTAGGAATCCAAAATTATCTCGGAGCCAATGCAAAAGTCCTATTAAAATTTTGAATTTTTGGGGCTTTTTTTTATTTGGAGGTTTACAGTAGAATTGAGTCTGGATCGTCCCAGAGGCTGATTTTGCTCTAAATAAAAGGGACACGATGGGATTTTATATTTAACCTTTACAAGTTCTTCATAGTATGCATTTTAAGACACTGAACAAAATTACATTTTTGAAGAAAAAGTGGGAGGGCCTTCGAAGGACGCTGGAATGTAAAGGGGTTCAAAATTTATTTTTTCAAGATATATAATTTAAATGTTAAGGAAGTTCTTATTTTCAAAACCTATTCTATAATCTTGTTTTTAATTTCAATCCAGTAGTGGGTATTTTTGGGCTCCAAACTCCAAAAGCTGTGGAAATGATCCGCCTCAGTAGTCCACACGATCTCCAACACATTGTATCTGAATATTTTCTTTGTGCTGAGGTCAGGAAAAATCTTCCCATAGTCTTCCACCCATATTCACTCCAAAATAAAGAGGAGGTGGTTGCCTATTGGCATGTGTTTATTTTCTCCCAATCTATTATTGAAACCATAATGCCTCTTTCTCCCATCTTTCTTTTATATAACGTGTAGTATAACATGATTGAACTTAAGACATAAACAAAACCACATATATCTAGTAGTGCTAGTGATGCACAATTTAGGTTTTTCCAATCCATGGATTCAATTTTTGTATCCTGTATTCATCCAGTATTAAAGATGGGCTAGCTGTTTTAATTACAGCTGTGATTAATTGCGACATATATTCATTTTGGTTGCAATTATGGCTTAAAAACACTTCTTACAAACACTAAATTGAAACTGGAAAGGATCACCCAAGCACAGCCAATCAGAGAGCTGCATTCAATTCAAACATTACACAGAAATCTCATTTTTCTTCCAAAGTGCTGCATTTATCATAGACTTTTTAGAGGAAAGAACGGAGAGTACTATTTTATAACAAAAAAAAAGCTGTTTCCCCAACATCAAGCTTTGAGAACCTGTTTTATTTTTTACTTCGACCATTCCGAGCAATTCATTGTATCCTCCATTTCTCATCTTCTCAAAACTAAACCAAATTGTACGTGCTTCGTTTCTTTGCCTCTCGCTCATACTGACTCCTGTTAATCCCGTGTGTGTGCGTGTGTAGGTCAAGAGAACATGTCCCCTCCTCTCAGCCCCAGCGGCACTCTGGAGCGGGGCAGCAGGGACCTGAAGGAGAACAAAGAACCCTCTCCCAAAGTCAAGAGGAGGCGCAGCGTGAAGATCAGCAGTGTGACGCTCGAGCCCGCCCAGTGGCAGAACGACTCTCTGCACATCCTGTCCTGCTCCAACGACTACCGCAGCATGAACGACTTCCTCATGAAGAAGGTAACAGCAGGCTGGAGGCGTGGACTCGGGGCTATCTAACCTGGGACGAATTGATGCCCTCAAAAAAATGAATAGGGAACTTTTACAAGAACAAACTGGAACATCTCGTCACTTCTATTTTGGGAATAGAGATGTATTTTAATGGGTATATTTTGTTTAAAACCACAGAAATACAAGATTTACATTAAGATGTGAAATAAAGACTTAAAAACTAAAAGCAGAGGACGTGGACTTGGGGGTACTAACTTGGGGCTTGACTTGGACTTGTCTCTCTTTGACTCGGGACTTGATTTGGACTTGTCTCTGACTTGGGACTTGACTTGGACTTGTCTCTCTTTGACTTGGGACTTGATTTGGACTTGTCTCTCTTTGACTTGGGACTTGATTTGGACTTGTCTCTCTTTGACTTGGAACTCGACTTGGACTTGTCTCTCTTTGACTTGGGACTTGACTTGGACTTGTCTCTCTTTGACTTGGAACTCGACTTGGACTTGTCTCTCTTTGACTTGGGACTTGACTTGGACTTGTCTCTCTTTGACTTGGAACTCGACTTGTACTTGTCTCTCTTTGACTTGAGACTTGACTTGGACTTGTCTCTCTTTGACTTGAGACTTGACTTGGACTTGTCTCTCTTTGACTTGGGACTCGACTTGGACTTGTCTCTCTTTGACTTGAGACTTGACTTGGACTTGTCTCTCTTTGACTTGGAACTCGACTTGGACTTGTCTCTCTTTGACTTGGGTCTTGACTTGGACTTGTCTCTCTTTGACTTGATACTTGACTTGGACTTGTCTCTCTTTGACTTGGAACTCGACTTGGACTTGTCTCTCTTTGACTTGGGATTTGACTTGGACTTGTCTCTCTTTGACTTGATACTTGACTTGGACTTGTCTCTCTTTGACTTGGAACTCGACTTGGACTTGTCTCTCTTTGACTTGGGACTCGACTTGGACTTGTCTCTCTTTGACTTGGGACTTGACTTGGACTTGTCTCTCTTTGACTTGGGACTCGACTTGGACTTGTCTCTCTTTGACTTGAGACTTGACTTGGACTTGTCTCTCTTTGACTTGGGACTTGACTTGGACTTGTCTCTCTTTGACTTGAGACTTGACTTGGACTTGTCTCTCTTTGACTTGAGACTTGACTTGGACTTGTCTCTCTTTGACTTGGAACTCGACTTGGACTTGTCTCTCTTTGACTTGGGACTTGACTTGGACTTGTCTCTCTTTGACTTGGGACTTGACTTGGACTTGTCTCTCTTTGACTTGGAACTCGACTTGGACTTGTCTCTCTTTGACTTGGGACTTGAAACTTAATTTAATTGCTAATGTTGCACAATTTTTTAAATGAAATCGGAATCGCAATTTTAATGTATGTAGTTTTTGATTTATTTTTTCATGATTCATTTCACAAAATAATGGACGTTTTCATGGTTCTTTTCTGTTTTCTTTTCCCCCCAGATCAATGATTTGGAGACTGAGGACAGCAAAAAGGACACAATGGTGGATGTAGTGTTCAAAAAGGCTTTGAAGGAGTTCCGTCTAAACATCTTCATCACGTACTCTACAGCCTTGCGGTATGTGAACTTACTATTTCAAAAAGCTTTCATCTTAAATAACATGTTTTAAAGCTGCATCTTTCTATCCTGCTTCAGATGGACGAGTGCAAAAGCGTCCGCTACAAAGACCTGTACGCTCTGTTTGAACACATCCTGGAGAAGACCATGAGGCAGGAGCAGAGGGACTGGAGCGAGTCGCCCGTCAGAGTCTGGGTCAACACCTTCAAAGTCTTCCTGGATGAGTTCATGACAGAGTACAAGCCCATGGACAGCACTCTCAGCAGGGTAAGACTGCACTGCATAAGCTCAGCAGAAGTATGGGGTTCAGCAAGAAGAAATATCCCACTAGTGAAAGACAACTTATTTATGCAGCACGTTTTACATATTCACTGGCTGGTGTTATGAAAATGGCAGATTTCAGACTAAGTTTCAGGTTGTGGTTTTACAAAGACGTGTGTTTAAAGTAGATGCCTCCAAACTCCACTATCTTCCAAGGAGCTCCTCAGAGGATGTAGGATCATTCCACACTGCAGAAAGTTACTATCTAGTCTGACTATCTTAATTTTAGAAGCCTGGACCGAAGTGGAATAAAATTGCTTAAAGTTTCAAGATTGTTTCAAGTCACTTCTGAGTAGGGTTGTTCCGATTCCGTTACTGGTATCGACAAAACCTCCGATATCACGCATTTTTTAGATATTGGTATCGACGACTGCTCATGCCAAATCTCCTAAATCTCCCGGTATTGTCCTGAATATGAAGCTGTAGATGCAGCAGCAGCAGCAGCAGCTGTTCTCTGCTCCTGGCTAATGCCACGGCTAACACTCAGAGCAGCTGGAAAAGACTTTGTGGAGGCTCTTCAAAGCATAAAACACTCCATATATACAGACAGATATCTGTGTTACCTCTGTGTTATTTCATTTAGCCTTTATAGTAGAAGGACTGTGGTTACTAACTCTAAAAATAGTTCAACAGCAGTGCTAGCTAGCGGCGCTAACTGGCTAAATTGGACTTTTGTTTGTATTGCATTGCATTAGGATGAGAGCCTCACTGTTGTTTGTATGACACACACAGGTAGAAAGAGATAAAATAGGAATATACTCAACACAGTTATCTTAGTTCAGAGGTGGAAGCTTCAAGTTCTTGGATCACTTTAGCTGACCTCAGATAAACACACAACAAACACAACAAGTTTATTTCTTAATAATTCATTATATTTAGACTCATGAATTGATAAAGATTCCCTCGCATTGGACTGGACTGTTAGTTTTCAAAGATTTATGATTGTAGTTTTACAAAAGCATTTATTTTTTTTTTTTTTTTTTTTTTTTTTTTTTTTTTTTTTTTTTTTTTTTTTTTTTTTTTTTTTTTTTTTTATGAGTTAGTTTACAAAAGTATTACTAAGAGTCTTATAGATTTTATATTGAGTAATATAAGAGTCTTCTTCTTACTACTTTAGCCATTATATCGAGAGTCAAAAATGACAAAAATGCAGTAATTTGCCATATGTGCAAGACAACAAGCATCCAAATATATGCAACACAGTATCAAACAATAATTTAATAAAAAATGTCTCTCTCCAGCAGGTTCCAAAAACAGAGCGTAAAAAGCGCCGGAAGAAGGACACAGACATCGTAAGTCTCCAGTTTCTTCTTGTCATATTTTCTGTCCCGTCCACATCTAACCCCGCTGGTGCGAACGCTCTGTGCTGCAGGTGGAGGAACACAACGGTCACATCTTTAAGTCCACTCAGTACAGCATCCCCACGTACTGCGAGTACTGCTCCTCTCTCATCTGGATGATGGACCGCGCCTGTGTCTGCAAACGTGAGCACAACATAAACACAAAACACATGACAAACGAGCAGCAGATGTGCCTCAAAAACACAAGTCTCATCATCAAAGTTTTCTTACAAAGTGTGTTTAAATTACCGGTAAGAATAGGCTGAGAGAATTCAACTTCGCATTCATGATCTACTTGTAGGGCTGGGCAATATTGACAAAAATGGATATCTTGCTCATTTTTGGCACATCTTGATAACGATATTCAGATGATATTGTCTTAAACCAATTGGAAAATGTTCAAACACATCTTTAAGTGTATTAATTGAAGGTTAATGGTCAGAAGAAATAGGCTGTAATTGACTAAAGACATCAATTAGTCGACTAAACGGTCCTCCTTTTCAGAACTAGTGATTATTTCAATGTTCTGTCCAAATATTTGACCCAAACTGCCCTCATGAAGACCACGAACACAGAAGTTTGCATGCTAAATAACTAGTTATAAAGAAAAATAGCAGCTAACAAGATTTTTGTGTAAAGAATTATGAATACATTGCATTGTGCTTTCTAACTAATACAATTTTGGCAAATAAGACACTAATGAGTAACGAATTGACTAAAAAAAAATCACCTTCTACAATGTTGTAACCTTTTTTTTTGTAGCATCTTCTACAATAAATGATCAACTCGATATTCCATGTTTGCATATCTTCAAAACAACTATCACTATATTATCTAAAATTCGTTATATTGCCCAGCTCTATCTTCTAGAAACCAAATTCCTTCTTAACCTCCTTCACTTCCTTATTTACATCAAAATGAGAGATTTGCCAAGAAAAATGCCCTCTATTTGTTATATACTGTAAGAGCTGGCAGAGTCCTGAGTGTTGGGTTTTCATTGAAATATAGGAGCAATCTTTCTTCTTATATGAGTGCTCCTGACTGTTCTTGGGATTTGTTCTTCCAAAAGAACATTTTCGGTTAAGAACAAATTTTGTGAATGCCAAATTCAGTCACATTAAAAAAATATAGGAACAGTTTCGTGAGTGATGTTTTCTTAAACGTTTATCTGATAAGTGGCCACTGTATCTAACATGGCCCTTCAGGTGTTCTGTCATTTATTCACATTAAAAAGTAGATTCTTTGTCCAAATCCGACAAGGTAATGGTAGTAACATATCATATACCATTGCAAGAACTGCACCTTATGCAAGAGTTTAGCCTATATACATTTCTCATCTCAACTCAAAAAGTTTTTCATCACATCGATCTCAAGACTCAATTATCATAGCTAGTTGTAAATGTATATCACTAAGATCAGACCTATTTTCTTTAGACATGATGTCACTGTAATATTGTATTAAATGCAACTGAAATCTTGACTGTTGCATTTGACTGAAAAAATTTCCATTTAACCCCTGTCATAAGAACATGTCATGAATAAGGCCCTATGTGCGCTATCAAACAGTGATCTTAACATTATTAGGTTAATCCATACTTATTATTCAGGTCTCAATATAACGTGAGAAGAAAAAAAAAAGTATGACCATTCAATTTTCCTCTGCAGCCATATTTTGGCTAAAGATACTTATTATTACAATGTTTAGAGTCATCAGTCAAATAAAAGAGCTTCTGTTAAAGTATATTGTTTTCTCTAAAATGTCACACACTGTCACTTTAGAGTGAAATTATAGAAGCAAAACGAAACTTTTTAACTGCGTTCATAGAAATAAAACTATATTAGCTGTATTAGTTCAGCCTTAAAATGAGTGTCTATGTTAACAAAACAAAAGTATGTTTATTTAATGTGAGACCATTTAACTTATGAGGTGGCAAGTGACATGAATATTTGACTGAAATAGAAAATTCAAACTAAACTTTGGACTTTTGTAGCTGAGAAAGTTTAGAACGCTTATTTGAGAAGAGATTTTGATTAAATAGTCTTTTATAACATTACACTTGATTTGGTGTGTTTGACAGTCTTTACAACACAAAATGTAATCAAAACGATAGTCCTGACAAACCTGAGCACCTTTCGTGGGTCAAATAGGCTCTGTGCAATTAACTTGTTTTCATTCAAAATATACATCCTGTACATACAACCATTTCCTGTTCAATTCATTTCTTGAGGTTTTCACTCCATCAGTTTAAAACAGATAAATCCTCTTCAGATCAGACAGTTGTGGTGAATGTTACAGAAAACATAAAAAGGACATGATCGTGTCTAAATGCTAACGCTAACAGGAAGTGGTCGTATGTACAGAAGTGAACTATTTTGAACGTACACAAGCCAACTGAAGTACCGTGCACAGAGCCAGTTGAACATCCTGTTGGGCCGAGTTTGAGCACCACTCTTCTCTATGCTGTAATCCTAATTATCATCCTTGTTTGCTCTTATTCACTGGGAGAATGATATCCTTCTCTCAATATTAGTAAAACATCACATTCTTTTCTCTCCAAATGCCACATTTGTGCTGCTATTCTGAGTTGTTTCCTGCACTGTGAAGGATTAGGTTCATATTAGCCTATTAAAGACTTTTCTTAGTTCTACTTACATCCTAATCACAATCTTTTAAGCTACTTACTGTAGAATGAAAATGGCAGCTAGAACCCAAAGTTTGGATTTCTGAAATGCTTTGTTTGTTTGAATCAGGTCATTTAAATTCATTCAAACTGAATGATACACAGAGGCAGAATGGGATCATTTACTCTATAAATCCAACCAGAGGTGAGAAAAAGGATTAACGGGAATATAGACAATAGTGGGAATTCTGTTCTGATGATTTACAAAATTTGGGCGTTTCAAAAGCTGCGGAGCTGATTTATGGATGGATAGATTGATTTCAAACTGCAACTAACATATTCAGCCACGCCAAATCTTTCAGTGTGTTGGACAATATATATCATGTGAGTAAGTGTTAAAGACTGTTAAATTAGAGCAGCTCAGTGCATATGATAGGTCGTCTACTCTTTCCTCAAACCTACAAGTGAACCTGACTAGATTTATGGTTGTATCTGGTTGGACATGAGCAGTAGATGTGACATGTAGACAGAATTCATTTACTCAGTAATTGTGATTTGACAAACAGTAATAGTTAATATTAACTCATTTGTTAATTGATGATTTTAAGCAAAAAAACAACTGACTTTTTAAAAAAAAGTCAGTTGTGTGTAAATTGGTCAGTGCAGTTGGCTTGTTTTCGTTCAAAATAGTACATCCTGTACATACAAGCATTTCCTCTTCAATTCATTCTATGAGGAGCTTTACATATTAGAGGAATATTTTACCAGAGGACAGTTGTGTGTTTAAAAAGAGACGTGTTTGTGTCCAAATGCTAACGCTAACAGGAAATGGTCGTATATATGTACAGAAGTTAGCTATTTTGAACGTACACAAGCCAACTGAAGCTCTGTGCACAGAGCCACTTGTCTTACTGACATTTTTATCACACAAGCAGAGGGATTCCATTTTGGAACTTTGTTCTGCTTCTTGTAAGAGGTTGCATTCATGTAAACTCACACCATTCTGTTGTGAAATAATATTGAACACACGTTTGGCAACTGAAATTAATATTAATTCAATGCAGTTTTTTGTTTTAATACAGAAACTAAGTGGAATAGAAATCTCTGATCTAGCGTTTTGAGTTCTGATCCATTTCAATTGTCATGAAGTATCAACCGATGCTAGTGTAAGCACTGATTTTTTATTTATTTTTTTCTTTAGGAATTGGTATTATAGTGTTATGTAAAAGTTATTTATTGTATAAGTGACACCTTAATACACCTTGTGTTATGTGAATAAAATCAATAATGAGATGTTCTGTATGTAAATAGGTCTTATGTCCGACTAAAAACACAACCAGGATATCGGCTGAACAGATAGATTCCTGATTCAGCAAAATTTTTATGGATTGACGTCGATAGTTGATCCAAGTATCAGATCAGTGCATGACGAGAAATCACAATGAAAAAGATCATTTATGAGAAACTGTTATGTTATTAATAGGAAAAACAGTTTCTTGCCCGCCCTAGAGGATTATGACATCATCACAACCTCTTTTCAATTTTAACGTTTCTCTTTTGGTCACAAACAAAACATCATTTAAAAATCATTTAAAAAAAAAACTGTAATATTTTTATTGTACATCTTAGCTTCTCCAATATGGAACTGTGTCATTAAATAATTGTCTCCAAACTCCAAAACGTACAGATTTCACGCTCACTGGTGTGACCTCAATATTCAGAGCCAAGACCTGAGCCTCTCTCCGGCCCCTCCCCCTCTCTCCCCTCGCCCCCTCCCTCCCTCGTCCCGTCCCTAATCAGATTGTTTTCAACTGGACTCATGGGGTCTGCTCCGGCTCCAGAGTATTTGGCGACACACAGTTTGCCCTTTCTTTCTTTCTGTCTTTCTTTCTTTCGCACACATAATGTTTTCTGCCTACCTGCCATTCTCCGCCCGTAGACTTTAGTTCAGAATGAGGAAAAACTGCTTCTGTGTGGACAATGGGACTGACTTTTGGACGTGTCTGTGTCTCCAGTGTGCCGCTACGCCTGCCATCGAAAGTGCTGCCAGAAAACCACCACCAAATGCAGTAAAAAGGTAGGTTTGAGCATCACACGGTCTAGTCCTGAGTGTTGCAATTACACTGAGTTTGAATTAGATTACTGGAGAATGGTTATGTTGACTTTTGCAGAGGACGATATTGGTGTGAATGTTTTAACTTAACTTAAAACATTATAACAGTCTTTGTCTTTTTTACATTCAACTGTTGCTTTCAGAAAGTTTAAATTTGACATGTGCTAAAAAGACAAAGTTTTCATTTCCTCATAGTCGATGTACAGTGTGTCTTTAAACAAGGACAAATTGGTTTCATGCTTGTTCTTTTGCTGCTGATAATGTTAAAGTTAGTGACATCTGGTGGCTATAGATTGGATTGTCATACAGAATACTTCATTTGACAAAGAATGAATGTTACATTGTTACTTCCTCAAAGGAGATCTATTTCGTAAAAGCTTTTTTTTAGTTGTAGCCATGTTAAAACAGTCTTCTCTCACATTCGTTTACTCACAGTTGTATTTGGATTGATTCATATATGTTTGAGTATCGTATTTTCCAGGTTTTTTCATCGTCTGGTGGTGCGACTTTTATAAAAAACAAAACAAATGTGACTTTATGAATAACTATTAATACAGTATGTTATGGGTCTCGATGGAACTGAGCTCCCCTTGCTCTTTTAAATGCAGGGAGGGACAAAAGTGAGACGTAACACTGATGCCTGCGAGGTGCAGTGCTTATCCTTATAAACTGCAGATCCGGTGTCTACAGTCTCATGAACTGCACTCACGCTGCGATAGGGCTTCATTCAACAGAAATAACGCACAGAGAGCGATGATTTGGTTTGATTCTTTAGCTTCAGAAACACACTGCAGTCACATTACGATTTGTTGAAAGCCAAATGCACACGTACGTACATCACTTTCCGCCCTACTGCACTGCGTTTTGCAGAAAGACCAGTTCTCTGTTTAGTTACATGGGGAAACTTCTTTGAATTAAACAACGTAACAAGACAACAGCTAGCTGGTTTCATCGGGTCTGAACCGGTCTGACAGACGTCTGTCTCCTGAAGTTGAGACTTCACTGAATGTAACTTTTAGCGATATTTTAAGACTCATGCAGAGTTCAGTCATTTTTTTGCTTCTTGTAGTTTTGCTTCATGCCAGCTCCTTGACCTCCTGCAATCTCTGTGTCACAAAAAAGCGGGACAAAAACAGGTCACATGTCTATTCTCAATGTCGACGACGTATATAATTTGTTTTCTCCTAATATACTATATGCATTTTTTGGCTTGTGCGACTTACAGTCTGGAAAATACGGTAATCTTGTATTGTCCTGCAGCTGATTCTTCAATGCTTAGAAAAGCACTGTTTTCACTCCCACCAAATTCTGACTAATGAAAGATCACCAGCATAACCATTGTAAAAACAAGTCATTTTATAACTGTTGCTTGTTACAGTAGAAATGTAAAGAGGAGGCGGGGTTTGTTACATGGAAGTATAAATAGAACTGGAAGATGAGTCCAAGATGGCGGCCCGTTGTTTCCAGTGGCCTGTGCTCAGTGGCCTGTGCTCAGTGGCCTGTGCTCAGTGGCGCATTGACGTCGAAAAAACTGACAACCAGCGCGGTTGTCAGTTTAAAAAGTACATCTAGAACTTGAAATACGTCAAAATTAATTCATTACTTTGTAGTATATAAACTGCATAAACAGTTTTTAAACAAATGTAGGTCTTATGCTCATGACTCACCACAGAGCTCATGAACCCCCGAGGACATTTTCAAACTTTTAATATAATATTTTTTTCAAAACGTCTTGGGATTACATGGAAGCTGGAGCTTGTTGACCATCACTGTTGAGCTCCGTAATACATGTTTCTACACTTTTGAACAGGAAGTCAGTGGACCCTGTTTTTTTTTCTAAGCCGTCTACTAATTCAGTTTTGTCTTTTATAAAGAACAAATGTAAATTAAAGTATTTTTTACTATGCAGTTAGGTCTCGTTTAAAAGACCGATATAGTGTAGTTCTTTTAAATGAGACCTACAGTATATAAAGTGTTTATGCAGTTTTAAACTCTTCTTGTTGTACTTGGAATCTGTATTCTTTTTGAGTAAATACAAACAAGTGTGCGGACATAGGTGGAAGGTGAGAACAGGACTTCTCTGAGTAGGGTTTCTCTTCAAATACAGCTGAGTAAACGAATGATAAAGTTATAAAAAAAAAAAATCACAGAAGTGGATTTTAAGTGTTTTTCTTTAAGACAGTTTACCTTTTTTCACCACTGAGTCATCCAAAGGTTGTAAAGTCATCATAACTTCCACAGTACAACTAAACTTTAACTCGTCCTACTGCATTCTGATCTTTGCTGTGTGTCCAGTTCGACCCCGAGCTCTCGGCCAGACAGTTTGGAGTGGAGGTGTCCCGTCTGACCAGCGACGAGCGCGCTGTGCCTCTGGTGGTGGAGAAGCTCATGAACTACATCGAAATGCACGGCCTCTACACCGAAGGAATCTACCGCAAGCCCGGATCCGCCAATAAGATCAAAGAGCTCAAACAAGGCCTGGACACTGGTACGACACACACCCTCTGTTATAATGTTCAAAAACAACTGTATTTACCAACAACAAACAAACAAATCTATGATATTTAGGTGTTTTTTCTTCACTTGTGCTGATTTTTTTTTTTAAATCAATTTACTTTTGCCCATCATCTAAGAAAAATCACCTCTGAAGGCATGTTGAAAAAAAAAAAAAAAAAAAGATATGAACTCTTATTTACAGTCAAATAAACACTTCTGGAATGAACCAGAATCAGTTTTACTCTAAACTTACAAATAAGTGAATACAGGTCCCTAAAACTTAAAGAACCGTATGTAAGATGTTGATGTCAGATTTCACAAACATGAATTATATGTGTCCAAAGATACGAGGTCAACAAGTCCAAATATGATACCGTATTATTTTTACTGAAAGTCAATGTAATTCTGAGTTATTCTTAATTAAAAAGCAATGGACATGATGTCCCTTTGTTGATGTTTACATTTATTATCCAATCAGAAAGCAGAATGAGCCTCACATGACTCTCTCAGTTGGGTTACCAGTTTGGTTTCTTAGAACCATGAGTCAGGAACATGTTTGAGTTTGAACTGATGTTGCTCCAGGACACAGACACAACTGTCTGTGATAGGCTCATGCAATTGTTTCTATACAGTTCTCATTAGGCTCCTCCCACATCGTGCTAAAAGCAATATTTGGGAACAAACCATGACAAAGAGTCAGTGTCTGGAAAGTGACTCTCTGGTTATTACCCATGATTCATAGCCAATCTTGTTCCTGATTGGTCAGTAGCTTCCTATCTTCGATGTATGGGCCATTTCACAATCTGGCAACCCAAGTTCATCTGTGATTATAATACCTTTTTAAAACCACTAGTTGTGCTTCTTACATACGGTTCCTTTAATTAAAAAAACTTCAGCTTTTGAAGAACCTGATGTTCTTTTGTGCAGAGCTTCTGTCACTTAAAACTAGAGTCAGTCTGACATCAGAGGCTAAAACTACAACACTTCAGCTTCACAAAGAGTCCAGACATGTGTTTGTGCTCCAGCGGGTCAGAAACAGTTGGTTTTAATCATGCGTTCAAACAGAAATG
The DNA here is from genome assembly GCA_038363315.1 of Mugilogobius chulae. NCBI lineage: Eukaryota > Metazoa > Chordata > Actinopteri > Gobiiformes > Gobiidae > Mugilogobius > Mugilogobius chulae. The sequence goes on from CM076411.1 coordinate 2,920,083, forward strand.
GGCCTCCTTCATCAGTGTTACAGTTTTGTAACCCTGGAGGGGCATTTTATGCAAAATCGACTTTTTTGGAAATGTTATTCCTATTCTAAAATTGCTTCTTCCTCAGAAACACTGCTGAAGTTTAGTCTGCGAGAGATTTTTCATTCCCCTCAAGACACCGATCTGATGTGCCTGATCTGTGATGTCATAGATGATCTTTTACACTGTTTTTAGGTCCATAAATCATCCAGACTCAGTTTGAGCTTTTCTGCAACACTAGCACATCAGACTGACTGAAGATTGATTTGATTGTGGAATTGCCTTTTCAGTCAGTAGATAGAGCTCTTAAATCAATTCATGTAGCATTACTACACTCTTCTTCTTGGTTCTGGTGCTTGAGATTACAAAGTGGGCGTACTCAGAGCATGTTTAAAGAAGAAAACAACATAAAAATGCATCATTATTGTCCTTGCTAGCTTTGCTTTGGTTTAAGAATCATAAAAAACACTTCCTTTTTGGAGAATATTGCTGATTATCTTTTGACATAAAACATCTTGGTAACACTTTATTTTAACTACATCTTGATTAGCCTTAATACACTCTTAATGAAGCATGAATAATGGATTAATTAAGAATTAGAAGTTAATGAACAAAATCCTAATCTTAGTTCCTTTATTGAGCAGTTACTAAGCCTTAATAGACACTTCCATTCATTAATTGATGATTTGTCCATTAATTATTAACTCTTTATTCATGCTTTAATAAGGCTTTAGTAAGGCTAAATAAGGTATAATTAATGTAAATGATACCAAAATCTTTTATTTGTATATTTTTATTTGTGCAGATAGGCTAAAATACAATATTTGATCAACAATTGTGAATTTCACAATTGAAAAAACTGTTTAGTGCCTTATGACATCATCATCTTCTAGATCTGAAAACTGAAAACATTCTTTTTGCAATTAAATACAGCTTAAAGGTGAAAAGTCATCTTCACAGTCAAAACAGAATGGGAATTGAGAAATAAGTATGTTTTATGACATAATGTGAAAAACATCCAGTTTGTCTCCATGGAAACATACACAAGGAGGCCCACCTCGAGGCCAAATATCTGTCCATTTTGTGAAGAATATTTATATTATTATTTAGAGTAACAAATACATAAAAATGACAAGAACACGCTTTTTGTCAAGTCTATTTTTGGTCAAAAAGTTACACAGTCACAGTCAGGTTGGTACAGTTTTGGTAGAAGAATACCTTCCTAAATATAAATAATGTTGAAAAGAACAAACAGACTTCTGATTTCTCACCAGAAACACAATATATGAGCCGTGAACAGAAATGTAGTGTGTTCTAGTGTGTTTCTATTTCTCTAATTGAAGAAATCTTGTTACATAGAAGAGTTTTGGCCCAATTTATTACATGGTCGCTTGGCAACTACCTAGTGTGACGTCATCGTTTATGAACAGGAAGTAAAATTGTGTAAAAAAATTTGTAAAATCTTAAATCTAATCATCCTAGCTTAGTTCTGGTTCTTTTAATTAAAGTTCTGGTCAACGACACTGTTGTTTTCTCACAGATGTGGAGAGCACTACTCTGGACGACTACAACATCCACGTCATCGGGAGTGTGTTTAAGCAGTGGCTCAGGGACCTGCCCAACCCTCTCATGACCTTTGAACTGTATGAAGAGTTCATCCGGGCCATGGGTATGTCCAAACGTTCCCTTTCTACCTTGTATTGCTTCTTTTTCTACATGCTGGGAAGCTTTCTTACCTACCTAAATAAAATAAATAAAAGCACATTAGATACAATGTGATTTTTTTTTAATGTCAAGGTGTGTTAGGCAAATGACCAGCATTACATGTGGAGCTAGTTTTAAAGACTTTTGTGTTTTGCATATTGGGAGATGACTAGGAGTGGATCTTCTGATTGTTGTCAAATCAAGTGCAGGTACAGTTTAAATAAAGAAAAACTGACATTTATTTAAGTATATATGGTATAACAGCCATCCCAAACTTTTCAGATCAGTTCTCTGAAAGTACGTTATGGTCCTCTATTGTTGCCTTCACTGCAGTCACCAGTTCATTGAGGATTTGTAACCATTTTTTCATTAAAATGTAGAGTTTAAAAGAGTTTAAACAAGGCACTGATGTAGGGCTGGGCGGTATACGGTGTTTTTTTTTTAATGATATGAATTTTTCATACACCGGTGTGTGCGGTATGTCCGGAAGAAAGAGCGGCGGAACGTCGTGCCGCAGAATAACGCACTGATCCCATACATACAGCCCGCTCTGTTCCGCTCCGACCACCGGACCAGCCGCTGAAGACAGCCGCCACATCTCCCGCACCCGCCGCAGCCCCGTCCCCCCGCCGCTGCCCGACCAAACACGGACCAAGGCCACCATCCTCTCAGAACGAGTCCGCGGCAAAGTGAAGCTCCGCAACCCATAACGCACCGAACAGGAAAAAGAAAGTGAACCACTTCTCTGACACATGAACAGGACAACGCCACGGAGTTTGTGCTCGCAACACAATAGTCTACCCCGAATGGAGGAGGAAAAGACGTCCACCGCCATGTCCCGAGCTAAAGCGATCCCACGAAACACATGAGCGGCCCGCGCACCCGACACAGTTATTTTATCTTCAACAAGGACTTCCATTTCACAAACCCGTGCCCTCGGCGCACGCCCCTCCCAAGCTCCCTGGGGCCACGCAGCCCCGCGGAGCGGAGACCCGCAGCAACCCCCGGAGGTGGACCTGGGTGGAGCGGCACGCAGTGGGAGCAGCGCGCAACGCACAATAAAGCGTCCTGTATTTTGACTGCAAGTCATGCGTTCTCATTTCTTCACCTCATTACAGTTATGAGTGTCACTGTCTGTCACCTCTTTGGATACAGCAGCATTCTGTGGGACTATTCAAACCTTTATACTAGTCTGCTTATTCTAAGCTAATTTACTGCAGTAATTATTCTCAAAATTATTTGGAAACGGGTTAACACTGTCAGTACCAGGATAAGAAATGCCGTCAAATACCGTGACACCGACATAATTTTGAAAAATACCGTGCTATCGATTTTTGGTCATACCGCCCAGCTCTACACTGATGTCCATAACACTATTGCTTTCACTTTGTAAAACAAATGAATGTTTTTGTAAGTTAGTGCTTTGTGATCTTTCAGAAATAGACTTCAAATAAATGCTTTATGCACATGATTTATCAGATATGATTGATTGTGTGTTTACAGGTTTACAAGACAAAAAGGAGATGGTCCGTGGAGTGTACTCAGTGATCGATCAGTTAAGCAGAACTCATCTCAACACGCTGGAACGCCTCATTTTCCATCTCGTCAGGTCAGTCTCACTGTTCTTAGGTCTCAACTGTAATAAAGGTAAGGTAAGGTAATGTTTATTAAGGACAATGTACAATTACATCAAGCACAATGGCAGCTCATATGTTTTGTTCTTTCTAAACAGAAATAAAAGAAATGGGTCCATTGACTTCCTGTTCAAAATTGGTTTTCACTGTGACTTTTCATAATAGAGCTCAACATTATAAACTCCTGTACAGTTTAAAGGCATGTTCCTATGTGCTAATCAGATCCACACTGCAGTTGGTTTCAGTCTTAAATGCACATCTATAACTTAGATACAACTGTAGGTGCTCATGAGTCACCACAGAGCTGATTCACCTCAAGGACATTTACAAACTTTGATTGTAATTTTTTTGATCCTGATGGGAGTTTATAATAGGAGCCAAGGAGTGGGCGTTCACTGTTGAACTCCATATTCAGCAGAAAAGCAGTCATCTTTAAAACAATCTTTAAATCCGTTAATCATTACAAAAGAAACTAGTGACTAAGTAAAGTATTCATTATTTAGTAAAAAGAAAAGTAGACACTATAATACTAGTTACCAGAGGTGTGGACCTACAAGTCATGACTCTGACTTAGAATCACTATTTGATGAGTCGAGACTTGATTTGATAAAATGGGCTGACCCTGGACTTGACTTGGACTTGAAGATCAGTGACTTGAGACCACATGTGTATTTTAAATAGGATTATTGAAAAACAACAACACTAAAATTGTAGAAGTAGATTATTTTGTAATTTGATATAAAGACATGGACTTGACTTGGACTTGAAGCTAAAGAGACTTACTTGAGACTCACAAAACAGTGACTTGGTCCCACCTCTGCTGGTTACTAGCTCACTGGCTCAAGTAGTCTGTAATGAAATACAAAAGTAATGGGATAAGTATGGTAAATCACCTACTTGTGCAATTCTCTAAAAGTAACTCGAAGTAGTGTACAAACAATAAAAGTGCAATACAAACATATTGCATTTTATTGTCCTTGTAACTAGTAATATATAATGACTTACAATTTTACAGTAACTTGCCAAATGCTTAGGTTCATAAACTGTTTTGGTTAGTTTTATAAAGTTTGCAGTGAACAAGAATCTCCTTTAATACTTTTATGTTTTGCTTTCAGAATTGCACTACAAGAGGAGACCAACCGCATGTCGGCGAACGCCCTGGCCATCGTGTTTGCTCCGTGTATCCTGCGCTGTCCCGACACCATCGACCCTCTCCAAAGTGTGCAGGACATCAGCAAAACCACCGCGTAAGAGCACTTTGAACAACACCACACACACGGGACAATATTTACCTCGGGACGGCTGTAAACTTTGAGATAATTAATGTCTGTAATGGAGTTGTTTTTACAGACTTTTATTAACAGCGACAGATATGATTTATGACATTAATTCCTTCATGATGGCAGCATGTCTTCTGTTTTGCTTTATCACAAATGACCTGAGAGATGTACAGTGATAAAGACCAAACATCTAAAGTTTCACTGCTCTGAGATGTTTGTTAAAGTTTATTCACAGTTAAATATTGTCTTTTCACAGAACACAGCTCATATTTAGTTAAAATAAACATGTTTAAAAGGTAAATATAGCAAATTCTATGTTGTTTGTTCTTGTAGGTCAGGGGTGGGCAGTTATTTTTACTTAAATGAAATATTAAAACCCAGGATAGTCGTGGAGGGCCGGACCGCCAACATTGCTATAAGAAATGTTATTGTTGAACACATTTCTTTGGCAGATTATAGAAGACAAATAAAAGGTTTTCTCTACCATAATAAACTTGAAACATCTCCACGTTAAGCTAATAGTTTTATGAAAATGAAGTCGAAGTTTGAGAAAGTTATCGTTTCACTAGAAAAAACTCAATAATACGAGAAATAAAATCATATTTTTTCTGAGAATAAAGTTGAAGCAATAAAAATAAGCTGTTTCATTGGTTACATTTGAAGTTTAATAAGATTAAATTAGGAGGAAAAAGAAAACTAAATAATCTCAGGACATGGATGAGTCAAATGTTTGCATAAAAACACATGATAGATTTTGTATATTTGTGGCAATGCTCTATGATCCAAAGTATAAATTTAATCTCGAAAAGCTCAAATTGAATATTGAAATTTTGTTTTTAGTGGCTTTGACTTTATTCTCATAACATTGTGAATTTACTCTTGAAATGTTACAAGTTTATTCTTGTTTTTGCTTAAGCTTTGTCATGCGTTTCTTTCTCACAAACCTGCCAGGAGCCTGATTGAAACAGGTTGCGGGCCACACAGGTCTGTTCTAGGTGTTGCCGTAATCAAAGATGCAGCTTCTGGGCATGTGGACATCAAATGTTTACCACTCATTCAAATTGGGAAATGACTGGGTTGTACATAACTTTTTTAATGTTTACCTGGCTTTTAGTTGTAAACTAGCAAACCTTCTCTTTTTCAAAAGGTTCATTGCAAATGCAGGACATTGTGACAAAATCAGACCAGTGTATACTGTCTGAATCAAAATAAAAAGCCTAATGCAGAGCTCTGATTGGCTGCACTCGTGTGGTCACTCCTAGTCTCATTTTGATGACTATGATGACTACAAAATATGTTTCAAGACTTGATTGCGGCCCCCCAAAAAAATGAATATAATCATGTGCTCAAGGATTTGCGAGAGCTAGGAACTAGTTGAACCCAGTTGTGCACTGTGAAAATCAGGTATGCCATCTTTAATCGTAAAATACTAAAAAAAACAAAAAACTATGATTTGGGGCAAATGTGGCAAAGCTAAAATAGTCATTACATAAAAAACAACAGTAGTATTTTAAGACAAGCTAAAATTGCCCGTTTCTAGAATTATAACCTAAATTCAGGCATTTTTGCAAATTTAAGCTTATTATTTGAGAGACCTGGATTGTTTTCCTTGTTTCAAACTATTTCAGACACTCAAATTTAACAAATTATTTCCCTATAAGTTAAGAAATGTGTCTTAACCCAAAAATTCAGTAGAAACTTCCGCCATTTTCATAGACATGGATAATTCACACAGGACTACAAACTCATGATATTACAATTTACCCGAGGTCCTGGAGTAAATATTATCTCCTGCCAATAGAACAGTAGACACATGTTTGATTTCACGTTTGAACTAACCTTCTGCTTGTCCTTTTTCTCCAGCTGCGTAGAACTGATCATTTGCGAGCAGATGAACAAATACAAGGTCCGGCTAAAGGACATCAACACACTGGAGTTTGCAGAGAACAAGGCCAAGTGCAGACTGACTCTCATACGCCGATCGATGGTGAGGTTTTTGAAAGAATTGATGTCATGTTTTCAGATAAAAGCCTTTGGTAAAACTAGAGAAGTCAAGGAGATTTGGTTATAAAACAAAAACAGTGGTAAGAACTGAAACGATATATCCATTTGAACTTTAGATTTGTAAATAGAAATGATAGTTTTACATGAATCAGGATTAGGTTTGTGATGAAAGATATATGTTGAAATGAACAGAAATAGAGCAGATTTTACACTTGATGACGTCACACTACAATACAGTTTAAATAAGCCGCATGGACGTTGTTATAAATCTGACAGATGGAATGTAATATGTAAACGATTTGGAAAAATAGTCAGTGGAGTATTACAAATGTAGCCAGGCTAGCAATGCCTAGTAGTGCCTCCTCTCCGTTTCATTTCATTTCACAAGGGTCGCCGCCCCCAATACGCACATAACACAGAGCGCGTAGGGCATCACCTGCTCTGAGGGCACCAAGCCGAGCTGTGCCGTCCCGCGTGCTGAACTCATAAGTGAAAGAAAAGTCTGGTCTAGACACGTGTGCCTGGTGATTCTTAACACACAGCGCGGAATCAAAGACTCTAGAAACAATTTCGAATACAGAAACATGTTCTACGACTCGTAAGCTCTTAGACAATCTTTATTTCGCGTCAATAGGACACATATTGGGCCAGTTACGAGGAGAAACAGCAGATGATTTAAGACGGCTGCACATTTGAACACGCAAATTACGGCGGCGAAACACGGCGGATTTAACACGTTTAGATTCTTTCAGAGGAAAACACAAACCATGAATCTATTCTGTTTGTCCTGACAAAAGTTACAGACTATAGTATTTCCTCAAACTGTAGCGCGAGGATGCAGCTTATGTTGAGCTGAGTTCAGTGAGCGCAGGAGAGGGAACAGTGGCGGAGCAGAGGGCAGTTTGAAGGGCGAAGAGCGATGGGGCCCCACTGGAAAGCAATTTGGAAAAAAATTTAAATTAAGGGATTTACTGTTCTAAAATATCCAGATAAAAGGAAAACTAATTTATTATGTAAAAAAAAAGGAAAAAGAATGTAGGGGGATTCTCAGACCCCGTGTCTTAAAAAATAGATACATTTAGAAGTGCTAGTAGTGTGTGTCTGTGTGTTAAGGGTTTGGATTATCCACAGTGTCAGGGTTGCCTCTTAAAACAACATTAACAAACTACAAATATAAAATTATTGTAATATTTGGCTTTGCTTGTCATAATTCTTTCACAAATGTAAGTAATTATGACAGTTGATTAAAATTAGACAAAATGTTGCCTAAAACAATATAAGGCAGTTCTAAAGAATGTCCCAAATGAGGACCAAAACTTGAACAAATCTGTGTCTAAATAAGTACACACATACTAATCTTGATCTGTCGTCGTTTCTCTAAGTTCATGTTTGTGATTGTGAGATTTCTCTGTGACATTCAAAGCTTGGGTAAAGTCTGTCGAACTTATCAGATGTTCATGTTTAGACAGAGACTCCACAGGTAAAGATCTAAACCTTACAGGACTTTGTGTTTTTTCAGCCATAATGCATCAAAAATGAATACATGTCCATATTAAAGATGTGTTGAAGGATTTATGAGAGGAAGTTGTCAGATTTAAAACCTAAATCGTGTTACCCTACCTTTTAAAGTTGCTAGTAGGCAAAATTGACATTCAGGTATCCGTTTCACAAGCAGCAAAATGGTAAAGCTATGCTAGCACTTAGCCACTGTGCTAAAAGCTACAAAAGCTAAAGTCGCAGAGTGTGACTAGGGCTGCAGCTAACGATTATTTGGGTAATCGATTAGTTACTAAAAACCACAAAAGTGACTTGAATACAAGATTTTTGCCAAATTTAAGCTGAGTTGACGTTGCTGGAGGACGTGAGTAAGAATTAGAATAATAAGTTAGAATAATTTATATACTGTATGTATATATATATATATTTTAATCAAACTAGCTTAAAACAAAATGTTTTATTAAAAAAACGTATTTGTATTTTCTGTTTAAATCTATTCTATAGAAATGTGACCTAAAGAGAACATTTGAATGCTCTTTGTAGTGGTATTATTTGACATTTAGTATCATAAAAATCACAAGGCTCAGGCCAAGTGCAGACTGACTCTCATACGCCGATCGATGGTGAGGTTTTTGAAAGAATTGATGTCATGTTTTCAGATAAAGGTCTTTGGTAAAACTAGAGAAGTCAAGGAGATTTGGTTATAAACACAAAACAGTGGTAAGAACTGAAACGATATATCCGTTTGAACTTTATGTGGGAGATTTGTAAATAGAAATGATAGTTTTACATGAATCAGGATAAGTTTTGTGATGAAAAGATAAAAATATGTTGAAATGAACAGAACGTAGAGCAGATTTTTACACCGTTGATGACGTCACACTACAATACAGTTTAAATAAGCCGCATGGACGTTGTGATTATAAATCTGACAAGATGGAATGTAATATGTAAACGATTTGGAAAAATAGTCAGTGGAGTATTACAAATGTAGCCAGGCTAGCAATGCCTAGTAGTGCCTCCTCTCCGTTTCATTTCATTTCACAAGGGTCGCCGCCCCAATACGCACATAACACAGAGCGCGTAGGGCATCACCTGCTTGAGGGCACCAAGCCGAGCTGTGCCGTCCCGCGTGCTGAACTCATAAGTGAAAGAAAAGTCTGGTCTAGACACGTGTGCCTGGTGATTCTTAACACACAGCGCGGAATCAAAGACTCTAGAAACAATTTCGAATACAGAAACATGTTCTACGACTCGTAAGCTCTTAGACAATCTTTATTTCGCGTCAATAGGACACATATTGGGCCAGTTACGAGGAGAAACAGCAGATGATTTAAGACGGCTGCACATTTGAACACGCAAATTACGGCGGCGAAACACGGCGGATTTTAACACGTTTAGATTCTTTCAGAGGAAAACACAAACCATGAATCTAGTCTGTTTGTCCTGACAAAAGTTACAGACTATAGTATTTCCTCAAACTGTAGCGCGAGGATGCAGCTTATGTTGAGCTGAGTTCAGTGAGCGCAGGAGAGGGAACAGTGGCGGAGCAGAGGGCAGTTTGAAGGGCGAAGAGCGATGGGGCCCCACTGGAAAGCAATTTGGAAAAAAATTTAAATTAAGGGATTTACTGTTCTAAAATATCCCAGATAAAAGGAAAACTAATTTATTATGTAAAAAAAAGGAAAAAAGAATGTAGGGGGATTCTCAGACCCTGTGTCTTAAAAAATAGATACATTTAGAAGTGCTAGTAGTGTGTGTCTGTGTGTTAAGGGTTTGGACTTTTTTTTTGCCAACCAATCAGTGAACATTTGCATCCACTGTGGATGTTTTGGAAACAGGATTATCCACAAGTGTCAGGGTTGCCTCTTAAAACAACATTAACAAACTACAAAATATAAAATTATTGTAATATTTGGCTTTGCTTGTCATAATTCTTTCACAAATGTAAGTAATTATGACAGTTGATTAAAATTAGACAAAATGTTGCCTAAAACAATATAAGGCAGTTCTAAAGAATGTCCAAATGAGGACCAAAACTTGAACAAATCTGTGTCTAAATAAAGTACACACATACTAATCTTGATCTGTCGTCGTTTCTCTAAGTTCATGTTTGTGATTGTGAGATTTCTCTGTGACATTCAAAGCTTGGGTAAAGTCTGTCGAACTTATCAGATGTTCATGTTTAGACAGAGACTCCACAGGTAAAGATCTAAACCTTACAGGACTTTGTGTTTTTTCAGCCATAATGCATCAAAAATGAATACATGTCCATATTAAAGATGTGTTGAAGGATTTATGAGAGGAAGTTGTCAGATTTAAAACCTAAATCGTGTTACCCTACCTTTAAAGGTTGCTAGTGGGCAAAATTGACATTCAGTTATCCGTTTCACAAGCAGCAAAATGGTAAAGCTATGCTAGCACTTAGCCACTGTGCTAAAAGCTACAAAAGCTAAAGTCGCAGAGTGTGACTAGGGCTGCAGCTAACGATTATTTGGGTAATCGATTAGTTATTAAAAACCACAAAAGTGACTTGAATACAAGATTTTTGCCAAATTTAAGCTGAGTTGACGTTGCTGGAGGACGTGAGTAAGAATTAGAATAATAAGTTAGAATAATTTATATACTGTATGTATATATATATATATATATTTTAATCAAAACTAGCTTAAAACAAAATGTTTTATTAAAAAACGTATTTGTATTTTCTGTTTAAATCTATTATATAGAAATGTGACCTAAAGAGAACATTTGAATGATCTTTGTAGTGGTATTGTTTGACATTTAGTATCATAAAAATCACAAGGCTCAGACAAACTAGTTTTTGCAAAGAACACAAAATTGACATTTTCATGTAATTTTCGTTCAACCTGACAGCTCATGAATGTTTTGGAACCTGTATAATGAACAGTTGATGATTATTCAATTACCAAATGAGCTATTTCAATAATTGATTAGTTGGAATGAATCGATTAACTTGTTGCAGCCCTAGGTACGACGCGTTCTTCCTGAATGTCTCTGATTGGCTCTTTTCAGTTGGAATAGAGGAATATACTGTATATGTAGGAATGACTGGCCAGGCAAGCATATCTAGTAAAATTCAATGAGTCATTATAATGACTAGAAAGATCGTAGCCATGGTAACCTGTAACAACAAATGTCCAGTTCCAGCAGCCAGCTTGAGTTTCCAAAAGAGTTTCCAACTAATGGGAAGCTAAGCTTTTAATTTACTTTCTCGCTTAAGTACTTTGATAATTGAACCTTTTCGAATTTGTCCATTTCAATCTTGAAAAAAACATACATTTATTTTTAGCTTTTAAAATCTTCTAACATATTAACAAGCAGTGAAGTAAACACAATAATGATGTATGTTTGTGCTCATAAAATGTAAGGACAAACAAAAATACATCAAATCCAGCCCTGTGTCAAAATGACCGGACACACACAGAAAAGAGTTCTCTGCATGATTTGGGCCATAATTATATAATTGTAATTTGTTAATGATTCCCTAGAAAATCTTATCCAACCTTATTTTTACATTGTTTTCAATTAGAATTTTGCTACCAATCCGCGCGCAAGACAGCCCACTCTCTCTAGTCATTCTAATAACTCATTGGTAAAACTGTAAAGATGCACCTTACATTATCCCGATTATAGAGCGCCCACAAAATTAGAAAAATGCACCAATGTACAAGCTGCTTTAAACTGTGGCGTATACAATCATTTTAAAGAAGTATAGATTCTCATTGACTTGCTATAAAACGTTAGGTGTTTTTATATTGTTGGTGTTAATAACTTATTTCTGTCATATTAATAAAATAGCCTACCTTTCGCTGACCTATAGATAATTTGCTGCGGTCTTTATTAGCAAATGTTAATCTACAAAAACTACTGAAGACAAAAGCTCACGGACCTTAATTCTTTGGTTGTTTACTAGTCAACAAAGCTTGTACGTAACTCACCTTTGCCCTTGGCGTTAACCCAAACCTTGCCCTTGTTCAGCGCCCTTCTTCCTCTGTCCCTAACATGTCCTCTCCTTTACCCAGAAACCTGTACTAATAGCAGTTAGATTCATGAGTATAGCGCGCACTCTGGTATGTATACATGCCGGCCGGACTGCAGTGTTGTGCTGAACGTGGTCCATCGTGGTCCCAAGCATGCCCCATGACGTCCTCGTACAGTCACGCTTTTAATGTTGTTTCATGTGGTCACCGTAACGACTGATGGTAGTGTAGTGCTCTGTGTGCCGTCATAGCTCCTGCCCTCTCGACTTGTCTGTTTGTGAGTAGATGAGCAGAGTTTGTCAAATGTTAAAAAGCTGAATGTATTCTCACCACACTGTTTTGCTTTTGCGTTTTCTGCAGCCAAATACAGCCAAAAAGGTAATGTGTGTACAGTGTGTGTTCTGTGTAGAGCTGGGCAATGTGTTGGATTTTAGATCATATTGTGAATGTTCTGTTGAATATCGAGTGTGTTGTGCAGTAAAAACATGCCGCAAAAGAGCTCATTTACAATCAAATGAAATAAGTGATTCTGTACCTTCTTAAAGACAAGTTTGGATTAGTTTAGTTTATTTATTTGAAGGACAATGTGCAGTTACATTAAAAGATGGCTGCACCAGATTTAGCACAAAGCTACTTTCCATCTGCAGTCCTTGACATACAAACATTTAACAGATGTAAAAATAAACATTACAAGTAAAATTCAATTACACAAAGGTGCTAAATAAACATTACAGATTCAATTGAATTATACAAAAGTGCAAAATATTCAGCTTTCAGTGCATAGAGTACATCACTGTACAGTAGAATAGCAGCAATTTTCAAAAGTACAAAATATGAGTAAAGTGCTTCATTGTATAATGCAACAGAGGCAATAGTGCAAAGCTACCGGGTGCTACCCTCGTGGGTACACCCGATACCCAAGTGGTACAGATGTACATGCGGCAGTGTTATTACACTGATGGTCATCAGGTGCTACCCACAGAGTATCACCTGATGGCCGAATACCCGTCTGGTACTCTAGTGTGCACAGGACTGGTGCTCTAAGAGCCAGTCTTTGACGGCCCACGAAAAACCGTGAAAGTCCGCAATGTTTTTTAGATGGTCTCGGAGCCCATTCCACTCTTTGATGGCTCTATAGGAAAAGGCTGATTGGGCAAAAGCAGACTTTCTTTTAGGAACATTACAATCACCCCTCGAAACAGACATAAACCTCTGGTGGTTAGTTGAGAGCGTGGCTGTACAAAAGTTTTCAGAGGGGGTGCAAGATTTTATGCACCAAATATATAAATATACACTGTATCATAATGTGTACATTAGACAATTCAAAGAACAGAACAATTAGTTTGTAATAGGAGATTGCTGCACTTTTATTATTAATTTGACAAATAAAACAAGTGACTATGTGTGGTTAGAATCAGTAGAGTCGATTTTGGTTGATTTGAACTTGATTGCCAACAGAACAAGCATAAAATATTTCATTTTATATTTAGAAAAATACACACTAAATAAAATTATAAACCAAATTTTTGTGTTCTTGTTAGGGATGCACCAATACGATACTTGGATCGGATATCGGTGCCGATCCAGGGAATTTTCCTGGGTCGGGTATCGGTTCTATGATAGCTACGATATGTTCATCTAAAACATCTCATAATAATTGACATTTTATTAGCTCGAGCCAGATTAATCTGGCGAGAGCTATTGTTCTTCGTTGGTTTCTTATTATTATTATTATTATTATTATTTTTTTTTTCTGCCTAAACAATCGCGTTTTTGACCCCTTGGACCCCCTGAAAAAGTATGTACACTGTACATCGTCGCGACCGGACCGGCGAAAATTTCGATAATTTCGACATCGCAAGAATGTCGAACCCAAACCGACTCGACAGCGCCGCCTAGAATCAGACCTCTATGGCAGAGGAAACAGGTAAATTTTGGCCTAGACTTATGAAACTCAGAACAGTGATAGAGCTCCATGAGACAAGACTAAAGTTGACTTGGCGCACTGCTCTATGATGCACAGGAAGTCGGCCATTTTGGATTTAATCAGCGACGCCAGTTTGATTTCGTTTTTATTTTAACGAACTAGTCCTAGGTTTTTGGGCCCAGTGAGCTCAGACTTGACCTGCTGCATCTAGAGGCATTGAATTTCAATAGTTATCCAATTTTTTTGGATACTCCTCACCGTTTTCCCGCAGTACGACGGCGAAAACACCTTCGTTTCCTGTTTCTTTGAACACCTGTCACGGCCACAGGCTCTGACCTACAGAGCTCAGACTTCAGTCACTATTGTGTGACCCTGGACTAAACATTATGGATTCATTTTTATGGAAAGACTCCACTCTATAGCGCCCCCTACCTATACCCTGAAATGTCAACTTTGTGCGATTTTCATGAAACTTTGCCCAAAAATTCTATGCCTGCTAAGACACATAAAATTACATTAACGCTATGGTGCATTTTCAATACTTGGCCAGCAGGGGCGCAATGAATGCTCAAAAAAAACATTAAAATCTATAACACGCACGTCCTCTGTCAGATTGACTTGAAACTTGAATCACTTATAGACTAGATGACCCTGGTTACAAACATATTTATAACATAACGGTCGGGCCTACAGCGCCACCTATAGACATGCACAAACATTACAATGGGGATAGGAAATTTACTTTGACTTTTATTTGTGAAACTTTGCACATTAATCCTTAATGTGCCCCTGATCATAAAAGTCAATCAGACCTATGCTCTATTTTGTACAGTTTTGTCTCCAGGAGCCTCCAAAGCTCCTATACATTGTCAATGACACTGAGACTCTTATTTCACTAATGTGAGATAAAAAGTCACGAAACAGTGACAGACTCACACCAAAGTTGGCCGAATTAAATATAATAATGTACATATCAGATTCATAACTGTATTTTACACACTTTTAACCAAACAGCTCTACGGCGCCACCTTCTGTAAAAATCCAATGGAGACTGGGACAAGTTTACTCTGGAGTAGGACAATGACATTTACCACAGTGACAGAGCTGATGGAGACAAACATAAAACATAATTGGTGCAATGCTCCACGTCACACAGGAAGTCGGCCATTTTG
Source organism: Mugilogobius chulae (assembly GCA_038363315.1). Lineage (NCBI taxonomy): Eukaryota > Metazoa > Chordata > Actinopteri > Gobiiformes > Gobiidae > Mugilogobius > Mugilogobius chulae. The sequence continues at coordinate 2,935,323 of CM076411.1, forward strand.
GATCTAAAATCAGCCGCCACTGTGATTTCGTTTTTATTTTAACGAACTAGTCCTAGGTTTTTGGGCCCAGTGAGCTCAGACTTGACCTGCTGCATCTAGAGGCATTGAAATGCAATAATCATCCAATTTTTTTAGATACTCCTCACCGTTTCCACGCAGCAGGCCGGCGAAAAACACCTTCGTTTCCTGTTTCTTCACAGACCTGTCACGGCCACAGGCTCTGACCTACAGAGCTCAGACTTCAGTCACTATTGTGTGATCCTGGACTAAACATTATGGATTCACTTTTATATGAAGACTCCACTCTATAGCGCCCCTACCATTCACCTCAAATGTCAACTTTGTGTGATTTTTACCAAACTTACACAATAAATTCTACGCGTGAGGAGATGCAAAAATTACATTACAGGTATGGTGTATTTTCAATACTTGGCCAGCAGGGGCGCAATGAATGCTGAAAAATACCCCTAAAAATCTCTAGCACACATGCTCTTTGTGAGATGGACTTCAAATTTGATTCACTAATAGACTGGATGAGCCTGGTCACAAAACTCTGTCTAACGCAATGGTCTGGGTTATAGCGCCACCTATAGGAATGCAAAACTTCCAGAGATTATCCATTTTGCCATTCAAATACTATGGCACTTTTGAAATGGGGAGAGTAAGAGCCCGGGCAGTGGTCGGGAGAGGAAAATGCAATGTTGGGAAGTTGCAGGTCGAGGGCGGGTGTGTGGCAGAGCGGTCGCGTGGCTGGCGAGAGCTATCATCGCCGCTTTAGCGGCTTTAATTCTGATTAAGTTGTTAAATTGTGACTTGCTCTATAAGTAATAGTTACATAACACTATAAGACCAAATGTCTTATGTCTTGATAAGATAAATAAGGTATTTCAGTCCTTACATTAGTATCGGTTGATATCGAGTATCAGCAGATACTTAAAGCCAAAATATGGTAATCGATATCGGAAGAGAAAAAGCTGGATCAATGCATCCCTAGTTCTGCTTTATTTACGACAATCAAACACGATCAAATCACGATAACGCTACGTCATTCAGTCCATTTAGAAACGTATTAGAATTTTTAAGGTTATGGCTTTTCCAGTGTCGCTAATTTGAAGACAGATTTGAACACGTTTATGTTGGACTAACAGAATATCGTTCAAATGTCGTGATTGAGATTCAGCAGCAAATTATTGAGATATTCATTTTTGTCATTATCGCCCAGCCCTAGTTTTGTGACACAGTTTTGAGAGAAATATGACAAATCTGGAGTTTTGTGTTGTTTATAAACCATTGCTTTCTGTTTGGCTAAAACAAAGGCTGGATGTTAAAAATCTATGGCAGGGCTATTCAACTTATTTTTCCAGAAAGGCTAGATTTTTCCGAGGACCATGGCTTCGGGGTCGAGTGGTTGCACAAAACGTCATCACTGTTGACTTGTAGTAACACCAAATATTCACAGGACTAGAGATCATAACTAATGCTGCAGTGTAGTTTTATTGCTCTAGAAAATGTCCAAATCAGCGATGATAAGCAACATGCAGTATCTTCACATTAAACCAGATCTAACCCAGGTTTGGATGAGTGGACAAATGCTTAATCTAAGTTGTATTTATTTTTATTTTACTAATAAAACAAGAGCAGAGTAGATTTGTCCAAAAATGCAACAAGAACTGATTGAAAAGCCATTTGCCAGTGTGTTTTTCTGACAGTAAAAATCCAATAAAATCAAGCTAACTATTGCCCAGTTTAAACACATTAAAAAATCTTGGTTGTTTCCAGAGTATTAACCAAGAACCAAATCTACAAACAAGAAAAAATATATTTCTGTAATTAGGATAGTGAATTGAGGGCCAGATTAGATTTTTGAAGGGGCCTTAAATTGAATAGGCCTGGTCTATGGCATCAGAGACAGTTAGAACAATGTTTTCTGACAAAATTCTAGCTGTGTTTTAAATAAAGAAGCGGTAAAAGTACATTTCGCATAATACGTGCCTTTTAAGTTTGTCAAAAAAAAAAGCATCTGAGGATTAGATGGAATATAGATGTTATTTTACATTCTAATTGCCCTTCACTCCAAGATTCATTGTGCAAGTCAGTGTCTCCCATCACCATACACACTCAACATTTACCACTCTCACTCATTTGCTTTCGTATCCCGTAAAATCCTCACCACGTTTGCGTCTTGTCTTGTGTGTGTGTTGAACAGCGAGCGCATTACCGCGCCAGCAGCTCTCCTCCGCTGAGCCCGCGCGTGTCCACGACGAAGAACCCCGCCGCGACGGAGCCCACCTGCGGCGAAGAACCGGCAGACCCCGACCTGACGGAGCACCAGCAGGCCGCCATGCAGCAGGAGGAGAGAGTACTGACGGAGCAGATCGAGAACCTGCAGAAGGAGAAGTACGTGCGCTGTCTACTGTCCGAGAGGGTTGTCGTTTGTGAGGTGTTTTTTAAATGTTGTTCTCGTCCCGCAGAGAGGAGCTGACCTTTGAGATGTTAGCTCTGGAACCTCGGGCCTCCGATGACGAGACGCTGGAGTCAGAGGCTTCCATCGGTACAGCAGACAGCTCGGAGAATCTCAACGTGGACTCTGAAGGACTGTCCGATTTATCAGGTACGTATACGCTAGCTGCACCGGGGGTCGGCCACTACAGACGTGATCGCATGATGTGGTCGTTTAAATAATGTAATTGAAAATAATGCAAAATAGTACACAAACTTGATTATTTTTTTCTGGTGTAAAACCGATTTGAACAAACGGTAAATTAGAGGAAAAGTCAATAAAGCTAAAGTTAATTCTGCTGCTTTTGCTGCTATTTTACTGCCTCATTTTCTCAGCAGCAAGTTGCAAATGTAGGCTTATTGATAATAATGCATTTATCCTAATGTATCCATTAAAATACACCTCTTATGTGTTTATTTTTAGTTTAAGCTTAATATTAGATAAATACTGTATGTTTGGTGGGCAGGTGAATCTTGCGTGTTTTACTGGTGATTTAATGCTCTGTCGCTCTTTAGCATTTTCACAATAAGACTCGTTTGCAGACAGTTGTTTTGTTTGAAAAGGCCCCGCAGTAAGTTTGGCTTTTTATTAGAGGTACGATGCGTAAATGAACCAAACAGTCTCTTTTTTTTTACCACTGCACCGCGTGCCAAGCAAAAATCCTCTGCGTGACATAGTTTGCCGACCCCTGCACTACACATTATGTAAGATTACAACCGTATCAGAAGTGGAGTTGATTGATGTCATTTTAAAAGTGAATGATGGTTCTGACTGTTGTTTGTTGTGCTGCTCGTGCAGGTGCTCTCCTCACGTCCCCCTGGCCTCGCAGGTCTGACGGCCGGAGCCCACGTCAGAGGACCCTGCGCAGACAGCCTGACTCGCTGGACTCTGTAGACTCCTGCTCCAGCGTGTCGTCTTACTCCTCCTCCTCACACTTCCAGCCTTCAGCAGCCGCCTCCTCCAACACCCGACGCTTTCGCTTCCACTCAAAGTCCCCCTCGTCTCCTACGTCTGCAGCGGGCCCCTCCCAGCTCCAGCCCACGCGCACTGACACTCTGGACCTGAGTCCTACCGGAGAGCCAGACAGTACATATGATGAAAGGCCACAGTTTACAAGCAGAGGAACGTTTAATCCGGAAAAAGGCAAACAGAAACTTAAGGGGGCAAACACCCATCCCTGAGGCACTCCCGAGACGGGGGCCATGGCAGGGACCCTCCGGATCTACCGCAGCAGCTAGTGTTATACGGCAGTAACGAGTTCATGGTATGAAGGACACTGGGTCACCAAAGCACTCTCAACTTCCTGACAGGAGCTAAAAGAGAGAGCGTCCTCTCCTTAAGCGCTCTGCTTAGCCTTTCTAATGTGCAAAGAACTGTTCCTAAGTGCCACAGGGAGCGAGTGGAAGGGACACGTGTGTGGCAGGACTCTTTGGTAGACCTTACTGTGCCTTGGCGGCTCTTCACACAGCGCCAAGAGGAGATGCACTAGCAGGACCACAGAAAAGGGAACGTGTTGGAAGACCACTGAGCATCAGGGAAAGAGAGCTGGAGCTGTGGACTACAGTGAAGAAGTCATTATTAGCTGCTTTCTGAGTTTACACGTCATAACAATCAGTATAAGCAGTGGTTGTTTTGTTATTACAAATTAATTTCTTTTATTTAATAAATTTTAATGTCACAGAAATTCTTTATAGCATATAATATACAGGTATAAATACTGTACAAAGCCGGAACACCAGTGTGTGCTGGGTAGTTGAAGTCAGATATTTATCTTTTTTTTTTTTTTTTGAGTGTCTTTGGCAGAGATGTACGACATGGGCTAGGCTGGTGTATGTGTGAATGTGCCAAGCGTTCATGTGTTACTGTTTGTGTGAGAACGAACAACGATAAACCACTCCATGTGTTTTTAATTTGTGCTGCTTTTTCCTGGAGCAGGAAAATCCCGCCATCAAAGGGACCAAGTGAGCTGGTGTGCTCCGGCCCAGGGGATCCCAGCTCTGTACAGAATGTTGCAAATGTATAAAACCAACATGCATTCACTGCTTAGCCATACAGCCATTGTAAAGTACCAGACAGTCGTGTACAGTGTAGTGGACAAACGCCAGATCATGTTACCTGCCCCATCCATGTCTTTATTGTGTTTGCTCAATGCAACAATGAAAGAAAATGTAAAAGTCTCGGCGTCTCTTTATTCTCAGGAATGTGTTGTTTGGTTTGTTTTTGAAATCACGTCACTAATGGTCAGGACAGATATTTAAACCTGGCACATACGGGTTTAAAGAGCTGCGCTAACTTTTGTGCTGGAGATTCACTTGACTTTGGTGCTGCTATTTACAACATTCAAGGTTTAACATCCCTCAAATGTTACCTATTGCAGCTTTCATTTACTATTTACAATTGAAGAAATGAAGAGGAACAAGTTTTCATTAGAAGACACAAAATACCAATAAAAAGTAGAAGCTGAATGAGTAAATAAGCTGCATTACATGTCTACAGAGATCATTTTCATGTTGTTACACTAATCTAATAACTTTATTATTCTAGGTCAGGGGTGTACAGTCGTTGGTTTGAGGGCCACGTGCTGCTCTTTAAGGACTTCAGTGTGGCTCTTCACGGTTTGAGACAATTAAAACTGTTAGGGTGAAAAGTTGTTGATTGATAATGTGTGCGTTTCAAATGAGAATACTTGTGTGTGTGCACTGGAGCTGAGCGTCTTTACTCAAGTGTGCTCCTCTATAGTTATTAACACTCACATTGTCATAACTGATGATAGAAACTGCAGATGAGATGGACAGGGAAGGAAAAACACAGCTTTAACTAGGGCTGTAGTCGACCAAAGAAATTCTTGGTCGACTAAAAACATGTCCCATCGACCGATTAATCGACTAAAAAGGGGGCGTGACAAAGGCTCTGAAGCTAAAAGTAGAGTTGTCAAAAAATATTACAAATCAACTCTAAAACTGGTGTTGAAATTAGATACTCATTTGAACAAAACCATTATTAACGAGACAAAAATTTTATTTTGTGTTGATATTGTGAGTCGATGAAATAAAAATCTGGCTTTCTTGAAAGGACATTCTAATTCTCATTGTTGTATTCAGAATCAAGTTTTTTTTCTTAGTATCAAAACGTTAGTATTTTTGTGACAACTCTGCAAGAAACTTTGCTCAAAAAGAGAAAACAGAGAAAATCTGAAACAGTGTGGGTATATAAAAAAGCAGTTCAGACCAATGATTCTGTTACTGTTGAATCAAATCCCAATAATCTAAATAAAAGAATGAGTCGACTAATAACATGTTGGTCGACCAAGACTCCATCGACCGATTAATCGACTAAACGACTAAAGAACTACAGCCCTACTTCTAAACATTTCAAGAAAAGCAATTCAAAGATCCAGTTTTGACTGATTTTATCTTCAGTCAGTCCACGACTTTTAGAAATATTGTCTTGTTATTTTTGAGGTAATTGAAATGTCTTTGTAAAATGCACCATATGCAAGAAGTGACACATTTGCGTTTCCAAATAGGTCTACTTTTGTTAAACTTGTGCACGTTCACATTCAACACAGTTATGGATCTTTGACTTGACTTTGTCTAGAAATGAGCTCATGCAGCTCTTTTGTTGGCAAAGGTTGCAAAGGATCATTGTTCTAGGTAAAGATGTTGATATGCAAAGCTAATTATTCTAAAGATGACTGGAATAAGTGAAACCAATAATGTTTCATGTAACATTATTAATGAAAAAAGGTATACCCAGTATCTTTAAGTCATCGGCCAAAAGCTTTTGAGTGTTCAGTAATGAAACTAGCCCCAGGGCAGCTATGGCTACAGTGAGACCATCAGGTGTGGAGTGAATGAATAATGCAGTGTAGTGCATGAATCTCCAACATCTTTCTTCAGGAGAACTGCTTCTGCAAAGAAAAACTGTTCTGCTCTTCACAAGAACGTGGAGCTAAAGGGTGCACAGGTATTATCCAGTGTTCATTTAGAAGAGGACACAATTACACATCTGAGGTCACATTTACATTAGAAATGGACATGTAATAAATATGGAATATGTATGGTCCACAATCTATTGGCAAGCTATGTGCTGGGGGGGTGGAGAAACAAACAACTCCACTATTAGGTTATTATAAGTGCTGTCCAAGCGATTAAAAAAACAGAGATTAATGAAATATGATCTGTAAATAAATACTTGAATTAATCTATTTTTAATCTCAGAAAAACACTCAACTTAAGTGTTTTTGTTTTGTTTTATCCAATTGAATTTATTATATTATTATTGCAGATGGGAAGTGTTAATATATTGCAAAATGTGAAGACTTAAGAAAGATTTGAAGATAAAATTCCCGTTCATCAGTCCAGTAACTCCTTTATTTTGTCTCGTTGCTCCTCGTGACCTTTGCCCCGTCCCTCAGGTCAAAGGTCATGAGCAGACTTTCCTCAAGTCAAGTTGAACAAAGTCCACTTTACAACTCACATATGGAAACAATGAAGTGAAAGATTTCAAAATAGATGAAAAATTTACTCGGATTGTAATTAATTAATCTCAATGAATGCACTAATTTGACATCCCTAGTTATTATCAATCAGTTAAAATAAGAAGAGTAACAATATTTACATAAAAAAGTAGCTTGAATTGATCTGCCCTTACTTCTATAAGTAACAATTGGAAATGAAGGAACAAAATATATGAATATCGTATATTTTAGGTTAAAACACTTTCTATTTCTGAGGCAAACATCTAAATCTAAACTGGTGGTTCAACTATCGTCAACACCTCGACTCACCTTTTCTGCTTCTCAGTAAGTTGTGTCAGTCAAGAAAATTAGGGTTGCAACAAGTTCATCGATTAATCACAAGTACTAATCAGTCATTGAAATAACTTTTTTCAAGTACTTTCTACTCCCTGCATTTTAAAAACTTAATTTATAAGCTCATAAACATTTGTTATTCCTTTTAAATACCAGCTTTATGAAGAAATTAGCAGGTGAAAATCACCAAAAACTAGAATTTCTGAACAAAAATGACCTGCTTATCACCTGATAAAAGTCAGATAAAATATAATTAATGCACTGTAAAGCCCATCTCAGCTTAAAGCACTGAAAAACATCGAGATTGGTCAAAATGTCTTATAACCTAGATTAAAAAAAATAAAAAATAAATTCTGGTTCAGATGGTTTTATTTTATTTATATGGATTATATTGATTCAGTAGATTTCTTCTCTTTTCAAGCCAAATTATTTGGGTTAAAACATGAAATAAACAAATATCTAATGTAATAGTTTGAACCCAGAGTAGATAATAACTTTTGGCAGTGTGATTGTACTTTTTACTTTTATACTTTTACTCAAGTGAAGCAGTTTTATCAGAGTCGTAACTGTACTTCTACTTTACTGTACTTTTGCCATCTCTGCAAAGCAACAAATCAAATAAAAATAAGAATAAGAATCGCCCAACTAATCGATGATAAAAAAAAATCTAAATAAAAAAACACAATTTTTTTGAGTGTGTTTTATTGCCCTTTGAGAACAAATAGTGATTGGTGATTCATTTATTTTATTTTATTCATTTATTTTTTTTAAATGTAATCATATATTTATTCAAGCAGATGAGTAAAAAAAAATGCGGAAGAGAAAAAAAAAATTACAATTGCAAAAAGTGTTCCAGCCTAACCCAGTCTCATTCCGTACGTTGCAGCAGTTTCATTCAGACTTTCTGGTATGTCCAGTTGACTAAAAGCCAATACTTCCAGTTCGTTCCATTCACCGCTCTGGCTCAGTCTTCTCTGGAGTCTTTGGAACTCCTCAGGCGGTCACGACACGAGAGGAGCGTAGTGATGGGCCTTTGAAGCCGAGGCATCGGGGCTTGTACCGAGTAACAGGGGCGTGTCTAATGAAGCCTGCTTCGAGGCTTGCTTCAGTTTGCCTAAAACCACGTGATCTGTGAATGTGAGGCTTTGCTTTGGGAAGATGACGTCATTGCTTCATTTACAGAGTCGCTTCACTCACGCGCTCCCACACAACACAGCTTTCATTCATTTTTATCTACATCATTTGCATTATTTTTAGTGTGCTTTTAAATGTAAAATAAGCTTTTCTAGGTATTAGTTTGTTTTAACCTACAAAATATGGCCTGTTTAACACACTTATTGTGGTGTGTAGGTTATCAGAAGTTCATTGGCTAAATGAGCCAACCTATACAGTTAAAGGTTTTTGGTACAATTTTTGCAAAGCTTGTAAAGTGTGCGTTTCCAGCAAGAGACATCGTGGTTGTTTCAAGGCACAATTTGGCAGAGGTGGTTGAGAAAGTGCTTCATTTTGGCGGAGCTGTAAGTGGCACAGGCTCTGTGCTTTGTTCTGCTGCAGATTCTGGTCTAATTATAGGCCTATAGAAACCTATTTAATATTAAACGATTCATGGAAATCAAGTTTCATTTGAAAGTGGTGCTTTCCCACTTTCAAGAAAGCCTGACATATGCACTATTGGGTACATAATAGAGCTAAGTCTTTGCGTGTGGTTGCTGTGGCACATGCGTAGAGTGAGGTTTGTCGCGCAGAAGGTTGGGAGTTCGAGCCCTACTTGTGACACAACAGAATATTTTTATGAGTACGCTATAGACATGAACACATAAATAATCTAATTTCAACGCTTAAATGAGTGATTGTCTCAGTAAAACAGTGTTTTATTTGGTTTATGACACTGCACCATTTAACGTTTGTTACATTTAATGACCACATTGATTGATTAAATGAAGCAATTTGCGAGGCACCGGCTCATGTACCGGTACAATTGGCTGAAAGCCTCAAGTGGTTCATGAGGCTTCATTTGGCCATCACTAGAGGAGCGCGCACTTGTCACCAACACTCCAAAACTTCCCCCTGTAATGTTAATTCTCCAAAGAAAAGCCAGCTAATAGCTCACAAGTGACTCGCCCTCTCCTCCGCACGCCTGTCCCTGCCGCTTGCCGCTCCTCTGGTGACGTGGTGCGCTCCGGGGCCGACGGCGCATGCGCACACGGGGCTCGGAGCATCAGGAGGACAAGAGCTGGTGCCACGGGCCGAGGAAAGGACGCGCGCTCTCGGCCTCATTCCCTCAAACTTCCCGCAAACATGTCCGGCTTTGACAGCAACCCCTTTGTCGACCCGGTGGACGTCAACCCTTTCCAAGTAAGTTCTGCTGTTTACGAGCGTTTTCCGCCTTTACAGAGCAACAAGTGTTCACGCGCTGCTGGTACAATATGGTCAGCCAAAAAAACCTGTTTGGTTGGTTAGCGCGTTGAGTTGGTTCGGTTTTAATACATTTCCTGACTTTCTACTTGCGTCGTTTATAGCAGTGGAAAAAGTTTGACATTGTTGAGTGATATTTCGAGTGAAAACGCGTGTGTTTGTGAGCTGTGTCGGCTGGATAAGTTACGCAGGTGAGCGATCAGGCGACAGGTGTAAGAGAGACGCCATTAACGTCAACAACAGCGCCACGGAACGACACGGGCCGTCAAAGTTAGGAAGAAAATAACAAAAGATACATTCAAGCTAACACGCTAGCTTAAGTGTTTATCCGGTTAATTTAAACACGCTGTTTCGTATTAACCCGAGTCTGAGGAGGAAGTTTAAAGGAGACGTGTCATGATGAGTTTTAGCTGCTTAATAATACATTATAACATAAAAGGACTATTATTTAACTTGTTGTTGTTTGTAACACGCAATATTGCTCTAAAATAATTAAAAATATGATTATGTCTATTGACTTCCTGTTCAAAACTGCAGAACGGCTAAGCCCCGCCTCCTTCACTGTGACGTTTGGGCTTTACAAGCAGCAGTTTGCCATTTAGGAGTTTTTATTGTGACTGTGTGATCAACTTTTGTCAACCCAAGTCTTAATTTTTAGAAAAATTAGACTTTTCAGACTTCTTGAGTTTTAGAAGTGGCAAGTAAGAAGTATTTTAAAGTAGCAGTACTAAGAATATTTTAAAAAGTGGTGAGTTTTTACTGGTATTTCTTACGTAAAAAAAAAAAAAAAAAAATCTGTTTTCTCTATATTTTTAGGTAAGAATCCAAGATTAGAATCCAGGTTAAAGGTGTATAGGGCTGGGCAGTATAGAGGTTATGCAGGTGACATCATAGCATTCTAAATGTTCATGCTGAGTGGCAAGGATGCATTAGAGTTAATGGAGAGAAAGGACATTTTCTCTTGTAAGAGTTCAATAAACAGCTAAAACAGGAAAACTAAAGTGTTGTTAGCTGTTGTCGCAGACAAGTTTGTAGCAGACAAGCCGTTGCCTCGACAACAAAGAAATACATTGAAGAAATGCCACTCATTCTAAAGTTGCTAAGCATTTTGGAATAAAATGATGTCACCTGCATAACCTCTATTGACAAAAATTCATATTTTTGGGGGAGAGTTTCTCAATTACGATATTCAGACCATTATTACTTCCAATAGGCTGTGTTCAAGTTGTAGAATGCAGTGATGTCATGAATCTAGATGTGAACAAGATTTCTGATTAATAACTCTGTACTTTGCCATGAAATATCTAAAGGATAATTCCAAACTGTTTCTATCTGATGACTTCCATCATTGACTAGACCTGATCACTTTTGTATTACTACAAAAAACTGACTTTGAACTGAACAAGATGTTGTTTTATGTATTATTGGTCTGGAGAATGTTGTGATGCCATGTGAATAGAGCTGTGCAAAATATTGAATTTTAAATAATATTGTGAATGTTGTTTTCACCATACCCAAAAATGTAATCTTTAGTATATCGTTTATAGAAAAATGCAGCAAAAAAAAAAAGCAAATTAAAACACGCAAAAGTCTCATTTATTTACAGTTTTGTCACATTTGTCTGGCAAGAGTTATGTTCAAATGTAGGCTAACAATGTTAGTAGAGATTCTAGCAGTATTACAAAAAGTGAATGGGTCATCAAATTCTACAAAGTAAACGCAACATATTGACATCAACTGAAACGTTTCTATGCACATTTTAAACACATTTCTACTGGACTGATAACATATTGTGCGAAACTCGTTATTGTGATATGCCAAAAAAAATATTGACTATATTTGCAAATGGATCACAGAAATGCAGAAATATTACATTTTTATCCTAAGTTGAAAGTTACTAGCAACATTTTCTCGATTTTCTATTCTTAATGGACTCTTTTTGTGACATTTTTTTTTAAATAGAAACGACATACTCGATATTATCTCAAATTCACTATATAGCCCAGCTCTAACTTTTTGACCAGAAATAGTCAAAATACTGCGTCGTTGCTTTGAGTGAGCTAGCATGGCCACAACACAGACCTTTAGTTGCCTGGAGGAACCTTGTTTTGTTGTTTTCTTCTAAACCCTGCAGCTTACAAACAAACTATTATAATAATAATAACAGGTTATGCACGTGACATAAGTGTATCTAAATGGGAGTATAATGAGTGACAAAAATGCTAAGTTATGTGAAATGTGTGTTAAAATGAGTGAGTGGACAAAACACAACTATTGGTTTGAATTAGAAGCTGCTCGATTAAGGTTAAAATAATACTCACGATGATTTAAATCAAAACTGAAATGACCATTGTTCAAACGATGATTGGCTGGGAGAGAGAGCAGAGCATTAGAGTCTGGTGTAAATGTAATTAACATTGTAAAGAAATAGTTTGGCAGCTATTTTTAGAGCTCAAGGAAATATCCTTACTTTATGAACTCACTCAGAGTTAGGTGGACGACATTAAAATTTACACTCACGATTATTGTGACCAAAATAATCGCGATTAACGATATTATCACGATAATTTACTAAATGTAAAAGTGCACAGATTCAAAATACTGAAATATTTATAGCGCACAATATGTATTGTTTGAACAACTACTTATTGTATTTTGGTCTAAGTACAATCACTAATGATTCAAAGTGAACAAATGTTTACAATGTGAGCAAAAATCTATTAACTTTGTCTCAGAGTCATTAATTAACTTTAACACATAAACTTTTCTTTGTTTAACCATAATACAGCTTTGACTGGGTTCACAGCGTCAGATATTAGATACTTTTATGAAGCCAAAGCGCTCCTGCTGCTTTATTTGCGATTATCGTCATGTACGATTATGACGATTATGAAAAAATGCCACAATTATTTAATTGAAGCCCTAATTATCTGCGATTAACAATAATATCGTAAATCGTCCATCCCTACTCAGAGTCAGGGTTAATAATTCTACAACTATATATCAATTATTCAATTAATAGTCAACTCATTTAGTAACCGAATAATCTTTCACTGGTCTGTAAAGGTTCCCTAAACATGAATGAACTGAAAAAATCTGTTTTATGACTCCAATTGAGCAGCAATGAAGAAGCTTTTACTAGAAAAAACACAACCTTAAAGAAGTCAGCGTTAAGTTAATGTGAGTAAAAAAACTAAAAAAGTATGTAATTATTTTGAGTAGACTGACATTTATTTTGTTCCTCATACATTATTTATGATCATTCTATTGTCTTATTTTAAGGCAGTAAAACAATGCTCAAATTAAAAAGATTTGCTGTTTAATTCAGTCAATTATGAACTAATTGAATTTAGTTCTTTTTTTTTTTGTCTGTAAATATAAACTACACCTCCAAAACGTCAACCTCAAGCAACAACACTTTTTAAAGCTTTGCCTGGATCAAAAGTTTGAAAACACTCTGGTAGTCACATGACTTTGATGTTCCAAGCAACAAATCGAATCTAAAGAACAATCACCAAACTAATCGATTATCAAAACGATCGTTAGTTGCAGATTACATCAATAATCCAACTGAAATCCGATGCGTTGCACAGCCCTAAATGTCATTCCAGCAGGTGAAGTGTAAATCAAAGCTGGTGACGGTTTATCTTCTGTAAACAAAGCTGACTAATTCTGTCAGAGTCAGATTTAACTTGACAACAGACCCACCTTAAAGTTGAAGACACGTTTGAACTGCTCAGTCAGAAAACGAGATCACAGCCTAGGACGTCTGCAGGGTTCAAATGGTCAAAATGGATCAGGCTAAAAAAAAAAAAAAGACATTTATTTTTTGGTTAAATCTGTAAAAAAAAACGCGAACAGAAAAGCAGTAAATGGATCTGGTTTCAACCTCAAAAATGTTTGCCTTTATATTACAGACTTTACATTGAGTTAAACAAAATTCTTCATCATCCAAAATCACTTGAATAACACTGCTTTCAGTTGCTTAAAATTGTGTGTTGATCTGACAAATCTTGCAATTAGGCTGGACATATTGTGATAAAACTGATTGTGAGCTCATCTCTGTGACAATCTGCTTTTTTGATTAAATCGTCATATCGTGATTTCCCACAATCTTTTCCAAAGTCTCACTTAAAAAGTCTCTTTTCAAGTTTGGTTTACAAAAATATATCCATTATAACTGAAACATGGATTCTTAGCATATTTTCAAGCTTAAAGTTGATCCTAATGTTAGGAAAACTATTAAAATATGCCAAATACTTGTTTAGAGGCAACACACAAAAAATCAGATACTTGTTTTTGCCTAAAAGACCAAAAAATAGCCATGAATCGTGATAAAATCGAAATCGTGATCTGGCTCCAAGAAAATCGTGATATACATTTTTTGCCATATCGCCCAGCCCTAGTGCAAATCCAGAGTAAACAAGTAAATCTACAGTTTACAATGTCTATAAGATTGCTCTCAGTGTAGAAGTAAAAAACTTTTGAAATTTGTGATGCTTTTGCTGCTGTCTGTCATATCGAGAGGTCAAAGGTTATTATCATCACTGCAACTCAGGCAGCAAAATCATTCCCCAGTTTCTCAGTGGTAATTATAACATGAGGGAGTGTTCATGTGCAACTAAATGTTCCGTTTAATATTCAAAGAGTCTTAGTTTTATTTTTGCCAGGTATTAAAAAGTGTTAAAGCGTAGTAATGTTGACTTGATGGTTCTTGATTTACTCTGGATCATTAAGGTTTTATTAGACCTCCCGGTTTAGACATTTTTTTGGTTAGTGCTTGACAGTCTGGTCGGGAGAGACAGAAGTAATGAGTTTATGACTGTCACTAAACAGGCTTATTTAACCCTATTGCTAACCTTGTTCTCCTAAACTTAATCACCCGACTATCGAGTGTGTTTTTAGTAGCTTCCCGTTCACAGCTGATGATGTCACACTAGGAGTTTGCTCGCTAACGGATCTCTGTTACATTGAGAGCAGTTTTACCACTCACTGCTTAACAAAGAAAACAGCAAAAGTGAACCCAACGAAATATATAATGTCAAATATAGATACAAAGACATTTAGATGAAAAAAGTGACCCAACAGTGCACCTACAGTACAGACCAAAAGTTTGGACACACTTTCTCATTCAAAGAGTCTTCTTTATTTTCATGACTATGAACATTGTAGATTCAACTGAAGATATAAACACCATGAATGACCAGAAGGAGAGTGATGAGCTGGCCTCCACAGTCACCAGACCTGAACCAAATCCAGATGGTTTGGGGTGAGCTGGACCCAGAGTGAAGGCAAAAGGGCCAACAAGTGCTAAGCATCTCTGGAACTCCTTCAAGACTGTTGGAAGAGCATTTCAGTGACGACCTCTTGAAGTTCATCAAGAAATGACAAGAGTGTGAAAGCAGTAATCAAAGCAAAAGTAAAGAACCTAGAAATGACATATTTTCAGTGTTTCACACTTTTTGGCTGTACTATACTTCCACATGTGTTAATTCATAGTTTGGATGCCTTCAGTGTGAATCTACAATGTTCATAGTCATGAAAAAAAAAAAAAAAAAACTCATTGAATGAAAGGTGTGTCCAAACTTTTGGTCTGTACTGTATGTAAAGGAATCTAACAATGCTAATGGTATCTCGAGCTAAATGCTAACATGACGCTAGCGCCACCAGCCGTGTCCTTTTTTAAAAAAAAACTTTTTGGTTTATTTTCTGATGTAACACTCCTTCGACAACCTTGTGCTTCGAACTTGAAGTAGTTGTGCTAAAAACATATTTAATTCGCCCAAAATGTTTAAAAGAAGTAAAAAGTTTAGCTTCCAATACATGGATTTCCAACATGACTTTCTCCATCAGCAGGCCACGCCCCAAAACGACACCGTCAACTGTATCTACTGCTGCATTATTGGTTCCTCGGGTGCTCTTGTTTCCGAGATGAGAGGTAGAGGTTCCGACCTAGTTTGCATTCATGTGCTTTTTACTCGGAAATCGGGATGTTGTTTTAAGCATAATAATAAATAAATGACAGCACTTTAACAGAGGTTAATAGAAATAACAGTGAGATCTGATGCTAGCTGTCAAAAACTAACGTAAAGGTTGTTAGTATTTATTTTCTAACTGATTTTCATCAGTCTCCATGTGTCCAGTGACGTCAGGTGCAGAGCTCGGGCAGCTCCGTGTGTCCGGTTACCGAGCAGTTGTACCGAGATGTTTGAGCGTTCATGTGCATTTTCAACTCGGAACAATATTTCCCGAGTTCTCCCGAGGACCACATGAACGCGGCATTGCAAAGCTTTTACTTAAGCAATAAAAATACACTTGAACTGTTTTATTTTTTTTTTTTTACAGAAAAAACTTGTAAAAATGTCTTTGTCTCCCCAGTGTGATGTCATCAGTTTAAAACTTCCTGTTTTCAACACACATTTCTTCACAAACTTATTTCTGCTATCGTAAACTTATCATTTACATTTATAACAAGCATTAATCTACCAAATTAAGTTACAAAGAGAGAACTGTTAAGCCACTCATCTGCACGTTAGAGGTAATTAGACTAGAAAAGCAGGTTGGTGTCATTTGGATTTGTTTGTTGCTCTAATAAAACTTGCCTGGTTCTGCACCTTCAGCCCTCGTCGCTCAGAGCAGAGTGTTTGTCTGTGAGCTGATGAATAAGTGATGTTGTGAAAGACTATTCTGTTGGTTTGTGGCAGGACGCCTCGGTCACCAAAGCCACCAGTGGAGTGTCAGATAAGATCGGAGACTACAACCCCTTCTCTGCCCCGGACACGGTCAGTACCACACAAAACGTCTGTTTTATACTGTACTATATTAGAATTGTTCACTGAGTAGAGCTGGAGTCGACCAGAGAAATTCTTGTATTTCTTTTGACTATAGCTGCAAAAAAAAAAAAAAATGTTTAGAAAAGTTAAGATTTGTGAATAAATTAATATTATTTGCTTTTCAAGTCAAATTGTCTGCAAAGAATCAACATTATTTCTAATTTAGGTAGCATAATAAAGTCTTGTTCTATTTATTAAGTCAAATGTGCTAAACTCAAGAAATATTCTGAAATCCTGACATTTGAACTGCCTGGATGTTTTTGCCGTTAAATCGGT
>CM076411.1:2954854-2984938 GCA_038363315.1 Mugilogobius chulae
ACTTCAGAGCGTTCCAACGTAATCAACTCGTATGTAAACATTATGGCTAATGCTAACCTTTAGGCTAAACAAAAGTAACGGCAAATAACCTGTAATCAATGTTTAAATTGTTTTTGCGTCAGTTAAACCCCTCAAATAAAATTATTGTGGTAATTGTTGAACTCGTATGTGAAGTGGGGCTTCCTCGACCAGGTCCCAGTTCACAAGTGGTATTAACCAGTTCGAGTGGCGTTCCAGCGCATTTTTACAAGTGGAGGTGGCACATATACCAGTTCCCAGTTGCCTGGAACGCACCATAAGTCACCTGCATAACCTCTATTGATTGATCTCAATTTTTGATTTGATTTTGTTGAACCTTTTCAAAATAAAAGAAAAATCCCATTCATGATTAGATATTTTTGAAACTATATGTGAATATTCTGCCTCAAAGTTTGACTTGCTCCAAACTACACATTTTTACTGACAAAAAATTGATTTTCGATCTTTCCATTCAAAACCCACCACCAAATAATTAAAGATTCTTTTCGATTGATTCTGATTTTAGGCTCTAGTCTGTGGTTGTAAATCATTTATTCAATTACTTTGAAAGTTGTCAGTTATTAGACTAATTGGAATAATTCATTACAACTAACCAGTTTTGAACTTGTTGCAGTCATTTGCTCAACCAATTTTTTTATTGTTCACACTAACACACTAAACGACCATTATTATTTTTGAAAAAAGACTTTTGAATTAACTCATTACACTCTACTTTTTGCTTCTGTTCTAGAACAAATCTTAATCCTTTTATTAAGATCATTTGAACCAATATAGATTCCGATAATGTGATTGGAGACTCTAGATGAGAATATTATTGATCTAATTCAGACATAGTTATTTAATAGAGTCACTATTATACTATTAGCTCATGTTCTGCAGTTATGTCCCGCTCTTACATTTGAAACTGTTCTGCTGCTCAGGCCTGGACCGACACAACACGGGTAATACGGATTAAGAAGAATTAACTGGCAGTTGTACTTTTTGTGTTAATAAGTAGTTAGTTTTATAGTGTTTTTGTTTGTTAATCTACATATTAGTTTTGATCTGCAATAGTCGATATGACATCCCTGTGTTGTGCAGTTAATTCTGAATTTGGATGATCATAGTCACTACTTTTCTTCTAGGCTGAAGTCTTGTTCTAATACCATTATACTGATACTGTACATGTCAGTATTAAAACTACTCAAACTCATATGAACAAACAATATATAATATATGTTCCAAAGTGTTTAATATTCTAGAAAACCCCAGCCTTTGTATTAATGTAGTTGTGTTGTGGTCCAGGGGAGTTACTCTGTGACTGGGACCACCATCCCCATCTCTGCAGCTGCAGCCACGTCCCAACCAGCCGTCCTGCAGACGTCCGTGGAGCAGAGTGCAAAGGTCAGTGCTGCACCTCAGCCCCAACATATGTTTATTTATCTTTTTCTCCTTTATTGTGAAAAATAACAAATCCATACACAAATACACATCACCATCCATAACCTCAACAACAACACAACAAATAAAACACAACAGAAGGGCATAGATTGTGTGATAAGAGTGGTTTGTGTGAGTGTAAAGGTGCAAATGTGTGTATGTGGGTGTACTTTACAGAGTGAATATCTATTATATAGCTATCATTACCATAGTAATGTCGACTACCACATTTAACTGAGGTATTGTAATTTGTAGTTTTCATTGTTCACATTTTAGTTATTATATTAAGCGAGGCCAAAAACTTCCCTCCGAATTCTTCAGATTTATTTAATTGTCATTAGTATCAATTTCTTCTTTTTTTTTTTTTTTTTTTTTGCATGTGTGTGTGTGGGTGCATTAAAAAGAGAAAAATATACAAGTGTCTCTACTTGGGACATAGACGATGTCCCAAGGAAACCACCTCTTGCTTGTCCCACCAGCTTGAGTTTTGAGATTTATTTTTTAAGTGTAGTGGAGGTAAAAAAAAAAAAACAAAAAAACACATGAAAGAATTGCGAGGTTGGAGGGTGTTCAAGTCTGGCTGTTGCTTTGGCTCCATAAAGAACAATTAATAATAGTGACAATGAGGACAAGGTTGGTACTTCTAACAGCAATGACAGTAAGTTCAGGAATTTGCTCACAATAATAATGATGATAAGAATTAAGTTATGGAATAGGAAGTGAAAAAGGAGAGAGAAGAAAACACTTTTTTATGCTAAAACCAAAGTGAAGCTCAAATGACCAGTCACATTCTCTCTACAGCAGGCTCCAGACACAAATCTGTCCTGTTGTTTCAGAGTAGGGCTGGGCGATACGGCAAAAATTAACATCACGATTTATTTGGAGCCAGATCATAATTTCGATTTTATCACGATTTTTTGTAGACCGTTTTTTTTTTCCTTTTATTATATTGTCCTTGAGGTAAATTCAATTCACTATCAACAGCTAAATCCAGCGGTCAAAATCAGATCAGTGTTGCTAGGTTTTCAGAAAGAAACAAGCGACCTCAGTCCTTTAATAAAAAGTTAAGGAAATTTGGTGTTTAAATGTTCCTGTCTTGTTGTTTCAGAGCAGTGCGACGGCAGCTGCAGCGTCTCTGGCCAAACAGCAGGAGGAGCTGGAGAAGAAAGCTGCCGAGCTGGAGAGGAAAGAGCGAGAGTTGGAGACTCGCAGTGCAGCGCGGCCCAGTGCTCCAGGAGGTCAGTCTGGAACTAACACACACATACCTACGTATATTTATTATGTCAAGAACTACTGCATATACGAACATACAAGGTACCACTACTACTACTACTACTACTACGGACACAGCGTGGCCTAGCTCTGCAGGAGGTCTGACTGGAATATACAAAATAATAGAATGACAGACAGAATCTACGAATCGAGACAAGAGATTTGAATTAATTAGTTTCAATTCAAATTTTAACAAGGCAAATGACAAAATTTGACTTTTATTGTTAATTGTTGTTAGTTTCATATTTATTTTAGTTTAGCTTTACCTTTTAATATGCCTGTCACCTTGTGTTCTTATTATTTAAATGTAAGTTAAATCATTGGACTGATATTAATCTGCTCCTCACGCTCCGCCCCCTTTCTCCTGACTCTGCAGCGCTGCTAACAGGGACCAGACAAACCATGGATGTTCTAATTCTACTTCCATGAGACAAACACAAATGAGAAAACACTGCGCTGTATATTATTCATTTTTCGCTCTAACTTTTACAATGTTTAGGACTCATTATCTCTCTCATTATACTATCTCCTATCATTACTTAATAAAAAAAAGTTTAGTCTGTTTCTGTCAGAATAAGTTGGCTACAAGTCTGTGTGTGGAGGAGACTTTTTACTACAGCTGCTCAAAGATACAAACCATGACCATTCATAATAGCCTTTGTATGGGGAAAAATCTTAACCTGGCTCACGCCAGATGGATATGATGGATCTCACTATATCCATCTGGGACTTGAGAAAAGGCGGGGCGTTTAGTGAAATACTTGAGCTGATTGGTGTGGGGCCTACCCTACAAGTACGCGTCACACATACGGCTCTTCTTTCAAAAAGAAATGACTTCGTATTTCTGCTAAAACCGCATCAAAAGCAGCAGAAACACGTACATCCACGAGAGTCGCCATCTTGTTTAGCTTGAATCTAGGGTAGGGTTAGCACCGAGGCGCTAAACAGCCGTCTTAACACCTCCAAAACACCGCTGGTTCGGACTCTCAAACCAATCGGGCGGCTGGAAGGCCAGATGGTTTATCTTGTGTTTGTAATTCACAATATCGCGACATAAACCATCTGGCTGGCCAGGTTAGAAAAATCTCACACGATAGTTCTGTAGGTGTGCTTGTGACAGGTATCTTGCGAGATCTCGTCCCATTCCTAATAATATAATAATACTGTATGTAATATCATGTGAACTTGTACCTTGGCATGTTATGTTTTATAACGAAGCACAAATGATCCGTCTTAGAACTCCATCTATTCCTGTGCAGAAAATTACACTTGAAATAATTAAACCGATCTAATACTGCAGAAATGCTCAAACCAAGTCTGTGTGACTAATGCACAAAAAGTGACGTACATTTGACGTCAGAGTTTTCTGAGGCACATTTTTATTGAAATGAGTCTTTCTCTTGGAAGTTTATCATTTTAAAGACTTTGTGCCACAACTGCAGAAACTCTGTAGCTGTTTTGTTGCAATGTGAGCTCAGGTAGTTTAGGGCTTGTTTCAGGAAATAACAAAACACAAATGTAATTTAGATTTAAAGCACCTGGCCAGTCGAAATATCAATATCACTGGAAGTTAAGCTCATTAATATATGTAAGATTTTACCTATTTGGCAAATTTCATCCCAGTTTAGTCGTTTGTACTTCCTGTTCAAAAATGATGATATCACAATAGGAAGTTGCCCAAACTCTCTACATAAGATTCAGATCAGTTTAGAAGATTTGACTCTTTTCATCATAAACTGCTTCTTGAGTAAAACTGTCATTTATATTTACAACAGGGTTAATGTTAAGGTACACTTGATCGTCCTTCACTGCCTCAGGAGCAGTGATCCACAATGCAGCGCTCATGGACACATAGGTGTTCTTGTTAGGCCTGGTCAGGACGACTGTAGCTGGAGGATAGTACCCTAACATGCATGTTATTGGTTGGTGGGGAGTGCCCAGAGGAAACCCACCCAGACACAGGGATAAACATGCAAACTCCACACAGAACGGCCCTTGTTCATCTAACAAATGAAGCTTTAAAAGAGAAACGTGTAACACTGTGATGTTGAGAGCATGTTTGTGTGTCCTGCTGTTCCAGTCAAAGAGAACAACTGGCCTCCTCTGCCCAAGTTCTTCCCCGTCAAGCCGTGTTTCTACCAGGACTTTGAGGAGGAGATCCCAGAGGAGTACAGGAGGATCTGCAGGAGGATGTACTACCTGTGGATGTGTGAGTGACTCCACTCCACACTCATTTAGTCAAATCTTTTTAATTGGGTATAAAGTTGTCACACAAATGTCAAACTAAAATGGTAAAAAATTTAATAAAAGGGTTCTATAATCTGTAGCTTTATTAAAAGAAAAGCACTGAAATTACCTCACAAAATCCGTACTTTCATAGCCTGGGTTATATAAAAACACATTTGGGATCATTTGCTTTGACACAGTCTCACTCCTGTTTAGTCTGGACGAAGAAAAAGCTCAAAAAGTTCCTGTTTAGGCTGCATTGTAACTGAATCTAGTTTAAAACCTGTTAATTTGTTATGTATGTTTAGACATCTGTCAAAAGATTTGATTTGAGTCTTAAGTTAATGAAACAAATGTTTAATTGAAACTGAAATTGGAATTGTGTGAATAAGTTATGGAAATATTGACAACTGCTTAGAAAAGTCCTGGACAATTCTGAATGTTTGTCAGGGCACTTTGGTTTAGCTGCTGCCTGCGTCTGTTCAAGTCAGTGGAGCAGTTAGCCTCCATTACATTACATGAACCAAAATCAACCATCAAATGTTGGAATGATCACATACAGCACATTTACACACGGTCAGCTTAGATCCTTAAAGCCCAAAGCTGTGCCTCATGCTTTGTCCCTGTCCTCCAGTCCACAGTGCCACTCTGTTCCTGAACATCCTGGGCTGTCTGGCGTACTTCACGGCCAACGCCGGCTCACACGGAGTGGACTTTGGTCTGTCCATCCTGTGGTTCGTGCTCTTCACCCCCGTGGCCTTTGTGTGCTGGTACAGGCCCGTGTACAGAGCCTTCAGGTGGGCGTTCAAGAGTAATCATAATGGTAGAAACATGTGTGACTGTACGTGTGTGTGTGTGTAACATGTGCTCGTCTCCAGGTCGGACAGCTCCTTCAGCTTCTTCTTCTTCTTCTTTGTGTTCTTCTTCCAAGTGGTGGTGTACATCATCCAGACGGTGGGCATCCCGGGCTGGGGCAACAGGTCAGAGCTGCTGCCTATCACAAGGATTTAGAAAGTACCAAGAACTAGTCCAGCATTCCTCCAGTCCCTGTTTAGTCAGAGGAACCACCTGTCCCCATGTCTGTGTTGACACTGGAACAGTTTGTGAAAGTGGCTCTAACTGGCTTTAGCATCTGTTTAGTCTGGAACATTTAAAATATAGAGTAAATAAGTGGTGTTATAAAAACAAAAATAAGCTAAAAACATCACTGAAATTAACAAAACAAAATTCTTCACTGTAATTCCTAGCAGTAGTTTTAATTCATTGTTGTTAAATAACTATATTTTAGGAGGTTCTGCTTTTAAATCATTATTATTATTAAAGATAAGGAAAGTGTATTGAAATGTGAGAACATATAAAACATATGTCCAACAAAGTTAACTTTGTAAATGTGTTTGTGTCACCAAAAGGTTCCTGGTCTGACGCAAAGTACTTGCCCCAGAGCAGGAGCTAAAAAAGTTCCTAAAGTGTTCACGCCCAAAATAGGACTAGAACTGAAAAAAAGTACTAGGAACTGACACTGTAGTTCCTCTTAGATCATTCTACAGCTCTAGTCTAATATCTCATATTTAGTTGTAATGATGGTGGGTAAGAGCTTGTATGATTCTTAAAAACATTGTACTTTTAATCTGCTGACTTTTTAAATTAACTAGCTTGACCACATGTGTCAAACTCAAGGCCCGGGGGCCGGATGCGGCCCTCCTCCTCATTTTATACGTCCCTCAAGGTCTTTTAATGCTTACTTTCATTTGATATTAATGCCAGGAGTAATCTGGGTGTCTTAACCCAATGAAATGATTTGTAATTTTTCAAACGAATGCAAAGAGTATTCAGTAATTTTCACTTCAATAAATATACTATAATCAAATACAGAGTCTATTATATGTAGGATTAGGTTCATTTTACTTATAACCGGCCCTTCGAGGAAATCCTGATGCCAATGTGGCCCTTTGTCAAATTGAGTTCGACACTCCTGAGCTTGACTGTTTGTATTACCACAACTGCTCATAGACAATATTCATTTATGTATGAATATAGCCAGCCAATAGTAGGTTGTGATGTTACTTGAACACAATTGTTCTACAGAGCCTCTGTTGCTTTATTCAGTCAAATAAAGAAGAGCAATAATAGAGTGTTGTGCACTGAAACCCCAATTTAGATCTTTGTCTTTTTTAAGTTGGGGCATGGGACAAGTGCTTTGATTCAGACCAGGAACCTTTGCTAACACAAGCACCAAGTCAAAAGTTTTTGTTCATTAGAGCAGTGGTTCTCAGCTTTTTCCAGTTATGGCCCCCCCCACACAGCAAACTTTGGCTTTCATGACCCCAAACTTGTCTTGAGCAGCTCACACCTCTGTTCCAAAGACAAACACAAAAAGTAGGCTACCAGAAAAGTCTTTTTCCTAACACTTTCTCCAGTTCCTCTGACAAATTCAGAGCCTCACTTATGTTGTTCAAATTCTCTCCAATATAAAAGCAAAACTAACATTTTGACCTTGTTGGATTGGTTTGTAAGTCTGTGACACTGGTTATCACATATGTATTTCACTATATTTTTGGAGCCAGATTTCGATTTCAATTTTGTCACGATTCTTGTCGATCGTTTATTTTCCTATTGTGTTTGAGGTAAATAGTCACTAGCTGAATCCAGCTGTCAAAGTCTGACCAGTGTTTGCCAGATTTTCAGAGAGAAACAAGCAAACTCAGGCCTTCAATAAAGAGTTGATAAAAGAATCGATCAATTAGAACATTAATGTTGCTGTCATGTGTTTTTCATGTGTATTTTCTTACATTAATAGCAACTTTTAGACATGGAAACATGCTAAAATCCATGGTTCGGTCATATAAATTGACAATTGCTAAAATGTATTCCTTTTATGAACTAAAAGCGTAGTCTAGAAAAGACTTCAAAAAAAGCCCAAAGTCGTTATAAAGACTTGGACTTAGCAACTCTTGAGACTAAGAATAATAAGTTGGAAAAAATAGTCTATGTATTTGAACAGACAGATGCATCAAATGGAGAAAAGGGAAAGCAGATTGTCACAGATGAGCTCACGATTGGATTTTTATCACAATATTGCCCAGCCATAACGGCCACTACAGCTTCTCGCCTCTGCTCTCTTACCGACTTAAATTACTCTCTTGAAATGTGTTTAGATCTGTTTTGCTGCCTTGATTTAACCCCTAAAGATGCACAAAAATGAGAAAAAATGTAAATAAATAATGTTCAGTTGCTTAGTTCTGCTTTAATGAATGCTAATGCTAAAGCCCCTGTGAAGCTGCTACAGTCCTCCGGTTTAGCGCAGTAAATGTCCTGCACAACAGTAAATGCTCGTTGCGTGTGTTGTGTGTGTAATTGTGTGTGTGTGTTGTGTTCCAGCGGCTGGATTGCTTCCATCAGTATGATCCAGGGTAATCTGCCTGTGGCTGTGACCATGATGGTGGTGGCAGGCTTCTTCACCGTCAACTCTGTGCTGGGAGTCATCCTGCTCAAACTGGTACGTCTGCACACACACACACACACACCTGTGAACTACGTCTACACACACACACACCTGTGAACAGCGTCTGAGAGGTGTCCATAGAATAGAAGTTGAGCAGCTCCATGAACAGTGAACAAAGCCTTACATCCTGCTCACGTTCTTTGAGTTTGACCTCGTTTTTTCATCAGATTGTGACTGTTACAGGAGCTGTCTTTGTTCAAGTTGTTTTATTTAAACAGCACATTTCCAAAACCCATCTCCATAAGTTAGGAAATATACTGTATTGTTTCCAGTTTAAGCATTGGCTGCTTTCCTAAGAAAGCAGATTCTTGGGCAGATACTGTATGTGGAATTTGCTATTGTGACAAAACTCAAAATCCTGAGAGAGAATATCTGAGCTCAAACGTGTGGTTTATTTAAGTATACAATGATGCATCATTGAAAGTTCTAAAGTCCTTATAGTCGGGGAGCCAAAGTCTGAAAAGTCCTTTAAATAAGGAGATACCCGTCACGGCCTGCCGTACTTTTTATTTGCCATTTTTTTGTTAGCTTTGACCCTAAGGGTCAATAATTAGAGGGTCTGCTCGGGCGGAAATATCGGCGAAAAAAAAATTTTGGCATTGATTTCTCGCACTGCTTTTGTGGATAAAGAGAGATCTCACAGGGCAGAGACAGAGCAGCACATCGGCTTCGAGTAACCAAGCCCAGCTCACCAAACTTGAGTCTAAATGCCAGCGCTAAGAGAGAGAGAGAGTGATCGCTTATGTGAGAGGATCATTACCTATGTTTTTAATGAGATCTGTCCATTTAATCTATGCTTGTGCATGCATAAAATGGTGAAAGGTAAAGCCAGTCAGAAAGGGACTGTGTTATGGCGTTATTGACTGTTTTGAGAATAGAGTGTAAGCAAAGGCAGTGGATGAAGTGATCTTAGTCACTTCATCCAGCTACAAGAAACCTGTAAAATACACCAAAACTTTAAAAAAGATTCTGGTCGAAGACCCCAAGAACCCCCACCTTCACTTGTCTTTGATCCTGTATTTTAAAATATCTGCCACTGCTGAAGTAACTGTGACCCCTTGGATCGCACTGAAAAAGAGGCTGGTAAATTTGCAAAGGGCCATGCAAATGTTCCCTGTAGATTTCAAAGTCTATAAATGGATTCAAAAAATCATTAACTCTTGCACTGGGGCCCATCAGCAAAGTTTGTACCCTGAGCCCAGAATTTGGTGCTACGCCCCTGTGTGCATGTACTACATCTCTCACATGAATGGGCTGCAGGAGTTGTGGGTTGGAGTAGTGCTGGGCGATATGGAAAAAAACGTATATCCCGATATAGATTTTTTATATCACGATAACGATATATATCACGATATACCATAATTAAGTACGTTTTCAATTATTCACTGTAAAGTTTGACACTATTTCATTGCTTACTTTTCTCAACTTTATTTTGAAGTGAATTTAACTGAAACTGTTCACAAATGAGACTCATTATAGTGAAGAGGAAGAGAAAGTCATGTTTTCTATGTTTATAATTGTATTAAAACATGTTTATGTATTAAAACTATATTTTCCAATTGTGTAATGCTGTAAAATAAAAATAAATCCATTTATAAAACAATTTGCTAATTTACTCATCAAGTAAAGTTAGATTAAACAAAACAAAAAAATATATACAGTTTTTATTGAATTTAATAGCTTATTTGTGTTGTATTTGGCACTGGCCTTATAACATCTACAGGTTGGGGCTGTAGTTAGCGCTTTAGTTTCCCCTCGCCAACAACAGGCACACGTCAAAGTAAACTACAGAGCAAAGTGATTAGGAGTGCTTTGTCCCGTTCATCAGCGCTGCTTCGCTGGTGTTTAACGGAGCGCTATTGGGTCATTGGCCACGGCAATGCGTACATGGAGACAGGCGGAGCGCTCCCCGAGGCTCTGGCTGCAGACCTGCACCGAGAGCACGCGGACCGACAGGCAGAGTGAACACAGATATAGCGGGACGTGCGCACGGCAGGCAGGGCGCGGTGGAACTCTGGCGAGAGTGACAACGAGTGACGAAGGAAAAAGCGAGCCACACCGGCTGTCTCTGTTCACGACTGCGGCGCTGACTGCAGCCCGGGCCACTCCTCCTTCCTCCGGACAGCGGTCTGTACCATCTCTCTCTCTCTTCTGACGCGCTCAAAGACGCGCTGGTGCGCTGGGAGAGAGAAAGCAAGGGCGACTGACGATGTACAAAAAGTACTTTAACTATGGTTTTGTTGAAGTTACGCTATAACACGTGAGACAAAGCACGTTTAATACCACACACACGACTTATTTGCTGAAATGATTGATAAAATTAGGTTACAGACGATAGAAACGATAGAAAGAAATGGCACGATAGACGCTTTTCTATCGTCCCCACGATATGTATCGTCATATCGCACAGCCCTAGGTTGGAGGATGGATATCTCCTACCAGTTAATTTCATCACAGAAGCTCTGGCAGGGAGTATGATGTTGCAGCTGCCGATCTTACGTTCATTCTCCTCAGTGCCTATAAACTGTACTTACGAGATGTGATTTAAAGAGCTATCTGTACAGAAGAGGCAAAAGAAGAGCCTACACAACCGCTATTAAACACCTGACAGACCTTCTGCCACTGTGCAGGATTGTTGATCCAGAGGAAAGTCTTGATGTTAGAGAAGAGGTCATAACACCCTCGAGGAATACTTGGTATCACTTCATGACAGAAGTGAAGTTGGTAATACACTGGATGCACTGTGACCCAATTATTTGTGAGCATCAAAGAAGACATGTGTCCTTCCACCTACCTACAGACCTACTGTCTTCTTATTACACCTTCTCCGAGCTCTGCATCAGCTGGACATAAACAAGCAACACAAATGACTCTTCTAATCTACCCAGCTGCCACTGATTTTAGGAGGTAACTTGTAAATGGCAGATTGATGCCATTTACAAGTTAAACCCCCTGAACTCAGCCAATACTGCCACTGCAAGAAAAGCATGTGAGCCTGAGAAAGCTCCTGTGCAAGAGTCGATGTGAAGTGTGTCATTGTCTGTGACCGAGAACCCAACAGATGTTCAAGGACTGAACGTGCGCTTGAAGACGTAGCCATGAAAGTAGATCATGTATGTATTATTATTATTTAATTATTTATTTAGTATTTGGTAAACAACCTTGTTGCTGGATCTTCAGATGGTGAGAATCCTCGAGAAGTATCTGCCATGTAACAACCTAATTATCCCACTTCACAAGCACATTCATACTCTAAACAGTTTTTGTGTTATTGTTCTAAATTACATAATATTTATATATAAAATAATTTTTTTGTATTTTATTTCTTGTGTGATATATTTCCTTTGAAAAAACATAGTTATGTTAAAATTAGAAAGACTTGTAGGCCGTGATGTCAGTCTTTTGTACTGTGAGAGTTCCCATAGGATTCCATTGGGATCTGAACCTGCTGTTGGCACCACTAGCAGTCAAATCATCACAGTTCCTTAATTTTGGCTGGATTTTCATATTTTTTTCAGTGGATTGAGTTTACTGTTTGTTGAAAAGAATGGTGTATTGGTTAATGTAAAAATTGAAGAAAAAGTTTATTGCCAACAAAGTAAAGATGAAAATATGAGAAAAAAGCGAAAAAACACACATTTTTGGCATTTAATCCATAAAAAATAATATAGAAATGTTTTTAAGAGTTATTTTTTCACTGAATTGTATTACTACATGTGTTTTGTGCATGAGGAATGTATTTATTGACAGCTAACCCAATCCAGTAAGGTATACAGGATAGTTTTCATTTTTCTACATTTTTTATCAAAATTCAAGATGTTTGCACTAAAATAGCCATATTTTTTTTCGCGATATTTCCGCCCGAGCAGACCCTCTAATTATTGACCCTTAGGGTCAAAGCTAACAAAAAAATGGCAAATAAAAAGTACGGCAGGCCGTGACGGGTTCATCCTTTTTTCAGACGTTGGCTCCCCGACTATTAGTCTGGTCTCGTTCTCATGTTCCATCCATGCTTCAGTCTCCTCCACTCTCTGTCTCCCCCCAAAAGTCCAAAATCAAGTCAAATTCTCCAGTAGAGCAGGGCAAACCCAGCAGGACACCGGCCCCAATGAATTTGAACAATGCCCTTGACCCACAGACAGACAGTTGGTTTGATTTCTACTTTAGTCTCAAACTTGAAGAAAACTGTTTGAGAATGAAAGACAATGATGGTTTTTGTTCTTTGCTTCAAGAAAATGGGTATCACTTTATAATAATGTCCAGATACAAATCATGTCCAAAGTTAGTTAATTATTAAGATACACATTATCTAAACATTACTAAACTATTAAAAAGATTTACTAATAATAAATAACATTTACTAATCATTTATTTCCGGCTCTATTCTAAAGTGATGTGCATGTAGTGGTTAGATCATCTACACTTTGAGTAAACCAGTGTGGGATCAAGTGTGCACCTTCACTGGTGCTGTGACGTGTGTGACGGAACAACCTGAACATCGGAAAACATTAACAACAAATTTGGCTACGTTTAGGCACAATTCTATGGTTAAGTTTAGGATTGGGGATATTGGTACACTGGTACAGATAAAGAGAATCAGATAACACAGTTTATCACTAAATACATGTTTTTTGGAAAACTTATAAATGGTCATCACTTTAGAATAGGGGACGGAAGTAAATGATTAGCAAATGTTTTCTCATTATTAGTAAATACTATCTAATCATTTACTGATGATCAGTAATGTTATCTTAATGGTTAATTAACATTTATAAATGATTTGTATCTGGACATTATTATAAAGTGTTACTGAAAAATGTCTTAAATCAGAATTTTTTTTTTTTTTTTTTGACCAGTATTGGAATTCGATTTGCTGTTATTAATAGGTTTTGGTTCTAAGTTCACACGATTAGTAGCCTCCACAAATGCCATGAAAACAAAAATGCAATTTTACACGTATAAAACAAATATCTTGTGCAGCTAGTTTGCAAACTGTTGTATTAACAGTACTAAACCAAATGAAATGACGTACGTATAACACCAAATACAACTTATTCTAGTTTACCCATTGTAATAAGAATTGTCTTTTTTGTCCGTCTAAATCGTTTAACACATTAATTCTAGGACATGCAACTGTGAATCATCTCTACACGGTGATATTATGTCTAGCAGTAGTCGTAACGATAAAATGTGATATTGTGGCAACCCTCATGGTCTAAGGCCCTAGAGCTGGCCCTCGGACTTGTACATTCAAATGAGGTCCGAGATGTAACGGGGGCCAGTCCATTCAAAGCTGGAAAACAATAAAATCTTAAAATGAATTCTAAAAAGCCAGTGCAAAAAGCTAAAGTAAGACACAATGCACTGCAGAAGTTATCTTGGCAAGCTAGAATTTCTAGAATCAAGAACCAGTTTTCTTTATTTCAATAGTTTTGTGGTGTTTTTTTGTAGATATTTTTTTTTCTAACTAAAATGTCTTATTCTATTGGTAGATCTTTTTCTTGTCAAGACAAATCTACTGATGTCTTAACTTGCCTAGAAACTACTTTTTGTCCTCTTGTTCCATTTAAGTCTTAAATTTTAGACTAAGTGTAAAATGCATTACGCTTGTCTACTTAGGACCTTCTAAATGTTGTGTGCGTCTGCTCCAGGTGCACTCCAGTTACCGCCGGACAGGAGCCAGCTTCACCAAAGCCCAGGAGGAGTTCTCTCAGGGCGTCCTGACCAACCGCACCTTCCAGAGCGCCGCCTCCTCCGCCGCCACCAACGCTGCCCAGGGCGTCTTCAGCAGGAACTAAGCATCTGTGTGACGTCCGGATGCTCCTCACACACGTTCAGTCCAACGTGGCTCACGCTTGAAGATGTTCAGTCTGAAAAGTAAGGAGCTCAACAGTGGAGATCGCTGTAGGTTCTAGAACGAAAATTCTCACTCGTTTTGTCGTAGAGATTCAGGAAAATTTAAATATCAGGGTTTGTACAGATTTGAATTTAAAGGAGACAGATTATTTAGTTTTAACCATTAGTTTACACAGTTGTATTTGGATTGATGCTCCAGTGCTCTGAAAATCTTCCCCTACCACCTATCCCCGCCCACTTGTCTGTTACTTACGATTGCTCTAAAATTAGGTTTGTGAGTAAAACATGTAAGGTTCAAAATGGTCATGTAGACTCTTTCCAACAACAATTAATACTAACTTTTTAAATTTGTGGCCTATTAAAGTTCAGTTTTGAACAGGAAGTCAATAGACCTGTTTCTATTTCGAAGCAGTTTCTTGATTATTCAATTCAACCAGTACGCAGTAGTCAGATGTTACAAAGATCTAGATTCTCTTGTTTGCTGGTTACTTCTTGGTTAAACCTAGTTTGGTCCTTTTTTGTTTGATGCAGTTAAATGTCAGGTTCACACTGGTTACTATGGTTTAGTTCTTGTTTTATTGTTCAGTGCTGTTTCTGAAGATGTATGTAGGCCTATCGAGCATTAAAAATCAAATCAAGTTATACTAGTGCTGTCAAGCGATTAAAACAAAAGATAAAAAGAGATTAAATAATTATGATCTGTAATTAATTAATCTAATGAATCTATTTTTAATCTCACCTAAAAATTTATGAAAAAACACTCAACTGAAGTGTTTTGTTTTGTTTTTATCTAATTTAATGAATTACATTATAGTTGCAAATGAAGACTTTAGGAAGTGTTTTGTTGCTAAGTTGTCAAGTTGAACAACCCTTATGTCACTTTGTAACTCACATATGGAAACAATGAAGTTAAAGATTTCAAAATAGATTAATGTGATTAAAAAAAATACTCAATTAATATGTCTGTATTTAATTAATCTCAATTAATGCACTAATTTGACAGCCCTAAGCCCCTTCTGACCTCAAGGCCCAAATAGTCATGTGCAAAGTAACCTGGGGCCCAATTTTATATAAAATGTATTTTATCTCTTGTGCGGTCTGACTTATAGACAATACCAAAACAGAAATAGTACTGTGGATATTTTGTGGCGCCAACTACCCGACCCAGAGGCCGTGGTCCTTTTGTCCTGACTCCGCAGCCCATATTTATAAATACATCCAACAAGCTGCAAGTGCTCAGATGATGCTAGCAGCCTTGCTGTACTTTGACATCTGCAAAACAATCGGTTTACTTTTCCATCACAACACCACCTCAAAAACCATAGTTAAGACTCTGCTGTGCTTAAAACTATCTAAATGCACCAGGAAATGTCTTTTTTTAAGTAAAAAAAAAAACTTGAAATCAGTTTCTCCTTGGCACAAATATCTTGTTAATACATCTATTCTGGTGGAAATTCTAATGTCCTGTCTACGTTTAATGTTTTGTTAGCTCACTGTTAGCATACCGACACGTCTTACTTCTATCAGCTGTGAAAAAAGCTTAAAACACATCGTGATGAACAATATGGTCGCTCAATATACATTAGGTAAACATGTGGACTGATGGAGGAAAAATAAAATTCATTATTTTAGTTTTTTAAGGAAGCAAAAATGATGCTCACTAGTTTACCAGATGTATTGTGGAGAAATTATCCCTCCATTAAGGCATAAACATTTATCACAAAGTATGTTTTTAGCTTTTTATTTCTTCTGAGTTGTGTATGTGACTTTTTATCTCCAAAAGTTACACAGTGCACCTTTTAAATAGGACAATAAGTTGCTGTTTTACTTCCTCTGACTGAGAAATGACAGTGGAATCAACCCTTAACTAACTGCACCAAAACGACACATCAAGACAGAAACTTCTAAATCTTTAAACGTCTCCAAGGCTTCAAAATGTTCGCTCTTTTCTTCCTGAATCTCTATGGTACTTTAATGCGACCCCTGTTGAGCTCCACTGACCACGAAAACGATGTTACTCTAAAACGATTGTTGCTCCACTCTGGTACGTTTCTTGTGAATAATGTAAAGATGCTGCTTTATTACAAACGAAGGAAGTGACAAATGAAGACAGACGAGCAGAAGAACACACAGTGAATGTAAGATTTGATTTGTGCTTTAGCCTAGTGCCTTTGAGAGGGGAGACTGTGGAGGTGTTACAATGATGGTTACAAATCTTTTCCTTAAGTTAACGTTCGGGTTGCTTTTAATGTTTATATATGTAGTGGTGTGTAAATATTGGTGTGTTTAAAGTATGGTATTTAAACATGGTTCTTATGGATGCTAATTATGTCGAGTTAAAATGTAATAAATTTCTTGTTTTAATGTAACTGTGTGTGGCTTCGTTCTCTTCACTGCTTAAAGTGACTTGTACTGCTGTGTGGGTCCAAAGTGAGCCGCAGACGGGCTTGCTTTCACAGTGGAACAGCTCACTTTGGACTCCTCTTTAGGCACAGGAGAAAAATGAAATGTTCCTCACCAAACTGCCACATTAGCACTGATTAGTAGTGATGGGCAAATGGCGCTTCATTGTATACTCGAACCATTTGCCAGGTGTACCGAAACTGAGCCGGAGCTTCGCAGAAGTGGTTCGTTAGCTCTTCTGCGCCTTCTTGTGGTCAAATACATGTATGCATGTAAAATGAAACCATGTAATGAACAAATAAACGCTGATATTATTGAAATTAACCAACAGTATAGTATTTAGTAGCTTAACTGTATAAATGTTTGCATTTTATCTGTTTATTTTTCATTTCTAAAATAACATCCAAATCCAGACACAAATGTACAAAAAAAATTTTGTCTTGAGCTGGGCTCGAACTCTCAATCTGCCGCACTCCAAGCAGACGCTGAGCGTGTTGAGCTATAGCGGCGCTCGCGTGATCATCATCCAAAATCTATTCATCCTTACATACACACCAGAAGTTTTTTTTTAATTGATAAACGGGGTCTAAGCTTATTTTTTCATTGAGAGTCTTTAATGTTTGTTAAAACAAGGTCCAACATGAACCAGCCCAGGTCTATAAAGTGTCCCAGATCCAGACTCTGCTGCGGATCACGAGGAGATCCTTTTGCTTCAACGCAGCTCGGCCCAAATGAACCACTTTCCGAACCACTTCAGCCAAACGGCGCTTCATTACGCGCTGATGACGTCACTCCCTGAAAACACAAGCTCCGGTACGCGCTTCACTCCCCTCCCACCAGGAAAAGCTCGAAGCGTGTACCGAAGCGTCGTTCATTTTGCCCATCACTACTGATTAGACTAGGGATGTCACGATTATTGCGAGTCAAAAAAAATCACGACCATGAATCACGATTATGATCAAATTCCATTCTCATAGTCAATAAGGGCACTTTTCCTCTAGTTTGTAACCGGCTTTATGAAATCTAATTTTAGTAATGAAAATAAAATGCTAATTTAATAAAAACTTAATATTGTCTCTAAAATTGTAAAATGCGTACAGATTAAAAGACATAATTTTTCTTTATTTTTTTTTACAATTATTTCTTGGCAAAGTTTTATTTGACCTGCCGTTGAAATCAATATTTAAATTTCTAAATCACACATTTACTTTTCAGTACAAAATAAATACAAGACGTATATATTTGGGATATAACATTGTGCCAAATATTGATGTTTTTTCTATAAACCCAGCTGTTGACAAAACTAACTGATATTTTAACCAATCCTTGTTTCTATAACTCATTTTGACCAATTGTCCTCAAAGGGCCGGTTGTAACTAAAATTAAACTTACAAATTTTTTACAGACTAAAAATAATAGTTTCTGTATTTGATTTTTGTGCATTTATTGAAGTGACAATTAATGAATATTCCACATAGTTTTAAAAATTACTTAAGTTTCAGACTAATTATTTTATTAGGTTAAGACACCCATTACTGTCACTGTCTAAAAAAGACAATGTAAACCTTATAAGACTTTGGGCCACATAAAATGAGGGGCTGCATTTGGCCCCCGGGCCTTGTGTTCGACACGTGCAATGAAGTGACCTATAAAAATGTAATTTTACTTCTAAAATTGCCACGATTATTATTTTTTTGTTCTTATAATCATATTGTGACTTGAATAATCACGATTATCAATTAACCTAACATTCTTGACATCCCTAGATTAGATTTAAACAAGTTTAAATTGCAGCATAATCACAGACACTTTGTAAAAAAGGTAAAGGCATAACCCGGAACTATAATTCTAATATATATGTGTTTATCTTTGACTTTAAATTCCCATTGTAATACATAAATCCATGTACAGTAGCACTGATCAGAGTCTTTGTTTCGCAGGTTGATGACAGACGTTTGGGTCAATCTCTGACAGTGGGAACGTTTTGTCTCACAGCAACATCACTACAGGTTCATTTGACTTTAGTTTTATAATATATTCTTGTGACCAGAGAAAAGATAGAACCGTTAGAACATTTCTTTTCAAAAAAACGCTTTTGAATCAACTATAAACATGATCTCATTTCCTATTGTGAGCTTGGTTAAATGTGGTAATAAAACGACACATTTCTTGATTTTGCGTGTAACTGTTGATGCTCACGTACAGAATATTCCACACAGATTCTCAGATCAGGAGACAAACCTCCAGGATTATTTTTGTATCCAATAAAACATTCCGATTTACAGCAGTTTGCCCTAAATTATGACCTGTGAAATGTAAAGTTTGTGTCACTAATGTTAATCATGAAACAATATCCTAGTGGAGGTACTTCATCTTTCTTGACCATTATACAGATCTTGTCAGTTTGAAATGTGAGCCTCTGTGTCACACTTCATTGTCCCAAATTCAGAGAATGACCCACAGAAATTGCATATACAGCGCTCACGTCACGTTCGGGGGGTTTGGTGGAGTCTCTTCACAGCGTCTTGTTTTCAAACTCCTTCTTCCAGGCCGGCATGATGGCCTCGTAAACCTTCTCAATCTGTCACACAAAACACAAGGAAAGTTTAGATTAAAGCTGCTGGAACATGAAAGGAAGGAGGTGTTTAACCAGGGCTGGACAATTATTGTGACTGGAGGGCCATGTTCAACCCCAGAACAGTGGTGGAGGGCCAGACTGCCAACACTGGTCTAACAAACTCTCATTGTTGCAAACGCATTTCTTCAACAGAAGAGCAGGACAAATAAATAGTGTCCAATAAAATTAAGATTTTCTCGTAAAATTTCGATTTTAATCTAATAAAACTTCAAGTTTAATCTATAAAATGGAGCTAAGGAGCGAAATTCAGCCTGGAAGACTATACCAGCTTCTGCCTCAGTAATCGGCACACCTGCACTTCATCTCAGATCCAATCATGTCTCGCTCTGCGCAGCTTGTTCAATCAGCTTCAGCTCTCCTCCTCCTTCTCAGCCTATCAGGGCGTCAGAGCCACATTCAAAAGAGCAGCTCAACCTCTGCTCTTGGCTTCAGCTGTCACAAGCGTCATTTCGTCTCATCGCAACCCTCCTCCTCCCCATCTCCACCTCAACTTCCACCTTCTTCCTCTCAACCACCACCTAGGCTCCGGGGGGAAATCTCCTACTCCAACAGCTCATCATTTATCGCATGCACATTGTTTTCTGCCGGGGCCTAAGCGCCAAACCTGTAACAATAAATGTCATCATTAATCGCATCATTTTGTCTGTTTGAGTCTGTCCAGGTTGAAATAGCTTCTTTTCATGGCATCAACTTTATTCTAAAAAAAAAATTCTCGTATTGAGTTTTTTTTTCTCTAGTAAAATCTTAACTTTCCTAAGCTTCAACTTGATTTTCTTAAAATTATTAACTTAATCTAAAAAAAATTGTTTTTTTTTTTTTTTTTTTTGTAAAATTACCATTTAGCAATTATTCATGAATCACAATTATGATCACATTTCATTCTCATTGTCAAATGACACATTTCCTCAAGTTTGTGACCAAGTAAATCAAACTTTCCTAATGAAATGCTAATTTGATAAACTTTTTTTTATGACATAATTTTGTCCAAGTTGACGCTTAGGAAAGTTAAGATTTTACTAGAAAAAAAGTCTCATTAATTAATGAGGAATTGTCATTACCATTATTATTAACTTATTGTCATTACCAAATTATTAACTTAATCTAAAAAAAAAAAAAAAAAAGGTAATTTACAAGGAAAAAAATATTGTCAGCACAGTCAAATGTTTGAAATATGACACATTTCAGCTCTTTAAAAGGAACAAACGCAAAAGTTTAGAAAATCACACTTTTATAGAGGATTTTCAGAGCAAGAACAAGTGTTCCTAATGGAAGTCAATGAGACAAAACGGCTCCAACAGAACAAGAGGAAAAACTACAAACTGCTTCTGCACAAAAACTACAAAAAACACCCGAGTCAAAGTGGGAGTGATTTTGAACATGGAATAAAAGGACCAAACAAATCCAGTTTAGAGTCACATTTTGTGTCACATTTGCACCTCCTCTGAAAATCTGCTTTTTTAAGTCTGTACAAAGAATAAGACACTGAGGAGTTTTGTTTTTTGGGGTATTTTTAGTCAGAAGTTTGAAAAGAAAACATTTACCTATAATTGTACAGCCGTTAAAAAAGGTGGAGTAAAAGTCTCTAACGGAACATAAGGACAGCACATTTGTAAATGACATGACTCTGGGTTTAGCTAAATTGTGGTCGTTTTTTTTGAAAATATGACTTGATCTCAGCTTTTTAACAAGAAATCAGTGAAATATGTCCAAAACTGTAGCGAGGGTTACGTAGTTGCAGCTAGTGGGCCATTTGAAGCCGAGGCATCAGGGCTTGTACAGAGTAACAGGGCGTGTCTAATGAAGCCCTGCTTCGAGGCTTGCTTCAGTTTGCCTAAAACCACGTGACCTGTGAATGTGAAGCTTCACTTTTGGGAAGATGACGTCATCGCTTCATTTACAGAGTCGCTTCACTCACTCTCCCACACAACAACACTGCTTCTACATCATTTGCATTATTTTTAGTTTTGCTTTTACATGTAAAATAAGCTTTTCTAGGTTTTAGTTTGTTTAAACCTACACAATATGGCCTGTTTAACACTTATTGTGACGTGTAGGTTATCAAAAGTTCTTTGGCAAAATGAGCCAACCTATACAGTTAAAGGTTTTTTGGTGTGATTTTCGCAAAGCTTGTAAAGTGTGAGTTTGTTGTGTGTTTGTTCTGCTGCAGACTCGTCTAGTCATGTTGAAACCTGTTTAATATTAAGGAATGCATGGAAATTAAAGTTTTATTTTAAAGTGGCGCTTCTTCACTTTCAACAGAAATAAGTAGCCCGACAAATGCTTACCAGGATTGGGTACGTAACAGAGCTCGGTTTAAACATGTGGTCGCCTTGTTGAGCAGAAGGTTGGGAGTTCAAGCCTCACTTGTGACTCAACGTAAACACTGCAGAATTTTTTATGAGTAGGCTACGTGCATAAATAATATACATTTTCAACGCCTTAAATGAGTGATTGTCTCAGTAAAACAGTGTTTTATTTGGTTTATGACACTGCACCATTTAACGTTTGTTACATTTACGACCACATTCACTTGGACTAAATGAAGCAATTTGCGAGGCACCGGCTCATGTACCGGTACATCACTAGTTGCAGCCTTGTATGACCCTATGACCTCCTGCCCACGTTCACATTTCCAGAAGCCTCTCTGCGGACTCACCTGCTGGGACTTCTTGACCCCGTAGCGCAGCATGGTGGCCTGGTGCTCGCTGTTGTGGTACAGGATGTCGAAGGTCATCTCACGGCCAATCAGATCGTCGATGGCCGGCTTCACCACGCCGTGGAAGTCTCGAGCCGGGAAGGAGTCGTCCAGCATGTTGTTTACCTGCACCACAACCACAACACATCACACAGGGAGAGGATGGAGAGGTGTTACTCAAGTTTCTGTTTGTGTACGAATAAAACTATCTAAAGAACATTCTAAAGTTGTCATAAGGACCGGGGACAATTAATTGTAACACGACGCATATTTAACAGAAGCAATCCACATTTGACATTTTCAGGAAACTTTTTACAGCAAATAAAAGTTTATTGAGCTGTAAAGTTCTACATAAATTTACTAGTGATGGGCTAAACGAGCCGAGGCATCGATACATGTGCCATTCACTGAGAGCGAGGCCTCAGCCGAGCTGTTTCACCAAGGGCATCGCTTTAAGAAAAATCACGTGACCAACGCAGTTACGGTGTCGAAAGGTATCATTTTGTATCATGTGTTATTGAGGCACCAACTCTCCCCAACACCAGAGAGCAGCGACGCGCGTCATAGGAGGCACTGCTTCACCAGGCCTCTTGAGGATAAACGAACAATAAGACTAAATAAGAACTTGTTTTAACATGTAATATATTTCATAAATGTTTTCTAAGACGATTTCCCTTGATTTTCTGTGCGTGTTGTGATGTAAAAACGCAAAATTTACCAGAATTCGCAAATACAAATATAGTGTGGTTAACAGTTATTTAGCCTCCTGCACCTTAGAGACGTCATTGGCTGTTTGGCCTGACTGGCTAGGCTGCTGATACGGATTGCAGGAGGACGCAGGTTCGAGACCCGTGGTAGCACTATTTTTTCTCTACTTCAAACTCGTCTGTGAAGACCTATATTCATATAAATTTATGTTATTCTGTAATTTTAACGTTTTATATGCAAATGTTTCAAGCGTTCTCAAGCTCATCTGCAACAAGGAAAAAAAAAGTATGAACAAATAGAGTGAATATTGCTAAGAACAGCAATATTCATGCTAATTTCGTTTTATTACATATTGTATGTTATTGAACATACACTCAATTGTTCATATGTGGAAAAAAAATACCTCACACTTGTGTAAACTCATTACAATGTAGGCCTATGATGTTTCTTTTGTAAAAGACTAAGGCTGTAGTACATTTTTAAAACCACCAGATGGAGCCCATGCACACACCAACACAGTGTGATTTAGTGTCGACACATTGAGGGAAAAGTGTGACACACACCTTGAGGTATCATCTACCCATCACTAAAATTTACCTCGTTCTGGACAAAGATGTGATGAAGATGTGGCTGTTTTTTTCTATGGTTAAAACAAGTCTTGTGGCCCGTCTTTCAGTGAGTTTTACAACAACAAATACCACCACGCCGGATCTGTCCAATGAGAGCGATGGTTCTCACATATGTACGTTTGTTTTAAGTCCACTTGACAGCAGCGCAGAATACGATCCGAATCAACTGAATAAAAATCAAGTAAAGGTCAGATTCAGATCAAACAAGCGGACTTTTGCACTTTTCTGGTCTGAACACACCCTTACTTGAAGCTTTGGGTTTGACTGTGAGACTACAGCCAGAAAGCAACCCTCACTAGTGATGGGTCCAGCAACACAGATGCAGACCTGCACAGCTAAAACTCATCACTAATCAGAGGAGCTGCAACTGACTCACTGCAGTGGTGCGTTCACTGACCTGCAGCAGGAGGAACTTCTAGCACTAGAGTGTAATCACTGGGTTACACATGAGAACACAGGGCTGCTCCATTAGAGATAAATGAATGACGATTAATTGGAACACTTTAGAGTAGTGATATATCTCATAGAAATAGTTCTTCTGAAGATGTTTTCTATGTCACAAGATTCTCTTTGTGAGCAGCTTTTCCACTCAGAAAGACAAACATGTGCACAGACTGAGCTTCAGAGTTCATGTCAAAGGTTGTATGGAGGATTTTCAATAATAGTTTGTTGTCAGTCTTGGTCAAAAACAGTTGCACAGATTTGTAACGGCCTTGTACTTATGCTAAACAAAAAAAGAATTATATGTAACCTGTGGACATGTTGAGGCCAGTAAAACGTTGACCAATAGAAAGCGAGGTACCTCATTATCTATTGGTCTGTTAACCTGTCAAACAAACCCTCAGTGTTCCTAAGTAAGTCATTGGCCCAGTAGCAGTGAAGGGCGTGGCCCTGGGAGGGAAACACATGTGTAACATTTGAAAAACAGCAAACAGCTGTTGGATTTGAAAAATCCTCCATACAACCTGTAATAATCATGATTACTTGATTATTACATTTTTGATGTCGATTATGGCAATAATCATAATTGAATTCTATTAAATGCACAGCCCAGGTTTTATGGTCATGTAAGTTTGCTCAAAAAAAAAAAAAAAAAAAGATACAAAATGTATTTAGTATAGTAGGTTAGCATCTGCACTGCTAAAAGAGTATTTTTTTTCTTATGTTGGGGAATAACAGACATTTAGAGTCTGCTTGGAAATGTGATGGGTTGAGAGTTCAAGACTTGTGACTGTTTTTTGTCAAAACTTCACAAAAGAACCCAAGTTTGTTTATTAGAGCGCGGGGGGTGGCCGAGGGGTTGCGAACCAAAATCTGGGGATCGAGAGATGATTTCAAAATATAATTCTACAATTATGACTGAGTTTTTTGTCTGTTTATTATCTGAAAGCACCCATGCTTGAGTCAACTGTAGTCATATAAAGCAATGTAATACTGAAGTATATACATTTTATCACAATTTTAATGGTTTTCCAATTTGAAAATTATTACATCTAGTTCATTTTGCTGTGGGGATTGTGAGTAGGTTGTATGGCTATTTTTGGGGGTCCTGGTCTGAAAAGTTTGGGAACCCCTGTATTAGAGGATGAGTTTGAGTCTAAATAGTAACGCTGAAGCTTTGACGGTTTAAAGAACGTGGCGTGTATGTGTTCTGAGGGGTTAATACCTTGTAGTTCTTCCCGAGCAGCAGAAGTGGATCCAGTTTGACCTCTGACCTCAGCGCCCGACCGAACAGCACCAGCCTGGAGTCTGAATCTGGACACACATTTGAAAGAAACATTTATGTAGTCATTATTACTTTCACTCTTACCACCTCATTTGTGAGTAACTCGTGATTAGACGAAACTAAGACACACACACAACACACACACCAGAGTTTTGCATGGCGTTTACCAAAAGAGCAGCCGAGCAGAACCTCAAAGTCTCTTTTTAGACGCACAGGAACATGGTGTCTACACTCAAGTCCAATCCCATAAACAAGCTCGTCAATATGATACTGTTTGTTTTACTGTTTTTATTTGGATTTTCTTATACAAAATAAAACAAATGTGTCAAAAATTTAAACAGAAAACAAAAAAAACATGTGACAGACAAATATTGGTTATGCTGAAGTGCAAAAGTGTTTCAGTAATGTTGATGAAA
This sequence comes from Mugilogobius chulae, assembly GCA_038363315.1. Lineage (NCBI taxonomy): Eukaryota > Metazoa > Chordata > Actinopteri > Gobiiformes > Gobiidae > Mugilogobius > Mugilogobius chulae. The sequence continues at coordinate 2,980,384 of CM076411.1, forward strand.
TATCAGGTCCAACATAGACCATAAATAAAGGCCAGGTATTATAAAATGGGTCTACACTGGTATGTATAAGGTTTGTAAGCTACTCCAAAGGAATCAATTCAAATACAATTTTACGCCAACCACTAACAGAAGGAGTTTTGTAGCTAATCCACTGTAAAAGAATAGGTTTTCTTGCTGCAAATGTGAGACTAGCAAAAGTGGTTTATGAAGGTGAGTCCTAAAATCAACGACATAGGGTCCATTTCCAAGTCCACACGAAATATATTTTACAATTTTAATCTGTAGTGCTTTTATTCGAGTACAAATAAATCAATAATATGATACAGTTTAACTTACACAAGACCATAAAGTTCAAGTGGTAAATATTTATCATCGTTGTACAGCAGGTAAGTTATTTATGAAGGAAGTGACAAATGAATCTTAATGTTAGTGTTGTTTGTTCAATCGTAACTATTGTGTCATTTGGATGTGGATTTTGGTCCATGCTTACAATGTGGTTGCTAGGTAACAGTTGTGGGATTACCTCAATGTCATAGCTGCTGGACAAAAGACGATTATAAACTGAAAACAAGCAAAAATGTTTAGTGAAATCTTAAATATAATCATGTTCATGTAGTTTGTAGTCTGGCCTGTGCTTTAAGCAAATAAAAAAAAGAAAAACTTGATACAACAAAATGGGAACTGAAAGTTTTTTTTTATCAACCTGATAAACTTCTAAAAGGTGAAATAAATCAAATCTTTGTCACCACTGTCACTATGTCGTTGCATGAATCAGTCTCATATCGTGGACTTCTGTTAGACTGCCTTTAGTTTAGACCACCTGTCAGTAAAGCTTTAAACATTTTACTAACTAATTATTTGGCATGTTTAGACATTTTGGTAACATGTATTATGTACTTCTAGTCTGGACAGTGTCCGCAAATATGACATAGATAGAGGTAATTCCACAACTGGAATTGACAGATAATCCATTCATTTACATCTGTTTTTTTCCAAAATGAGGCTGTGGGAGCAGCAACATAGTCTGCGAGTTGTGTGTTTCGGGCTTGTGCCTGAGAACATTTTGACATTGTAAATAAGATTTTTTTCCAGGTTTGATTCACAAAAATATACCTACTAATGACAGAAATATGGACTTTATATATGGACATATTTTCATGTTTTAAAGTTTTTATTAATGATCAAGTATTTAAAAATGTGAACATCATTAACCCTGACTTTTCTGTGACAGACAGCATAACTTAAAGCTTAATTAATTGATTATTTAAAATGCTTTTTTCTTGAGGGGTTTTAAGTAGGTTGTTTTAGGCTTATTTTCAAAGGCTTGGTTGCTTGTTGCTCTCTGAAACCAAGAAGGCCCAGACGTCCCTCTCCACACACACTTCCACCATCACATTTTATAGAAATGTGTCTGTATACTATATAAAGTCTAATATAACATGTCCACATTCATTATGCTATATAGTTTTAAAGGTGACCTATCCACTTTTCTGAGTTGTTAACCATGTTCTACCAGAGTTCTCTCATCATTAGTTTACTCATTCAGATTGGTTCCAGCATGTTTGAGTAATCTCGTATTGTTCTGCAGCTGATTTCCTCTGGAAATCTCTGTTCTCACCTACCACTTATCCCCTCCCACTTGTCTATGTGTTACGCAAAAATTCTGGTTCCATGTAAATCATTTAGCTTTCAAAATTGGAACGAAGTCACTTTGCAACATTAAAACTATTTTTTTTTGTATGTGCAGCTTGTAAAAGTTCAATTTCACATCAAAGAGGCGGGGCTTATGCGGTTTTGAACAGGAAGTCAATGAACCTGTTTCTATTTCTAAGCTGTTTTAGATCAGTTCTGTGTTTTACAATGAAGTAAATATAACAAAAACACAACAGGTCTCCTTTAACTGTACTGTATTATTGCAAAGTAGAGGCCTCCATGAAATAAAAAAAAAACAATTAGTGTCAGGCTGTCTTCTCCAGGAAAATATTGAGCACACTATATTCAATTAGTTGTAGTCCAGTGTATTTTGGGATTGTGCAGTGCATTGTGGGACGTGTAGTTAGTTACATGCATTTTAAATCATCTCAAGAGCTGCATTTGGTCCCAAGCTTGAGAGCCCTTCTCCTGGTGGGACATGCCTGGAGGCTCATGGGACATCCAGAACATTTACCAGAGCCACCTCAGCTGGCTCTTCTCCTCCTGATATCTAAAGCTGGCCACACACTACACAACTTTCCAGTTGTGACTAATTAGAATGCAAGTTTTGCCCACACACTACAAGACTGGACTGAGAGGGATTCTAGAATGACTGAGCCCACACACTACACAACTGAGACCACAAACTACACAACTGAGACTGGCAACTGAAAACAGGATTACTCTATCAGCAGAACAGTTAATAATGCACAAAACAACAATGCAACACAGTTTATAAAAGAGTTGAGTTCAGTGCTTCAATTTATTTTTATTAGATTTTGATTAACTTTTTTTTTTTGGTCTTTGATTAATAATTTCTACAACAAGACAGAAAAAAAAAGTATTGTTTTAGCGTAATTATTATTTATTTATTTATTTTTGCCATAAGCAAACACTTTTCATTGTTTAAACAGGTCATGTGACCCTCCACGTCCTGATGGGATGCTGAAATAACCATAACACCGGCACAAACAGCGCTAGTTAGCTAGCTCTCTTAAAATGACACTAGAAATGGCGACAGAAGTGACGAAGTTGGATATTTTTCCCCTTTGGATTTTACGTGGATGCATTACTTTTATGAGATTTTATCAGAAGAAAACTTGTGTTGTTTGGAGTGAGGAGGACGTCCGCAGCGCCTCATGGAGAGAGGAGGAGGAGGAGGTGAGTGCGCTGATACATGTGTCTATGTGTAACCGGCGTAGACACACACGAGGGACCAGTATGGAGAAGTGTGTGGTGGTATGGGATAAACTCACTCCCCTCAGGTATAAGAAGCCACAAACAAACTGAGCTAAGGGGAACGTTCCCTTTAGCTCAATTAGTTTGTCCGTCGACTGCCCCGCGGGAGACCCGGGTTCGACTCCCGCTCAGGACACAACACAACGCAGAGAGGCAAAACCCAACCGGTCACATATGGTGCGCTGTTGTTTTGGTCATCAGAGGTGTAAGGGAGCTTTCACTTTGTGCCTCGCTGTTACCGCTGTTTTGTGCTTGTTCCGTCAGAAAAGACGTAAACAGAAAGTTTAAATTCACACGTTGTTTCCAGCGCCTCCTCGGCTGTTTTCATTGGCCGCTGGCTCCGTGTTTGTCCAGAGGAGCGTCAGAAACGGCGAACAGCACCGGAGCGAGACAAAAATCGGGCTTATAATTCCAACATGTTTAAAAACCTGCGACTGGAGTCTAGTCTAGTCTAAACCTGCCACAAACTACACGATTGGAACGCGAGTTGAGTCGCAGACCCCCACACACTACACGAGTGACACAACTGCGACTAGCTTCAACTAGCTTCGACTAATCTCGACTAGGCGTGACTAAGTGCGACTGAAATTAACATGGGAAAATGAGCAAACAGTCGTGTAGTGTGTGGGCAGCTTAAGGCTGCGCTCCAAAGCTCATGACCAGAAGTAAGAGTTGGAATGTAGTTTGACAAGTAAATCAACAGCTTTAACTTTTGGCTCAGCTCCATCACAGTTTAATGGGGATGGCTAGTGTGACGTCACGACACCACTTCCGTGTCCAAACCCGCCGCATCTAATGAAGACGCAATGGCTGTTGCCAAGGAACCGGTCACGTTTTTTACGGTGACATCGTATTTTGCAGCATTCCCAAAGTCAGTCTGAACTCCTACAATTCATACAAAGTTGTAAATGTTAGCGTGCTGGCAGGTGGAAGTCTGAAAGGGAAAGTACAGGCTTCAATGAAAAATAAGGTTTACGAGTTTGAGGTGAGTAAAGAGCTAGAGTCAGCCATCAAGCTAACTTTACTGTACTTTGTTAATGTTAATTATTGTTTGCTTAGCAGTGACAGAGTAAGTCCTTTCTCTCCATTAACTCTCATGCATCCTTGCCACTCAGCACTCACAGTTAGAATGTTGTGATGTCACCTGCGTAACCGCTATACAGCGTGAGGCACAGCAGACACTGCATTAATCTACAGATATATTAGCACATTTATTTTGTTAAATGACAAATGCAAAACCATAATAAATGTTTACCACAGAGAAAAGAAAAATCATAAATAGAAAAGTGTTATGCTCTTTAAAACATTCTGGCCTGTTTTCCCTAAAAGGCCTGACTTAAAATGCCTCTAATTAAACCAAGCTTGTTCCTGGAGCACAAACAAGTGACTGGACTGTGTAAAAGTCTGATCTACACGAGTTAAAGACTGGACTGACCGCGAGAGGTGAGGTGGGCCACGTAGGGAACGCCATCCTTCTCTCCGTAGTATATTCCAAAGTGGGAGAAGTATTTGTTCCTGGGTACTCGATGATGTCACCGGGGTACACTGAGGGGTGGGAGTTCTTCTGCAGCAGACAAACAAACAAAACAAAACAGAGTCAGAATCCAGACCAGCATTTAGAGCT
>CM076411.1:2985938-3173968 GCA_038363315.1 Mugilogobius chulae
TAGTTTGTGTCCTTAGGTCAATAGGACACTTCATCCATATTGCCCAGTTGGATCTGGTGTATAAATCTGTAGTTAGTGGTGCTCAAAGGTCCTTGAAATGCAAAATGGCAGCAGCTGTGGTTACATTAGTAGATGAATAATGCAAAAAGTGACGCGTTCTTGGGTGTCATGACAAGAACAACAAATAATTTTCTCATCAGATGAAACCTCTTAGGGAGAAAAAGGTCACAAAGTTCAACTCTGTGTCATCCCAAAATCTGTGTCAGTGATAAATTCTCAGCATTGCAATTGTTTATCTGCTTTTCTACCACTGTTTACTTGATTTTCAGTTTTTGCTTGTTGGACACAAACTCAATACTTAGCACAGTTGTTGTTTATAACGTTTTTCTTCCTCTCACCATCGACTCTCATTTTTGACACTCACTGCTAGGGCGTAGCACCAAATTTTGGGCACCAGGTACAAACTTAGTTCATGGACCCCTAAGACTGTACATTCTTGTGTTTTATTTATTAAGTCCTATAACATCTTGGGTTTTTTTATAATCCATGTGGAATTTATTTCCTTCTAGAATATGCAAATATATATCGATTTAGTTTCAACATTTTTCCAAGCTTCAGCAGATCGAATTGAATGCTTCATAATGCTAATTTTCAAGATTGTTATTGCCATAACCGACTTCAGCACAAAACATTTGTGTTTTTTGTGTCAGAACCTCTGCATTTTAGCTAACTTGTTTAAAGCTATTTGTGTAAAACCCTGACTGTTTCTTCACTAAAATCTTCATAGTCTTGCTCATAATATTATAATCTCTAGCTTGTATTTGTTAATAATTTGGTCATATATAATTTTTTCATTGATTGTCTTTGGCCAAAGTTCATATGCTATGTTTTATAGAAGATAGAGCTCTCTGATATCATAAATAACTGTTTAGAAGAAGAATATTTATTTCACAAGAAAAAATGATCAGCTTTTGGGGCCCTTTCCTGCCCTGGGCCCCGGGGAAACAGTACCATTTACCCCCCAGTCTGACGCCCTGCTCACAGTTTCGATTCCTGCTCCTCCATTGTACCTTAAAGCCGGATTATGAAGTATTTTATTTCTCTGCTTGAGTGATTCATTCCAGTTTTGCTTTTTAATAGATTGTTTGTGTTTTCTTCAGCTCTCGTGCCAGCAGGACCAAGAGGAAAAGCATTGAGTACAGCGGCGGAGAGAGAACGCACTACGATACAACAGTGTAGCTTCACTCGCAGCTGCACAACCTGAGGTCCTTGTCCTTCTCCATCCGTCAGTCCACGAAGAAGAAACACGCCACGTTTATGTTCATCACATCATCACAGCCACTGGCCACCAGCGTAAACACATGTACTAGAAGCTCCACTATTGTTTTCAGCGGATAGATTTCACTGTAGTGTTTAGTGAGCAGAGGTGGTCGTGTAGTGTAGGCAAAGAATCATAGTAGAAGTTAAGTTGCTTCAGAATAAGATTATTCAAGTAGAAGAACAATGTAGGAAGAGTAAAACGTGTTCCTACTCAGCAGCCAAATGCAAAAAGGTTTTCTAAGCGTATTGAAAGATGCTGTAGACAAATCCATTAATGTCTTTCTCCTCCTTTGGGTTAATCACCATTTAGAATCTGTGGTTTACTCTTATTTAAATCATGATTTTGTCAAATTTAAGCCATTATGAGGTCCATTTTTGGCTTAAACTTTTTTGTTAGTGTAGACGTTAAAGAGTAAAAAGGTGTTTAAAAACTGCTTAGCAAATGCAGCCGAGCTCTATCCACCTCTGTTAGTGAGACATTTCTTTATTACAATAATGAATAGGATTAAGCAAATGAAAGATTAGTCTGGGCAGTGACGCAGCTACAGTGCAATGGTGGGACTGTTGGGTCAGGCTGGACTTTGGCCCGCCGCTGCCCAAACACCAGACGATCCAGGCCACTGTCTCCTCTCCAGCGGCCTGTACTTAGAGCTGCCCCGTCCGTGGATGTGTTAATCAAAGGGCGCTCGCTTCCTCCGCACAAACAATGACTGCATCCTGACCTGAACGCACAAAGAGAGAGAGAGAGAGAGAGAGAGAAGAAGGGCATTGTGCAGCTGCAGGCCGGAGTGGGCAGAGAGCTGATCCCTCTGAGCCGCGATCACAAGACCTCCTCCAACTGGTTACACTGGACTGAGCATCGCTGTGGCTGGACTTCACACGACATCACAGCGTTTAGGTCGATTTAATGTGAATAAAGCAGAGATGGCAAAAGTACTGACGTTCACTACTCAAGTAAAAGTTCAGTTACTTGTGTAAAAAACAAATCTGGTAAAAGTCAAAGTCTTGCTGACACGCCTTTACTTGAGTAAAAGTACAAAAGTAAACGTGTAAATTTACTTAAAGTTGGGTAGCTAACTTTTAGGTGTAATAAGTAAGCTTTGTGTTTCTACCAAAAAGTACATGAAAATGCAGTACTTTGTGAAAAATGAGCCCACAGGGTACTCTCTAAATCAAATAATAAAGAATTTTGATTCTAATGCCAAAAATTGTTATTTAGTCTTGTTAAAACTACTAACACTAGAAATTTGGCAATTTATTTCACTTGTTCCAAGACATTTCAGATTATTTTCAAGAGATTTAAGTTTGACGCAAATTTGTCACTAAAGTGAGTAAAAATGTTTTACTTCAAAGGCAAATAATTTGACTTGAAGTAATCTTTGAAACAAGGCCGAAAACACGCTGAACAAATCTAGTCTGTCAAGTAAATCTTCTAGAAAAATAGCAAAAATAAAGATTAAAAACAAGGTTTTAGGATAGTTCAACTAATCTGCAGTGCACAAAGTTGGTTTGTAATTAGGACTGGACAATATGTCAAAAAAATTATATCACACTTTTCTTGAAGCCAGATCACGATTTAAATTTTATCACAATTCATCTCTATTTTATTTTTTGTTTGTTTTTGTCTTTTAGGCAAAACAAAAACAAGTATTCAGAAAGTTCCTACTTGTCGATGGCTAAATCCAGCTGTCAAAGGCTGTTTTGTTGCCAGGTTTTCAGAGAGAAACAAGTGACCAAGCCTTTGAAAATAAATCCAAAACAAGCAACCTCAGTCCTTTAATAAAAAGTTTCATTTGTGTGTTGCCACTAAACAAGGTTTAATTATTTCGTCATATTTTAATAGTTTTTAACATTTTAACATTAACACCAACTTTTAAGCATGAAAATGCTAAGAATCCACGATTCAGTCATAATATACATGTTTTTGTAAATAAAACTTGGAAAAAGTGGCTAAAATTAACCTCTTTTATGACTTGCATGTGCATCCCAAAAAAACACAACCTTTAAAATTTGGAAAAAGGTTGTCGGAAATCATAAAATGACAATTTCATGAAAAAAAAGCAGATTGCCACAGAGAAGAGCTCATGATTTGATTTTTATCAGGATATTGCCCAGGCCTGTTTGTAATGTTGTGAGTATGAGATGGGCTTTATCAGACTTTAATCATGTGATAAAGATGTAATCTTTGTTAGAAATCATAAAGTTTTGACAATTTTCTCTTGTTAATTTGTTCACAAATCTGAATACAGGACAGCACAAAGGGTCTAAAAAAAGGGCGGAATATGGGCTTATAAAGTAAGTAATCCAGTCATAAATTGTAGTTAGTAGAAAGTACAAAAATGTAAGAAGTCACCAGATGTTGTAATACTCAGTAAAGTACAGTACAGACACTTAAGAAAACTACTTATTTAAGGTACTAACTTAATAATCAGTTTCTTGCCATCTCTGGAATAAAGGCGAGTCAAGTGAAAGGTGACGTGTGCAATATCAATATTACAACAGTGTTCTCTTATCATTAGTTTACTCAAAGTTGTATTTGGATTGATTCCTGCATGTTTGAGTAATCTTGTATCGTCCTGTAGCTGAGGCCAGAGTGCTCAGAAAATCCCTGTTTTCACCCACCACCTATCCCGCCCTTCTTGAGTGATTTATGGATGTTTGACTAAAGGCTCATTTGTCTTGATTATTTTGTTGAAATGCATATTTTTGTAGCAACATGGCGAGTTTATGGTCCAATAGGGTCAAGTTTAATATTGTGAATTTGCACTGAATCATAAATCAGATTTTTTTTTTTTTTTTTGCATCACATGTGAAAACCTGTGTATTGTTGCCATGGTGAACTGTGAATTTTAAATGTGCACTCTGTAGGTTTCTAATGGAGGTTTTGTTACTTTATCTTGAAAATGTATTGTTTTGTCTGAAATGGTCCACAATACTGCATGTCAGAAATGTAGCAATATTTATATTTTATTGCCAAAAAAGGCCTTTTTTGAGTTTGGCGTCGAGACTTTTTTGTCATAAGGTTCTTGCATGACATTGCATAATTTTAGGCAAAATAAACTTTTAACATAATTGAGAACAACAGAAGAAAGTGTGACTTCAATTTGAGCAATGAATAGTGAACAAAAAATGCTTTTTCCAACAATATTAAGATATTTTTTTAATCAGTAAGTGCATAGCAATATGATATGATTATTACTATGAATGAATAGTTTATGTATGAAGCACATTTACACAGACAGATGTCTTCCAAAGTGCTTCACACAGTAACTCTCCCTCCTCACTCAGTGCTCAATGATAGTAAGGGGGCTTTCGTCTTAACACCTGGCGCCTCACCCTCTGAACAACACTAAGCGTTTCCTAATCTGCATGTTATTGTCTAGTGTGAAACTGGAGTGCCAGGAGAAAACCATCCAGACATGGGGAGGAACATGCAAACACAGAAAGGGAGTTGAACCCACGACCTTCTTACTGTGAGGCGAGAGCGCTGTCCGCTCTGCCATCGTGCTGCCACTATATTTGGTGCTTTAGTCCTGGGTTTGAACCAAATCAACATCTCATGGAGTTTGCATGTTCTCCCCTGTAATAAGCTGGCCACTGTCCACCTATGGCCCAAAGTCACTGACATAGGCTCTAGTCAACACAAAAAGTTTTGACTGTAACAATTAGTGACAGGATCACCTAGTTTGACTATTTTGATAAGGTTAATAAGTGTGTTTTGTCCGATAAATATGACAAATATAGTGATAATTCCACAAGCGTGACCTTGCAACCATGATGGAAATTAAAGTAAGGCTACAATCCACATAAACATTATGATTTGTCAAAAGATAACAATTTCTAACAATATGTTAAACTATTGTTTAAACTACCAAAAAACTGTGTTGTGAGTAAAATGTCTTTGCATTCTGTTTTAGAACTCCTTCTTTTTACTCATCACATTTTCTAAAATTGCAACTTAAAGTGCATATGAGGTTACAACATTTTTCCAGTAAAACACAGTGAACATGATTCAGATTTTACCAAACAGCTGGCTTATTCTCTTAATTTGGCTTTTTTGGGCAAGTTTATAATTTGTGTCCAGTAAATCTATGTAGATGTAATTCTACAACTGTTACCTAGCAACATGTTGTAAATATAGACCCAAATCTGGATAAATTACACAGATATTATGAGTTGACAAATGATAATATCTTGTAACATTTAATTTTGTTAAATGTAAACTTCCATGAAACTGTGTCAGTTGTGTGTAAATTGTCTTCTGCAACTTGTCCCTTTTTTACACATGGAGGGATTCTGTTTTAGAACTTAAATACTTTTATTTGTCATTTCTTCATAAATTGCAACTTAACTGCTGTAAAACTATGATAAATATTTACCACAAAGACATCACCAAACTAAGTCAAAATTAGAAAAATGTGATCATTTGTCATATGATTACAGATACTTAAGTAGTTTGTTTTTTTCTTATTTATTATCCAACATTGCTAATAGATTATATACATACATTGTTAACTATAGCTTAATTATGACCAAAGTTCATTTACAAGTATAAATTGTTTTACCATCTCTTGTTCAGTTTGACATTATTAAGAGCCCATGTACAGTATTTGAGGACCTCTAGTTATTGTTGCAGAAGTCCACACAGAGTAACAGCGCCCTCCTGAGCCTGTTTACCCGCAGTGCAGCAGCAGCAGACGTTTACTTCCTGTTTACTTCCGGGTCGGGTCTGCAGCGGGACCAGCTGAAGCGGGGCTGGTGTTGAATGAGTTTTGGGGATGTATCACCAGCCTGTGCTGAAGAACAGGCGCACGCTCCTGGAGAGAGCGGAGAAGTTCATCTCAGACATTTATTTTACGGACTGTAACCTGAGAGGACGGTAAGGAAAGAGATTAAAGTGAAACTAAACAGTACAGCGATAAAGTTCCAGAAACAATCACAGTCAAATCCACGTGTAAACGCTGCTAGTAATAATGCCTGTGATATAAAAACACAAACATATCGTAGTTTATTTTACTTTAACCACTACCCTTTCCTTAAAGTACAAATATTATGCATTTTTTGTGTTGTTCCTGTCTATCAAACATTATCCCGAGCACCTCCACTTTGGATTTTCATGCACCAGAACCAATAAAAACAATTTAGTTTAAATCACAAGTGACAGTCATGTTTACCCTGCGTCAAAAAATACGTTAGAGCTCTATCTACAGACTGCAGAGGAAATAACACAGGGAACACAAACATCGATCTTTACTGATATGCTAATATGGTAAATGGTCTCTATTTATATAGCGCTTTTCCACCTTACAAGGCACTCAAAGCGCTTTACAGTCAGGGATCCACTCACCCAGTGTACGCAGACACTGAGGCAGTGTGGGTTAAGTGTCTTGCCCAAGGACACAACGACAATCTACTCCTGGTGTTCCAACGGTCTCCCATCCAAGTACTAACCAGGCCCTTTCTTGCTTAGCTTCTGAGATCTGACGGGATCAGGCTTTGACAAACAGGTATGGCCATATAGATACAGAAATACAGAAATGCTCAAATCGAGTCTGGATAATTCATGGAGTTAAAAACAGAGCAGAAGTCAGAGGTCTATCTATGACGTCACAGATCAGGGACATTCAGAACAGTGTTTTGGGTTGAATGAAAAATTTCTCATAGACAAAACTTCAGCAGTGTTTTTAATGAAGAAGAAAATTTATAATAAGATTAAAAACTCAAAAAAGTTGATTTTGCATTATATGTGTCCTTTAAAACACCGGACTAAAATCGTCTAAAATATTATGAAGCACTGACAGTTTGCTTGACTCTTTGTGAAGCTGAGATTTTGCACTTTTGTCTAATGACTGACTATGTTATAAGTGAAAACAAGCTCTGCACAAAAGAAAAACATAAGCTAGTTTACACCCCAGGGATGCACTAATCCAGCTTTTTCTGTTCCGATACCAAATCCTATATTCTGGCTTTAAAGGTGCACTGTGTAACTTTCTGGAGGTGAAAAACCATTTACACAATTCAGTAGAATTAGAAAGTTAAAACTTTATTTTGGGACTTTCTGAATGGAAATGAATACATTTATTTTGCCATAATATGACAAAAAAAAATTTGCTATAGGAACAGCTTTTTTGTGTAAACGGTAGTGCTGTAGTCTAGTTGTTTAGTTGATTAATGGTCGAAACTTGGTTGACCAACATTTTCAATAGTTGACTAATGTTTTTATTTAGACTGGAAAGAATTATACTGAAAAGCAACAAAATAAAGTGAATTAACAGATGGTTTTGGACCAAATCACTGATCTAGTCTGTGTGTTCAGATATAAAAATAATGTCTTCCTTTGCATATTTCAGCAGTTTGAGTCAAACAAATAGTTAAAACAAGGTTACCTTCTAGCTTCAGACTCAGACTCAGACTTGCTGTGTTCTTCTTTTAGTCGATTAATCGGTCAATGGGACATGTCTTTAGTCGACCAAGAATTTCTTTGGTCGACTACAGCCCTAGTAAACAGACGTCTTCGGGCTCCTCCAAGCCAAATAATGGACTATTTTGTGACCATGCAAGCCCGCTCAAAGTAAAAACGCTGATTTTTATTAATTATTTAGTGTAACCAAGACATCTAAATGACAAAAAAATGTGTTTATTTAAGTTTATGTTTGGCCAAAAAAGTTGTGCAGTGCACCTGCCGATACTCGATATCAACCGATACTGTACAGTGTAAGGACTAAAATACCTATTTTTCTTATCAAAACATGCAACTTTTTGGTCATATAGAGTTATGTAGCTATTTTTTATAGTGCAAGTCACAATTTAACAACATTATGAGAAGTTCTGGATCAACATCAGCCAGTAAATTAGTCTCATTATGCCCAAATAAAGGCACAACACTGATATCGGCTGAACCGATATCATGGAGCCGATACTTGATTCAGCAAAATGTCCTGGATCGGCACTGAAATTCGATCCCAGTATCGGAACCGGTGCATCCCTATTACACCCAAATGTTCTTCTGGTAAATATACAGAGCAGTAACACTACTTTGGGTTTGGTAATTCCTCTGCTAAAGCTGAAGGTAATTACCATATTTTCTGGACTTTTTTCGCAAACTTTGAACTCTGCGGCTTATACAACAATGCAGAAAGACGATAGATTCTAATAGACTTACTATTTATATATTTAAGTGCGGCCTATGTATGTATTTAATTATTTTTTTTATTTAAATCTAGTTGGTGAGGCTTATATTCAAGTGCGCTCAATAGTGTGGAAATTACGGTATACAAATAAATATCTTTAGGGAGCTGAAATAATTCAAGTTTCAGTTCAGTTCAGTAATTCAAGTTCAGGTGTTGCCCATATCATATGTCTGAGTCTGATTCATTCCAGAATGACGTTCACACTTTTACATAGTGTAATTTATTTGTGTTTGTTTTTCTGTCTGTCCTGCTGCAGTCTTTATGGAGAATCTTGTCCGGTGGAAAAGCTGGAATCCTTCTTGTCTCCAAAACGCATCCCTTTCTCAGAAGCCTGCAAACAGGACTTTTCTCCTTATAAAGTGGGAGAAACCTTTGGACCAACGTGAGTAAAGCCAGTGAACTTTAATACTTTATAATTGAGGTCATTTAGTAGATCATTTATTGTCTTCTTAAAGCGAGACACAACTGGTCAAAAATGATTATTCTGTCAAGTTTTTACATTGAAACAAGGCGATTTATGTCTAAAAACGACTAGAACTGCATAAATTTCCAAATCTGAAATGTGTTAGAAGCCAAATTTTTATTTATCAGTTACTTTTTCTGACAGCTTAGATACTAATCTGTTTACAGAGGGATTTTTAGATATTGTATTTAGTTTAGAAGCTTCGAAAATGAGTATATACATTTAACTTTTGACTTTTTTTAATGTAAGACTATAATCTCTTACAATGTCCCATGGTTGTACAAAGAAAAAAAATGAAATAATTAAACATCTTTAGGACAATTTTGTGCAGAAGTTAAGTTGTTGAGGTGCTGCTCTGTGTTGAGGTGGTCCACGTGCTGGTTCAGAGTGTCCCTGAACACCCCCCCGTCCTGGAGCAGTGAGGAGGTGCACCTGCTGTGGGAGAGCGATGGAGAGGCCATGGTCTGGAGGGACGGACAGCCAGTGCAGGTCACTACAACATCATGGCTTTGTCATAAACGTAATTTGCATTTTTCTGTGACAGTGGTGCCTAAAAACATGATCAAACTTCACCTTCTAGAGCAGGGCAGGATTTTAGAATCATACATATTATGTTTTTATATTCGAATTTTGTTCATTATGTCTCTAGAACCATTGTAAATGTAACTACAGAGGCCTTACTGTGTAAACCATTAAAAACTAGACTAGGGCCCTGGCACGCTTTTTAAAAAAACAGAAATGTATGACAAAGTAAGAGGAAGAAGTAAAAACGAGAATAAACTTTATACATTTGGAGAATAAACCCACAATGTCATTATGAGAAGCCGAAGTTTTAAATCTTTGTAATTGTGCAAAAAAAGTAAGACTTTATCTAGAACAAACTCATACAAATAAAATAAAAAAGTAGTATTTTTATCAAAATAAAGTCAAAGATTAAACTTGAACTTTTATAAGTATAAAATTATATATTTATTCATGGTGATAACGTACAAATACGTGGGCCGTGATGAAGTCTGACATTTATTGTGTTTCTTATGCAAATGTTTGACTCATCTGTGTGAAAACTGACAAAGTAAAAAGTTATTAGACATTTTCTAAAGCTTTGACACTTTATTCTTGTAAAATTTCAAGTTTAATTAATATATTAGGTAATATATAAAGTATTGACATTAAGATAATAATTTAATGATAATTTAGAAATGTTACTCTGCTTCCTGAGTGTAATAGATCTGTGTTTGTGCAGGGCTTGACAAAAGAAGGAGAGAAGACGAGCTACATCCTCTCAGAGTCTCTGCAGGACGATGAACCTCACAGGTCTGTCTCTGATAACACTGACTTCACCTCACACTGTTTTTAATTTACCTGTGTCTCCCTGAAGCCTCGTCCTGTACGTGGAAGTGGCCTGTAACGGGCTGTTCGGGGCGGGACAGGGCTCTATGATCGCAGCTCCAGACCCAAAGAGGATGTTTTCGGTTCAGAGAGCGGAGCTGATCATTTTCAATCGACACGTCCAGGAGCTGCTCACCGACTTTGAGATGATGCTGGATATTGTCAAGGTACTGACCAAATAAAGTGATGCTGAGACGATTATTTGAATAGTCGATTACTTGCACTTAAAGGATTAGTTTCTTTCAGCCCTAATGTAACCATTTTTGGTCACAATAAGATTTTTTTCATTCATACTGGTTACAAACTTGAGGAATAATTATGTTTTAAACACACAATGAGAATGACAGAAGACTAAAGATTTCACTGTTGGTTGGTCACTGTTCTTACCCCATTGGCAAATTTGTATTCCTATTTTAAGACAAATTCTATTATAACCTGTTGAAATGTCTTGAAACCAGTGAAATATTCTAAGCCAGTGGTCCCCAACCTTTTTTCTTATAAGGACCGGTAAAGTTAGAATTTTCTTTCTCAGGGACTGGTCGAGTTTGGTCAGCGCCAATAACAACATCGTTAAATGCGTCTATTCAATTTTTGTGTATATTTTAGCTCTTATTTTTTGAGTTTTCTGTTTATTGTGAGTTAAGTAGCTCTATATTTTAATTGTAAAGCACAAGAGTGTGGGGATAGACTATAGAATTAAATAAAAATGTATTTTAAAAATTCTCTGTGGCCCGCTAGCAGATGGCTCGCGGCCTGGTTTTGGGCCCCGGACTGGTGGTTGGGGACCCCTGTTCTAAGCAATTAAATCTTATCCAGTGAAAACAGCTCAAATCTAGATTAAAATTTTGATTCCAAGTAATTTTAAGCAAGTCTGGATATATATTTTTTGCAGTGAACAATAACATTTTAGATCATGACATCCCTACGCTAAAAGAGGAGCAAAAACTTAACACGGCCGACACACAGTTTGAGGTTTTATAACTGGTACATTCTGAGTGGCAAAAGCATAAGAACACCTGATAAAATGTGTGTGTTTCTTAGTGTTTTTGGCCCTTTTTTTTTTCCTCTGAGTGTTTTTGTTTGGCAGAAGTGTACTTACTTTACTTTTCTGTTGTCACGGCAACAGTGCAGACATTGCTTTTGCACAAGAAACAATTTACTCATCAAACAGACTAAAAACATCTATCTAAGCATAGAAATATAATAAGTCAAACTGTTTGTGATCCTAAAGTCTGTGTCAATGAGAGAAACAGAAGTGCTGTTGTAGTTTATCTGCTTTTCTGCTACTGTTTACCTGATTTTCTCTTTCTATGTGTCATGTGCAACTCAATTTTCAGCAGTATTTGTGGTGTTTTATATTTATTTTCAGTCTGTAGCTGCTTTTACCTAGTTTAATTGTGTTTTGAGCCATAACAGGAGAAACTGTAATTCATCTCCATTGACTCTCATTCATTTTGCCACTCACTGATGTTCTTGCTGTTGTTGCAGGAGCTGGGCGAGCAGGACCAGCGCGGTTTTCAGGCTCTCTTCACTGTGAATGAGATGGTGAACCTGTGCGACCCCTCGGACCGCAGCAGCTTCCCCAGAGCCCGGAGTCTGGCCTCGGCGTTCTTCAGCCAGAGAAACGGACAGAGTCAACACACGGTGCACGCGATGGGCCACTGCCACATCGACTCAGGTGACACTCCTCCTTTTGAGCTTGCGATTAGTGTTATAATTCTTTATCAAAAGCAAGAGGGCTGCATAATTTGGGACAGAAAAAAAATTGCATTTAAACAGCTGCCTTCCATCTGATTTAAATATTATAGGCCCAATGAATCTTGTGAGGTTAGGGCAGGACAATAAGGGATACAATTTTTATCACGGTATAAAAGAGAACATTTACGGTAACAATATAGTTGACGATATACTTATACTATAATGTTTATCATTGTTATAATTTTGTGTTTCAGGTTATTTTAGTTACAGTGTAAGTTCCCCTTTCAAGCGCCATGTTTTACTTCTTTCATTATTCGTGTTTTAGCCTCTGCAGAGCCTCCACTGTCTGGGCATAGGTTACTTTTGTTCAAGGTTTTAGAGCAATTAGACGAAAATGGCCACGAGTTGCCAAGTCTGCATCTTTAAATGAAAGTTGGACTTCTTTATTTGGAAAGTCACTTATGATTTTTGACATCAGGGGTTGTGAATTTTAGCTGATTTTCAAGTTTGATCCATGAAAATATCTCCACTAAGGACTGAAATATGAAGCACAAAATGTGTTTTAAAGTCTTTAATAATAATAAGATGGTTTGTTTTGGCTTTTTTCAAAGGCTTGTCGCTAATAAATCCTTGAAAATCTGTCAACACTGTGAATTGGTCACACTTTCAGTTTGCTTCGTTTGCAATATCAGCTGTGGTGAAAGTACAATCACATCACAATATTCTAATGTTGAACTTTTCCACATGAATATCGCGATATATGATATAAGATATGATATTGTCCAGCCCTATGTGAGGTCAGGGTCAGGGTTAGGCGTTAGTCTCCAGTTACACTGGGAAAATGCCCTTCTTAAACAATATTATAATATAATATACTGTAAATAAGTCAAGATCTACTTGAAATGAGTGAGAAAATCTGGCAGTGGAACAAGTACATTTAGATTTTTTGACTTTAAAAAATTAACTAAAACATGATACGTGTTTTTGCAGTGTGTATTTTGATCATTGTTATAACA
This sequence comes from Mugilogobius chulae, assembly GCA_038363315.1. Classification (NCBI taxonomy): domain Eukaryota; kingdom Metazoa; phylum Chordata; class Actinopteri; order Gobiiformes; family Gobiidae; genus Mugilogobius; species Mugilogobius chulae. The sequence goes on from CM076411.1 coordinate 2,999,015, forward strand.
AACTAAATCATATTTTTTTTCAGTAATACACTTTCTTTGTAAATATTCTGTATCTTTAAACCTTTAGTTGCAACATTTTAACTTTTATTTGGCTAAAATGTTTTTAAAAAGCCTCTCTGTGCATTATACAGGAAATACAGCTTTTGGCTAGTCCGCTAATGAAAACATTGAGGCACTTCTTTTTCATACTGCTAAAAACATGTTATGTGTCCAACTGTGTCAATAGAGGGCGACAAACTCCAAGTGCTACAGGGACGGGTCTGTTTTGATGAAGTTTATAATTGGCCCTTTTCACACTGCAGCTAAGCTTGTTCCAGTTTTGTAATACCTGTGGATTAAATAAAATTAAATTTAGGTTAGTATTAGCTTCAATACTTAAACAGCGCATTTTATAAACACATGGGTTTCCCTGGTGGAAATTTTTGCCTCAAATGTGAAGGTCTGAACATGCTGCAAATGATTATCTGGCTGTAGAAAAGAAAGACAAGAAAAACAGAGAAGAAGAAGAAGCCGAGGGTCTTCATTGAACTTCCTTTGAGTAAGTCTATCCCACAGCGGATCTACAGTCAAGGAACAGATGTGTTTCTACAGCACTGAGTTGATTGACAATAAGTCTATTGTGAACAGAACCGGTTTAGAGAAAGAGACAATGTTGTAACTTTTGTCCACAATTGAGCTTGGTTCAGTTTGTATTGTGAATGCAACCTTAAAGTTTAAATCCTATTAGCTTGTGACTCCATATAATTTATTTCTTATACGTTTGTGTTTGTAGCTTGGCTCTGGCCGTACGAAGAGACGATTCGTAAGTGTGGACGCAGTTGGGTGACCGTTGTCCGACTGATGGAGAAAAACCCAAACTTTGTCTTCGCTTGTTCCCAGGTCAACAGCTCACAACATTTAGTAAAGTATATATTTGACATTATTTGTACTGTAACTGAAGTTATGACTGTGGTGTTTGTGTGTCCAGGCTCAGCAGTTCCAGTGGGTGAAGAGCTGGTACCCTGTCCTCTACTCCCAGATCCAACATTTTGTGAACAAAGGACAGTTTATACCAGTGGGAGGAACCTGGGTGGAAATGGTAACAACATGTACCTTTAGTGATACAAATGATTATTTCTTTTCCTTTTTTTATTATTATGTGTCGCCCATAAACAGAAGTATATGTACTGTGCCAGACAAAATATCACGATTTAGCGATTATTCACGATTACAGTTGACATTCATTCTTTCATTCTCATTCAGGGCGTTTACTGTACATGGAGAATAGGAAAACCGAATAACTAGCCTAGTCAGATTTAATTCAGTTTTCCAAAGTGCATGTAAACAAATCCAGACCTATTTTGGAGCTGTAAAGTGGTTTTCGGAAAACCAATTGGTGCACGTGGTACCGACTGATTGTAGTCTGATTTCAGACGACATGTAAACAGTCAATCAGTCTGCAGCTGGACAAATGCAACTGAGCATGCTCACAACCACTGCCCACTCCACATTCCAGCAATAAAGTTAACATTTTTACAACAACAAAGTGGAACACACAGCCACATATTTAACCACATTCTTAACACAGTCCCACATGTTTACCACAGATCTAAATGTTTAAAACAGTCCCACATGTTTACCACAGATCTAAATGTTTAAAACAGTCCCACTTGTCCCAGAAAGATCAGTGTGTAATTGTACAAACACTTACTAATAATAAACAATGTTTAGGTAAATCAACATAATGCAGTCTGAATTATGGAATAGTAAATCTGATACTGCAAGACCAGTCTCTCCAGGGTAATCGGTTTACTCTCTTGCATGTAAAACAGGAGCAACAACTGGTCTGACCGGTTTGAGGGGAAAACCAAATAGTCCGGTTGTCTGATTTCCCTGATCATGTAAACGCACTGACTGTCTTAACACATCCCTTTTCTTCAATTTTGTGACCAGTTTTGTCAATTCAAACTTCCTGAAAGAAAATATCTAAATGTGCTTTAAAAAAACCCATATAGATGTGTGGGTTTTTTATAGATTGTCATGAAAGATGCAAACTTTTGATATATTAAATCCATAACAAGACTCTCACATAATCACAAATTTGCTTTTCACGTTAGTAAAAAATAATAAAAACTTATTTATTAAAAAAACACTTAATTTTGCTTCTAAAATTGTCACGATTATTATTCTTTTCTTTTTTTTCGAAAATATTGTGACTTGAATCATCACGACAATCAATTAACCTAATAATCTTGACATCCTTAGTTACAGTATTTAAGGAAAGTCTCTAAATCTTCTGTTCCTCAGGATGGTAACTTGCCTTCAGGAGAATCTATGGTCCGACAGTTTTTAGAGGGACAGCGCTTCTTTAACCAGGAGTTCGGGATTCATTGCAAAGAGGTTTGTTCAGCATCTTTTTGTCTGCTCTGCATCTGGGTAACACTTCATGGAGGTGTTTTTCCTATTACTTTGGATTATCAGAAGCACGGCGTGAAATTTAAGGCTATATTCTGGTGCATCTGTAATGTTTTTGAACATTGTCCTGTCAAATGAACTAAACTAAACTTACAGCATGTATCTTTCATATGGCTCAACAGCTCCCTTAAGTTTCAGAACCACATTTATTCTTACAGTAACCTTCAGATACATCCACATATCCTCTGATGACAGTTGTATGTCTTTATGTCTCCACAGTTTTGGCTTCCTGACACCTTCGGTTACTCGGCACAGCTTCCTCAGATCATGCAGGGCAGCGGCATTTCCAACTTTCTGACGCAAAAGCTCAGTTGGAACCTGGTCAACACTTTCCCAGTACGTCCCAAGTTCTGTCATTCACTTATATGTATCACTAATTCTATAATGTAGAGTTAAAGTTGAATATTTCTCTTTCTTTTTCAAGCACAACACATTCTTCTGGGAAGGTCTGGACGGGTCTCAAGTTCTCACTCATTTTCCTCCTGGAAATTCATATGAAATGAAGGGGAAAGTCGAAGATGTGAGTTTGATGTTTTTAGTATAAATCACGAAATTCACATTAAAAAAATTGTAGTTGTTTGAAGATTTACCAAAAGAATAAAGAGCAACATTATTTTTTTTCCTTTATACTGATTTTTAATAAATTTTATTTTTTAATCAATTTGATTTAGTCTTTTAAAAAACTAAATAAAAGTGACACTGTGTGTTAAAAAGTTTGCATACCAGCTTGTCAAAAGCTTTATCTTGTCAGATCTCAGAAGTTTAGCAGGCTGAGGCTAGACCGATGGGCCAATGGTGCAAAATGGCAGCCTTGTTTCTGTCAGTCTGCCCCAGGACAGATGTGACTACAGTAGTAGTTAACCATTACTGAGTGTAGAGGTGTGGAGTGAATGAATAATTAAAAATTACATTAAAAATGTCTTTGAGTGTCATGAAAAGCGTTATTGCACCAACGTCACGTGAGTGCGTCATGACGAAGGGCAAAAGTGACGAACGCAGCATTACAGGAATTCTCACAAATGTTCAGATTTTTTTGTTGTAAAGAAAGCAATGACTACTTGTAGTGCATGTTCAGTAGTTGAACTATGAACAATAAAAAGCTAAATTAGGCTTAGAGCTTTGTCTGTTGCAGCCAATCGCACAAAACGATAGAACCGTTTTACAATTGAAATCAATAAAAATTAACTTAGGAATGGAAAGTTTTTGGCTATGTTTCTATACTTGTAGTGTACAAAGACAGCACTTTTTCTCTCCATCTTGGAGGGAAAAAGTGCTGTGAAGTGTGCGTTTCCTCGAAGAGCGTGACAACATGTGCAAAGGGTCAATATAAATTGAATGCAATATTTTGGGGAAAGTTATGGGGGTCTAGTATGTCACAGATATTACTCCTATAAATCTGTCTCTGTTCACTTTTCAGATTTTGCTTTCCCCGATATGTGCAGTGTTGGTCACTTTCATATGTTAAATGCTTTATTTCTGTATGAAAACATGACATAGTGAAGAATTTGTAATGCATTTATCCTCAAATTATGTGAGTAAAGAATAACAAAAGTCTTGCTTTAAATGTAAGATTCTCTATTCACCTGTAGCATCTAAGCTGAATAATCTCTACATTCTTACTCCGCAGTCAGACACAAATTAAGTCTGGAAAATCTGTTTGTGTTTTTATTTTTCCTCTCATCGCTTTCTCTCTCTCTCTCTGCAGTTAACGAAAACTGTGAAAAACAACAAAGACAAAGGGCGGGCCAATCACAGCGCGGTGCTGTTTGGGTTCGGTGACGGAGGCGGAGGTCCCACTCAGCTCATGTTGGACCGACTGCAGCGAGTCCAGGATACAGATGGACTTCCCAGGTCAGTTCATCAGGAACATCACTGGAAAACTGTCAAAAACTGTCGGGCACACTGTTTGGAACTAAAATATTGTATTGCACGCTAGGATCCGAGAGTGATTTTTAGAAATTTATTTTAATACCAAATAATATGCAAACAAGTAGTACTGGGCATTTAAACTAAAAACATGCCCAATGTGCCTCCCCTCCCCAGGACTACAGATGGAAATTAGCTGTAAGCTACAATCTGGTACAAACATCTCTGCCATTGTGCTTAATGTGATTTTACATTGTCCTTAATAAAAAATTACCTTACCTTAATCGACAGATCAAAAGATTGCAATCCAGTCATGTCAGATCATCAATCATTTAGGTGTAGTTTTTGATACCAGGAGAGATCCACAGCTAAAGCCTTCAAGCCTTCTGCACACTACAGCAGTTTTGGCCAGATTTTAAAGGGGTTCTATTGTGTTTTTTCTTAATATTTAGTAAGAAACTAGAACATGCACAGATCAGTAATTTACCTTTTGTTCATTGTAAAACACAAAGTTGATCTAAAACAACAGCTCTAATGACTTCCTGTTCAAAACTGCAGATCTGATAAGCCCCGCCTCTTCATTTTAAAATTTAACTGTAAAAAGCAACAGATTTTTTAAAACTATTTTTTATTGTTGGAAAGTGAATTTGGGACAGTATTGAACCATATAAGTTTCACTTTGAGTTTTAATCTTTTGAATTATATCAAGTAAATACAGACAAGTGGGAGGGGATAGGTGGTAGGTGAGAACGGGGATTTCTGAGCACTTGAGCTGCAGCTGAAGAACAAAACAAGATTACTCCAACATGCATGAATCAATTAAAATTTTGAGCAAACTAATGATGAAGGGAGGCCATTATAACAAGGTTAAAAACTTAAAAAAGTGAATTTGACATAATAGGTCCCATTTAAGCCTGATATGCCCCTCTACGATTTTTGTAAGGATTTTCCTAAGACTTTTTTGTCGTTTTTTCTCCTTATGTCTGTGTGTCACTGCGACTATTTGTCAGGGCAGACCATGCTGCACAAGTGCGAGAACCTTTACATCAGTACATCAGTATCTCGTGCATCTGCCTTGTGACGGCGGCTCTAATAATGTAAAATAAAGAAGAAATATTGCTTCATCATCTGTAAATAAATGTAACGCTTTGTGCACGTAGTCAACGTGCGGGATTCTTTTTTTACGAGCATTGTGCAGTCATCTCCAACGCACCTGCTCCTTAAATGATGCGCGAAGCCCCAACTTTACTAGACTATGGAACGGCCAACACGAAGTTTGTTGAAACCTTTTCATTTCACTCCCACAATGCATCAGTGTAACAGCTCTTTACCTCTAATGACCCGCCGCTCTCCTGTGACGTTTATAAACTTGATTTGATTCACTCGCTTTTCAGTGTTGTTGTTTCATTTTTACAATCGGACACATGAAAGAAAACACTCTGTGCCGTCTCTGTTCTTCCTGCCACATCATGGCATTCCTGCCATATATTTTTTGTCGTAAGCAGCCATATTGGTTTTCATACAGGAGACGATGCGTGTCCCTGATTGGCTAATTAATCTGTTAATTAATCCCACTGAAATTTGAAAGAGGGACACGGCAACAAAGTCAGTTTGTTTTTTTTTTTATTCCAAAATTATGTAGTTGACCTGATCAAAACAAGCAGCCACAGTTTGCCCAGGTCAGAGCTGAATGTATCATGAGAAAAATCCAGATCCACAGATGTTGAACAGATCCTGTTCTTCTTATGATAATGAAACCACAAAAATCATGATTTCACTGTGAATCATTTGCATTGACCTCTGAGTTTCCTATTTTGTAATTGTTTGTCTAAGTTTAGTCTGAAAAGGGAGTGTTGACGTGGTAAGAGTCACTGGGAGGGGATTTGCTACAGACAGGATGTGACTGAGGTTTTTCTGACTCTTTTCAGGGTGCGGATGTCCACTCCTGACGCTCTTTTCTCTGAGCTGAGGTCAAACTCCCAGCTCCTCTGCACCTGGAGCGGAGAGCTGTTTTTGGAGCTGCACAACGGCACCTACACCACGCAGGCCCAGGTGAAGCCCCACACTGATAAAAAAGCAGCTGAATACACTCTTAAAGCAGTAGTCATCAACTTTTTTCAGTTGCGAATCACCAAAATAACAACTGTAGCCATTTGCAACTAGGGATGTCACAATATAGAATTATGGTATAACGATTATTGCAAGAAACGCCAGTGAAACTTTTCTCTTTTTTAAATTCTCATTGTCAAACACGTCATTTCTCTACAAGTTTGTGACATGTTTTACCAAATCAAATATAAGTGTGACATTTACATTTTGCTTATATAGCACATTTACACAGACAAATGTCTTCCAAAGTGCTTCACACAGCACGGAAGCATCAGCTGCAGGACAAAACAAGATTACACAAACATGCAGGAATCAATCCAAATACAACCTTGGGTAAACTAAGGATGAGAGACTGTTATAGCATGAGAGATTTAACATATTCAGTCCCCTACAAAGAACAAATATGATGCATTGCGCTCACTTTGCACACATGACAGTCACATGTGTAGTTAGAGTTAGTGGAACAAGTCATTGTTTGGCATCTCTGTAACCTCCCAAGTCAGTGCAAGTCGAGTTTTTAACAAGAAAAGAAGAAAAAATAAAGAAGCATCAAGTTGTCTCAAGTCACTGAGAGCCAGGTCCAAATCAAGTTTTCAATCACAGACCTTCAAGTCCAAGTCGAGTCTCAAGTCTTAGTCCAAATAGTAACTCAAGTCTGACTCAAGTCCAAGTCAAAACTTGCAAGTCCACACATCTGGTTAGAGCTCTATCTATTGGCTGCAAAGAAAATTCTCTCTACCTATGACGTCACAAATCCAGCACATTTACAGTAGAATAGTGTTTTCTGACGCTCAGAGAAGAACAAAAACATTATCTCTCCAAAATCTCTCCATTGAAAACTGAAAAAGGTAAACTTTGAATAATGAGGTGCCTTTAAAACATTCACTTTATTATGAAAGCACAGCCTTGTAAGTTGTGTCCTTCTGTTTATATTATTTCGCACAGGGTATAATCTCTACAGGAAATATCTTTTATAAAAAACTACAAAGGCCTAAGAACAGTGCAGAGTTGTCTTGTTGATGTCCATGAACACTGAACATTTTGCACACATTAAACTACTTTAGATAAGATTTCGGCTTCAAGGCTTTTCTGCAGCTCTCAAATTAAACGATAGGAATTCCTGGTTAACAGGAAATGCCACAACAATGGACGTGCCAGTCAGTAGTCGGAGAGAGAAATGGGAAAGGCGGCACAATATTTACGCACAAGTTACCGACAGAGATGTGATCACAGTCTCATAGTTTCAGTTTAAAAATGAAACATGACAGTTTCCCGGTTTGTCACTATTATTACAAATACCTCAACAACACAGTACACAGACAGTACTCAGTGGTCTCAATTTGCTGCATTTATCATAGACTTTTTAGTGGAAAACACAAAGTTCACTAATTTACAACAAAAAAAGTTTGTTACCTCAACTTAAGTTTAAAGCAGAAATAAGTAAACATTTTTTCTTTGTTAAATGTAAGTCTGCGTAATGATGTTAACAGTATTTGGGGCATTTGAAGCATATGTCGGCTTTCTCAGTTGCCTCCCGCTCCGAATACGGCAACTGCAACTTCTCCCTCTCACTCCTTCCTGACCCGAATAATTCTCCTTTTCATTTTTGTCAGCCATGCAGGTGCAGTGTTAATGTACAAATTGGTCTGTTTTATTTAGAATTCTGTCTAAAACTGTTATCAATCATTCCATTTTTATACACAAGACCCTTATTTCCTGCTGCAAACCATTTTTTTCTGCTTCTGTGTTTAAAATTTCCTCCAAAACCGAGCTAGTTGACAGTGGTTTAAATGGACTTTCTCCGGCTAAGCTCCGCCAACCACAGTTCGTCGCAATGTTCACTAACATGCAAGGGGTCTATTCTAATCTGGCTAAAATAACAAAAAAAAATTAAGAGGAATATTCTGAATTCTAGTAGTTTTAACTGAGATTAGATAATAACGCTTTGGAGGGTCGCATCTGGCCCCCAGGACGCAGTTTGTGTTGGACAATGTGCTTCTTAATTTTTGACCAATGATTTTCTAATGTAGCTGTTTGGTATTGACTGTGTGACAATTTTGTGAAGTCCATAAACTGAATTGAGATCTTTTAATTCAGTGTGTTGTCTGTTTGTTGTGCAGATCAAACGAGGAAACCGTCAGTGTGAGACTTTACTTCATGACGTGGAAGTGTCCAGCTGTTTGGCCTTGTGTCGAGATCAGAGCTTCAAGTATCCTGCGGAGAAACTACGGGAGCTCTGGAGGTCCAAACACAATCAAGCAAACATCAAATACAACACATTTAAGAGGAAATGTTAAATTATGTTTTGTGCAGGTTGCTGCTTCTGAACCAGTTTCATGATGTGATCCCTGGAAGCTGCATCGAGCTGGTGGTAGAAGACGCTCTCAGATATTATGAAGGTAAAGACCTGTTTTACTTGCAAAGACTCCAGGTTTTGTTTCTTAATGATCAGAAACAATTATACATAGATTAGAATATAGGTTATATAGATTATAAACTTTTTTTAAAGAAATTGTACAAAGTATTTTAAAGGTTAATCTAGGCTCCAAGTAATGTAGTTATCAAGACCACACTGATCGAGATCAAGACCTTTCCGAGGCCACATAGTCCCAAGACCAAGACAAGAACACTAAGGATCAAGACCAAGATAAGAACACTAAGGGTCAAGACCAAGATAAGAACACTAAGGGTCAAGACCAAAACAGGACCATTGAAGGTCAAGGCAGAGAAGGTTAAGACTGAAACTTGAAAAGTCAAGACCAATCGGAAACTAAAACCGCGGCCCATCGTGGCCAAATCAAGACCATCATTCTAATTTTCTACATTTATCAGTACCTGGGACAGGTCACCCCGATCCTGGCAAAAGATTATCTGGGTGGGGTGGTAATTAAATATGCTTTTAGTGTCCAAGACAAGACTAAGTCCAAGACGAAGTCAAATGTGATCGAGTTTGTGACAAGACCAAGACCTTAAAAAAGTGGTCTTAAGACGACCTCAAGTATTACTACACTGTGCTTGGAGTTTAAGCACCAGCATTGGTGAAATCCTAGTTTCACACTTTTCCATTTGTAAAATTTCCCAGAATTGAATACAACATGTAGCTCCAATGAGAAGCATGTACAAAAACAACAAAATGAGAATGAGGAAAAATACTGAGCTCAGGTTCCAGCAGTGAATGAAAAATCGATCAATCAAGATGTGTTTGCAAGTTACGTTTTTCACAATATCAATTTTTTTTTTATATATATTACAGATTTTTTTTTTTATTTTACAGAGAAAAATATTATAAAAATATTGTTTTTATGTGTTTGAACAACTAAAATTTTTAGCTTTTCACTTAGCGTTTTCCTTAGATCTTTCAGTTTAACTATTCATACCATAGACATCAAATAAGGTATCTGTTTGTAAGTCTTACATATTATTCAATTTAAAGATGCACCCTGTAACTTTTTGTCCAAAAATAGACTTAAATAAAAGCACGTTTTTGTAATTTAGATGTCGTTGTTACACTAAATAAATAATTTTAAACTGTATATCTTTACTTTGAGCAGGCTTGCCACAATGGGCAATAATTTAGCCTAGAGCAGATGTTTCCATGGTTACTTTACCTATTTTTTGTACACATTGTCACTTTAATTTCTGCTCCTTAGATATCCGTGACTCTGGTTCTCAGCTTCTTAAAACGGCTCTGTCCTCTCTGGGCTCTGGAGGCGTCTGTCCGGCCGTGTTTAACTCTCTGTCCTGGGAGCGTCACGAGGTCGTCCAGATTCACAATGAAACGGGTCGTCCTCAATTAGGTAAGTACGGTAAAACCTTAATAAAACCTAATTTAATCATAAGAATCACAAGATCTCTCATAATTTGATTCAATACTTGTCAAGAGATGAAATATTGCACACAAGACATTTATTTCTTCCGTTGAGAAAACTGACCAGATTGGATCCTACAAGACAAAATGCCACAAAATTATTATTAGAAAATGTCAGTTCACATTTGGATTAGACATTATTTGCTGTTGAATTAAACAACGTCCAGTCGAATAACAGCAAAAGTCTAAAAACATTACTTCTTCATCACAAACACAGCTGAATTTGTCTGTAAGATACTATTCTTTCCGTTCGTTCATAAATCGTCCAGACTTGCTTTGAGCATTTCTGTAGCATTTGCATTTCAGGCAAGATTGTTTTGATTGTTTCCCATGTGTCATTTCCTTTGCTGCCTGTAGATGGTACTCAATTTCTTATGTGGGAAGCACACGATTGCAATGTGTGCTTTCCTACTTTTATTGGTTCTGGTGCGTTGGATTCCAAAGTGAAGGAGAAGTGCTTAGATTTGAAAGACGGGAATGCCAAAAATCTATGTTTACTCTTTTAATCAAAGTAAAAAAATACATAAATATACATATAAGATTATATATAAGATTAATGGTGTGCACGGTAGCCAAGTGGTTAGAGCTCTGGCTTCCCAATAAGGAGGTCATGGGTTCGACTCCCGGGTCAGACCATATCAACATCTCACGATCTCTCTGGGTGGAGTTTGCATGTTCTCCCGTGTCACCGTGGGTTTTCTCCAGGTACTATGGTTTCCTCCCTTCTCCAAAAACATGCATATTTAGGTTAATTGGGCATTACTGTAAATGTCCCTGTGAGTGAATGAGAGAGTGAATGGTTGTCTGTAACCCTACGATGAGTTGGCCACTGTCCAGGGTGTTCCTCGCCTAAGGCCCAAAGTCAGTGGGATAGACTCCAGTCACCCGCGACCCCTAACGGAATTAAGCGGTAGAAAATGAATGAATGAATGATGTAAGATTAAATAAACACAATGTTGTGTCGTTCTCTTGCACCCAATGTTGACTCTCATTTAGTCTCTTCAACAAATGTTTTTTCTCTAAAAACATACTAAAAAATGTACTAAAACTTACCTATGGAAGCAGACAGCAATAGTTTATCGCCAAATACAGAATCAAAACTAGTGGTGCACCAATTCCATACTGGGATTTTGCTGGAACGGTTTTAATGATATCGGTTAAGGTAATATTATGGTTAATTTAGCATGATGAGACTTATGCTGACCCAGAACATATTTAAATTTTTATTCAAATAAAGGTGTTAAGTTGTCACATGTACAATAAATATCATTTACATAACACTATATGACCAATTGTCTTCGGTTATGAGTAGAAAACTAAACTATAACTAAATAAACTATTGTAGTGCACTGCTTACACGAGTAAAGGTTGACATTTGGTATTAGTAGACGCCTAATGTCAAAGTATCAAAATAGGTATTGGAACTGGAAAAGCTGGATTGGAATCTAGACAAATTAGTATTTCATGTTGTGTCACATCTCTAATCAAAACATTGTAGATGTATAATTGTGTTTGGTTGTGTGTTTAGCTTTGGTGCAGGTCCCGAGTGTCGGTTTGTCTCCTGTCAAACCAACAGAACCTCTGACTCCAGTGTCTGTCACGGTTCAGGTATGAAGGATGAACTCACTGCACTCGTCTGTTCTGCTCAGGGATTCTTTCTAATCTTTAGACATTATGCAAACTCACATTTCTCACATACACACACTTAAGGATCACACACAGTTCAACTCATTACCTTTCTACGCCTAAATAAGATGATTTTTAGTCTGTGTGATGATTGAATAATCTGTTTTTCAATGTTAAAATGTCCTAAATTTCCTGTTGCGTTAGCAAACAAGTAAACAAACAAACAAGCAAGCTATACTACAGCCTGCCCTCTTGCCGTGACAACAGAAAAGCTATTTTGTAAAAGTGCGGCCAAACATACGCTCCCCGGAGGAAAGAATATTTGGATTTTGGCCCATATTTACAATGTGGTTGTAAGGTAGCAGTTGTGTTACATATTTGCTGGACAAAAGACAATTATAAACCTCGTCAAAATGACCAAATTGGGTGAAAACATGCAAAATGTTTAATGAAATGTAAAATAATACATGTTCATTGTTTTACCAAAAAGTGTAGTTTAACCCGGTGGTTCTCAATCTTTTTCAGTCGCGACCCCTAAATAACATCCATTAGTCATTCGTGACCCCCAAAACACAAAATGCAGGCTACTTGTAAGTGATAAAGTAGCTAGTCTTTAGTCTTATGTTTGATTTTAATTTGAAGACATACTGTAAGCCTAGATAAATTCATCTTGTAGTCCAGCAAATGCATCCATCACTGCATTTGAAGGAGTCAACCTTGTTTAAGATCTTAATGTTCAATTTTTCACATGATCAGGGGTTCTCCAGAAATTATTTTGTGTGAAAAATGTTTATGAGTTGTTAATTGCGTGCACAGCAAGTTTAATTTGAATGCGAGTCAATTTACATCGTATCCAGCTTGACCAGTGTAACAAATATAATGTGGCTAAAATAATCTCTGATTTTGTGTCAATCAGTCTCAGCTCAAAGTGTGTTTTCTCCTTCAGTCTGACGGGACGGTGCTGATGGAGAATGGTATTTTGAAGTCTGTTGTGAACAAAGACGGCACCTTGGCCTCGTGCGTCTGGTCACGTCCGGCAGGTAGTTTTATATTTATAAATGTGATTATGAAGGTGTGTTTTGGTGCTGTTGACGTGAGCTGTGCTGTGTCCAGAGAGTCGCTCCTGGACGGCTGCAAAGGGAACCAGTTCGTCCTGTTTGATGATGTGCCTCTGTACTGGGACGCCTGGGACGTCATGGACTACCATCTGCAGACCAGGTCTCCTCTAGTTTAGTCTCACAGTCGCAGTGTTTATTTTATTAACATGGAGCAGACTTATTTTCTCTAAACACCTGATTGAAATAGGAATGTAAACAATATAAAATGTCAGTGTTTTCAGTCATCGTGAGACAAGCTACGTATTATTTCGTTTACCATCATCAAACAGTCAAATCTTTCATTTTTGCTTTGTCACTTTTTCTTATGTGTGTGTTCAGTTTTTATAAAATCCTGCGTTCTGAATGAAAAAAAAAATGACAAAGATGTAATTGTTTTATTTGAGAATTATAAAATTGTCTTCTTCTTCCTCTTCCTTTTCCTCCTTTTCCTCTTCTTCCCCCTTCCTCCTTCCTTCCTTCTTCTTCTCCTCCTTCCTTCCTTCTTCTTCTTCTTCTTCTTCTCCTTCCTTCCTTTATTCTTCTTCTTCTTCCTCTTCTTCTTCCTCTTCTTCTTCTTCTTCTTCTTCTTCTTTCTTCTTCTTCTTCTTCTTCTCCTTCTTCTTCTCCTTCTTCGTCTTCTTTGTCTTCTTCGTCTTCTTCTTCTCCTCCTTCTTCTTCGTCTTCCTCCTTCCTTCCTTCTTCCTTCCTTCTTCTTCTTCTTCGTCTTCTTCTTCGTCTTCTTCTTCCTCTTCCTCCTTCCTTCCTTCCTTCCTTCCTTCCTTCTTCTTCTTCGATGCCAAAACTGGAATTGATATGTTGTCCATCTATTATTGAACTAAAAAATGATTCTCTCTGAACTTTTTGGAGCACAAATAATTATCTGGGGCTTTGTGGTTTTAGCTTTTGATGACTGATTGACTCTAATCATAAGTGAGAACAAGCTTTGTGCAGATGAACAATAAAATGTCATTTCTGCCTATTTTCGACAACCGCTGGTACACAGTTTAGTCTACAATTTTCCAAGCTGATGAAACTTGAAAACCTGGGTTAGGGTTAATTTCTGCTTAATCACATCGTCTCTCTTGTTTCTCTGTGTATTAATTGTGACTCTGATGCTGCAGGAAGCCTGTGGTGGAGGTGGTGCAGCCGGTTCATGTGGTGAGTTCAGACCCTCTGAGGGCGACTCTGAGCTTCAGCCTGAGGATCAGCAAGAGGAGCTGCATCACCCAAAACATCATCATGGATGCCATGTGTCCTTACCTCAGATTCAGCACACAGGTACAGCCTCTGCACCAACACACTACTGCAGAGCCTCTAGGGATGGGACGATTCTTGAACTAGTACTGATGGGGCTCCCTCAATGTGCTTTGTTGTCATTTTGGTGAAGCTAGAAAAAGGTTATTTTTGGTGTCCATTCGCAGTCAGTGGAGTAAAACAACTTATACCTATAGAGAGATTATCGGTCGACCTCACTTTCTCCATGTCCCCTGCAGAAAAAGATGCTGCCCGTCTAGTTCAGACCTGGGCAAACTACGGCCGGTTTTAATCAGGCCCCGAAACATTTTTGAAAACGAGTGGTAATTTAATTTTTTTAATTAATTAATTTTTTATTTTTTTATGATTTAGCTGCTGTGGTCTTAAATTTCACAATAAGTGCAAAAAACAAGACATTAGTCTATTTTTATTTACAATTTTATATATCTATTCATTTTTTTTTTTTAAATTAGCTTGTAGCAATGACAATTTGTTACACCAATGATTGCAGTCTGGCCCTCCACCACTTATTTGGATATGAATACGGCCCTTGTGAAAAAAGATTGCCCACCTCTGGTATAGTTGGCTGGGGAAACTTCGATTAAAACAACAAAATAGTACAAGAGCTAGCTGTTTCGATCAGGTATGAACCTGTTTCACAGACGTCTGGCTCCTGAAACTTTAAATAGTGGTTTTCTCTGTGTTTTTTCACTCACCTGAACGTGTTTGAGTCGTAGGGTCGAATTTCATTTACAAATGTTGATTTAGCAGCATAAATTTTGTTTTCTCACAGTGATAAACTCTTGTAGTTAGCTGACAGCGCTGGCTAGTGTTGCTGCTACAGCTGTGTCAATCAGCAGCGGCTCTTTCTGCTATCCTGTTGCCCGCACATCTCCTGTGTTGATAAACCAATGGCATTTTAACAGGTGTGGGTTTTATCTTTCTGTCATTTTTTGTTTCATGAAAATTTACCAAAATCGAGGTCGACTTCCAACTTCCAAAAACTTCCATTTGGCGTCATGTTTCAATACAACACTCTTGCTTGTGTCGTGACCCTCATTTGTTAGACAATAAACAACAGGCTCCTAATTTAATTCACTATAAACTACATTAAAGTATTCATATAAAGGTATGTTGAAAAGTTAGATTTATTTACCACATAAAAAAAACAGAATCGTTCTATGCCTACTATCCAATAAATTCTTACAGACTAAAACCAATTTAATTTTGATCTGCTTGAACGTCTGTGCAGGTGGAGTGGCAGGAGTCACACAAGTTCCTGAAGGTGGAGTTCCCGGTCCGCGTCCACAGTCCAAATGCGACGTATGAGATCCAGTTTGGACACCTGCAGCGGCCCACGCACAGAAACACCTCGTGGGACTGGGCTCGCTTTGAGGTACTGACATCTGGAGGTTTAGACTTTGTTTGTCTGTCTTGTGGGGCAATTTTAATTAAATATAATGACAGTTAAAATAAACCAATCGACTGAAATCTACAGGCTAAATGCAGCTAAACAGGAAGTGCATGTCCTAGAAAAGTAGGCGGGACTAAATAGGGTCAATAGAGAGGGCAGAAGAGGTACAGTGTGTTGTCAAAGGGAAGTAGAAAATGTTACAGAGCTATTTACAAGTCAGACTTTCAAGTGTTGGATTGTTTTCTTAGCAAAATTAAAAGAACAGACTAGAACAGAAAGATTTATTGTCCTTGTCACAGAGTACAACAAATAAAGTTTGGAGTGAGCCCCCGGGCCGCTGCACCTTTTGCGCGCCACTCGCTCTTTAGAACAAGAAAAATTACTATGTTTAAAAAAGTAGAAGACTAGAGTTAACAAAAAAACCCTAACATTATCCCTAACATTTTAGATATTGTGTTGCAGTCTACCTAATCTTAATTCAATAGTTCATGCATTCTGAGCCTCATAATTCTTCACCATAATGAGTTTAAAGTGTAGTTTGATGAGAAAATTGCTGAAATGTCCTTAAACTTTGAGTGACATTCGCAAGCAAGCTAGCTAACAGTCGCTACGGCAACAGAAAAATCTATTACTTTTACTGTTACTGTCATTTACAGACAATAGGCTGCTACTTTGTTCACAAAAACTTAAACTTAGATTCTCATAGACCTATTATAAACAATTGAGATCTATATAAGTATTACTATTATTTAATTTCCTTCTTTTTTAATCTTTTTGTGTGGTTTATATTTAAAATTGCTCAACATTACAATATTTTTTGCAAAACAAAAGCTTAAGAAACAAAATAAAATCATTTTATAAGCTGTGTTGCCCTTGGTTACCACTCGATACCAGTCGCTAGCATGTTAAAACATAACCAAAGTAATCAAATGTCTAGAGAGAAGTTTTTTTTTTTATATACCAAACAATTATATAATGCTTTTTTCAATGTTATATGTGGCAAATAAGTACATATGGTTACATGTGATCGTTTGGACAATTTACATGGACTAAACATCCATCTTGCTGAAATATTTGAGGATAATTATGTGCTCTTAATGTAGTCTATGTTTTTTCAGGTCTGGGGTCACAAATGGGCCGATCTGTCCGAGCACAACTTCGGAGTCGCGCTTTTAAACGACTGCAAATACGGATACTCAGTCCACAAGAACACAATGACTCTCTCACTGTAAGCTTCCATCGGTTTATTTACCTCTTCTGCAAACATTTACTGTATGAAACGTGCGATGGAGCTTTATATAAATGTTTGCGTCTCCAGGCTGAGAGCTCCGAAGGCTCCGGACGCTCACGCTGACATGGGCTCACATCAGTTCACCTACGCCATCATGCCACACTCAGGTTTGGTCTGGAAGCACTATACATTATACAGTTTTTAATCTTGTCCTAAATGCATATCAGCTGGAGTTCTGTTTGTGGAGACTATTCTTTTGGGCTGGGCAGTAGTTAGTTGTATCGTTACTCGTGAGGAAGTCCGACAGAAAATGTGATTCCCTAATAGTTGCCAGATTGTGCCATGACATTTTAAGGCATGGAAATATGCTATAAGTACATTTTTTTGTTACTAGACTTTTGGTGTCATAGGTAGATTTCTGATATCTCTGCACTGTTTTAAGATTAATCCAGACTATTTCTTAGCATTTTGTAGCTTTAGCATATCAGACAAGATGGGTTGGATTTTTTCATCTTTCCTTTGCCGCCTGCAGATGGAGCTCTAACTCAATTCCTGACGTGAGAATGTCATGATTTTTCATGTGTGCTTTAATACACATTATTTTAGTACTAATACTTTATAAGCAACATTAAATGAAAACCAACATCAGATGTAAATGCAGATGGTTTAATTCTATACAACAGGGGTCCCAATTACCGGTCCGGGGCCCAAAACCGGTCCGCAGGCCATTGGCTACTGGGCCCCAGAGGATTCTTCAATATTTATTTTTATTTTATTTTTATTGTCTATCACTACTTCCTTGTGTTTTACTATGACAAAATAGTAGCCACTTAATCCTTAAACAGCAAATCAAGCACATGAGACCTAAAAGTGTACACAATAACTGGCTGTTTGCATTTTAAATTGTTGTTTTCGGCACTAAACAACCTCCGACCGGTCCCTGGAAAAGAAATTTGTGACTTTACCGGTCCTTACAAGAAAAAAGGTTGGGGACCGCTGCTATACAAGAAAAAAAGAAGCCATTTTAAATTTCCAGTGTAGAAATTACTGAACACACTGTTTACACTTTTTAAGAAGAACATCGTATAAAAGTTTAAAAACGGAGAAACCTAACAGTTGTTAAAGTGCGTATGACAGGTTTTTACAATTTTTCCAAGTTTAACTTTGGTAGATTAATTAATACCTGTTGTAAATATAAATGACAGTTTTACATTATCAAGCACAAGTTTGTGAAGAAAAGTTTGAAAATATGTTGAAAATAAAGGAAGTCAAGCAGTGATGACATCACACTTGCGAAACAAGGACCTTTTCAATTTTCTCATGATAAACACAATTGTATGACCCCTAAGCATAAATACACTGCAAAAAGTGATTTTCAAGACAAGTTAAAATTACTTGATTCTAGGATTTTAACCCTCATTTCAAGCATTTTGACTAATCTAAGCTCTATTAATTACAGTAGATAATTTTTCTTGTACTTCATGTTTAAGTCAAATTATTTGCCAATGGGGTAAGAAAACTGTTCTTATTCCATTAGCAAATCTTTGTTCTTTTTTTAAACCAAGTTTTCTTATACCCAATCACGAACGCCTTCTGCATTACTTAGCAAAAACAACTAACCAGTTAAAACAACTCAATCCAGATTAAAATACTGAATCGACTTTAAACAAGTCTAGATATTGGGCTTTTGCAGTGTATAACAATAAAATGACTGTTTTTATGTCTCAAGTAGTAAAATCCTGTTACATTCGAGGAGTTTTTCTTAATTTATTATATGGTTACTAGCAACTCCCTAGCGTAATGTCATCTATTAACAAGAAGTACATTTTTAATCCTGTAAAAATGGCTAAACTGGGATGAGCTTTCCAGAATGTTTGATAAAATCTTAAATGTAATGAGCTTAACTTTGTTTTAATGAAATTAGTAGAACAATCTGTCATAGGCACTTTAAGACCACAAGGAATGAAATAAAGCTTTGGTCCTTGGAAGCTTAAAGTTTAGATACATTAACAAAAAACTCGGTGGTCATTCTACTGATTATTTGGCCCATGGAGTCTTATGATCAGAAGTGTATTTGTCAACCATTTTTTGTTAGAATATAATGAGTTACTGTATATAAAACAGAAACAAAAATGGCAAGGCTATGGCATAACTTAGCTGAAGAATCTTATTAAAAAAACACATTTTTGTACCTTAGTTTTCTGTATAATTTTGTTTTTTGTGCAGTTTTAGTGTTTTTAGTGCAGATTAGGTCTAGTACATAGTATGTCAGGTAAAAAAAAAATATTGGTTCTTTTAGAGAGCTTTAATTAGGCGCCCTTTTTAGTCAACTAATCGATCAACAAAGATGGTCTGTGGTTTGATTGAGTCTTTGTCTGATTGTGTGATTACAGGAGTCTCCAGGAGTCGTCAGTGATACAGTTTGCCTACAATCTGAACTTTCCTCTGAGGCTGGTGCAGACGTCTCCACAGACTCCGCCCTGGAGCGCTTTCTCTGTCAGCGATCCAGCCGTCGTCCTCGAAACGATCAAACAGGTACATGTCTGTCAACACCGTCTGAAAAAGAAAACCTGGTGCTGTCTGTTACTAAATACAAAATCAACATAAAGAAGACAATGGTAATTTTACATGTATTTAGTAATACACTGTGACATATATGCAGATAGTAATTTGCATTTTGTTCATTGTAAACACACAAATGAATCTAAAGCCCCGCCTCCTCATTGTTAGTAATATTGAACTAACAAGCAGCAGATATTGACTTTTTAAGCCCCAAAGTCGCAATTCTGCACAAAGTCATTTCAACATCTCTGTATTCAGACTTCAGATTCTCTGTTTTTGATATGCAATTTTGTACCAGCAGTTTTATTAACTAATAACTAATGATCTAACTATTCTCCAAAGTTATAAGACTTTCCAAAAATGTATTTCAACTGGAAAAACTCCAGTTGAACACAGACCCCGTATTTATTTATTTTTTTTAATTATTATTTTATGTGGAAAGTGGCTGTACCGGACGTTACGAAAAAAAAAAAAGAGCTAGGGTATTGAACTGGAACTGCAACCCTTTTGGTTCAACTTGGACTTGAAGGAGGTTATAATTATTGCTGCAACTAAGGATTATTTTGCTAATATATTAGTTTGTCCAGGGTGTTGAACTGGTTTTGACAAAGGGCCACATTGGCATCATGGTTGTTCTCGAAGAGCTGGTTGTCACTAAAATTAACCTTACTAATCTTGACATACTATAATTACTTCTGTATTAGATTTTTGTGTATTCATTTCTTGAAGTGACAGATACTCAATATTCAGCCGCATTAGTCTGACAAATGAATTACTCTTTCAGCTTCAGACAAATCAATGCATTAGGTTAAGACACCCAGGTTACTGCTATTACCACTAATATTAAAATCAAACTCATTAGACCTTGAGGGCCACATAAAATACTGTGGAGGACCTTGTGTTTGACATGTGAGTCAGGCAAGTATTCGTTTGCTTAATCGATTAGTTAGTTAGAACGCAAAAGTCATGTGAATAAGAAATGGAGCTTAACGGATGTTCAGCCTGGAGACTTACCTGCAGCTTCATCGTCTGTCTCATCTCACCTCCAGCTCCTCTTCCTCCGCAGCAGGCTCCTCCTCAGATCCCTCTCGCAGCTATCAGCCCAGCCGTCTATTTAAATCCCTCGCCTGCAGCTGCGCCCCTGCTACTCAGTTCGGCACCCCCACTCCACCTTCTCCTCCTTCAACCAGTAGTTCATCCTCTTCAGTAGGACCACCACCAGGTCGCAGGCCCGGGGAGAAAACCTATTCGACATCCACTCCAATTCGCTGGTCAGCACGAGGTCTTCGCCAGGGTCTGAGCGCCAAACCTACATTGCAATAAAGTCTTCTATAATTGCTTTTGTCTGTTTGAGTCTCTCCAGGTTGTAATGTTTACACAATTTGACCCAGACAAGGCTCAAATAATGTAATTGAGAACATCTTGGAGTTGTATATTTGCAGCCAAAATAGTGTTTTCATTAAAAAACACTGTGTTTTCTTTTGTCCAATCATTGTGCCTAATGGGTGCTGTAATGTCTGCTCTAGGGTTTGGGGTAGCACTGATATATATTGTTGAAGCCCTAGTTATATGTCTTCATTAAAATATTCTTTGGGAACTTGAGTAACAAAATGTAAACTTCATGACTCCAAAACCTGCCCTGTTGTCATGGCTTTTACCTCTACAACAGGCTGAGGACCAGAGTGGGACCATGGTTGTACGTCTGTATGAATCTCATGGGAGCTCTGTGACGGCTGCTCTGTGCACTTCTCTTCCAGTGAAAGAGGCCTGGCAGTGAGTAATAATTAGAGCATCGGATTACTGTACGACCACTCATACATACTACATACAATACTAACAGCATTTCCTTTTCAGCTGTGACCTCCTGGAGCGCAAAGACCCCAGTCGACCGGCTCAAATAACAACTCAGGGAATCAGCCTTCAGTTCACACCCTTTCAGATTGTTTCACTTCTTCTAGTCTTGTGATGATTTATATAATGTTAATGCAATGAATCAATTACTGTACTTTATCCAGTTTATGGGACTTTCTGGGCTTAATTTAATTCAGTCTATATTAAGAATAATGTTGCAGTTTCATACAAAAACAAAACAACTTTTCTCAATAAAAACTTGGAGCTAGATAGTTTCAAATTTGACAAATTCATGTCTCTACTCTGATTCTCAACCTTTTCGTAGTACCTTTATATCAGGGGTATTCAATATAAAACCCAGGAGCCAGATCGGACACTTCAATCAGTAAAATCCGACCCGCAACTGATCTTTCAACCAAATATATAAATTCTAACCTATATTTAGGTTAGCACTGCTTTAGACTTGGTTTGTTGGTCTTTGAATAATTCAGCTTGAGACTGGGTTTGGTCCTGGTTTAGATCTGTTTTGAATCAAGTTAATGTTTATTCAGACCTGGCTAGAGTCTAGTCTTGTCCACATTTTAGTTTTGGTTCAATAAGCAAACGGCAAAGGTGAATATTGCTGATAAAGTGTTTAGTTTTTTATTCCCCCACAACTTTCTAATGCTGACGTTTTTTACAGTACTAAACATTAAAGATGTTTTTGTGACCCCAAATTGTGCTAAAAAAGTGGCGTCTTGCCTTACGTCTTTGAATAGCCTTGCCCTATATTGTGTAACTCAGTGGTCCCCCTTCTCTCTTGTCAGGACCAGTATAATCACAGTTTTTTTTTTTTTCAGGAACTGGTCAATGTTTGGTAACAGCACTAATAACATAGAATGCATACAAGTATATTTTCAGCTCACTTATTACGTGAATTTGTTTATTATTTAGTGAAGAGGTGCTATATTTCCCAAAGTGAAGCACAAGGAATTAGTGTCAGACTATAAATAATAAATTAAATACATTTTAAAAGATCCTCTGGGGCCTGGTAGCAGATGGCCTGCAAACCAGTTTTGGCGGTGGGGAATTGTTGTGATTTTCTATTTGTTTACCTAACAATTTAATTCACAACTATAAAAATGTGCAACTTTCAAATAAATCATGTCAATATTAACTTGAATTAGTTTTGCAAAAAATACACTAGAACATGTTGTAAAAAAGGTAAAAAGTTTAGCTCCTTATTGCTTTAACATAGACTTTCCCCCTCAGCAGGTTCGCCCCCAAATGTAACGTTTCGCCGACTGTATGTCCCACCTGTTACAAGCCTCTGGGAAGACACAGGACACGTTAGAGCAGACCTGGGCAAACTTCGGCCTTCGACCTGGTATAATCAGGCCCTGGCATGTTTAGGAGAAACACAAATGTATGACAAAGTAATAAATACAAAATAAAAAACAAGAATAAACTTGTAGCATTTAGGTAACTCACAATGTTCTAAAATAGCTTAAAATCTTTGTAATTGTGCAAAAAAAGGTAATAATTTAACTGAAAAAATGAAGCCAAAAAAGTGTTTTGTTTTTTGTTGTTGTTTTACACAGGTTGTGAAAATATTTAGATTTTTTTTCTCATAATATTGAGTTTTCCTTCTCTTAAAACTCTTAAAACATTACGTTTAATCAGGAAGAATTTAAACTTTTTATTGCTTCAAGTTTATTCTCAGAAAAAAAATAAAATTTTTCTCGTAAAATGATTACCGTAATTTCTGGATTATAAGACGCTACTTTTTTCATGAGCTTTGAACTATGCGGTTTATAAGGCAATGCAGCAAAATTATAGATTCTCATAGACTTACTATTAACAAGTGCGGCCTATATACTGTATGTACTTTATAATTTTTCTTACTTAAATCTAGTGGGTGCAGTTTATATTCAGGTGCGCTCAATAGTGCAGAAATTACAGTAGCTTAATCTCATAACCCAACCTTTTTAACATTCTTGTTCTTTATTGACCCTATTTTGTCCCGCCCACTTGGCTTGGAAATGCACTTCCTGTTTAGCTCTGTTAAGGTAGCTAACTCTTGTGGGGCAATTTTAATTAAATATAATGACAGTTCAAATAAACCCATCGACTGAAATCTACAGGCCAAATGCAGCTAAACAGGAAGTGCACATCCTAGAAAAGTAGGCGGGACAAAATAGGGTCAATACAAAGGTGCATTTGATAATGAGAATTTGTTCTACCAGTGCACCAGGCAGTCCGGCCCTCCACTACTGCTCTGGGTTTGAATATGGCCCTCGGTTTAGAATAATTGCCCACCTCTGCGTTAGTGACTGTGTCTCTTGACTAGCCTGGACACGCCTCAGGATTTCTCTGGATAAGCTGGAGGAAGTTTGCATGGAAAAGGGAAATCCAGCCTTCCCTCCTCCTACTGCTGCCTCCAGAGAAAGCGGAGGAATATGGATGGATGTTTTAAGTCACACTTGAAACTGAACACCTTTTGCAGGCTTTTATCATGTTGATTGACTTACAATAGGTACTACGTGTATTGATATTGTAAAATTGTCTTATAAAAGCAATGGCCACCCACTGTTTTTAGTAAATTTATTAAAAATCATACAAAAACTGCCTTGTAATCACTTGCGACTCTGCCTGGTTCTTCTTCTGTTCTCCTTCTGTGAATCTGAAATACAGGTCGTGTCAGTCACAATATCACAAGTGGGGATAATAGGTTGCGTTCACATGACATCACAACAATTTACTGGCCGATAATACAGTATTTAATCCAGATAGGGGGCAGCTATAATCAATTATTTGAAAACTGTTTGATAAAATGTGTTTTTTTGGCTTTTTTGCCTCATTTTGTTTGTGGAAAATGACTTTAAACGGGGTAGAACTGGCGCAGAGCTTAGCTAGCTTGTTTGCTAACAGCAGCTGGACCTTTGGGACATTTCTACTACTGCACGACAAATAATTTCCTCGTCAACTTGATTCCAAAACAGCCTATTTAAGCAGAGGTGTATTGAGCTCAACTGTGTGTGATGCCAAAGTCTGTGTGAGTGAGAAGCCTCCGTGTTCCTATTGTTCATCTGGTTTTCTGCCACTGTTTACCTGATTTTTCTCTTTTAACTAGCCATACACAAACTCAACATTTAGCAGAGTTTTAGTTTTGTATTTATAACAGACTGTAGCTGCTTTTTTCTGTTTTATTTCTGCTTTGAGCTCTTGTCAGTTCTTTTTATCGACTTTTGTGCATTTTTGCCACTCGCTGTTGACATTTAGAATACTTCGACGTGAACGCAACCTATTGTTTTTTGGGTGAGTTACTGGTTAAATACTTCACCTGCTGCTGGAGTCGCTGTGTTTTTCTTCTTCCTGTTCACAGTTTGGCTCTTTTTGTTCAGATTTACGCCAGTTTTCCGGACTTTTCCGACCTTCCTCCGGCCAGATTCCGCATCCTTTTCTTTCTTTATTTGTCTTTTGATCCCGTTTTCCTTTTTAATTGCCTTTTTCTCAGTTGTGTTTCCAGAA
This sequence comes from Mugilogobius chulae, assembly GCA_038363315.1. Taxonomy (NCBI): domain Eukaryota; kingdom Metazoa; phylum Chordata; class Actinopteri; order Gobiiformes; family Gobiidae; genus Mugilogobius; species Mugilogobius chulae. The sequence goes on from CM076411.1 coordinate 3,023,857, forward strand.
CGACTCTTGGCCGGCTGAAAGGAAACCAGTCTGAGTGAGTGTTTACGCTGCTAACAAAGGCTAAACTAATTGTAATTTTATTGCCTTACCTTTTTCTTCACAGGATAGTCGTGGTCGTCTTCTTCTTTCTTTATCCGTTTTTTTGCTTTGGGTGATTTGGCACCTAATAAAATTAAACACACAAGATTTAACATTTCTGGTACATCTCCATGGAAACGATAAAGAAGCTACCACATTAATAGACATGCACTAATACAATTTAACAATAATGTGTTCTTTTCAGAGGTCTCTTTAGATTTAATTATATATTTTGCTACATTATGAAAATTAATGATAGACAACAATTAACATATTTAACAACAACTGAGCTTCCATCAGTTCCATCAACAATACACAGAATCAATTGTATTCATTATTCAAAAATTATAAGTTGCAGCAGTGAATGGTTTTATTAAAATGTAAGATGTGCAAACGTAAATATATTCAATGGGAAATTTAAGACTTTTTAAAGCCTAAATTCAAACTTTTCTATTTAGAACTTTTTGTTAGACTTTTTAAGATCTACAGAAACCCTGTTAAAGTGAGTATCACAGGTATTTAAGGATTTTTTGATATGGGAAAGGAAATAAATTATATTTCTACAATCATCATCAAAAGTTTAAAAATAAGTTGAAAGTAAGAGCACTGAAGACACCACAGTAAATTCAATGCGAGAAACACTTTTTTGTTTTATCCTAAAAACATTTATTCAACAAATAACTTTATTCTGATTTTGAATTTTACTTGTCAAATAATAAAAAAACACACTTTACATTAAGCAGGGGTTCCTAAAGTTTTCAGACTGGACCCTCGTGTAACAACTCGTGACTCTCAGTGAAATAAAATAGATGTTTGTAAGAATTTCAAGTTGGAAAACCATTGGGCTTAAAATCCATTTTTTTATGTTATTGCTTTACATGACAAAAAATCTGTCAATATGATGATTTTAATAAAAAATGAAAATAAAAAAACATCTTTAAACCAAGTAAAATGTTAACTACATATGAAACTATTTTTGCGACCCCAGATTTTGCTTCGGACCTCCACTTTGGGAACTATGCATTAGAGGACCAGTGTAAACATGGTTGCTAGGTAACTTTCTAGTGTGATGTGGTATCTTGTGCAAAGGCAGTATCTCCGTTTTGAAAATTTGTCCTTAAAAATTTTTCTTTTTGCTATATCTTGTTGAGAATAATTTATTAGGGAGGATGAAATCATATTTTTATTGCTATAAGAGTAAACTGCACGCCAACAAGGTCTTTTTTAAATGGCACAGATTTGTTTTTGCAAATGAACTCGTCGAGTTATACAAGAAAAATTTTTAATTAAATTGTTAAACTGGACAGCACCTTTAGAATGTTTAGAAAATTGTATATCTAATGATCTTATAGCACTTTAATGTTTATACTGTGATATTTCAAAGCAGTATGTCCTGGGACAAGTGCACTTTGTGAATATTGATAAAATTGTGTTTTTTACTGCTGAAATAATAGTAATGTATTACAAACCTTTAGGCGCCATAGGTCCTGGATTTCCCTGTAAAAATCCATATAGAAAACAATATATTATTTTTGTTTATGTTATTTATTTGTCAGATAATATACTGTTATTTTACTTACACTAAACCATATTGTTCTTCCATTGTTGTCGCGAAGAGATTTCATCCCATCGACGTAGTAACACTGCAGCCAGGCCTCGAAATCACTGTAGTCCGCTTTCTCTGGATCATAGCCTTTTCCACCTGAAATAAAAATGAGTTCTAAGGATTTTCACAAATATAGAAGCTATTTATTTTATTTTTTTCTTGTGTGTGCCTCTTTTTGTCTTGTAAAAGGGTTCAAACTACACTGACAAATTCTTGGTTTTACAGTCTGCTGACACTTGCGGAACTGCTTTATCCCCTCGGAGTGTACTACATGTCTGCTGCACAGGTGTTTTAAAACTTTGAATCCGTGTTGTGCTGCTGATGTTTCTGGAAAGACAAGTTCACCAGAGTTCAGGTCGGTAAAGAGAAACACAGACCCATGTTCACCACCTCCAGAGGAACCGTGTGGCAGAGTCGGAGCAGATCTGGCGCCTCCTGTTTCACGTGTTTTTTCGCGTCGGCCATCTTTCACACACAAACAGTTAAGTTGTGAAAAGCAGTGATAAGATAAGGTATTTTTTTAAATGCTTATTCCCAAATCTCACCAGCTGTTTGGTCTCACACACGTCCTCCAGGTCCAGCCCTTTGAGAACCGTCCTGGCGCACTCGAACGGAGGAATGTTCAGCCTGCGCGAAAAAAAATGTAAGAAGAAATGCGGTTTAATCTGAAGCAGTCGCCGTATCGGTTATGAAGCAGCTGTGCCAAGGCCTCCAGACCAAGGTTTTAGTGATTGTAGCACAAAACAGTCTCTGTTTGTGTCCTTGTTCTCACAGGAAGCTACACAACAGCCTTCAGACAAAACAGAGGCACTTTTGAGAAGAAAAACGCAAGCCAAGGACGAGTGTGAAGGTATGAAAACTATGAATGCTGCTCCCCTTTAGGTTCCCGCAACTGTAAACTGAGATTTAGCACAAAGAGTTACATGTAAAATATCCAGCTACAGTCTGAATAAAAATATAAACAACCACAACTACTGCTAAATATCAAGCTTGTTTGTGACTTGCAAAATTAGAACATGAGGTAAACAGTAGCAGAAAAGCAGAAAAACTACAACAACACTTCTGTTTCTCTTACTTTATGACCCACACAACAATAAGTAATGCATTTTACACTGAGTTTTAAAAAATATACTTTTTGTTGTCTGTTTCAAGTGTACTGTTGTGGTTTTAAGTAGGGGTGTCAAATTAGTGCATCAATTGAGATTAATTAATTACAGACATTAATTGAGTTAATTATTTTAATCGCATTAAAGGTTGAATGGAGGATTTTTCAAATCCAACAGTTTTTGCTGTTTTTCAAATGATGCACATGTGTTTCCTCCCAGGGCCACGCCTTCACTGCTAACTAGGCCAATGAGTTACTTAGGAACACTGAGTGATTGCTTGACAGGTTAACAGCCAATAGATAACGAGGTACCTCGTTATCTATTGGTCAACGTTTACTGGCCTCATCGTGTCTACAGCTTATACATTTTATAATTATTTTATTGTTTAGCATAAGTACAAGGCTGTTACAAATCTATACAACTGTTTTGACCAAGACTGACAACAAACCCTTTTTGAAATCCTCCATACAACTTTAATCTATTTTGAAATCTTTTAACTGGTGACGAGTAATGAGACAAAAATAAAGAAGCAGGCGAAAGTTATTGGACTGATGAACGAGAATTTTCCTAAACTTCCTAAGGTCTTCATTTTTTGCAATTTATTAATATTTCCATCTGTAACAATAATATAATTAAAGGTAAGCTCAACCCCCAAAGACAGCAGGTGACTGCAATTAGTTTCTCGATTTTGAATGGACAGTACACGCTGAGGTCACAGCCAGTTTGTGACTATTTTGACCTGAAACCTGCTAATTTGCTCAATTTGCACTAAAAATGCCAAAAAATGACTCAGAACAGTAGACAATGCTATTTAAACACCATATACATAGTTCAACAGCCAAAAAACCGTATTTTAGGGTTTAGCTTCTCTTTAATGAAATTGGATAAAAACAAAACAAAAACAGTAAAATGCCCCTGACAGGTTGAACCAGTCATTTCACTAAAACCAAGTTAAGATCATTATATTTAAGATTTCTCTAAACATTTTGCAAAGTTCATTCCAGTTTGGCTGTTTTTTTTTTGGATTACAAATTTACTTCCTGTTGATGGATGATGACATCACGCTAGGGTGTTGCTTAGCAACCATGTCATAAATTGGGCCAAAACTCTTCTAATGTAAAAGGTTTTCACTTCTTGAGACATAAAAATACACAAAAACAGTCGTTCATTGTGAGAAAAAAGAAAATGTCTTTGTCTCCCTAGTGTGATGTCATTGTTTTAGAACTCTCCTCTTCTTGTTATTTTCAACATATTTTCAAACTTTTCTTCACAAACTTGTTCTTGATTCATGTGAAATTATGTTTATATTTACAACTAGTGTTAATCTATCAAATTAATTTAAAATGGGAAATTCATAGAAACCTGTCATTCGCACTTTAAGTTGAGTGTTTTTCACAGCAATTTTTGGGTGAGGTTAAAAATAGATTAATTAATTACAGATCATGATTAAATAATCTCTCAGTTTTTTTATGTAAAATATCCAACAGAAACAGTAACAAAGCACAGAAGTTGTTCAGATTACTTCACAGAATACTACATTTTAGCTGTGAATGGCAAAAATGAATCAGAGTCAATAGAGACAAATTACAATTTCTACTGTAAAGCCTCAAAACGCCACTAAAATAGAATAAAAATATAAACCACAACTACTGCTTAATATGGAGCTTGTTGTGATTGCAAATTAGAAATGAGGTAAACAGTGGCAGAAAAACGACAACAACGTTTTTGTTTTTCTCACATTTCTCACTGACTCAGACTTTAAGGTCAAGTTTGACTCATTACATTTTCATGCATGAATAAGATGTTTTCTAGTCTGTGAGAAGAGTGAACAACTGTGCAGTAGTAAAAATGTCCTAAATCTCCAACAGTTGGTGCTAGACTCTAATTTAGGGTAATGGTAAGTTTAGGAAAAGATTTTGGGTGAGGATTAAGAAAAAAATGTAATAGTTGGATTGGTTTAGCAACAGAAATAAACTCATTACCATGGCAACCAGTTCACTTCCGTCCTTCCGGGCCTGACTATCTAGCACTAACCATCTCCATCTGCCTTAGCAAACCAGCTAGCTAAAGTCTCGTACTTTTACAGCATTTTTTTAAAAGGATTTCTGTGTAAGAGTACTACAGTTAAACTCTTTAGCTGCGGTTGTTTATTTGAACTTACAATCCAGTACAGGTAGAAACTTGACTTCTTTAGACTGGAAAAACAAACTGATATTTCTGGTATTTAACATAACTGCTGGTAAAGAGTTTAGCCTGGAATTTACTAAGCTAAACAAAAATTAAAAACCTGAAATCTGGAAATGCAATGAATGTGGGTTGAGTTGAAGCAGATTTGCTACTTTGATGCTTAAATGGCCTAAAATCTAACTCTAGCCAAACCTTTAACTCTACAGCAGTGGTCCTCAACCTTTTTGATCCTAAGCTTTGTCCCCCTAGCTCAGAATTGTAGATAAAGAAATACATTTTAGTGGTTATTGTCAATCATTATAGTTGTGTTTTCTTGTTTTCATATGTTTAATCCCTCAAATCCCCACAAATTGACTACAAACTGCATTTTTAAATCATTTCATTGTAAAGTTGACCTTTTTTCCTTTCTTTTCCAAGGACTCTTTGCCTCTGTACCTTGGGAAACGTGCTCTACTGACATGAGTGTGGAACAACCAGCAGGGGACCATGCAAGTCCTGCTTGAAGGGTAAGTAGGTATTTGTCCATCTTTACTCTTGACCTTTACTTCACAACATCTCAACTAACTACTGCAAATGAATGAGGGCACATTTAAATCCTTTAAATGTGGCTAAGATCAGGGGTGTTGGACTGGGTGGGTACTTGTTTGCACCAACTGTAGGGTGCGGCTCCTCAAAATCTGTAATGTGCTTTTGTAATAGAAAACATGACCGAATTCTTGCTACACCCCTGGCTAAAGCGAGTGTCCATGCATATATTTTGTTGGTTTGATGTGGACTTTGACCGTGCCCAAAATCATGGCTCATTCTAAATCTCAACAGTAATAACTAGATTGAAAGATGTATAGATTCAGAGCTTGTGTTTTAAAAGTCTAATACCTGTACAGAATCTCAGCTCTCAGGTAGTTCCCGATGCCGTTGAAATATTTCTGATTGAGCAGGACTTCACAGATGGGTTTGTCAAAGGCGTGGTCCGACAGTCGCGACAAAACATTCTCTCTGAAAAATAAAACAATGAGTTTAAGCGGCTTTAAAGTACATTAACAACTGGTAAAATGTTGCTGTGAGAGCTGCATGGACAATCTTCAGTCAGTAAAAATATGATGTCATAAATTGTGACACAAAGTTCACATGTTAGGCCTAATGTTTGCATCTACTTTTCTTTTGTGTTTCAGTCATGTGCCCCAGTAGCCTACTTTATAATACAATTTTTGAAAATATGTAACTCACTGGGGGTTGACCCTTTTGGCTTAGGGCCGCACCAACATGATTCTGTGGGCTGAAATTTCTGACACCTTTCTAGAGCCACTTTTTCACAAGCTTTGAACCCTGTGGAGATCTGTTTCTACATGTGCGCACTTGTCTCTTGTGGCACTTGTATCTTGCAGGATTTATGACACGAGGTCTTGTCCCAACTCTTGCAAACCAGTCTTCAAGTTTGCAGATCAGACCACAGTGATAGGCCTCATTCATAACAACAATGATGCAGCCTAAAGAGAAGAGATCCACCTATGAAGGTTAATTGTCTTTTTATTTCTGAAACTTTTTTTGAACACTGAATTTTGTAACTGATTTTTTAAGCATTTGAAAATTTTTAAACATCGAATCAGGTGAAAAATTCAGTGTAAAAAATTACAATGCTTAAAAATTCAGTGTATAAAAATACAATGCTTTAAATTCAGTTTATAAAATACAATGCCTAAAAATTCATTGTTACAAAATACAGTGTCCTAAAATTGACTGCATTGATATACAATTCTTTAAAATTCAACACGTTCAAATACAGTTGCTGTGTTTTGAAATTCAGTGTAAAAAAATTCAGTGCAAAAAATTCAGTGTCTGAAAATTCGCTGCTACGTTTGTGTGTAAATCCAGACCAGAGCAATCGAGCCCCGAGCTCTCCAGAACAGTTTAGTGGCTATTTTAAACCCTTTGAGACAGAATACAGTACTTTAAAAGTATATTTACACAGTTCAGGTTATATTATTCATATATTGATCCTTATGAATGTGTAAATTAAAAACTAAAGTCGTTTCTGTTTTGAGTTAATGTGTTTAGTCCACTGAGAGCTAATGTAGGCTCCTTCCGAATTCATCAATTATCCCCATAGCCACTAGCCACTTAAGCCCAAACCGGATGCACGTGACCACACGCCATATTAAGTGCTGTCCGGATTGAGCAATTGGGAGTTAGGAGTTAGGAGCTAGGAGCCTCTATGCTAACTAACTTGGCTCCTTTAGCATAGGAACCTCTGATGCTAACTTACTGCCGGTAAGGAGCTAGTGAACATCCCACAATGCACTGCGCAGATCGCTCCGCAAATAAATGGATATTTATGACAAAATATGATCTGAGAAAGATGAGTTTGGAATGAATGAAAAGTTTTACTGCCTCAGACTTTAACACACAAAACAATTCTCTGCATAAACAAACTTTATAAACTTTGAAAATATAAGGTTTTAGTGCCACATCACCTCATTAAATGTAATGCCGCATCTCTTGACACTATTTACGTGTGAAGAAATTACACTTAAAGCCACAGGCTCATTTGCATGCGGTCCGCCGGGAGCGGGGGAGAGGGGAGACACGCTGCTGCTGCTGCTGCTGCAGGCAAAGAAGGATTTACGGGAATATATTGTCCTTTCTCTCACAGACAGGTGATGGTGAGTCTGTTATATTTATTCTATCCTGTCCTGTGCATATATAAGCTACTGTTTGTGCAGAAAAGTGTTGTTGAAGCTTCGTGTTTAAACTTTGCACAAAGATGGCTCAGTCTGAGGTTTATTACAGTATTTTATTAACAGCAGCAGATTCATGTACAAATGCGTTGTTTTTGTAACTGTCGTGTCATTCAAATCAGCGCAGTAGGTCCGTGTTTGTAGTCCGCTGGTGGATGTTGTAGTTTTCATAAACAGCTGTAGAGTCACGTCATTTCCCTCGTTGTTTCCCGCGGTTGGCTAGGACGTTCGGATTCACCAAACGGAGCTAAGAGCTCTTCTCTCAGCTGTCTAGTGCTCTTACTGTTGACCTCGTGACGACCTCTACTGGTAAGGAGCTAGAGGCTAGGAACTAGAAGCTAGTGGCTATAAATTAGGGCTATTCGGAACCAGGGGTAGTCTTCAGACATGTCTACAGTTCTTCACTTGGCAGAGTGTTTATGCCCTGTAAAGTGTTCTTGGCCCCATGCAGATATCTTGCTGTAAGTATTGTACTGCTGGAAGGTGCTATCTTTGTCTGTATAGTCATTGTAGTAACTTTAAGATGTTCTGTATGTGGAAATCGCCATGAAATATAAGACGCTAATAGCGCTAGCATGTCTATGAGATTGCCATGTAGATTAGCATAAAGCTAAGCAAACGTTTTTTTAGGAGGTCTAGTTCATTTTCAATCATTCCTGTGCATTTGTTACATATTTCAGGCTACTATTCATTGTTTTATCCTGCTATTCACACTGTAAGTTCAATGAATATGTAAACATAATTGTAATAGGCTATGCATCTATATTTTTAAATGTTATAGTTTTGCAAAAATGTAAACTTCCAAAGAGCAAGAGGCTTCCTGGGTGTTTAATGGAGGATCTTTTCGCATCTGTAAAGCTAGTTCCTAAACACTAATGGAGGCAGAATCATGTTGTTTCATCTCATATGCAAAGTAACACAAGGAATTACTGTCTGTGTGAGTGTGGTGGTCAACTCTCACTGTTCTATTAAGCTAAACTGTAAATATCAATTGGATGTCAGTGAGAGGAGGAGAAGAAGGAGAGGAGGAGAACGCTCCTGGAGTCTGAGAACAGCCAGGCAGCCTCAGCTCAAACAGACTCACAGTGAAAGGACAGATCTGTCTTTCTACAAAGTCTTGTTTATTAAACTTATCAGTCCATTCACTGTATTTTATGTTTCAGCACAGATATTGAGATGATGACTGGACGTGTGTCTTCTGCTGCTCCACTGACCTCACATTCTGTGGAGCTGTAACAGCACAACAGGTGAGATTAATGTGTGAATTTGATCACTTCATACTTCCACTGTGTCGACCTGTGGAGACTGTAGGAGCTGGGCCAGCAAATCAGTTTACTTAGTTGTGTTAAGTTTGTGCAAAACCAATAAATTCAGTTAGAACAATTTACAGTATATTAAGCAACCACTGAAGGGTCTGAGACGTAAACATATGATCCAACTTGTAGAACTGTAGACATGTCTGAAGACTACATTAGCTCTCAGGACTAACACATTAACTCAAACAGAAACGACTTAGTTTTATTTTACATTCATAAGGATCAATATATGAATAATATAACCTGAACTGTGTAAATATACTTTTAAAAGTACTGTATTCTGTCTCAAGGGTTTAAATAGCCACTAAACTGTTCTGGAGAGCTCGGGCTCGATTGCTCTGGTCTGGATTTACACACAAACGTAGCAGCGAATTTTCAGACACTGAATTTTTGCACTGAATTTTTTTACACTGAATTTCAAAACACAGCAACTGTATTTGAACGTGTGAATTTTAAGAATTGTATATCAATGCAGTCAATTTTAGGACACTGTATTTGTAACAATGAATTTTAGGCATTGTATTTTTATACACTGAATTTTTAAGCATTGTATTTTTATAAACTGAATTTAAAAGCATTGTAATTTTATACACTGAATTTTTAAGCATTGTAATTTTTTACACTGAATTTTTTCACCTGATTCGATGTTTAAAAAATTTTCAAATGCTAAAAAAATCAGTTACAAAAATTCAGTGTTCAAAAAAGTTTCAGAAATAAAAAGACAAATTAACCTTCATATCCACACCTGGTCACATGGTTTGAGGACAACAACCTCCACTTGAGCACCAGTAAACCAAGGAACTCATTGTGACTTCATAAGGGTGGTGGAGCTCACAACCCTGTTCACATTAAAGGGTTGGCTGTGGAGCATGTTCCAGCTTTAAATTTCTTGGACATATATCTCAGAGAACCTGTCCTGGACCACCAGCCCTCCAGCCTGGTGAAGAGGTTGGTGTCTCTTTCCCTTAAGGACGCTGAAGAAAGATTATTTGTCTCCTGCCATACTGGTGCACTTCAGATTGCTCTGCGATACAGAATATATTTACAAACTGTATTATGGTCTGGATTAGAACGTGTACTGCAAATCATTACGAGTGGTGAAAACTGCTCAGCGCATTATTGGTATTCCTCTCTCATTCCTTGAGGACACTGAGATCATGCGCTCTTTACATACTAGGGCTCAAAACAAGATGAAGGACCCCTCTCATCCTGCTCACACATTACAGCACTCTTCGGACTTGGACAAGAAGACTAAGGAACAGTTTCTTTCTCAGGGCTGGCTGTCACACTCTCTAACATAAAGAACTTTAAATTGTGTTAATGTGCAAATAATATTTTCAAGTCTTATAATGAATGGTGCCATTTTGTGTAATTAAAATTCTGTGTAATTTATTTTATAATAGTTTTTTTATGTTAGTTAGTTGGATTTGGAAATTTTGATTTAAAACAAACTCCTTCCATGAAATAACTCACTAGATTGGATCTAATTATTGGTAGTACACTGCTTTCTAAGATAGAATTTAAATCATAGTCTACTTTTGGCTATAAGTCTGATTTAGGCGCATTGTAGCCTATTTCAACATGATAAAGTCCATATTTTTGATGAGCCTATTGACTAAAGTACATAAAAGAATTAACCAATACTTGGCTAGATGTTATGGCTAAATAATATGTTTCAAGTCAAGCTATTTTGTGTAAATATATATCTAGAACTTGCTTTGTTGCACCTGTGGTTAGATGCTTGTTGCAAAAAAGACAAAAAACTTGAATCTAATCTAATCATGATATTGTTTTGGCGTATCTTGTATTCTGACCTAAAGCTTTTATACTCAAACATCACACACGGCCTCTGTCACTCTGCCACGTCCCGTTCGGATGCCAGGTCCCAAACCGACGAGTGTCCACAAAACTCAGCACCCTGCACGCTTCTCTTTGGTGTAGAAACGTAAATGCGAATGTTTGGGCAGCTCATCCTCCGGGGTCATCTTGAACATCCCGGACATGCCAAACCGAAACACAATCTCCATGGGTGCGGCTGCTCCGTCACCACGCGCAGGTGCCAGAGTCAGCTTCACTTCCTTCCTCGGGACGTGGCAGTAATGCTGTATTTGTCGCAGCTGAAGAGCACATCGGGACTCTTGCTGACTTCAGACTTCCGCACAGCTCCAGTAAAACCACGCCCTTGCACACTCGGTTACGTAAAGACTGGCCAGGTGGAGCTCAGGGCCTTCTGGCATGTTTCTGAATGAGGATGAACTGCAAAGACAAACACAAAATTACTAACAATGTAGTGGTGAATACTTAAGATACACACAATAGGTTCTGTCCACATGATCACAACATTCTACATATCAATATTTAATACTCATGAAGGGCAGCTAAAATACATATAGTTTAAATGCAGTTTACAATTTATGGGTCCAATCGTTATTAGAAATCACCAGATTAAAAATGTGTCAATTATCTATGGCACCGTCTGTAATTACATAGAACATGAATGCAATGCTATTAGACAGTTTTACAATGATCTTAAGCTTCATCAGAACTAGGGCTGCAACAAGTTCATCGATTCATCTGAACTAATCGATTATTGAATTAATCGAAAACTCCAACTGGGCAGCAATGACATAGAGCACTGATTCCCAAAGTCGGGTCCGGGGCCCCCTGGGGGACCTCAGGATCTCTGCAGGGGGCCTCCAAAGGTTGTCCACTGAACAAGCATGACAGAAAACTGGGTTTGAAACTAACTTTAATATTTTGAATTTGGTTAATTTACTCTTTTTAAATCCACACTAAGTCCACAGGCATTAGTATTTTGCTGTTTGGCATCTTAATATGAGAGTATATACATTCTACTTATCTTGAATGGAGTGTGAAATATTACTGAGGGGCCACGGGCAATCTACTGCCAATAGGGGGCTGCGGCTCCGAAAAGTTTGGGAACGACTGACATAGAGAATGTGTAAATTTGCTGGAAAAAAAAAAAAAAAAAATCTTAAATAAATCAGTGTTACTAGTAACACAAATTTGATCTTTGTAATGTGACTAAAGATGAAACTAAAAAAAAAAAAACTAAAGTGATTCTGAAAATTCTACAAATTAAATGTTTCAATAGAACTATATATTTATGCAATATTTCAAGTAAAGTAGCTATTTTTTGTTGTTGTTGCTATTTTTCAAATATGAAAATACTTGTCTTTCTCCATTTTTAGCAAAACAAGTCTACATTTGTATAATTGTTCCATTGGCAAATCTGTTTTAAGGCAGTAAAAATCTTAATCCAGTCAGTTACGTCTAATTTAAATTTAGGCTTTGTCTGGATCGAAATTTTAAAAAATCTTAAGTCACCTGATTTTTGCATCTAAACAAATAATCGATTGTCCAAAGAATAATCGCCCAACTAATCGATTTGCAATTTGATAGTTGCAGCCCTAATTAGAAACTACTATAAAGTCATGTGGTCTAACAAAGACAGAACAATTATTTTGTGTTAAAGCTGTTGTCTATTGTCTAACTCTGAATTAAAAATAGCATTTGCAATTACAGTGGTAAAACTAAATTCCTTCATGTTGAAATTGAGCTTAATATGTTATTATCATGACAACATTAAGGACAAATATTACTCAGGTGAAAGTAACTGCCTGAAGGTAAAATCTGTTTTATAATTTTGAAGGTGAATTATGTAACTTTTCTGACAGAGAGCTCGCCCCAGCTTGACTCAGGGTGATGTTATTGCTTTGCCAAGATAGAATATTACTAATACAGCAAAAAAACATATCTAGAATTTACTTCACAATAGATGTTTGTATTGCATTGCATTTGAGTGTATATTTACTAAAATGATCAAGCACACCTCTCCATAGATCTGACTTGGTAGTGCCTGCTAGTGCCATCCTTGTCTCCATAAGTTTAAGCAACTATGCAGGCAGTCTGATGCTTACTTGATAAAATTTGGGGGCTGCATACTCTCTATAAAAATCTTATACAGTACACCTCAAAGCATGTAATAGAAAAAACAATAAATGCACAAAAATCAGATATTACATTGTCATGCCACAAAAACAGAAAAATAAATTATAAAAACTATAACAAATGTTCATAATGCCAAAATCTCACTTGTGTAAATTCTGAACGCACTCACAGTGAGAAGAGAAATCAAAGCAGTTATTCAGGTAAGAGTACTGCAGACTGACAAAAGTACAACTGCTGCATGTGCATGTTGCAGTGAAAAAGTAAATTGATATTGTCACTGTTGAAGAAGAAAAGATCTACATTTCAAATTCACCTTTGTAGATTAATGCTGGAAAATAGGTTTTGTATTTTATGAATGAAGAGCTGTTACAAAACCTGCAGATAATAGAATTATCGATGTATCTACTCTCAAAGTGAAGGAAGTTTGCATGTAACAGAAGTCAAATCAAATAAATATAAGACCATTTTGTTGACATAAAGGTGATTCATCCACCATCACTCAACTGTGTGTAGATCATTTGCAAAGAATGAAATATCAAACGACACATTAAATGCAGAGCTACATTAGTCAGCCATATATTTGTTTCAGTTCCGATATTAAATGTGTTTGAAATTGCATTAGGTCAGGTAACTTACCGATTATAAAGCTCAGCGTTAGAGAATCTGCAAACGAACCCACGTTGATTTGTTACCAAAGAGTTGTTGTACTACGTAATAACGTGAATTCAGAAATCTCGCGAGATTTCACTTGTTAGGTAATTTGTAGCATCATGGATCTATTATATGGTAGGCAATGCATCTATTAAAATATCTTTGTATGTCAGTTTATTTTCTTTTATTTGTAGATTTATTGTATTGTATGAACAATACTTGTATGATTGTTTTCATTTGATCATGATTGTGACTTTTTGTACTGCAGCAAGCAAAATAAAACACAGAAATATATTTATTATTTGTAATAAATCACTTTATATAATTCAGTCTAAAATGTACAGTGTTACAACATGTATCAATGAAAATAGAAATATTTACAGTTACATTATAAATGCACAACATAAAAAAGTACAGAATGAAGTGTTAGTTTGGCCTTTGGACATTTTTTCATCTTTCATTGAAGAGAATTCATCAGACTCTGGGCTTGTTTAAGTTCTGCAAATACAAAACACAGAAGGGATAACAGCCAACAGAAATATATATTAAATCCACAGTTATTATTTAGCAACAGTTATAATTACACTGACCACAAAGCAGGACTCTGAACTTCTCTGCAGACACTGACACCACAGTTGTCTCAGATACGCCTGACTCAGCTCCTTGCACCTGCAGTTTCAGCTGAACACTCGGTTCGTTCACATCCTTCAGTTCGCTGGAACTTAAAGTGTAATCTACGCGCCAAGAGACAGCTTCAAGACGGCCCACTGCAAACCATGACCAAGCAAAAGATCAGTCACTGAGCACAAGTGTTTTCATTCTGAAGATCAGTGGTTCCCAACCTTTTTGTCTAAAGTACCCCTAATCATGGTCTCACACACAGAGTACCCCTATGTCACATGTTTTGAGGGTATTTTTTTCTTTACTCATGAATTTTCATTCATAATTATATTTATTTTATTGAATTCATGTAAAAATTGCCTCTGAACATGTAAATGTGCTGCAAACAACACGTTTTTGCATTACAACACTTGCAATTCTATTTTTCTTTTAAATCTGCAATCATCCCAAGTACCCCTGGCAAATGGTTGTGTACCCCTGGGGTCCATGTACCCTGGTTGGAAACACTGCTGAAGATAAATACTCACATCTTAGACTCATCTCTTTTAATTTCTCTCTCAAAGCAGAGTGCTTGTCTTCATATGACTTGCACAGGCCTGTTGTGTGCTCTGAAGCAACAAAACCAAAAAAACACACAAAATCAGACAGATGCAAACATATAACTTGTTATATACAGTACATTTAACATAGTAGGTCATTGTGCAACATAGACTTTTAATTTATAGAACAGCAAATCCATATCTCACCTTTAGGTAAACCAAGTTGTTGCAATTCACTGGACAGAGATTCACAGTCTACATCATGTTTCGCTGCATTGGAGAAGATGAAGCTGAGCACTGCCACACTGGCTTTAATGTCTCCACTTTCTGAAAGAAAAAAACAAACATCAAAAACGTAAAAATATGTGATACTTGGTAGCAAAGTGCATTCTGAGCTAAACCTACCAAACTTTGCATCTGTTGTAAGTTTTGTAACCTTGTCATACTGTGGAGAAAGAAACATTTTGCAGATATGAAAAGCAAGCAACATATTATTCAGTTAATGTGTAATAAAATATCATAATACTTACATCAATGCCTTCCCCAAGCAGATCTTTTAAGACTTGTGCACACAGTAGTTTCATTTTGACACTTGACTATAGATTTGAGAAGAAACAGCACAACAATGACAGAAAATGAATGCATGCATTTATTTCTATAGTAACATTATTGTTATTTTACTTACCAATTTTGCTAAAGTGCTAATCTCTGCAAGAACCCAATCAGGGCAATCCAAATCGCCACAAAATCTGAACCGCTATAATTGACAAAACAGACACAGAAAGAACTTTCAATGAGAATTCTCACTAGCATGTTTAGCTTAGCTTGTTAGCCTGCCAATATTTTCACACTGACGAACGACGTATGCCGCCACGTAAGTTCACTTTATGTGGCTTGGATAAAAACACATCTCTCTTACAAGCTACCGATCATAAAACAGATTATTTGATAAATTGTTGCTAAATGTTTACCATGGCTGTGGGAGATGATCAGCTGAAGCTCACCCGGAAAAGCAGTTCATGTGTACGCGCTTCTGATTGGTTCAAACAGAACGATCGACGTGCGTACGTGAGTTCCTAGTAATAAATTAAAATAAGTAAAAGAAATACATAAATAAATACAATAATACTAATCATAATCATAATACAAAATAATCATAATAAAAATAGTTCGTGCTACGCAAAAAAAATAAATAAAAATAAAAATAAATGAATGTAAAAATAGTTGACATTAACATATATAGAGCAGTTTGAGATCTTTTGCTATTCCTATATATAAAAAATAAATAAATACAGACAATGACATAAATTTTGTTTAAAATTGCTATGGCAACGCAAGATAAAACCCATCTTGTGCGTAACGGTCAAGGTACGTGGCACCAACGTGTTAATTATCAGGTACTTTAAATTCAACCAACTCCGTCATAAGCCTAAAATAGCGGTCCTTCGGTGAGTAGGAGGATAGTTAAAGCGGTAGATCCAGTGCACTGTGAACGCGAAGGGGAATACGGGAGCATTTCACTTTTTCTTTTCTGTCATTGCAGCGTGTCTTGCTCCGCCGGCGCTCAGGGCAGATCACGCGTACCGGTCAGAGGATTCCCACAAGCCTTCACTTTATTTTGTGACGCGGCGAGGACATCTTGAGATTAGCTAAACACTTTGGACTTGCTCTGTTTAATCTGACTGCTCTTTTGTGTCGCCAGCGTTAGATTTGATGTCGCCTTTCGCCTGGTTCCCCTTGGGAGGATGTGCTCGGGGTGGAGGGTAACATTAACTGCGCTGCTCAGTCTTTACTCAAACCCTGACCATGGAGCTACTAATACTCTACTACATTTGCCTCGCTGCGGGAGAGTTTCATCTTGTTTTTAGCCTTTTACTACGAGATGCCCCCACGCTTGGATCAAAGAATGCACCAAGACTAGTTATTACAGGTAAATAGATAACTAACTTACATTTTAAGACTTTTTTTTATTAATATTGAATCTAAACCTTCTTAAATTGACCAAACTGGATCAAATAATGCAACGAGACATGCTAGGATTGTACTTTATGGTCTTTTCATTAACTAACTGGTTAAATTAGATCTAATTACTGGTAGTATACTGCTATCTAAGATCCAATTTAAATCATAACCTACTTATTGGCAATAACTCTGATTTAGGCTGCATCACATGACCTTTTAACACAATAAAGTCCATATTTTTGATGAAATATTTGACAAAAGTACATAAAACCAATACTTGCCTGCATTTTCTGGTCTTTTTTTAGGGTTTTAGGAGTTCAAATATGTTTTTTATGCTATGATTAAGCTTATAAATTACAATTGTGCTAAATTAGAAAAGGTGCTGCTGATGTTGCGCACTTTCTGGATGAAAGAACAGGTGCTGATGATGGTTAACCCTGTCTTTCTTTATCCCAGATGCAGTGAAGGATGTTTTTAAATATGAAGATCCACAAAACCACACTGTGCTTTTCTACAACCAGGATTATGAGATATGTATGTTGGAGGGAAAGAATTTGTGTTACGATTAAACACAAGTAGCTATCAAATCATAGAGGTAAGCTGACTTCTTGGTGCATTTTTGTTGAGTTATAAAGAGGAAGGCAGCTTGACACGTTTTATTTAGCCTTTGTGGAAGCTTAGGGCAGAAGTGAGCCTAAATATAAATGTATGGTAGCAAAGTGTGTCTAGACTTGAGCTCATAGACCGATATAGTAAGTTATTTCTTAAAGTATATGCTGAGTTTGGAGCTTTGGGGAACCTGTTGTGAGAAGGGACATGACCAAGCAGCTGTGTAAACTCTGCTCTATAGGCGAAGTCTGTGTAAGTGCTGACATATTCTTCACAAACAGCTGATAGGTGCGTTTAAACTGGGCACTCGACACTAAAAGGCAAATGTGGTGCCAATTTGGCATTACACTTGTACAGAATTTGTGTTTGCTTGAATTAACTAATGTCAACAAGCATGGAATGTTACTTATGTAGTTTGTTGTTGTTCTTAAAGCAAACCCTGGATATAATCACATGTTTATCCTAAAACACTTATAATATCAACACTTATATAAATACAGGACAAATACTTTGGAAGTATTTGTAGTTTTATTAAAATAGTGTTTTAAAGAAATGACATGGAGGCAGCCATTTTGCTGCGGTTATGACATAAAATAGTGTTGTCAAGGTAACAGGCAGTAGCAGGTAACTAAGCAACATGAATTCCTGGGTTAAACATGGCAGTTTGAGCCGGAGCAAAGCCAAATACAGAACGATTATGTGGAATCTAGTAAAACTGAAGAAAATCAAGAGGAAGAGGCAAGAACTGGACACTGTCAGTGGTGTTTTTGTGGCAACTGTTCACAGATGAAATTGTGGGAGTAACCATGGAAACACTTTTTTATGTCATTTTTCATTCATTCATTTTCTACCGCTTAGTCCCGTTAGGGGTCGCGGGTGACTGGAGCCTATCCCAGTGACTTTGGGCTTTAGGCGGGGAACACCCTAGACAGTGGCCAACTCGTCGCAGGGTTAGACAGACAACCATTCACTCTCTCAGTCATTCACTAAGGGAAATTTACAGTGATGCCCAATCAACCTAAACATGCATGTCTTTGGAGGTGGGAGGAAACCGGAGTACCCGGAGAAAACCCACGGTGACACGAGGAGAACATGCAAACTCCACCCAGAGAGATCGTGAGATGTTGATATGGTCCGACCCGGGAGTCGAACCCACGACCTCCTTATTGGGAAGCCAGAGCTCTAACCACTCTGCTACCGTGCACCGTGCACTTTTTATGTCATCAACCAAATGGCGGCACCCAGTGGCTTGAAAACAACATAAACAATGACAATTTTATAAAAAATAGAAAGCAGTTGTATATTTGTTTGTAATTTATTTTAATAAGCATGACCAGTACTAGTGTTTTAGCCAGATTTGTCTTCATAATCAGGGTTCCCTTTAAGTAAGTACGTTTTAAAAGAAACATTAGCGACAATTTGTCCACCCAAGTGTGCTTTTTAATAGTTTAGATCCCAGCAGTTGCACACTAAATCTGCTTTGTGGACGTTTGATTCTCTTGCCACCATTTTATCTCATAAGATTTTTCCCTGATTATGAACTCTTTTACCATTTGACTTGACTGAGTGACTGAGTTGTGTTCAGGCTAATGCAAAGCTTTTGTACATGACTGAAGCAAATTCACTCACATCAATGTAAAAAACAAAAAACCTGGAAAGTATTGGTTTATCTTTAGTTTGTGCTTTTAATAAACTATTAATTATGCCAAGAGTGTTGAGGAGCATCTATAATTTAGCTGTCACACTACTCTCTCCCTGCTTGTTCAATAAATTATTTAAACAAGTAAATTATCGTCCTGGTGTGGTGCACCTGCAGTAGAAGGCTTTTGGGATTTGGGGAGTGTCCTTTTGTGTTAATGCGCAAATGACAGGTTACGAAGCAATTTCAGCGATAGTGCTCCCTCTACAGCTCTCTTATGTAATTAAACCACCCACAACTTTTTTCATAAGTTTTGATCTGTGCTGCTTATTCAACGATGCAGCTAAATTATAAATTCTCATAGCCTTAATGTAAAAAAGAGACGTCTAAATAAGTACTTATACTTAAAAGCGGCTTATATTTGGGTGCACTCAATAGTGTAAAAATTACAGTATGTATATTATTTTGTGTTATATTCAAATATGGCAAGTGGGCTATATGTATAACAGATTTACTGTATGTCTAGATTTAGATTGTGACACATTGCATTACAACATGTTGACTTATAATTAGAGATGTGCAATATGTCAAACTTTGTTGAGTGTTGTCTTTAAGATAAGCAAAACAGAATGTTGAGAATATTGTTTGTAGCAAAAATCCAACAGAAAAGGTTGTTAAAAAACTAATTTCAGAAATTTACCTGTAAATGTTAGACAGTGATGTTTTAGTCAGTTGATCACTCTTCTGTGCCTTTGACAATTTCTTTTAGTAGTTAGAAAGCAGATTGAAACTTTATTTAGATTTTTTTGCATGACAATATCATTTAGCCATTTTTAATTTTAGTCCTTCTTTCTAAGTAGTTAATTAACATGTAAACATCTGAGCTGGTCTTGTGAATGCAGTTGGGTCAGATATTTGGTCAGATATTGAGACACTTGCTTATTTCGCTTTTTGATTAATTTCAACTAAAACTCGGCCAAAAATGTCTTTAGTCAACCACAACCCAATACATTTGAAGACAAGCTTGATGCTTGGTTTGAAAAAAATATAGTTTAAATATTGTGGTAAAAAAAATATCGAGTTATTTATTTTTATCATTATTGCCCAGCCCTACTTATAACATAATACAGTATACACTCTGTCATCCCCCCCAAAAATGGACAAGTTGTATGAAATTTAGATTTTATAGTCACATCTCAGCAATGTAAGTCTTTATATTTCCACAGGTTTATTATCCATTCTGGCCTTTGTGACTCCTATTGTCAGTGCTCGGCTGCAGTGTATTCTGGGACTTATAGTTCTAATAGACTCTGTGCACAGAACGTCAGTTGGCTTGTTTATATTCTATAACGTCTGTTTTTAACATGTTTTCAGAGTTATCATCTATAACTCACTGTTCACTGCTTAATCTTCCAAGTATTTATTCATTGTAGACTGACTTAGTGAAAACCCATAGAAATGAATTGAACAGGAAATGCTCATAAGTATTGACCCTATTTTGTCCCGCCCACTTTTCTAGGACATGCACTTCCTGTTTAGCTGCATTTAGCCTGTAGATTTCAGTCGATGGGTTATTTTAACTGTCATTATATTTAATTAAAATTGCCCCACAAGACAGACAAACAACACGTTAGCTACCTTAACAGAGCCAAACAGGAAGTGCATTTCCAAGCCAAGTGGGCGGGACAAAATAGGGTCAATAGAAGGTAGCTATAATAAACAAGCCAGCTGACATTCTGTGCACAGATCTCATTGTTGAGTGCTTTCATCAGGGGCCACTATCACTAATAATCAGAAATTATATTGGGGGCCGCCATTTTGCCACCCCTGGCATAGAGATGTCAGTTACATTTAGATTGTCTTTTTCTCTCATATTGTGACTTCCTGACTGTGGATACATCAGAACCAGCTGGGGTTAGAGCTTTTATAATATACTACTAAGTGCATTTGGCTCTAAATTTAACATCCCTTTAATTTCAAGCTCCATTTGAAACAAACAATAATATTGTTTTACGACACAGAGCAGCAATAGGCAGAACAAACAACCACTGGCCTTAAGGCATTAATCTCCATTTATTGCTAATGAGTCTGTGGTTGTGACAGGAAAACACATTATGTGGAATGGCTTTGCTCAATGTGGAAAGAATAGTAGTGTTGTTATACATATTTTAATGCTTTCCTTTACAAACCACACATGTCTATTTTGGTAGTTTCATACAGTATCTGTGTACTAATGACTCATGTCTTTGTCCAGAACTACACCTTGACCGCCGACCCACAGGAATGCGAAGAGGTGAGTCTCATCCCTCACAGTTAAATGTAATAATGTTTTTTCTCTAGAAGCAGAACTGATGTTAAAGAGTCACTTTATACCGATCGATATTGTATTGATTTTGATGTCCGCAACACAAGCAGAATCCTGATTCCTAGAAAAGCTGAACAGACATCTCTATTAACCTCAAAGTCTCTTAAAAATACAGTATGGAGGCTGTTCCGTATTCTGGCTATTTGCATATACATTTTATTTTTTAACCTATGATTTACAAATGTCCAATGATGTTAAGACCCTCGAAGCAAATAGAAGTAATTTCCATTCCATAATTCTTTTTTTGCTTGTATTCCTACTCTTTCATTTTAAACTTGGGCTGCACAATTTGGAAAATAATTGCAATTTCTGCGACTACGATTTGATTAATGATTCATGTTATTATAACAAAATAATTCAATTTAGAGGTGACATTTTATTTGCTTAGGAGAATAGACTAAATGAAATATGGTAGTGAACTGACAGATTAAGCTATTTATAACTTGTTTCTACTTCTTTGTAAGCAGACAATCACATATCTTGTTGATTATGAAGGAATAATGATTTGTGATTTGCTAATCACATTCAATTGAAACTGCTATTTGGGCTAATTGTGCAGTCCTTTTATAAACTATAATCGTAACATTAAATTTCCGCAGGATCCTTGTGAAAACGTCATCACTGTGATTGAAGAGCTCGATGGGAAGATGTTTGTGTGCGGGACAAATGGACAAAGACCACAGTGCCGGACACTGGTGAGCGACTCCATCACTCACAGCACGAAACAAACTAGAGTCAAGACCGCACTAATGGAGACCACGAGCAAAGACCAAACACACAACTTTCACCTGGAAATTAAAAAAAGAAAAAAAAAGAAAAAATGTAATATTAGCAGGTGTATTACATGCCACAACTTACATTACCCTACAAACTGTGCCTGTGACTGTCCTGGTGCAGGTTTAGCAGAGCATGGTGGTAATAAAATGTGGTTTTGGAGTCAGACCTCGAGTGCAAGCATCAGGCTGCAGACCTCCTACATCCCGCCCACCTCTCACTATTAGCAGGAAGCAGCTCCCCGAACAAACTGCACGCCCATATTTGGCAAATCTATACTTTTCACAAAAGCAGTAAACTTAGTCTAATTACCTATCCTAAACCCAACGCTAATCCTAACTCTAGTAACCGTATGTGTTTTTGGGGAGTAAATGTTGAAAAATATCATCCTTTGATAGCATAGCCACGTGAGAGAGGTGTCCGATATACAGTATGTGTCCGATATACAGGACAGACCAAAAGTTTGGACACACTTTCTCATTCAAAGGGTCTTCTTTATTTTCATGATTATGAACATTGTAGATGCACACTGAAGATATAAACACCATGAATGACCAGGAAGGAGAGTGATGTGGTGCTGCTCCAGATGAGCTGGCCTCCACAGTCACCAGACCTGAACACAATCGAGATGGTTTTGGGGTGAGCTGAACCGCAGAGTGAAGGAGTTCCCAGAGATGCTTGAAGGAGCATCTCTGGGAACTCCTTCAAGACTGTTGGAAGAGCATTTCAGTAGACTAACTCTTGAAGCTCATCAATAGAATGCCAAGAGTGTGCAAAGCAGTAATCAAAGCAAAGGGTGGCTTCTTTGAAGAACCTAGAATATGACATATTTCAGTTGTTTCACACTTTTTGGCTGTGTACCATACTTCCACATGTGTTAATTCATAGTTTGGATGCCTTCAGTGTGAATCTACAATGTTCATAGTCATGAATGAGAAGAGGTGTCCAAGCTTAATTCCCTCTGCGTTGTGTGTGTTTGCTTATTAATTGTATGAGAACCAACCACAGGACACAGCCAAACGTTTGGAAGCACTCTCCATTTAATTTGGATCACAACAAAAGCAAACAGCTTCAAAACGTGCTGCTAGCATACAGTCGGCCCAAACTACGATGAAAAATACATTTGAAATAATAAATAAAAGACTCCTTAAAACACAGGATTAGATTGAATGACGAAACTTTTCCCATTACGGGGATTTGGCAAAAGAGAAGAGGAAATATGACACCCCAATTAATACAAGTGCACAGTTGGGAACACACGAAGAAGAGTTGGGCGGTCTCAACACATAAACCAATCAACAGGTGTAGTATGTGTAACAAAAACTGCAAACAGAAAAACTATTTTGTGTAATTATAATAGTACAAAATGAACTGTCCAGAGAGATGTAACTCCCTGTTTGTAGAGGGAGTTGGAGGGTACATATCTTCAGCCAGACACTCTTGCCCTCAGGACTAAGACAAGACCGAGTCCAAATGCGCTCGAGCATATATATCTCTTAACTCTTCATGACAGCGTTCTTTTTTCTTTTCAGCAGTCTGCAGCACAGAACTATTCATTGGAGAGGTATGATGGATTAGGCATTTCTCCGCTGATTCACTCCCAGAATTCACTATCTCTCACAGTAGGTATGTAAGCTGCAGCATCTTTCTTTATCGTTACAAAAACAAGGCTGGAGGGCTGAAAGTGTGACTAAGCAATGCATTCACAATTACATAATCATAGCAAAGTCATGTGCGGCTGTGGTGTAGAAGCCAGCTGCTCCCTGTTAAATAATGAAACAACTATTACTTTTATGTGATGTCTTTATTCACAGAGGGAGACCTTTACGCTGCCGCTCCGATGAACAGCGACGGGAGCTCTCTGCAGTTTAGACGCAAAGCTGGCACAAGGACTCACGTTTGGATGTACAACAGCTGGGTCTTAGGTACACTTAGGCTTTTCTTTTAGGTTTGAAGATAGTAGCTTGTCAAAACAGTACATACTTAGAAGTTACTTTAAGCAGACAAACATTTTTATGTCATAAACTATGTCATATGAAGCTCAATAGTTTATAGTTTGTACATTGTAAAACAAAGCTGATCTAAAACAGCTTAAATTATAAACAGGTTCATTGACTTTTGGTTCACCTACCTCGTCATTGTTTAAACAAGCAGCAGATTTTAAAGTGAGTAGGGATCACTGACCGGTGTGGCTAATAAAGAATGGGAAGTTAAACTGTTTACCTCTTTTAAGATGTTTTCTGGCGAATTAAATGTATTTTTAGCACAACTAATTCAATTCAAGTTACAACCGGGTTTAAATGGAGGTTACTGAGATGTTATGTCAGAAAGGTCAACAATAAGTTAAAATGCTAAAAGACGCCAGGCGGTGCTAGCATCACATTAGCATTTAGCTCACAGCTACCGTTAGCATTGCTAGATATATTTACATACTTGGAAAGTTGAATCATTTTATTTATTCTCATGTCTTCGTGTCTGTATTTGACCCAATATATCTCCTAAAATCCACATTTGCTGTTGTAGTTTTTGAGCAGTGACTGATAAAGCTGTTGTTCTGATTCACTCCCCATGTTAACTTTCCCCTTCGGTCCGTTAGTGGGCGTGGCCTTAGATCTATAGGGGTAGAGGAAGGTTAGTGCTAGATAGTCGGGTCCGGAGGGACAGAAGTGAGCTGGTTGCCATGGTAATGAGTTTATTTCTGTTGCTAAACGGTCTTAAACTGTTATATTTTTTATCTTAACCTTTACCCAAACCTTTTCCTAACCTTAACCATCACCCTAACCCTTTCCTACACTTACCCATTCTCCTAAACTTAACCATCGTCCCTCCGGACCTGACTATCTAGCATTAACCGTAGAGGAAAACAGGAATTTTCCAAGCACTCAAGGAACAGCTTTGGGACAAAAAGAAAAAAGCAGTTTTCTTCTGCAAAAAGAAAACTGGGAAAAGCAAAAAAAAAATCTGAACTTTTACTTGTAAGGAAGAGCCCAGTGAGTCATTGTGGTTTGTCATAGTTACAATGTATGTGTAAACGGTTCATGAGAGCGACAGATGTGTCAGAAAAGTTTAAATACACAATTCCTTTTTTCACAAAGAGTCAATGTCCTGTATGAAAGGCTACATTTTTCAGTTAAACATAGTGAACATTTAGCTTGTTTTCATCAAATTTGGTGTTTTATGTCTTTTGTTCAGCAAATATGACATTATGTAATTCAACAACAGTTACCTAGCAACCATTTGTAAATATGGGCCAAACTGTACATAAATGACACAGAAGTTATGATTTAACAAATTATAGTATCGTATAACACTTATTTTGTTAAATGTTTAGTCTGTGTCAGTTGTGTGTAAATTCTTTTTGCATTTTGTCTCTTTTTAGCAACATATGTGGAGGAATTCTGTTTTAGAACTCAAATTACTTTACTGTCAAATTTTCGTCTTTTTTTTTGTCAATTTGCTGCCGTTAAACTATGCTAAACATTTCCCACAAAGACAATCACACCAAACTAAGTCAAAATTAGAAAAACACGATAATCTGTCATGAGCTTTAAATACAGTGCCTACTTCCTTCTGTCACAGTTTAAAATTTAGTCATCCCATCTTTAAATAATCCAAAGCTATCATTTGAGAGTAGTACTAAAATATAAAGTGCAACACTAAGACCAAAATTACTGAAATGCAGAGTAAGCTGGTTTATGTCCTATTTTGAACCTCATCGGGACTGTTCTCTGCAGGAGATGTCAAAAGGGAAAAATAATATAGCCTTTGGAACATTCATAGCACTTAAAATGTCATATTCCAAAGCATATAAACTACTCTTCATTTTGGATGCAATTAAATATTGCAAAGGATCATAGTCAATGTAGTTTTCTTAGTTTTCTTTGCGTTTCTAAACATTCTCTCACACCAAAACCTGAATCAAGAAGCCCTTGTGTGAAAAGTGTGCACATTTTCTCACTTACATGACATTTTTGCTTTGTCCCTGTCACAGAGCCCACGTTTATCGGCGCCTCCTGGGTGAAACGGGAGGACGATCCAGACAATGAGAAGATATATGTGTTTTTTCGAGAAAAGAACTCCGATACCAACCCCGATGCGGAACACTTTATATCGAGAGTGGCCCGAGTGTGTAAGGTGGGTACAAGAGGCCAGAGCAGTGTTGTAAGGCCAGAACAAGACATCACCTCATTTAGTGGTGAGACTAAACAACTTTGTAATGCTGATGTAATGGGATGAACAAAGGCTTTAGTGATGTTTTTTTCATGGTTGTGTTAATGGAGCTCAACAGTGGAAGATCGCTCTGGTTCCAGAAGTAAACTCCCCATTGTAATGTACAGTATCATAGGCTTTTCAAAAAATTTAAATATTAAGAGTTTTAAAAGACATATCACAGGCTAACAAGCTCTGTGCTAACTCAGATCCACAGCACGGTTGGTTTCAGTCTAAAAAACACATCTGTAACTTAAAATTCGGCAAAATGTCTTAATAACTTTGTAGTTTATAAAGCTGCAGAAACAGATTTTAAACAAAAATTTAGATCTTATGCTCATGACTCACCACAGAACGGAGGACGTTTTCAAACTTTAATATACTGTATTCAATTTTCTAAACAACGACGGTGATTTAACATGTGAGGGAGAAAAGCCATGGCCGGAAATATTCTGTAAAGTATGCTGGCGATTTGGAAAAAAATATAATTAGGATTTTTTTTTTTTCATATTGATTGATCTCGATTTTCGATTAGATTTCGCTTAACCTTTTAAAAAACAAATTAAAAATCCCATTTATAAACATAAACAAAATAAAAACATTTAATTTGTCCCATTTGTTAGATTTATTTGAAACTATATATCAATATTCTGACTTTTGCTCTGAACTACACATTTTCATTGACAGAAGATTGTTTTTCGATCCTCGATTCAAAACACACCACCAAATAAATGACGATTCGGTTCGATTAAATCTCGAGCTCTCGATTTTCGATTAATGGCCCAGCCCAGGAGGTTGGTAATGTGGCATTGTGTCAGAAAAGTAAACAGAAGTTAAAAAAAAAAGATGCTAAAACATGCCAGGCGGTGCTTGTTAGCATTTAGCTCGCAGCTACCTTTTACATTGGTAGATATACATAATTACATAGTGGACAATCATTTTATTAATCTCCATGTCTTTGTCTCTATTTATTTGACACAATATATTTCCCACATTTGCTTTTGTTGGGATCAGTGAGTATTAAAAATGTTGTTTCACTGATTCACTCTCAATGTTAAGTTTCCCCCTCAGAGGTCAGTTTGTGGGCGTGGCCTCTGATGCAACTGTATCTATGGAAACACAACCATTTATCACTGGGTAAAGTAGGGCCAAGTTGAGCCAGATTACAAATACTTTGCTAATGGAATTACATGAGTATATTAAGCAATTAAATCATACTTAAAAAAACATGACCTAGGCAACCTTTTTCTAAGTTAGAAATTCATAGTGAGAGTTTTGCCAATATTTACAATTCTGATATGAATGCACTGAGAGAAGATATTGCTATAAAAGGTGAAGTATGCTGTCTGTTCCTCCAGTTTGTCTCGGTCAGTTCCTTGTTTGGGCTTTGATTTGGGTGTGAATGTTTGTGTATCTTTCATCAAAAGGCAGCTACGGTTTGGCTTAGACAGATGGGACTTTGCAAACAATATTTATCTCGTTTTTACGCGTTTGTTATGTATCTGTTGTTGTTCCAGGTGGACGAAGGAGGATCTAAGCGATTCTTTCAAAACATGTGGACCACGTTTATCAAAGCCCGTCTCGTGTGTGGCTTCCCCGATGAGTCGCTGTACTTCAATCGTCTCCAGGATATCTACGTCCTGCACGACCACGACAACTGGAACAACAGCAGAGTCTATGCCATTTTTACAAGCAGCTGGTGAGGCACTTCTCTTCCTTCAACAGCAACAGTGGCGCTAAGCAACAACATGCTGACAACACGAAACACGCTGTCACTTCATATGTGTCATTTGTAAAGTGTTGTTTGTGGTGTTAATTGAGAAAAAACATAAACACAGTATCATTCATGACCTTGGTATCGCTTTATAATAACTTCACCTTAATTCATCTTAATAAAGCATGATTAAAGCATGCACAAACTGTGAATTAATGAATGAAACAGTTTATTAAGACTTAATAACTACTTGCATCTGTCAAGTTAGACATTTTACACTAAAACATATCGTGAACAGGATTATATTAAAAGATTGTACATTACATTTAGCTTGTTTTCACCCAATTTGGCTATTTTGAGAAGGTTTATAATTGTCTTTTGGTGGACAAATATCATATACGTAGAGGCAAATTCAAAACTTTCACCTGGCTAGCAATCATATTGTATACTATTATAACCTTGTAGCACTTTTATTTTGTTAAACTCCCGGGAAACTATCAACCTTTATTTGTCAATTTCTTCATAAATTGTAACTTCTATAAAACTATGATGAATATTTACTACAAGGACAATCACATCAAAATAAGTCAAAATAAGAAAAATTATGTTTGTGTAAATTGGGTTTTAAGGTTAAGATTTAGGGTTGGCAATAGAGTTCAGAGTAAATAAGTTCTTATTTTCTATTAATTAATCACATGTTTTCATAAAGGTTTTGTCTAATTACAGTTACAAAGTGTTGCCATGAGCTTTTTCATATTTGGTTTCCTAACACATCAGAGATCGACTGAGATGTTTACTTCTTTGGCCGATACCAATATTTGAAAATCCTGTCAGCTGGTGCAGATATCAATGGCTATTTTCATGGTTATTTTCTGAAGCAGATTTTCTTATTTTAGAGAAAATTTCTCATCTTATTTTATGAGAAAATATAAGCAAAAAAAAACAAAACTTCAACCTAAACGATTATTCACCTCGGTTTGTGCGTCTCTTTCACACAATGTATGATGCTTGACTGTGTTTTGTCATGGCGTCATGAAAAGCAACTCACATTGTTCATATTGACAAACAAACAAGCACTTATTAAAGCTTTCGCTACAGCCAAAGTCATAAAACAAGAATATAACTTACAAAGACATGCTAATGATAAAACAGAAACTGCTAATTTAGGATTGGAAAAAAAATAACCTAAATGTTGGCCCCTTAAAGGACACATATTATGTGTTTTTTTGTGTTGTTTTTTTCTTTCAAACCTGCTCCAAAGCACCTCCACTTTGGAATATCATGCACCGGAACTAATAAAAAAGTCTAGTACAGTCACACAAGGGTTGTGTGTGTTTTCTACATCAAAAAGAGTTATAGCTCTATTTAGTCACTCCAAAGAAAATTACAGAGGTTATGCAATCAAACCAATCTTGCCTGATAATCTAATCCTGCAGAGATACTCAAAACAACTCTGGACAATTTATGGACTTAAAAATAGTGCAGAATATCTCAGAGGTCCATCTATGACATCATAGATCTATCTATGACATCACAGATCTGGGACATTCAGAACAGTGTTTTGGGGAGAACAAAAGATATCTCACAAACAAAACTTCAGCAGTGTTTTTGGCGAGGAAGCAACTTTACAATGGGATTAATTAAAAAAAAAAGTAGATTTTGTAAAATATGTGTCTTTAATATTGGTTGGCCAATATATCAGTCTATCTCTACACATCTGTTTATCTAGGCCCTGAAATGTAAAACAAAGAAGGACAGAATATACAGTATCTTCCCCTCGAGCCTGTTGGGTCTGAAAAATAAACCTTGAAGGAAAGTGTGATTTGCAGATGATGGTGCTTTGAGTTAAGATGGAGCTAGACTGCAGGCTGAGTGTTGATAGGCCTGTGGTGAGCCTGGTATAATAAAGCAGGGCACTGAAAGTAGGTGGAGCAGTTTATAGGATGAAAGTAGTTCTGACTGTACTTTTAAATCTTTGTGGGTTGGCCTATATTTTCTGCTTGAGGCTTGTGAATGGCAGCGGTGGTCATTTTGCAGCTCACGAAATGTTTTAGTATTGACTAAGCTACAGGTGCACAAAGACAGATTATTTAACTTTGCAGATGACATTATTGAAATGACTGCAGCCTTTGTGAATTGATCAAGTGAAAGACATTGCTCTTGATATTTCTGTTTAATGCTAGCTTATATCATGCTCACAATCAGGTAGTTTTTTTAATGATGGTTCAAAAGCTTCTATTATTAAGTAATTTTACATCAATCATTTTATAAAATAATCTGGAAAACAAAAATTAGTACAGAAAAAATCATAATAACACACGGTAGTACAAGCGTAAATTGTATTTTTTTCTCCACAGGAATTACACAGCCATTTGCATTTACACCATTGGAATGATCGAGGATGTTTTTGAGAATTCCACCTTTAAAGGCTACGACAAAGAGATTCCTACTCCACGACCAGGAAAAGTAAGTAATGTTCTGTCTGTTCTGATGATTATTTTAACACCACAGTTATTTCTGCTCCTAGAACTTCTCATTTCAAACCTATTTGCATTGTTTCTGGTAAATGTGCCTCACGAAAACACAGGCAGACATGTTCCATAGTTCAATAACTCTGTGAAAAAAGCAGAAGTTTGTCTAATTTTACATTTTTGCAAGAATATCCTGCGCTCTGCAAAATCAAGTCAAATGTTACCTGCAATGCTCTGAAGAAAAAATTTGTATTGATCAACAAATATTCTTGAAATTTTGATTTTATTTTTTGGTATTTTCTCATATTTAGAGGGTTTTACTTGATGGACCTAGATTATTTGACAAGGTGTTTCTTTCTTGTTTTTCATTGAAGCCAAAATGTTTGCCAATGGTGTAAGACAGGAATCTCAAACTAGCGACCCACGACATAATAATAACAATACATTTTATTTAAAAGCTCCTTACAAGACACCCTAGGGCATTGTACAGAATAAAAACAACAAGTCAAACGACATAAAATAACAGAATAAAATGGCAGAAAACTGGATGATGGAGGGAGTGATTGTGTGGGGTAGGATTGTCTGATTGCAGTGGTGTGAGGAGTGAGAGAAGGGCGGAGACGAGAGGTAGTTCGGAGGTGAAAGTAAGCAGAGCGGGTAATGTTATTTGTGAGACTGGAAAGAAAGTGTGCTGTCGGGATCACACCCAGACTCTTTACCTGAGGGGAAGGAAGGACAGTGTAATTATTGATAGAAATAGAGAAACGGTTTGATTTGGAGATGGGGTGCCTTCTAGGAGGACTTCAGTTTTAGAGC
The DNA here is from genome assembly GCA_038363315.1 of Mugilogobius chulae. Lineage (NCBI taxonomy): Eukaryota > Metazoa > Chordata > Actinopteri > Gobiiformes > Gobiidae > Mugilogobius > Mugilogobius chulae. The sequence goes on from CM076411.1 coordinate 3,055,227, forward strand.
TATTGAGTTGGAGGAAATTGGAAGAAAATCAGGAATGAATTTCTGGTAGACAGAGGGTAAGAGAGGTAGGAGGAAGTGATGCAGAGGGTTTAAATGTAGAGCCTGGGTGTCATCCGCGTAGCAGTAAAAGTGAATGGTGTGTTTACTTAAGAGAGAACAAGAGGGAGAATGTAGATGATAAATAGAAGGGGACCTAGGACAGAGCCTTGGGGTTTGGGACATGATTTCATGTGGCCCCCAAGAGGATTTCTGATTAGTGTTGACAATGACTCGCCAATTACCTGCACATAACAATTTGAAAAAAGTATGTTTTTTGTTTTTATGTTTTTCTTATCGTACTTTTTAGCGTTACAACCTTAGTGTCAGTAAAACCTCAAAAATTCACTGGAATACAGCAAATTACACACAATTTGTCCAACAGTTTAGACAGTCTGACTTTAGTTACACTTTTCTTCAATCATATCGAGGCCTAAATGATACAATAGAATATAAAATAATGATTATAAACATATTTAGTAGTTTAGTATTTTAAATTGTGACCATCCCTGACTTTGATCCTTTGGCGTAAGACAATGTTACTCAACCCATTGGAAAAAATTTGATTCAAGCTCAAATTTCTTGTAAACATTCAGACACGTCTTAAAAATATTGAGTTTTAGCAATTGTTTTAAAAAAGGATTTAATCTTTTTGTTAAATAATTTAAAAATGGAGCACCACACTACCACTGTACACAATTTTTCTTTTTCTACACACACAAATTCAATATTTAGCTCTGTTTCTGTTGTCAGTCTGTAACTGCTTTGTTTTGATCTCTTAAGGGAGAAAGTGGCCTTTCGCATCATTGATTCTTGTGTATTTTTGCCTCTCACTGCTAATATTAGCTGCAGCTCCACAGTTTTTGATCGATCTGAACATGGTGCACTCGGTTAGATTTCTCTGATTTCACAAGCACCAAAAATATAGATGAATAAATAAAGATGCATTTTGGAAGTGCTGTGTGGATGTCCAGGTGTAGAAAAACAAGACCCATTTAAAGGTGGGGTAGCTGATTTTCACACCACAAAACCTGATGAAAGGTCCAAATAGTTTCTAACTCTCACAAATGCTTCAGCCAGCACATGGTAATATCCACATACATTATGTTTTTCAATTCAATTCATCTTTATTCGGACTCAAGGTCCAATAAAAAAGCAACAACAAAGAAGTACACACATTTACTAACAAAGACAGCCATACCAATGTTGCCACATTTCTTTGCAATTAAACTTTAAAAACTCAAACACAGCCAATCAGAGCGCTGAATTTGAGTCTTAAAGAGAATCAGAATGCCTTTTATTTTGATTTAGCCAGGACACAGTGATCTGATTTAGTCACTAACTGATGCTTAAGTTTATGAATTTACAACTAAAAAAGTCAACTAGTGGTTTAGAAAAGGTTTTACACTCACAGATGAACTTGTGTTGCCAGAGAGTGAAAAGGCCCATACACACATTGGTTTAGCATTAAGCATCACTTTTAGACCTAAAGTGAGTAGGGACTGGTGAGAACTGTGTGGAAACAAGTACATGATCAGAAAGACTTGGGTTAGTCCTGTTCTATACCTGGATTAGTTCTGCCTTAGACTTGGTTTGGTTCAGTTTTAATTCAGCTTTAGTACTAGGACTGGGCAATATGCCGGCAACAACTTATCATCACGATTTTCTTAGAGACATCACAATTTAGATTTTATTATGATTTTTTCCTGTGCCTTGGGAAAAAGCAGATTGTCCGAGAATTAGCTCACATTGGATTTTTATATATTGCCCAATCTACTTTAGACCCTGTGTCGTCCTGTTTTAATTCACCTTAGATCTGTTTAGTCTTGGTTTAATACTTTAAATTTCCAGTTCCAAAATTGGTTAGACTAGTCTAGTTCTTGCTTAATTCTAGTTCAGAGCTGCTTTTGGAAATTTTGTAGAGCAATAAAAATCCAGCATAGACTATAGCAGCAGTTGTAGCATTACTGAAACAGATCTAGTGCCGTATTTTGTGCAAATCCTGTCAAAAATTGTGACGTGTAGGATGCCATGGCTTTCCAAAAATCTGTCTCTCGTGAAAGATGCGTAAATAGCCCTCACTTAAAATTTTTCATCCTTATTCTTCAAAGTTTTGTACAGTAATTTACATGCATCATATTTAGTCAGACCTTGCACAACAGTTGACGTGCCTTTGTCGTCATCCTCTCTCTCGATAAACAATTTAGTCTGACATTTGCCAGACATGTTTTTGTTTAGAATGCCTAACTCTGCGCCATCTTCTCAGTAATTGCGGTTCTCCTTGGATTCGCTTACTCCCGCACAAGCATCTCAACCCCCACACGCACACGTAATAAATCAAGTGTAATGTCCTCCTACTTCTCCTCCCTTTTTTTTCTGCAGTGCGTGAAAAACACCAAGAATCTTCCGCTGGCCACTGTCAACGTGGTGAGGGACTACCCCGAGATGGCGAACTGGGTCCACTCTGTGCACTATAAAGCCCCCTTTTACGTCAGCACCTACAACTACACCAAAATCGCAGTGGATCGAGTCAGAGGGGCCGACAATAGCACGTATAATGTCCTAATTCTGGCCACTGGTACGTCCCACTTTGGTGTGGTTGATTTATCAAGAATTTAGGGCGTATTGTGGGGTGTTTCCCTGTTTAGCTGACCTGCTTCCTGTGCTGTTTGTCAATGGAACAATAAGCTAAAAATACTCCAGCGTGTTCTTGTTGTAGGTAAAAGGCTTTAAATTTCTCTACAGATTCTGGGAAGATCCATAAAGTCTTGGAGGCAGGTTCAAAGCCAATAGTCATCTCAGAAACACAGCTGGAGAGTAACTCCACCGTCCAGTCCATCAAACTGGACTCCAACAAGGTATGACTACTACACACTAGTTTAGGAGACAAAAACTTGGACTACGACAATAATTGTAAATAAATTAAGTAAATAAATTGTAACATTTTGAGATTGAATTCACAGTGTTATAAAGTCAAAGCCATAAAAAGCACATTTTCAATATTAAACTTGACATTTTTACAAGATTAAAATTGTAATTTGGAACATAGAACATTGTTATAAATATAAAAATCTAGTGTGTGTTTTTATGCAAACATCTGACTCATCCTAGTCCAAGTCCTGAAAATATTTAAAAGTAGCATTAAAGGTCCATTTGTACTCTAAAATTTGTAAATTTTGTAACTACATATACTGTTGGAATCTGACACACCTAGCAATAGGCTTTAGTTTTTTAGTTTAGTTTATTTATTTAATATAACAGCGACAGTATACAATTACATTACCTTAAATAGAGAGATGCATTGTACCAGGTTATAGATTCTTGTAGACTGTCTATTTTCATATTGTCTTTGAGGTAAATACATTTAGCGACTTTTTCAGAAAGTTTTTTCTTCACTGTCAATAGCTGAATCCAGCTAAACGACATTTAGACATGAAAATATCTAACAATACATGCTTCAGTCATAAACATAAATAGATTTTTGTAAGTCAAAGCTGAAAATTGCTAAAATTCATCCCTTTTTTGACTTGAAAGTGCAACACAAGAAAACACACCTTCAAAATGTATAAGAGACTGAAAAAAGAAGCCCCAAGTCGCTTGAAAGAAGTGGATTTGACAACTCTGAGGCTAAAGGGAAAATGTCTGTATTTAAACATGCATCATATAGAGAAATGAGAACACACAATATGACGATGTAATCAAAAAAGCAGACTGTCTCAGAGACGAGCTCAAGATTTGATTTTTATTTCAAATTTACCCAGAGCTACTTAGCAATATGTCACACTGGTCCAAACAATCGAGGACAAGATAATATTCGTCACTAGAATCATTGTCTTGATTGTGATGACTTGTCCATGATAAAATTATTTTCTTGTTTTTGATAATCATGTACTGTTCGTGTGTGAGCAGAGGAAACTGGTGGTTGGTTTTCTGGACTCCATTGTGACGGTGGATCTGCAGAAGTGTGATCACAGCAGCTCTTGTGAGGACTGCGTTTTGGCTCAAGACCCTTACTGCGCCTGGTCCACGACGGCCGCCAAGTGCACTGCCACTGCTCTGTAAGATTTACTCTCTTAAAATACAAATTACAGATTATTGCATCTTTATATTTTTAGTTTCCTCTGAGTTGAAACCATTGAGTTATTATAATGACTAGAGAGAGCGTTGCCATTGTAACCAACACAAAACAAATGTCCAGTACGGCAACTATCTGTTTAGAGAGAATCTACAAACTATCAGGAAACTGAACTTTTAAATGACTTTATCACTTACATACTTTGTTAATTAAAGCTTTATGTATTTGTAAATTTTTTATGCTTCTGTTCATCCAAGCTAATGTGAAAGAATCTTGAAAATATGTGTTTATTTTTATCATTATTCAATTATTTTTTTATAGTTATGGCTGTGAAGTGAGCACAATAATGATCATAATATGTCATTATATGTTCAATTACTCCCTTTAATCTATGAATTATATGGCCTTGTTTTTACATTGTTGTCATTTAGAATCTTGCTGCCTTTCCCCTCGCAAGATGGCCACCGCAACTGCCACGGCAAGAGGCCCCACGTTCTCGCTAGTGTAGTGAAATAAAAAAAAGTGAAATAAATAAATAAATAAATAAAAAATCTGTTCGGGTAATCTCTAAATGTGTAAATATTTTTGGATGATTTTAACACATAGAGACAGACACAAACAGGCATTCACTCTCTCATTCGTTCACTAGAGGAACTTTATGTTGTTGCAGTTGCATGTTTGTTTTTAGATTTGGCTCAGAGAACTCACCGTGACACAGGGAGAACATGCAAACTCCACTCAAGTCCAACTAAGGGAATTCTTTTATCATAGACCACATCAGGCTTAAGTTTAGTAGATATTTAGTAGATTTCTCCAGCACAGCACGACTTACTGGACATCCTTTTCTATGTGTTACCATAGCAACAACCTTTCTAGGACATTCTGACTTTAATCTTTCTTTGAATAGGTAACTATAGCAACATGAATATGGTTGCTGTGGCGCTGAGAATCTGAATCTGTGACGTCACAAAGGACTGATTCCTTAGTGATGCGTCCGTGACTTTGAGTGTTTACTGTCGAGTCGTCTGTTCTGTCACAACTCAACTGAGAAGACAAGCGAACGCCACACAGACACATAGCTCGTACATTTACACAGTCGTAAGTTTATCTGACGCTACGGATAAATCAAATTTCACCAAGATGAGTGAGAACAAACTACCGGACTGGCTTTTGAGCGACGAAGAGCTGAATATGAGAACCAAATCAGCTCCGAAAAGGGAGACGAGAAGACGTGACTTGCAGTCAGCGACGTCAGGGCTGAACTTGCACTCTCATATCGAAGAGACAAACACAGCCCTACCTTCAAAGACTGATGTTAAGATAGAAATGGATGATGAGGACGACGACTCCTTTGAATTTCTATTTCAGATGTGTAAGGCCAGGCGTGGAGCAGCTCAGGAACAACTCCAACCACAAGAACTGAGATGAAGAAAGACTCTTTCTCTCTCACAGAGGTGGGTAATGACCAGTCAGAACACACAGACGCCTCGCAAATACTGACCATCTTCAATTAGAAAAAATCTGCTCTAATGGCAGTTCAGATACAGGCAAGGAAGACTTAGATGGCTTGGAAGCTACAAAGGAGGATTTGGAACTACCTTCTCTCACAGCCGTAGATAACCCTCTCGCTAATGAAACCTCAGACCGTTCCACAAACCTCCAGGTCGATATTGAAGATCTTTGTTGTGATCCACTAGAAGGAGACACTGCTCCTAATAGTGCAACCACAGATCTGGATTTAACATCGCAAAATTCAAGATTTGAGACCCCAACACCATCATCAAGTCATAATGAGGAACTAGATGAGGAGGAGGAGGGAATCAGTGTTTACTCTGAAGATAACTTTGACTTTCTTTCTTCTCACAGTGCAACGCCACTCTCAGAATTTGACTCTGATTTTGATGAGGAGGAATTAGGCGACAATGAGGAAGAAGTAATCGAGACTGAAAACGTAGCAATTGAAATTGAGGATCTTTCTCCCAGATCTAATCTCTCACTAGCTTTATCAGAATTGTCCGATAAACCTGAGTCGACTTTCCTGAAGAAGGTGATGAGCGAGGAGAAAGAAGACTTAGATGGTTTAGAAACTACAAAAGATGACTTTGTGGGAGATGATTTGGAACTACCTTCTCTCACAGCCTTAGATAGTGAAACTTAGACCATCGGATGAACCGCTACTTTAATCGTAGAGCTCTCAGTCCAGTGGAAGAACTAGATGAGGAGGAGGAGATGAGTTTAATGGGAAGTGACAAAGCGACAAGAGAAGAGAAATACTCTAAAGACAATTTTGAAAAAGATGATGGCAGTGCAGACACAGACAACGACATAGACTCACTCATTTTTGATGACACTGATTTTGATGGGAGAAAATAGTCGACTATGAGGAAGAAGTATTCATAGATGAAGACACAGCAATTGACAATGAGGGTCTTTCTCCCAGGTCCAATCTTTCACCTACTTTATCAGAATTGTCTGATAAACCCAAGTCACAATTCTTGAAGAAGCTGAAGAGAGAGGAGAAGGAGGATTTAGATGATTTAGAAGCTACAAAAGATGACTTTTTGGGACATGACCACTGGACGAACCTCCACTTAGATGTTGGAGATCTTGGTCCACTGGAAGAAGTCACTGCTCCTAATAGTGTAGCCACAGAACTAGACTTAATATCGCAAAATTCAGTAATTGATGACTAGACAATGACCTCTTTGAAAAGAAAGATCTCATGAATGAGGTTTTAGAAGTTGAAAAAGACCATTCTCCCATTCATTCGCTTAGTCTTTCACCAGCTTTACCAGAATTGTCCAAAGTTAAGAAGATGACAATCAGACACAGACGTAGACGTAGACTTAGACTCTCTACATGTTGACAGTCCAACTCCATCATTGTATAAAAATGAGTTTAATGAGGAAGCAGTAAGCATGGATGAAGACATGGCAATTGAAAACGAAGATCTTTCTCCCATATCACCCAGGTCGTGTCTTTCACCAGCTTCATTAGACAACAAATCTAACCAGCCCACGTCTCAAATGTTCCAGTCTGTTTGCTCAAGAGTTGGAAGCAACAGAAGAAGTAAAGGAGACGCTGCGGAGAGAAGAGGAAGAGATGGCGAGGCTGAAGGCTGAAAGTGAAGAAGAATAAGTGAACTGCGCAGTCACTGCTGGCGAAGAGAAGACGGGAAGAAGAAAGATTGAAGCAGGAATCGGAGAAAGAATTGCAGGACTTGCGGGAAACCATCAAAACTGATCGGATTATACAAGAGGAGATGATCTTGGAGGAGAAGAAACGTCTGAAGGCTGAGACTGAGGAGAAACTGGAAACTATGCATCAGTCGATTTTAGCAAAGAGAGCCCAGGAAGAAGAAAGACTTAAACAGGAATCCGAGCTACATTTAGAGAAACTCAGAGAAAGTCTCAAAGCTAGTCAGGTGATGCAAGAGAAGAAAATCAAAGCTCAAGAAGAGCGTCTGAAGGCCGAGACTGATATGCAACTCGAGACCCTACGTCAATCTCTGTCTGCAAAGTTGAGAGAGGAAGAAGAAAAGCTTAAAGAGGACTCTGAGGCTAAATTAGAGAAACTCAGCGAGGATAAGAAGAGAGTGGAGGATAAATCAGGAAAGAAAATGCCAAGCTCGCAGAATTCAAAGAAAAAATTCAAAACCACAGAAGGAAAATATAAAGAAACTCAAAGAAATGCACATGCAAAGACTGGAACAAGTGAAGGCTGATCTAGACGAAGAGTTGGCGGCAGAAAAAAAAAAGCTCCAGAAAACCAAAGAAGAACGTTTAAGTTCCGCCAAACAAGAGATCGGAGAGGAGATCAAAGCCTTAATGAAAGCCAAGTACGCCGAGCGTGTGAACCAGTACCGCAAACAAATGTCTGAACAATTTGATGAAGTACGTCAGGGTTTGGAGAAGACGCAGGAGAACAACTTGAAGCAGCTGAAGGAGGATCACAAAAAAGAACTGGACGAGATCAAGATTCAACATCTGAATGAGAAAGCTCTGGCGGTGTAATCCGTGAGCGAGACCTGCTTAAGGAGGAGCTAGAAACAGAGCGAAAGGACAAACAAGAGCTGTCTGAAAAGTTTAGGGCTTTAGAGCAGAAGAAAAACACAGCTGAGGAGGCACAACTCAGAGAGGAGTTGAGAAAGAGTAGAGAGGAGTGTGAAAGGGTTAGAGATCAGCTAAGAGAGAGCCAACAGGAATGTGACCAGTCTAGAGAGGAGTTAAGAAAAAGCAGGGAGGACTGTGATAAAACTAGTGACGAGCTAAGAAAGGCAGACAGGAGTGCGATCTTGCCTGGGATGAGACGAGGAAGTACAGAGAGGAGTTTGATAACGTTAGACATGAGCAAAGAAAACGCAAAGAAGAGTGGGACAAAACCAAAAACGACCTCATAAAGAAGTTCAACAAAAACGTTGATGAGTTGATAAGGAAGAAACAGGAGTGCCTTGAAGCCATAGAGGAGCTAAAGAAGACCAGAGAGGAACTTCTAGAGAGCAGACAGAAGTACGAGAAAGCCAAGGATGAGTTGATGAAGATGAAACAGGAGTGTGTCGAAGCCAAGGAGGAGATACGGAAGATCAGTGAGGAGAGGGACGCAACCAAGGCATTGATGACCCAGCTGCAAGACCAGTATGACAAACTGAGTGTCATGGTCTGCCAGCTTGAGGAGAAGTCTTCTAGATCTGACTTAGAAAACCAGACTGTCATCCCTGAGCCGACTGGTCCTATTGGTGACCGTTGTTATAGTGTAGAGGACCAGAGGGCTTTAGCTTCTGATGCAAGCAGTACAACAGCTTGCCCTTGATTGTCGACTCCATCCGCAGACAACAAGAGAGAGGGAGGCTTGCACACAGCAGCAGATTCACAGACTTATTACCACTTGGGAGAGCCTCCTCGTCGGTCTACACTCGATTCCATGAGAGACAAGAATTCAGGAAAGCAACATCAGCAGAAGTCGGCCCATCAAGGCCATTGGCCCGGTTCAGCTTGGTCTGGACCACAACAACAACATCAAGGTTTTATTTTGAGGGGTTCCACAAGATCGCTAAGGAACCATCATTAAGATCATTTGTTTCCTGGCATGGCCCCAATGTTTTTGGCAACAACACCTGCCTGACCTATATGCCCATTAACACCCGGGTGAGAAATATATCCAGACATCTTCAGGCTTAAACCGCTGGACTGCTATTGAAAGTCAAGCTCATGTCTATATGATATGAACATATAGATACGTAGCCAAACTCAGGCATGAATACTTATATTTGTGCCGGAGTTTGGGGGTGACACAAGTCGCAATCAACAACCAGCCTCCTTGTCTGTCTACATCGGCCTATCAAGACCAGTGGCCTGGCTCAGCTTGGACTGGACCAGTAGATATGTAACCAAACTCAGGCATGAATACTTATATTTGTGCAGGAGTTTGGGGGTGACACAAGTCGCAATCGACAACTTTTGTGCTAGAGCTGCAAACATCCACTTTCAACATGGCGCCCAGTGAAGATGTTTTGGATATATTTACAGGTCATAGGTCAAAACCATGTCAACAGGAGGTAACAGCCAAAGGTTCCCACAGCATCAAAAACCCCAAACGACAAAAGGAGATGTCTCAGGCTTCCAACCTGGACAATAGGGTTATGCAGTAACGTCTTCGGCACTCAGATAGACAGAGGCCGCTACATCCGGTGGCGTAGTTGCCATAGTGACAAAGCTGTTTACTCCAAAGGCGATGGACATCACACGAGGTTTTTTGTGCTAGTCCTGAAGCAATCATCTTAGAAAAAAAAAGTTTTCTTTGTCATCTGTTGTAGACGCAGCGACGGCTGTTACAGCAGGCAAAGTGCCGCTTCTGAACCAGGTTTTCATGAGGAAAAGTTGTAAAAGTAGCGAACAACGCGAGCTCCACGCATACGGAGGTTTTCACATGAAAAAATAAAACAAGTGAGAACTCCGCGCACAGAGCGAGACTCGCTGCTCATGAGCCCGGGCAGAGGTGCTTTGGGCCGTGAAGAAGTGAGCACACACGCTCGGTGTTGCCAGACAGCTCCGGCCCACGGCGCCTCTGCCTGGGCTTATTAGTACAGTCGGCAGGTGCGCGGAGCTTCTCGTATGTGGGCGGAGCTCGCGTAGTCCGCTCACTTTTACAACTTTTCATTATGAAAACCAAGCGGCACTACGTCTACAACAGATGACAAAAGAGAACTTTTTTTCTGAGAGGATTGCTTCAGGACTCCTCTGATGTACATCGCCTTTGGAGTAAACAGCTTTGTCACTATGGCAACTACGCCACCGGATGTAGCGACCTCTGTCTATCTGAGTGCGGAAGACGTTACTGCATAACCCCTATTGATGAACATTTGAGAAATAAATTCAACAGCAATTCAACTGAAGCATTCAATATTTTTCATATATATTGTGTACTACTTTACCCATACATTTTGTTATTTAAACCTATTTATGTTTATACTTGTACATTTATCAATGCTTCTGTTCTACCAAATCTTAAAACATACTTTTAAATTCAGGTATGAAATTCTTTAAGGTAACATGTGTGACGTAAACACAGTAATGATCAATTTACCAGGGATCCAGAGATGACGCTTCAGCAAATTGTGAAGAGTGTGTCTGGTCACCACGCCCCCCGTCTGCATTTCAGATCAACTCCACACAGTATCGAACAATCAGATTAGTTTATCTGCGTGACACAGATGAAACAAAGGAGCTGATTGATTGTCTCTTTTAGACAAAAATCTAACTTTTCCTCACATTAAAATTATTTTTGTTGTCATTTTCCAGGCAAATGATCAGAGGCTTTGTCTATATTGACACACTTATGTCATTTAATTTCACCCAATGCATTGTTTTTGAATTTATTTCCAATTCAGAGGAAAATGTATACAATTATCCTAAATCACTCCTTTAAATATATGAAGCGTGTTAAGTGTATTAAAATGTAACCAAATTAAAGTGTTACCAAGTACCTATTCTCACTCAAATAATACCAGCTTTGTTATTTATGTGGATTTTTAGCTCATATTCACAATGTGAGTTCTAGGTTGGTTTTACTGAACAAAAGACAATTATAAACCTCAACAAAACAGCCGAACTGGTGAAAACAAGTCAAATATTAAGTAAATACAATCATGTTCACCATGTTTTACTGAAAAATGTGGTCTTATCGCCTCTAACAGACTTTAAACATACATGTTGGCTCTCTTTTTTATAATATTCCAGTGTAATTAACACAAAATCTGCTTTGTTTTGCAGTGGCTACATTCAGAATGTTACGACAGGAAGCCCCAAAGTGTGTCCATCACGAGGTAAATATTAGTTGCCATAATGTGCTTTGTTCACGCTGGACTTGACCATGCCCGGATTATCCAATGGGCCTACCGGCACTGGCCCAGGGCCCCGCCTCCTGCCCAGGGCCCTTCCAATCAGGATACAGTTTTACTGAACGTCACTTTTTCTGTTTTGTATTTTATTGGTTCCATATTATGTCAGTTTTTTAGAGTGACACCTCATTAGCCAATAAAATGAAAGAGGCTACAGCTATTGGTTAAAAAAGTCCCCGCCCCCACATATGCTCTCTGGACAGTTCTCTCTTCGATTTAGTTTGATCACGTAAACGCGGCACAACAAGCGGAGTTAAACCCTCGTACTCCCGCTACCTCGGCTCCGCTGACTACAAAGGTCCTCCGCCTGCTCTCTCCGCGCCTCGCCTGAGTGCTATGTCGCCGTTTGCCTCCTCCCTTACCGGTCTCTCCACTGCCTGTGGCTCCGCTGACCACACCATCGCTCCTCCGCCCGCTCTCTCCGCGCCTCGCTCGGGTGCGATGTCGCCGTCTCCCTCCGCGGGTTACAGGGATCTCCTGTCCGCCCGCTGGCTACAGCTTCTCCGCCCGGAGCACCCGCACTCCAAAGTCCTGGTCCTCCACCCTCTCTTTACACCTCCATCGCACCTCCTTGTCTCTCTCCACCTGGCCCTACGCTTTGTCAGCGCCACAGCCGAAGCCACTTATGCATTAACAACGTCTTAATCTACAGTTTCACAACAAAATAGTCTATCAGCCATTGCAAAAATAGTGTGTGTCTGTAATTATAACCATATTTCTCCCAAATAATGCTCTGAAAAGTCCGTTTTCCTGTCACTGTTGGCGCTACAACATGATTAAATAGTCTCCTGAATGCTCTGAACTATAATAGCCTGATGGCTCACTGGTAAAACACGTGCCTTCCATCTGGAAGTCCCGGGTTCAAACACCGATTCTGCATTTTTACCTTGTCGTGTAAAAACAATGTACTACATTAAATTTGATTACTAATACTAGAAAATGGATTTTTGGAAATTAAAGGCAACTTATATAGCAGATATAAACCATCATGATTAGGCTTTTGTGTTTATGTCACCCATTCAAACACTGCAAGTAATAAAGCAAAAATAATACTTGAGGTTTTGCTAAATACAATTTGACTGAAAAGTACAATTTTGTGAGAAAATAAAGATTTGCTCATATTAAATACAGTCCAAAAAGATTTAGAATTAATTCAATAACTTATCAAATCCAAATGCAATCTCCTATTGATACCATATGATACCATATATGCATATTTATTTAAAAATTAGCCTAATATTGTGTTGTCCAAGTATTTAATATTAATGCTGCTGTTTTAATAAGTGGAAAGAGTTCTGTTGTCAACTCAGAGCTTCAGTCACAGAATTACACTTTTAAAAAAGTCTTTTTCGTTTTGTTTTTTTTCAATATATTAGTGTATTTTAAAATAGCGGCTTATGGCTCGAAAAAGTAGTAGGGGCCCATTAACATCTGTGCCCAGGGGCCCATAAAGTGATAATCCGGGCATGGACTTGACCAACCCTCTGGTTCAAATATCTGACAAAGAAACAAGACTTTGGTGCTAGCTAACATTTTCTGTTGGTGTAACTTGAGGCTAAATCCAGTTGAAAAAAATAAAGATACGTGACTAGTTTTTCAAGTGACTATTTTATGTGTATTATGTGTGTATATTTTACATGTAAAATACTAGTTGAGTGACTGCGCATGGATGCGCAGTCACTATTTGCTCCAGTAAAAATTATTATTATAGGCATCCTTTTATTCCCGTTTTCTGCACCTTTCAACTCATTAACCGTTTCACTGAGATCACCAGTTTTCACTTCTTCACGTACTCCCTGATAATCTCTTGGGTGCTATTACTTTTCACGTCTTTAACTCTTATAGTTTTTTAACTATTAACAAAATAAACTTATTTTTTCCCCATTAACCTCCATTCAAAATAAATACTGTAAATATTTCACCTTTTACCTGCCACCAGATGGAGCAAAACTTCCCATTTCACTGGGTTAGCCTTTTCCCTGTTCTCTGTCCCTCTCATCTTCAGAGTTGTCAGTAGTCACTGGGTAAAGCGCATGCCTAAGAATACCTCGATCCAGGTTCGACCCCCACCACTGGCACTAAATGTGAACTTCATTGGGAATTCTTTTTATAACTTTTAGTTAAAATCTAATAGTTTTCACTGATTTAACTGTGCCAAAATTCACTGTTGATGAGGTTCACTGATACTTGTTTTAACTGATTTAACTATGCCTAAGTTACCTGTTGACGTTCTCTCCTTAAATATTTGTTCACTTCATAAGCTTATCACTTTTGATGTTTAACCTTATCTGAATCTTCTCACTGTGTGCTGTCACCTTGACACAATTCACACTGCACAGGTCTGCTCACAGGTGTTGTCCGTTATTCCTCGATTGGCACATGGCAGTTTTTTTCCTGTCTCTTGGACAAAAAGTTTCACTGAGGTTGTGGCTGAGTGGATAACTCACGGATCAAGACCCGTCACTGCCAAATGTTAAATTAATGAAAAATGTGAAATGAAGTGCCAACGTGCTTAAATGTATTTATCACTAACAAGAGTAAGATTTAACAATTATTACTTTAGTACTTGAGATGACTGTAAATTATAAAATCACTGGTTGCATCAATTGGAGGCAAACAGATATAACAGTTTGATATAACTTTGCACTTGGTCTGCCTCACAGGTGTTGTGCATAATGACTTGATTGGCTGCCCAGTTTCTTTTTGTCTCTTAGACTGTCTTGTTTCACAGAACATATAGCCAAGTGGTAGGGCACTTGTCTCACAAGTCAGAGATTGCCGGTTCAAACCCCGGAGTTGCCATTTTTTAAATGACAAGAAATTATGAAAACTATTTGTAAGAAAACACAATGCATTACTCGCTAAAAAGAGTTTATTCAATTTGAAATGACAGATATTCATGTCTTGCTACCTGAAGATTTTAAGATAATATTTCAAGCTTTTTATCACCAATCTCTGATTCTTGTTTTCACAAGTGCCTTTGGTCCAGTGGTTAAAACATGTAGACTGGTATTCCAACAGGTTGTAGGTTCGAATCCCAGGCATGACTTTTTCAAATTGCTTATCTTTTCACTGATAACACCAATTTTCCCCTCCTCACAAAGGCACTGACTCTCAAATCTCTACTAGGGTACTCGATAAGGTAAATGACTGTGAATCAATCCCCAGGCCTGACGGGTAAATTAAACAATTCACTTTAACATGACATTTTGAAAACTGGAAAACTTATAACCCACAGGGTGTAGTTTATACCCTCCAATATACAAGGAGAGACTCACAACTAGCCACCAGCTCAACTGCCAACAGAACTACCGTCAGGAAGCGATAATGTCGCTTTGCCGTTATTGACAAGATAGCTGCATTAAGCTTGGCCCTCCCACATTTTCACGGTAGCAGTCACTCCGCAATTGCTTCTGCAATTGCAAATTCTAGTTGTTGTTGTTATTGTTTTTTTGTGGGCGGGGATAGGTCGTTGGTGAAAACTGGACTTTGTTGAAGACATGAGTCCCAGTTGCAGAACAAAACAGGATTACTCAAACATGCATGAATCAATTACGATAACTGCTGCTTTGTTGTCATAGCATTAGTGATTATCAAAGATCTGCTGTTGTAGTTGCTTTGGAACAAGTACAGGACATAAAATAGCTTTTAGCAGAACTGTTATTACCCACATGTTGTTAACAGATAACGAGCTTCCTGATTCAGGGAGGGCTATTTTAAGCGTTGAAATTAACAGAGTGAATCTTGATACAGCTTACAGTGGGTTAATGTGTCTTCATAGAAAAGTCAATGTTATGATTTCAGACAATGTCACAGAAACTAAAAATCTGGAGGGTTTCATTTGCAGTTGCTGGAGTTGTTCTCATTGTATATTTTGTCTTTTGCCCACTGTGAAGCACTTTGTGATGTGTCTGCAATAGCTTACTTACTTGATTACTTATTTCTTCTATCCAGACATCAGTCACGCATTAACGAGAGCGGACCTTGTGCTCTGTTCACTCGGTCCTCTGGACGTGCCCTTTTACCTGTCCTGTCCCATCGACTCGTATCACGCAGAGTACAGCTGGAAGCACAAGGATCACGCTACCCCTGTCTGCAGATGAAGTCCCACTGCCTCCACCTCATCCCCTCCTTGACTTTAGAACATTACGGCAACTACCAGTGCGTGTCCCGAGAGCAGGGCTACGCCAAAGTTGAAACAGTATCAACTCCAGTGCACAACAACAACAGCAACAGCAGAAATAGAAAACACACCAAAAGAAGTCGAACAGCCTAAATAATGCATCACAGTCAGTGCCACAGGTGGTGTGGCTTACACTAGACTGCTCCTAGCAGCTGTGGACGCTAGCTTCTAACTTAATAAATTTCAAACAGAAAAAGACATTTTCATCAGTAATTGTTGTTTAGGACCAACCAATGGGCCCTTTCACAGTGCTGCGACAGGCTAGTTCTGATTGGCTTAATACCTCTGGATAGTTCCATCTTGTTCCATTCATTCTATGTGGGGAATTTGCCAAGAAGCTCTCAAATGAATTTAGAAATCACAACGCATAGAGAGAGTTTTGAACTAGATAATTACTGGCACGATATGGTGGCAGAGCGGATAGCGCTTTCGCCTCACAGCAACGTCGCTGGTTCGACTCCCGCACGGCCCGACCTTTCTGTGGGGAGTTTGCACTTCCTCCCGCGTCTGGACACTACGGTCTCCCCACCAACCAATAACATGCAGGTTAGGTAACGCTTGTTGTTGGTCGGAGGTTGAGGCGCCAGGTGGTTCTGCGAATCTGTTGAGCTGCCTCAGGGCTGCTTGCCCTCACTGAGTAGAGAGGGATGACTAATGTGTGAAGCACTTTGGTAGACATCTGTCTGTGTAAATGTGCTATAGAAATACATCATTCATTCATTCATTGGCAGTAAGTTCTGAGCTTAACATGCGAGGTCAATACTTCACCAGTGAAATCCTGTGCTTATATAAGTCTCAGTCATTATTAATTTATGATTTTGAATTCCACAGTGATCTTGTCCATGGTTTTCATAGACTGGCTTGGCCCTTGCTCAGGATTATCCTTCTAAATTGAGTAGGATAGGTTGAACAGATTTTCAAAATTAAAAACTGTGACACTGTCTTGGGATTGGAAGTAGTAATACTTATAATAATACAAAAGTAAAATTAAAACAATAAAAAAGATTATTATTATTATTATTATTTTAAAAGGCTGTACATTATTAAGTCTAAGTCTCATTCGCATCTCTTTCAAAATAACTTGAGTCTGATAAATGAAAACCTGGATGAGAGACTTCTGCCAAAGGTGAGTGTTGAATTCTTTTTTAACTTAGTCAATTTATCAGACAAGTCGCTGACCACGAAAAACCAACCCGCAAAACCCCAAACCCACACCAAAAACAAAACTCCCCCCAAACAAAAACCGAATAAAAACCCCGCCCCCCCAAAAAAACAGTAAAATCTCTAGAAGCAGACCAAAAGCCTAATTACACTGCATGGTAAATCTAATTTCTATTCCAATTCTCCCCATCACCCACAACCCATACCAAGAGTGGCCCTAAAACATGGAAGGAAGGGTAACCGATCATTTCCTCTGACCAATCCTTGTATGTAAGTATATGCAATAAATAAGCTAAACTGGGTCTTGGCGATGGGGGACATAGCTGTATTTATCAACAAACACTTATTTGGTGGTAAAATGATACCTTGCTACATCAACGATTTACCGCCAGTTACCGAATTTTGCATAACAAACTTCGAGCCTCGTATGTTTAACGCGCAACTTATAACAAATCACCGCATCGCCCATCAGATACGACTACAAACAAGAATAAGCCCAAGAATAAAAATACACAACAAACATTGAATCAACCAAGGCGTACAACCAATCAAACAGATGGCTTACACAACTCCAGAAATCACAAGCAAAAACAAACCACAAACAAAACCACAACACAAAAAAAAAAAATAAAAAATAAACGAGAAAAACAATAATTCACATCGAAAGTTTAAAAAGAAAACATAACTGAAAAATAAAAACAAACAGAAAAATAAAAAAAATAACAATAGAAATCAAATGCAGCACCACCACTTTTGTGACAGAAGTATCAACAGCCGAAAAAACACAAACAAACAAAAAAAAAAAAAAGAAAAACAAATAGGAAAAGAGAAAAGAAAAAAAAATGGCACTATAACGACAACAAAACACATATAGAGCAAACAAGCCAAGAGAGAAGTAGAAAAGACAAATATAGTAAAAGTCGGAACCTAAAGAAAAAAAAAAAGAGATCAGAAAATAAAATCAAAAAATAAAAAAAAAAAAAAAATGACAAAGACAAAATAAAAATGAAAAAACAGAACGGCATGAAACCAACAAAAAACAGAAAAATGCAGAAAAAATCTCTACTACTATTATCCTCCAATAGCAAACACATAACACTCGTTCCACACTCTCTTTCGCCAGCATTAGACAAACAAAAACGGGACAAAAACAAAAAATAAACAAAAAAAAAACAACAGATATAGAAATAGAAACCATTAGTGAAAATTTGAAAAAAAGGACAGAAAAGACAACAAAGAAAAAAAAAACAAAAAAACGGAGAACAGAAATGAAAGATATTAGAGGACAAACCACTAAGAGAAAGCCAAATTGACTTCCATCTGTTGCAACTTAGACTAATACGTACAAAAAAAAAATAAGAAAGGAAACAAACAACAACAAAACACAGAAAGAGAAACCGCAACACAACACACAATAGATAAAAAAAAAACATGATGGCGAACCAGACAACGCATTCTACTCGTACTCAGAGAAGTCATCTATGTTGACGCTCTCGCTTCCGCGTCGAGTGTGAGGTTCCTCACCCGATAGTGTGCGTGTTCGGACTCGCTCGCGATGTCCCAGTTTTAGGCCACTTTGATTACCATAGGACACGTAGTAAAATGGTGAGATTTACTACTGTTTTGTCAAAATTGAGATAAAGATCAACTGCAGAAACAGTCTCTCAGGTTTCATACCCAGACATGCCCAAAAAGTTATTTGTGAGGAGAGAATGTGCAGTTTCATTTGTTTTATTTAAGTTAACTTGCCCCTTGGATATGGATTATAAGTTATTTATCTCTCACGAATCCCAAACAACCAGTGAAACAATCTGTCAACACAGACACGCAGTTTTTCAATTATCCATAGAAAACTAACTGCTTCACAACCAAATCACTAGTATACTCAATTAGAAAGGATCCATCCCCTAGAAGACAAAGCGCCAAGCCCAGTCTATGAAAAACCACATGGACAACAGATCACTGTGGAATTCAATAACAATAAAGCACTCACTAAGTGAACTGAGCCAACCTTCTATACGCACACGTAGTGATTTCACTCGGTGAAGTAATTGACATCGACCAGTTAAGCTCAGAACTTCTGCCACAAATGGAATGAACCTGAAAATATGAATGATATTTCTAAGCCTAACATATGTACACAGAACAGATGGTCTACCAAAGTGCTTCACACATTAGTTCATCCCTCTCTACTCAGTCGAGGGCAAGAGACAGCCCTGAGGCGAGGTCTCATACAGATCGCAGGAGCACCTGGCGCCATCAACTACCGACCAACAACAAGCGTACCTACCTGCATGTTATATGGTTGTGGGGACTCGTAGTGTCATCGGGAGACGGAAGTGCAGAACTACGCCACTAGAAAGACGTCGGGCCGTCGGGAGTCGAAACACACTGACGTGTGTGTGGGCAGACGCGCGTATAGCTCTCATACTTCAACCAGGAATCGTGCCTAAACAGTAATGTTATCATATGTTCAATAAGCTCTGTATGCGGTTTATGATATTCTTAAATTCATTGAGAAGTCCTTCTTGGCAAAACCTCCCACATAGAGATGAATGGAACAAAGATGGAAACCTATCCAGAAAGGATATTTAAGCCCAAATCAGATACTAGCGCTTAGTCGCCAGCAACATAGTGAAACCAAGGCCCACTTGGTGAGTCCTAAACAACAAATTAACATCAGAATATCGAAAAATGTACTTTATTTTCTGATTTAATTTGATTAAGTTAGAGCTAGCGTACCACAGCCCATCTCAGGAAGACATACAAATAAGTGATAAAGCCAAAACCACCACCATGTGAAATGCACTGACACAATAGATGAATAAGCGATAAATAATGTTAGGATACTGTATCGACTATACATTTAAAAAGCTCACACACAAAAAAAATCTAGGATTTTCCCTCTTCTGCCTGATTGCTGTTGTAGATTGTGAACACTGAAGAGTGATAACTGTTCACCAACATTTTGGCGTACACCTAAGCCTACGGGAACACAGCTAACTACAAGGATTAAGTTGACACAGTAACATGTTCTAAAGTTCAAAGGAGGGGAATGAGTTGGAGGCAGATACGGGACTTACATCTGCAAGACAAGCAGGTAGGCGTAGATCCTTATGATAATATCCAGCATAGTACTCTGCCGAAAGTACGACGAATCGAATGGAGGACAGGACAGGGTAAAGGGCACGTACAGATAGGCACGAGTGAACAGAGCAACCAAAGGTCCCGCCTCTCGCTTAATGCGTGACTGGATGTCTTGAATAGAGATAAAAATAACCCGTAATCAAAGTAGTAAGCTATTTGCAGACACAGTCACAAAGTGCTCACAGTGGAAAACAGACAAACAATCTTACAAATGAGAACAACTCCGACAGCAAACTGAAAACAAAATGAAACCTCCAGATTTTTAGGTTTCTGTACATTGTCTGAAATCCCGATAACATGACTTTATCTATGAAACACATTAACCCCCAACTAAGTAAGCTGTACTCAAGCATTCACTACTGTTAAATTTACACGCTTAATGAATAGCCCCTCCTGAAATCAGGAGCAAAAGCTCCGCATTAATCTGTAACATCAACAATAAGTGAACCCGGTAATAAACCAAAAACAATATTAACCAAGTTCTGCTAAAAAGCAATTTCTATCAATGATTCCACTTGTACCTTGTTAACCAAAGCAACTACAACAGGCAGTATCTTTTGATAATCCACTAATGCATATGACACAACAAAAGCAGCAGTTATCGTATTGAATTCATGCAGATGATTTGAGTAATTCGCGTTTTGTTCTGCAAACTGGACTCATGGTCTTCAACCATAAGTCCAGTTTTTCACCAACGAGCCTATCCATCCTCCCACAATAAACAAAATAATCATACAACAAACTTCAGAATTGCAATGCTGCAGAAAAGCAACTTGCGGAGTGAACTGCTACCTTGTGAAAATGTGGAAGGCGGCCAAGCTTAATGCACTATCTTGTCAATAAGGAACAAAGGACATTATCCGCCTTCCTGACGTTAGTTCTGTGTGCAAGTCTGAGCTGGTGAAGTAAGTCTAGTGAAGTCATCTCCTCCTGTATATTTGAGGAAGGATTAAATACACCCTGTAGGGTTATAAGATAATCCAGTTTTATCAAAAAATTCATGTTTAAAGTAAATATGATTAATTACAAAACCCGATCAGGCCCATGCGGGAAACTCCTGCACGTATCACAGCTCAATTTACACCTTATGCGAAAGTACCCTACGGTCACGAGATAATTAAGAAGTACCAAAGTGCCTTTTAGGAGGAGGGGAAAATTGGTGTTATCAGTGAAAAGATAAGCAATTTGAAACAAGTAGTGCCTGGGAATTCGAAAACCTACAACCTGCCCTCGCGAAGAATACCAGTCTACATTGTTTTACACCACTGAACCACAAAAGACACAATCGCTAGAAAACACAGAATCGGAGAAAATATGAAGCTGATAAATAACCCACAGCTCGACCAATCATTATCATAACCATCTTCAAGGTAGCAAGACATGAAATATCTGTCATTAAATCAATCTGAATAAACTAGACTTTTAATAGCGTAGAGAAACCATGATTGTGCTACTATACAAGTAAGATTTGAATCTAAATTATATACCTGATCACCTTACTGATAAGAAAGAAAAAGCGCGAAAAACATATCCGGGGAGATTGTGTTTGACCCACTCAACAGGATAGGCTAAACCATCTCGACTTCGCAGAAGACCAAAGTGTCACCTACCACTTGGCTAATGTTCATGTGAAACAAGAAGTCTAAAGACAAAAGAAACTAAGAAGCGCAGCCAAATCAAGTCATTATGACACAACACACTATGTGAGGCTACAAGTGCAAGTTATATCAAAAACAGATTATTATCTGTTTGCCTCCAATTTGAATAGCAATCCAGTGCAATTAGCAATATATTTACAGTACATATCAAGTAACTTCAATAAAGTAATAATTGTTAATTACTATACTTTGTAGTGATAAATAACATTTAAGCACGGTGCACTTCATTTCACATTTATATACATAATTTAAACCATCTAACGGCAAACACAACCGACCGGAACTACCCACATCAAAAAAAGGAAGTGACGCACCGGGAATCATTAGATCCCACAGTGAGTTATCCCACATCAGCCACAACCTCAGTGACAACATTTGTCCAGAGACAGGAAAAACTCGCCAAAAATGTAAGCCAACCTCGAGAAGAAGTCACGACCGAACAAACAACCATGGATGAAGACAGGAACAATAGTCCGCATGGTGAAATAGTGCTACAAAAGGTAACAGACACACAGTGTAGAAGAATAGATATAAACGGAAATATAAAACACATCATAACAGTGAAAAGCTTATTGAACCACAAGTGAACAAACTTAATTATGAAAAGGCACCAGAAGAACGTCAACAGCCGATAACGTAGCCATCAGATATACAAATAAGTTAAAACACCGCTACAAATCAAAGTGAAACCCTCAAAAAACCAATATCAAACAACCGTGACTATTGGCACAGTAAGATCAGAAATTGAAATACTATTAGCTATTTTAACTAAAAGTATAAACAGATAAATTTCCCCCCACATGAAGTTCCCAAACACTATTAGTGCCAGTAACGGGTGGGGGTCGAACTAGGATCGACAGATATTCTTAGGTCATAGTCCGCTTCACTTACAACCAGAATAAGGAGAAACTACCTGTTACAGAATCTGAAAACACAATTGCCAGTAGGGAGCAGAGAACAGGGAAAAGGCGGTAAGCCCAGTGAAATGGAAGTTATTGCTCATTCTACAAAACCCGTGCGCACGAATAAAATAGTAGTGAACACAGTAGCTTTACCAACGAGTATTAATCTATATAATAAGAAGAAGGGTTAAATGTATGAGAGAACAACAAAATAAAAGACATATAAATGATTTTAAGCTTAGTAAGTTAAAAAAAAAACAAATAAAAAGAAGTTACACGGACGGGGTAAGAACTAAAGCAGCTAAAAATAGCCACACCAAGAGAATTATCCAGGGACAGATAACAACATAACAAACACAAATCCAGCACAGAAAGACGTCCGATAAAGAACTGACAACCAACAAGAAACACGGCACCGCAAGTCAAGACAACCTCAATAAAAAAAAAAACCAAGATATAGTAAACAGAATGATAAACCTGCCAGTGTCGCATACTCACTGCACAAACCTGTGAACACCGAGTCCTACAAATGAAACAGGGTCGAAACAGCTCGCTGCAGAATAAACTGACCACGCACCAACCTCAGGGAGCGGCGGATAATTACCCAAAGGAGATAGCCTTAAGTAAATAAATTAAATTTTTACTCAAGGGACGCAACAAACTAGGTAGACCTGCGACGCCCATTCCCATTGTCGCGCCAGAAGTCAACTGGCGGCTAAACTAAGTACATTTACGATGGTAACAAATAGTACACACGATGACCTATCACCATAAACATAGCCCACTTGAAAAACTAGTCNCATTCTGACTTTAATCTTTCTTTGAATAGGTAACTATAGCAACAGGAATATGGTTGCTGTGGCGCTGAGAATCTGAATCTGTGACGTCACAAAGGACTGATTCCTTAGTGATGCGTCCGTGACTTTGAGTGTTTACTGTCGGTCGTCTGTTCTGTCACAACTCAACTGAGAAGACAAGCGAACGCCACACAGACACATAGCTCGTACATTTACACAGTCGTAAGTTTATCTGACGCTACGGATAAATCAAATTTCACCAAGATGAGTGTGAACAAACTACCGGACTGGCTTTTGAGCGACGAGGAGCTGAATATGAGAACCAAATCAGCTCCGAAAAGGGAGACGAGAAGACGTGACTTGCAGTCAGCGACGTCAGGGCTGAACTTGCACTCACATATCGAAGAGACAAACACAGCCCTACCTTCAAAGACTGATGTTAAGATAGAAATGGATGATGAGGACGACGACTCCTTTGAATTTCTATTTCAGATGTGTAAGGCCAGGCGTGGAGCAGCTCAGGAACAACTTCCAACCACAAGAACTGAGATGAAGAAAGACTCTTTCTCTCTCACAGAGGTGGGTAATGACCAGTCAGAACACACAGACGCCTGCGCAAATACTGACAATCTTCAATTAGAAAAAATCTGCTCTAATGGCAGTTCAGATACAGGCAAGGAAGACTTAGATGGCTTGAAGCTACAAAGGAGGATTTGGAACTACCTTCTCTCACAGCCGTAGATAACCCTCTCGCTAATGAAACCTCAGACCGTTCCACAAACCTCCAGGTCGATATTGAAGATCTTGGTTGTGATCCACTAGAAGGAGAAACTGCTCCTAATAGTGCAACCGCAGATCTGGATTTAACATCGCAAAATTCAAGATTTGAGACCCCAACACCATCATCAAGTCATAATGAGGAACTAGATGAGGAGGAGGAGGGAATCAGTGTTTACTCTGAAGATAACTTTGACTTTCTTTCTTCTCACAGTGCAACTCCACTCTCAGAATTTGACTCTGATTTTGATGAGGAGGAATTAGGCGACAATGAGGAAGAAGTAATCGAGACTGAAAACGTAGCAATTGAAATTGAGGATCTTTCTCCCAGATCTAATCTCTCACCAGCTTTATCAGAATTGTCCGATAAACCTGAGTCGACTTTCCTGAAGAAGGTGATGAGCGAGGAGAAAGAAGACTTAGATGGTTTAGAAACTACAAAAGATGACTTTGTGGGAGATGATTTGGAACTACCTTCTCTCACAGCCTTAGATAGTGAAACTTAGACCATCGGATGAACCGCTACTTTAATCGTAGAGCTCTCAGTCCAGTGGAAGAACTAGATGAGGAGGAGGAGATGAGTTTAATGGGAAGTGACAAAGCGACAAGAGAAGAGAAATACTCTAAAGACAATTTTGAAAAAGATGATGGCAGTGCAGACACAGACAATGACATAGACTCACTCATTTTTGATGACACTGATTTTGATGGGAGAAAATAGTCGACTATGAGGAAGAAGTATTCATAGATGAAGACACAGCAATTGACAATGAGGGTCTTTCTCCCAGGTCCAATCTTTCACCAGCTTTATCAGAATTGTCTGATAAACCCAAGTCACAATTCTTGAAGAAGCTGAAGAGAGAGGAGAAGGAGGATTTAGATGATTTAGAAGCTACAAAAAGATGACTTTTTGGGACATGACCACTGGACGAACCTCCACTTAGATGTTGGAGATCTTGGTCCACTGGAAGAAGTCACTGCTCCTAATAGTGTAGCCACAGAACTAGACTTAATATCGCAAAAATTCAGTATTGATGACAATGACCTCTTTGAAAAGAAAGATCTCATGAATGAGGTTTCAGAAGTTGAAAAAGACCATTCTCCCATTCATTCGCTCAGTCTTTCACCAGCTTTACCAGAATTGTCCAAAGTTAAAGAAGATGACAATTCAGACACAGACGTAGACGTAGACTTAGACTCTCTACATGTTGACAGTCCAACTCCATCATTGTATAAAAATGAGTTAATGAGGAAGCAGTAAGCATGGATGAAGACATGGCAATTGAAAACGAAGATCTTTCTCCCATATCACCCAGGTCGTTGTCTTTCACCAGCTTCATTAGACAACAAATCTAACCAGCCCACGTCTCAAATGTTCCAATCTGGTTTGCTCAAGAGTTTGGAAGCAACAGAAGAAGTAAAGGAGACACTGAGGAGAGAAGAGGAAGAGATGGCGAGGCTGAAGGCTGAAAGTGAAGAAAGAATAAGTGAACTGCGCCAGTCACTGCTGGCGAAGAGAAGACGGGAAGAAGAAAGATTGAAGCAGGAATCGGAGAAAGAATTGCAGGACTTGCGGGAACCATCAAAACTGATCGGATTATACAAGAGGAGATGATCTTGGAGGAGAAGAAACGTCTGAAGGCTGAGACTGAGGAGAAACTGGAAATTATGCATCAGTCGATTTTAGCAAGAGAGCCCAGGAAGAAGAAAGACTTAAACAGGAATCCGAGCTACATTTAGAGAAACTCAGAGAAAGTCTCAAAGCTAGTCAGATGATGCAAGAGAAGAAAATCAAAGCTCAAGAAGAGCGTCTGAAGGCCGAGACTGATATGCAACTCGAGACCATACGTCAATCTCTGTCTGCAAAGTTGAGAGAGGAAGAAGAAAAGCTTAAAGAGGACTCTGAGGCTAAATTAGAGAAACTCAGCGAAGATAAGAAGAGAGTGGAGGATAAAATCAGGAAAGAAAATGCCAAGCTCGCAGAATTCAAAGAAAAATTCAAACCAGCAGAAGGAAAATATAAAGAAACTCAAAGAAATGCACATGCAAAGACTGGAACAAGTGAAGGCTGAACTAGACGAAGAGTTGGCGGCAGAAAAAGAAAAGCTCCAGAAAACCAAAGAAGAACGTTTAAGTTCCGCCAAACAAGAGATCGGAGAGGAGATCAAAGCCTTAATGAAAGCCAAGTACGCCGAGCGTGTGAACCAGTACCGCAAACAAATGTCTGATCATTTGATGAAGTACGTCAGGGTTTGGAGAAGACGCAGGAGAACAACTTGAAGCAGCTGAAGGAGGATCACAAAAAAGAACTGGACGAGATCAAGATTCAACATCTGAATGAGAAAGCTCTGGCCGGTGTAATCCGTGAGCGAGACCTGCTTAAGGAGGAGCTAGAAACAGAGCGAAAGGACAAACAAGAGCTGTCTGAAAAGTTTAGGGCTTTAGAGCAGAAGAAAAACACAGCTGAGGAGGCACAACTCAGAGAGGAGTTGAGAAAGAGTAGAGAGGAGTGTGAAAGGGTTAGAGATCAGCTAAGAGAGAGCCAACAGGAATGTGACCAGTCTAGAGAGGAGTTAAGAAAAGCAGGGAGGACTGTGATAAAACTAGTGACGAGCTAAGAAAGTGCAGACAGGAGTGCGATCTTGCCTGGGATGAGACGAGGAAGTACAGAGAGGAGTTTGATAACGTTAGACATGAGCAAAGAAAACGCAAAGAAGAGTGGGACAAAACCAAAAACGACCTCATAAAGAAGTTCAACAAAACGTTGATGAGTTGATAAGGAAGAAACAGGAGTGCCTTGAAGCCATAGAGGAGCTAAAGAAGACCAGAGAGGAACTTCTAGAGAGCAGACAGAAGTACGAGAAAGCCAAGGATGAGTTGATGAAGATGAAACAGGAGTGTGTCGAAGCCAAGGAGGAGATACGGAAGATCAGTGAGGAGAGGACGCAACCAAGGCATTGATGACCCAGCTGCAAGACCAGTATGACAAACTGAGTGTCATGGTCTGCCAGCTTGAGGAGAAGTCTTCTAGATCTGACTTAGAAAACCAGACTGTCATCCCTGAGCCGACTGGTCCTATTGGTGACCGTTGTTATAGTGTAGAGGACCAGAGGGCTTTAGCTTCTGATGCAAGCAGTAACAACAGCTTGCCCTTGATTGTCGACTCCATCCGCAGACAACAAGAGAGAGGGAGGCTTGCACACAGCAGCAGATTCACAGACTTATTACCACTTGGGAGAGCCTCCTCGTCGGTCTACACTCGATTCCATGAGAGACAAAGAATTCAGGAAAGCAACATCAGCAGAAGTCGGCCCATCAAGGCCATTGGCCCGGTTCAGCTTGGTCTGGACCACAACAACAACATCAAGGTTTTATTTTGAGGGGTTCCACAAGATCGCTAAGGAACCATCATTAAGATCATTTGTTTCCTGGCATGGCCCAATGTTTTTGGCAACAACACCTGCCTGACCTATATGCCCATTTAACACCCGGGTGAGAAATATATCCAGACATCTTCAGGCTTAAACCGCTGGACTGCTATTGAAAGTCAAGCTCATGTCTATATGATATGAACATATAGATACGTAGCCAAACTCAGGCATGAATACTTATATTTGTGCCGGAGTTTGGGGTGACACAAGTCGCAATCAACAACCAGCCTCCTTGTCTGTCTACATCGGCCTATCAAGACCAGTGGCCTGGCTCAGCTTGGACTGGACCAGTAGATATGTAACCAAACTCAGGCATGAATACTTATATTTGTGCAGGAGTTTGGGGTGACACAAGTCGCAATCGACAACTTTTGTGCTAGAGCTGCAAACATCCACTTTCAACATGGCGCCCAGTGAAGATGTTTTGGATATATTTACAGGTCATAGGTCAAAACCATGTCAACAGGAGGTAACAGCCAAAGGTTCCCACAGCATCAAAAACCCCAAACGACAAAAGGAGATGTCTCAGGCTTCCAACCTGGACAATAGGGGTTATGCAGTAACGTCTTCGGCACTCAGATAGACAGAGGCCGCTACATCCGGTGGCGTAGTTGCCATAGTGACAAAGCTGTTTACTCCAAAGGCGATGGACATCACACGAGGTTTTTTGTGCTAGTCCTGAAGCAATCATCTTAGAAAAAAAAAAGTTTTCTTTGTCATCTGTTGTAGACGCAGCGACGGCTGTTACAGCAGGCAAAGTGCCGCTTCTGAACCAGGTTTTCATGAGGAAAAGTTGTAAAAGTAAGCGAACAACGCGAGCTCCACGCATACGGAGGTTTTCACATGAAAAAATAAAACAAGTGAGAACTCCGCGCACAGAGCGAGACTCGCTGCTCATGAGCCGGGCAGAGGTGCTTTGGGCCGTGAAGAAGTGAGCACACACGCTCGGTGTTGCCAGACAGCTCCCGGCCCACGGCGCCTCTGCCTGGGCTTATTAGTACAGTCGGCAGGTGCGCGGAGCTTCTCGTATGTGGGCGGAGCTCGCGTAGTCCGCTCACTTTTACAAACTTTTCATTATGAAAACCAAGCGGCACTACGTCTACAACAGATGACAAAAGAGAACTTTTTTTCTGAGAGGATTGCTTCAGGACTCCTCTGATGTACATCGCCTTTGGAGTAAACAGCTTTGTCACTATGGCAACTACGCCACCGGATGTAGCGACCTCTGTCTATCTGAGTGCGGAAGACGTTACTGCATAACCCCTATTGATGAACATTTGAGAAATAAATTCAACAGCAATTCAACTGAAGCATTCAATATTTTTTCATATATATTGTGTACTACTTTACCCATACATTTTGTTATTTAAACCTATTTATGTTTATACTTGTACATTTATCAATGCTTCTGTTCTACCAAATCTTAAAACATACTTTTAAATTCAGGTATGAAATTCTTTAAGGTAACATGTGTGACGTAAACACAGTAATGATCAATTTACCAGGGATCCAGAGATGACGCTTCAGCAAATTGTGAAGAGTGTGTCTGGTCACCACGCCCCCCGTCTGCATTTCAGATCAACTCCACACAGTATCGAACAATCAGATTAGTTTATCTGCGTGACACAGATGAAACAAAGGAGCTGATTGATTGTCTGTCTTTTAGACAAAATCTAACTTTTCCTCACATTAAAAATTATTTTTGTTTGTCATTTTCCAGGCAAATGATCAGAGGCTTTGTCTATATTGACACACTTATGTCATTTAATTTCACCCAATGCATTGTTTTTGAATTTATTTCCAATTCAGAGGAAAAATGTATACAATTATCCTAAATCACTCCTTTAAATATATGAAGCGTGTTTAAGTGTATTAAAATGTAACCAAATTAAAGTGTTACCAAGTAGCCTATTCTCACTCAAATAATACCAGCTTTGTTATTTATGTGGATTTTTAGCTCATATTCACAATGTGAGTTCTAGGTTGGTTTTACTGAACAAAAGACAATTATAAACCTCAACAAAACAGCCGAACTGTGTGAAAACAAGTCAAATATTAAGTAAATACAATCATGTTCACCATGTTTTACTGAAAAATGTGGTCTTATCGCCTCTAACAGACTTTAAACATACATGTTGGCTCTCTTTCTTTTATAATATTCCAGTGTAATTAACACAAAATCTGCTTTGTTTTGCAGTGGCTACATTCAGAATGTTACGACAGGAAGCCCCAAAGTGTGTCCATCACGAGGTAAATATTAGTTGCCATAATGTGCTTTGTTCACGCTGGACTTGACCATGCCCGGATTATCCAATGGGCCTACCGGGCACTGGCCCAGGGGCCCCGCCTCCTGCCCAGGGCCCTTCCAATCAGGATACAGTTTTACTGAACGTCACTTTTTCTGTTTTGTATTTTATTGGTTCCATATTATGTCAGTTTTTTAGAGTGACACCTCATTAGCCAATAAAATGAAAGAGGCTACAGCTATTGGTTAAAAAAGTCCCCGCCCCCACATATGCTCTCTGGACAGTTCTCTCTTCGATTTAGTTTGATCACGTAAACGCGGCACAACAAGCGGAGTTAAACCCTCGTACTCCCGCTACCGTCGGCTCCGCTGACTACAAAGGTCCTCCGCCTGCTCTCTCCGCGCCTCGCCTGAGTGCTATGTCGCCGTTTGCCTCCTCCCTTACCGGTCTCTCCACTGCCTGTGGCTCCGCTGACCACACCATCGCTCCTCCGCCCGCTCTCTCCGCGCCTCGCTCGGGGTGCGATGTCGCCGTCTCCCTCCGCGGGTTACAGGGATCTCCTGTCCGCCCCGCTGGCTACAGCTTCTCCGCCCGGAGCACCCGCACTCCAAAGTCCTGGTCCTCCACCCTCTCTTTACACCTCCATCGCACCTCCTTGTCTCTCTCCACCTGGCCCTACGCTTTGTCAGCGCCACAGCCGAAGCCACTTATGCATTAACAACGTCTTAATCTACAGTTTCACAACAAAATAGTCTATCAGCCATTGCAAAAATAGTGTGTGTCTGTAATTATAACCATATTTCTCCCAAATAATGCTCTGAAAAGTCCGTTTTCCTGTCACTGTTGGCGCTACAACATGATTAAATAGTCTCCTGAATGCTCTGAACTATAATAGCCTGATGGCTCACTGGTAAAACACGTGCCTTCCATCTGGAAGTCCCGGGTTCAAACACCGATTCTGCATTTTTACCTTGTCGTGTAAAAACAATGTACTACATTAAATTTGATTACTAATACTAGAAATGGATTTTTGGAAATTAAAGGCAACTTATATAGCAGATATAAACCATCATGATTAGGCTTTTGTGTTTATGTCACCCATTCAAACACTGCAAGTAATAAAGCAAAAATAATACTTGAGGTTTTGCTAAATACAATTTGACTGAAAAGTACAATTTTGTGAGAAAATAAAGATTTGCTCATATTAAATACAGTCCAAAAAGATTTAGAATTAATTCAATAACTTATCAAATCCAAATGCAATCTCCTATTGATACCATATGATACCATATATGCATATTTATTTAAAAATTAGCCTAATATTGTGTTGTCCAAGTATTTAATATTAATGCTGCTGTTTTAATAAGTGGAAAGAGTTCTGTTGTCAACTCAGAGCTTCAGTCACAGAATTACACTTTTAAAAAAGTCTTTTTCGTTTTGTTTTTTTTCAATATATTAGTGTATTTTAAAATAGCGGCTTATGGCTCGAAAAAGTAGTAGGGGCCCATTAACATCTGTGCCCAGGGGCCCATAAAGTGATAATCCGGGCATGGACTTGACCAACCCTCTGGTTCAAATATCTGACAAAGAAACAAGACTTTGGTGCTAGCTAACATTTTCTGTTGGTGTAACTTGAGGCTAAATCCAGTTGAAAAAATAAAGATACGTGACTAGTTTTTCAAGTGACTATTTTATGTGTATTATGTGTGTATTATTTTACATGTAAAATACTAGTTGAGTGACTGCGCATGGATGCGCAGTCACTATTTGCTCCAGTAAAAATTTATTATTATAGGCATCCCTTTTATTCCCGTTTTTCTGCACCTTTCAACTCATTAACCGTTTCACTGAGATCACCAGTTTTCACTTCTTCACGTACTCCCTGATAATCTCTTGGGTGCTATTACTTTTCACGTCTTTAACTCTTATAGTTTTTAACTATTAACAAAATAAACTTATTTTTTCCCCATTAACCTCCATTCAAAATAAATACCTGTAAATATTTCACCTTTTACCTGCCACCAGATGGAGCAAAACTTCCCATTTCACTGGGTTAGCCTTTTCCCTGTTCTCTGTCCCTCTCATCTTCAGAGTTGTCAGTAGTCCACTGGGTAAAGCGCATGCCTAAGAATACCTCGATCCAGGTTCGACCCCCACCACTGGCACTAAATGTGAACTTCATTGGGGAATTTCTGTTTTATAACTTTTAGTTAAAATCTAATAGTTTTCACTGATTTAACTGTGCCAAAATTCACTGTTGATGAGGTTTCACTGATACTTGTTTTAACTGATTTAACTATGCCTAAGTTACCTGTTGACGTTCTCTCCTTAAATATTTGTTCACTTCATAAGCTTATCACTTTTGATGTTTAACCTTATCTGAATCTTCTCACTGTGTGCTGTCACCTTTGACACAATTCACACTGCACAGGTCTGCTCACAGGTGTTGTCCGTTATTCCTCGATTGGCACATGGCAGTTTTTTTCCTGTCTCTTGGACAAAAAGTTTCACTGAGGTTGTGGCTGAGTGGATAACTCACGGATCAAGACCCGTCACTGGCCAAATGTTAAATTATGAAAAAATGTGAAATGAAGTGCCAACGTGCTTAAATGTATTTATCACTAACAAGAGTAAGATTTAACAATTATTACTTTAGTACTTGAGATGACTGTAAATTATAAAATCACTGGTTGCATCAATTGGAGGCAAACAGATATAACAGTTTGATATAACTTTGCACTTGGTCTGCCTCACAGGTGTTGTGCATAATGACTTGATTGGCTGCCCAGTTTCTTTTTGTCTCTTAGACTGTCTTGTTTCACAGAACATATAGCCAAGTGGTAGGGCACTTGTCTCACAAGTCAGAGATTGCCGGTTCAAACCCCGGAGTTGCCATTTTTTAAATGACAAGAAATTATGAAAACTATTTGTAAGAAAACACAATGCATTACTCGCTAAAAAGAGTTTATTCAATTTGAAATGACAGATATTCATGTCTTGCTACCTGAAGATTTTTAAGATAATATTTCAAGCTTTTTTATCACCAATCTCTGATTCTTGTTTTCACAAGTGGCCTTGTGGTCCAGTGGTTAAAACATGTAGACTGGTATTCCACAGGTTGTAGGTTCGAATCCCAGGCATGACTTTTTCCAAATTGCTTATCTTTTCACTGATAACACCAATTTTCCCCTCCTCACAAAGGCACTGACTCTCAAATCTCTACTAGGGTACTCGATAAGGTAAATGACTGTGAATCAATCCCCAGGCCTGACGGGTAAATTAAACAATTTCACTTTAACATGACATTTTGAAAACTGGAAAACTTATAACCCACAGGGTGTAGTTTATACCCCTCCAATATACAAGGAGAGACTCACAACTAGCCACCAGCTCAACTGCCAACAGAACTACCGTCAGGAAGGCGATAATGTCGCTTTGCCGTTATTGACAAGATAGCTGCATTAAGCTTGGCCCTCCCACATTTTCACGGTAGCAGTCACTCCGCAATTGCTTCTGCAATTGCAAATTCTAGTTGTTGTTGTTATTGTTTTTTTGTGGGCGGGGATAGGTCGTTGGTGAAAACTGGACTTTGTTGAAGACATGAGTCCCAGTTGCAGAACAAAACAGGATTACTCAAACATGCATGAATCAATTACGATAACTGCTGCTTTGTTGTCATAGCATTAGTGATTATCAAAGATCTGCTGTTGTAGTTGCTTTGGAACAAGTACAGGACATAAAATAGCTTTTAGCAGAACTGTTATTACCCACATGTTGTTAACAGATAACGAGCTTCCTGATTCAGGGAGGGCTATTTTAAGCGTTGAAATTAACAGAGTGAATCTTGATACAGCTTACAGTGGGTTAATGTGTCTTCATAGAAAAGTCAATGTTATGATTTCAGACAATGTCACAGAAACTAAAAAATCTGGAGGGTTTCATTTGCAGTTGCTGGAGTTGTTCTCATTGTATATTTTGTCTTTGTCCCACTGTGAAGCACTTTGTGACTGTGTCTGCAAATAGCTTACTTACTTGATTACTTATTTACTTCTATTCCAGACATCCAGTCACGCATTAAGCGAGAGGCGGGACCTTTGTGCTCTGTTCACTCGGTGCCTCTGGACGTGCCCTTTTACCTGTCCTGTCCCATCGACTCGTATCACGCAGAGTACAGCTGGAAGCACAAGGATCACGCCTACCCCTGTCTGCAGATGAAGTCCCACTGCCTCCACCTCATCCCCTCCTTGACTTTAGAACATTACGGCAACTACCAGTGCGTGTCCCGAGAGCAGGGCTACGCCAAAGTGGTGAAACAGTATCAACTCCAGTGCACAACAACAACAGCAACAGCAGAAATAGAAAACACACAAAAGAAGTCGAACAGCCTAAATAATGCATCACAGTCAGTGCCACAGGTGGTGTGGCTTACACTAGGACTGCTCCTAGCAGCTGTGGAGCGCTAGCTTCTAACTTAATAAATTTCAAACAGAAAAAGACATTTTCATTCAGTAATTAGTTGTTTAGGACCAACCAACGGGCCCTTTTCACAGTGCTGCGGCTAGGCTAGTTCTGATTGGCTTAATACCTCTGGATAGTTCCATCTTGTTCCATTCATTCTATGGGGGAATTTCCAAGAAGCTCTCAAATGAATTTAGAAATCACAACGCATAGAGAGTTTTGAACTAGATAATTACTGGCACGATATGGTGGCAGAGCGGATAGCGCTTTCGCCTCACAGCAACGTCGCTGGTTCGACTCCCGCACGGCCCGGACCTTTCTGTGGGGAGTTTGCACTTTCCTCCCCGCGTCTGGGACACTACGGTCTCCCCACCAACCAATAACATGCAGGTTAGGTAACGCTTGTTGTTGGTCGGAGGTTGAGGCGCCAGGTGGTTCTGCGAATCGCCTCTGCTGAGTGCCCCAGGGCTGCTTGCCATCACTGAGCAGAGAGGGAGACTAATGTGTGAAGCACTTTGAAAGACATCTGTCTGTGTAAATGTGCTATAGAAATACATCATTCATTCATTCATTGGCAGTAAGTTCAGAGCTTCACATGCGAGGTCAATACTTCACCAGGAAATCCTATGTGCTTATATAAGTCTCATTATTAATTTATGATTTTGAATTCCACAGTGATCTTGTCCATGGTTTTCATAGACTGGCTTGGCCCTTGCTCAGGATTATCCTTCTAAATTGAGTAGGATAGGTGAACAGATTTTCAAAATTAAAAACTGTGACACTGTCTTGGGATTGGAAGTAGTAATACTTATAATAATACAAAAGTAAAAATTAAAAAAACAAATAAACATCATCTCTTCACAAATAACTTTTTGAGTCTGTATGAAACCTGAGAGACTTCTGCCAGTGATTTCTCAGTGACAAAAACAGTAGTATCTCACCATTTACTACTGCATGGTATCAAAGTGGCCTAAAACTGGGATAGGTGGGACATGTCTTCTGTAAAATTGGAGCAAATCAATGGATTGTATACATTTGATGGAACAGAGCTGAAAATAGAGACTTTCTTAGGTAAATAGAAATGTCTGGTCACACTAAGCTAAGGCCAACAGATGAAATGAAAGACGTATTTTTCTTCTTATACAGTAATAACTGATGAGCTGTTTGGCCTGCTGCTGAGCATGTGTTTGGAAAGACCCAGTCTGCACTTCTCCACCCTGGATAGAGTAACTGGAGAAAGCATGTAGTCGGGCCTCAGTCCAGTCTTCCAAATGTAAAACGTGATGATGAGACTATTACAGTGCCAGAGCTGGCCTTTTTATTGACTTCTATTGACAACATGCAGATAAAGCCAGTTTCATTATGATGAAGTTTGAATCCTCTTTTACAAACCTAATTATGTTTCACAAATGAAGTATGACGTTTGACCTGCACTGCTTTTTAACAGAGTATTTATTTCTATTAGATGATATGAGCTCATTATTGTAATTATTTGTGCAAATAAAAATATTTTTTATATTTGTTGCCTTTTTTATCCTGGCTAAAACATCATAAGCCAGATACGTTTTCGAAAAGCATCCAGACCATTAACACTGCCATATTCATACTGGTGCAGCTTAAAGTCATTTCAACTGACAACCATGTCACCTTTAGGTTAAAGAATGACACTACTTACAGCTTAAACATTGGAACACTTAACATCTATTGTCTGCTCACAACCACCTTACAAACAGAGCTGGAAAACTAAAATGAAAGAGGGGCGGTGTAGGTATAAGGGGCTAGGTGTTGACTTAGTCAGATCTGTCACTGTTTTGATGACTTGAAACATGACTTTTGACTGTGTTTCTGTACTCTTCCATGTAAAAAATGCATATATATCTTATACATTTCAAATAATTTTTTTCTGCAAAAAAATACACTTAAACAATACTGATTTTAACTGTCCTCCACCTGATTTAAATATGATTGGCCCTAAACCTATTTCAGTGAATCTTTTACTAGCTTCACAAAATCGTTTGCATAGAAAGTCAGAGGATCCATATGTAACATAAAATACATTTCTGCAGTGATTATTATTAGAAGTTACAAGTGAAGGAACTGGAGGTACTTATTTTATCCAGGGAAGAGCAGATACAGTATGTTTATCACTCGCCACTTTACCAGTGGGGGCAGCATTGCACTAGTTCTACCCAGTCTGCCAAAACACAAACAACTAGAAGAAGAAGAGCCGCCGCCTGTTCGTCGTCTCCTTACTGATTTCCGCGCGGCTCCAGTAAAAATATCAAACTTGCACCTTTGTCCTGAGCAGGTGCTTTGGCCGGCTGACACACCTCCAACACCGCCGAAACTACAGGTAACACCTCCATTTTGTCTTGTTGATTCTGTGCGTGTGTTTCGTTGGTCGGAGAGATTTTTTGCTAGCCAGCTAGTCTTGTTTTGGTAAATTCTGCCGAGGTTTTTGATGGATTTTGGTGGATTTTCAGTTTTCCTTGGCTTGTTTGCTAATAGTGCCTTGGATTGTGTTGTTGTTTGGTAGGTTTAGCAGTGTTTATGATTATTTTGGCTGTGACAGACAGCATTTATACAGCTAGTATTTTTTCATTCACATACATAACCGTTGAAGCTAATCTTAAATTAGCCTTTAGCAGTTAGCTGTAGCCTGTTATGCTTATTAACACATGCTATCAAATCTTCAGTTCCTGGATTTACACTGACCAGCTCTTAACAATTAACAATTGCAAGAGTTGTTACCCAAACTTGGCACGCAAATGTTTTCTTTGTATGCATGCTGTTGTTTATGTAGTTAATGTTGACATTTGTGTTGGTTAGCTAAATGTACTTGCAGGCTAAATTAAGCTTACAGATAGCTTTTGTTTGCTAGCTAAAACTTGATGAAAATAATGCTGACATAGACTTTTTTGGTTGTCTTGGCAATCTAAGTTTAATTATTTTTTTATATAGCTAATGGGACAATGCTAAGCTGAGTCGACGCTAACTTTGTTTGTTTCTAAGCCTTGCTTTGCTATGCCTGACTTTAACATTCTTTTTTTTACATGTTTTTTTAATTTATCATATTGCAATTGTTTTTGTCAAATACAAGTTGCAGTTTATTGTCAAGCTGATTTTGAATAGTTAAAATAAACAAAAGCTATATATGTGAATAAAATGGCAAGGCTTCCACTAACTCTTTTAAAGTGCTAAAGGGGAACTACTGTATTATATAAAATCCATATGTTTGAGATTTTATCCATTTTCCATCAGTGTTCTCTTATTACGTTTGGATAGATTTCTGCTTGTTTGAGTAAGCTTGCATTGTCCTTCAGCTGATTCTCAAGTGCTTAGAAAATTCTTGTTTTAACTTACCACCTATCCCCGCCCACATGCCTTGTTATTGCTTTAAACACTCAGATTCCCAGGAAAACATACGATTCAAAATGGCCATGTAGTCTTTTTCCAAACAGCAAAAAAAAAAAAAACAACTTAAAATCTGCAGCTTGTTGCAGTTACATTTGTGCAGTTATGAACAAGAAGCCAACAAATCTGTTTCATTTTAAATGTTTTTGGATCCAATTTGGGATTTGCTATATATCATATAGCACCTGCCTTTTCACATATTCTTCTTGCAAAACCATAAAACTCTCTCTTGGGGTGTGGCGTCTGATTCTCAAACATTGATCTGTCTGCGTGAACCATAGGCGTCGGAACCATATAAGGTGAGGGGGACGCGTCCCCTCCACTTTTGAAAAGTGGCTGATTTGTCCCCCCCACTTTCACAGCCCCGAGTCTGCCCTCCGCCACCGGGTATGCCCACAGGCTGTGGCTAGAAACCCGCGCTGGCCCCGAAATGCACCGCCACAAAGACCAGGCGGCAGCCTCAAAACAGTTTAGGCTATATACATGGCGTATACATATTTCACGGAGAGCGCGTTGGCGACACCGCAGCTGACAGGATGCACGTCCAGCTCAGTTCGGGTGGTCAGACCGGGGAGGCGCAGAGCCGCCAAATTGGAGTAGAGTGGAGGACAGCGGAGCTCGCAGATGTGTGCGTTTGTGTGCGGTAGACAAGAGAGAGAGAAAGGGTAAGAAACGGGCGCATAGGATATAAGTGAGCGAAGACACGAGGAGGAGAGTTGTGTCGCATCGACATTAAAGGAATGCATGCAGCATCAGTGTAAGTACACCAGACCAACG
Organism: Mugilogobius chulae; assembly: GCA_038363315.1. NCBI lineage: Eukaryota > Metazoa > Chordata > Actinopteri > Gobiiformes > Gobiidae > Mugilogobius > Mugilogobius chulae. The sequence continues at coordinate 3,093,685 of CM076411.1, forward strand.
CGGTTAAAACACTTCCACAAACTTTATGAATGACTGCGATGTGAATCGTGGGCGTGACCGTGTAGCGTGGGGACATTCACAGGTTTTGCGCTGCAGAGGGTGAGCCTCAGAGCCTCGTATGATTTTGTACAGAGGTGCAGAGTGCGTTGCTCGTACCTGAAGCATGCGTTGTCTGTAGGGGCGGACACGAACAGGAGGTTTTTGCTCGCGCAGGGCCACATCACAGCTTCAGTCTACGAGAGCGCCTCTCTTTATTTTCTCCCATATGTCTTATTCCAGTCCGTGCGTAAATGCACCGTCTCATTACGTCTGCTTCAAACTCTTTCATTGTTTACAAAGTTAAGTCCCCGCTAACTGCAGTGCAACACATCCTGCTGCTCTAACAAATAAAAGCTGTGTACTTCACGGCAGCAGAAAGACACTTATTGTGAAAAGACGCGACAGTAACAGTCTTCCTCTGACCAAACGACCTGAGGATTCAGCAGTGGGGCAACTTAAAAGTACTACTGTAATACTGTATAGCAGAGTTTTATTTATAAAATCATAATAATGTGAAAGATTCTATTTATGAATAGGCCTAAAATTAGAATCAGAAAATCTTAGTGGTGTTAGTGAACAGAATTCACTAACAACGTAGTGATAACAATATTGTAATATAGGATAATAATATTAGTGGCCAGGTCCTACTTGTGAATGAGAAACTGTTCTCACCTGACCTACCTGATAAAATATTTCATGAATAAAAAAAATGGTTAATTTAATACATAGTTAAAAATGTAGTGATAAAAAGCAGGCAAAGATATTTGTAAGAATAGAATAAATTGGGCTCAAATACAAAATATCTAGAGCAAAATCATATCTCTTCTTAAAGATGCACTGTGTAACTTTTCATCAAAAATAGTTTTGAACAAATGCAAGTTTTATGTCATTTATGTTTTTGTTAAATAGTTACTAAATAAATTATAAAAATGTGTTTGTTTTTTGTTTTCACTTTAAGTTGACTGTTCAATTAAAGTATTGCCACAAATTAGTTGTTTGGCCTGTAGAAGGGAATTTTTTAGGGCCTATATGTGTCTATGGGAAAGATGTTCCTTTAGCTGTATTTTTTCCACAATATGGTATAAAACATAGTCTACCTACCCCCAAATAAATTTAATTTTCTATTTTTGAAATGTGTAGTCAACTTTTCACCTCCAAAAGTTACACAGTGCACCTTTAAAGTGACATATTGAGTGTTGTGAGACTCATTCTTTAGGAAAAAGTATTTATTATCCACACATTGAAACGTACTACACGACAGTGCCCAGAGTTACCAGTGACAAACAGCTCAGCTGTTGAAATTTAACAATATCAGGATGTTTTTAGTCAAAAATACTTGCACTTGTCTGTGCCCAAGAGCTCTTAAAATGCACCAGAATGCAGGAAATAATGTCTGCTTTTTCAAAATCTTCTGGGGGAGGACCCCCAGACCCCCCGCTAAAAAAGCGTCCCCCCACTTTCAAAAACGTTGTGACGCCCATGGCGTGAACCATTAAATTTGTAAACAGAAGCATTCAGAAGTCTGGTGTGGAGGCATTTGGAGGCAATGATGAAGCGGAAAATAATGTGATTTTAAAGGAGAGAATGGAAAAAAAATCACAAAATATTAAAAAATCAATGTGTTTTTGCAACTTAAAGCCAGACAATTTCACATATATGCATTTTGTGCCGACTGGACAAATACCAAAAGAAATGTTGTATCCACAAATATATTAAACACTTTACAGGTAAACATGTAAGCTCAGATGCAATGTTGAGATTACTACACTACTACTGTATTCCAGCAAAGTAACTGACATTTCTGCCGAAGAAATTCAAAATGGTTGCTTAATTCTGTTTATTGTAAAATCAGAACTTTGGGAAAACTCCATGCCGTCTAAATTCAGCGATTCAAGTAGAGCTGTGCAATATATCGAATTTTAGATAATATCGTGAATGTGGTTTTCAAGATATCCAAAAAAAGAATATTGAGTATATTGTTTATTGTTAAAATTGCCACAAAAATAACCTGTAAGAATAGAAAATAGAGAAAAGGATGCTAGTAACTTTCAACTTAGGATATAAATGTAATATGTCTGCTCTTCTATGATTCATTTACAAACATTTCACATTGTTCATGTAACATCAGCATTTTCCAGACCAATAATACGTCACACAGATGTTAAATATAAATATAAATCTTGTACAAAGTTGTAATACAAAAGTGATCGGGTCCAGTCACTAAAGGAAATCACCCCAGCACTCGTTTGATTGTTACTCTTTACTTCTTTTACTTTACTTCTTTTATTCGATTGATTTAGCTATGGAGCATGTGTTTTTGCTTGTTTTCCTAATATTTATCATCAAAAATTCTCAAAATAGTGGATAAAAAGCCTGTTTTACAAAAAATGTGCACATTATAATGATAATTTGTTGCACTTGGTGAAAAATAATTGCCCACCCCTGGTTTAGATTCATGACAACGTTGCATTCTTCAACTTAAACACAGCCTATTGACGTAATAATCGTCTGAATATTGTTATCAAGATAAGCCCAAAATATATATCGAGATATTCATTTTTGTCAATATTGCCCAGCCCTAGATTCAACATTTACTTTTTTCAAACTTCTAAGAAAAAGACAGTTGAGTTAGTTCGTTATAAGAGCTGGGCAATAGTGTCACGATACTAAAATTTCAAACTCGATTGGATAATGAAAACAAAAAACAAAAAAAACTTCATACCACAGTGCCAACATTAATAAAATATTATTATAGTAAAGTTTTTACTCTTTTATTTGTTTATGTTTAATATATGTTTGTCTTTTTTAATATTATTATTACATTAATAGTTTTTTAAAAGGAAGATTAGTTTATGATTATCTTGATTCTAGAGGTGAACGATATTGACAAAAATAGATATCTCGATAATTTTTTAGCATATTTCGATTACGATATTTAGGCGATAATATGTCAATCCAACAAAAACAAAAAAAAGCCTGTCTTTACACAAATTAGTTGAAGTTTAATTATCAAATATGAATGTATTGATTGACTGAGTAAAAAACACACGCCTTTTTCAAAACCTAATTTCTCAATGTTTTGACCAAATATTCAGGCTAAATAATTATTCGCTCAAAAAAAATCAGGTAAACAAGATTTTTAAATTCTAAATAATGCTGAAGCAAAAAAAATGAAAGGAAATCTTGGCTTTTCAATGCTATTTTTTGTATTTTCAAACTGCTCTTTTTTAAGAATTTTTATTTTTATGCACGATATACTCGATATTAAATTTGTACATATCTTCAAAACAACATTCACGATATTATCTAAAATTCGATATATCGCCCAGCTCTACTTGATTCACGAAGTTTTACATTAAGACTGAGCTATTTTTCTTTATCAGACACATTTGTTGCTTAGTCTATATAAGCAGTATTTGATATTTAAGGCCATGCAGAGGAACCTTTTGGCTGCCTTTTTTTAATCTGTTTGAAGAATCAGCCTTAAACTTGTGATGAATAAAATAAAAAATAATGATTAAATGTCCAATTAGTGAGAGTTTGGAGGTAAAGACGTGAATTTTGTTGTCAGTTTTTTTGCTGTGTTCACCACAAGGTTGACGTCGCGGTCACGAGCAACTTCAAACTAAACACAAATATATTTTTAAGAACTTAACTTGACATTTCTATTTGTTCATAATGTCTATATTAATAAAAGAATTACAAATATAACTCAAAAGACCGACAGAGAGCTGACACTTTGCTGTGTAAAGGCCAGCGCACACCGGGACGCTCTGCCGCGCGGCAAATTGGGCGCCTCCGTTATTTTCTATGAATGTACACACACCGGGCGCGCGGTGCGCGCGGCGGCGCTTTGCTACGCGCGGTGATTCGGTTTTGTTCGTTTCCGTCGCGGCGCCGCTCCAGGAAAATGACCCTGCCGGCACCCGTAGATTCTTGTACAATTAGGTATAAGATCTTAAGTCCGCCGAGCGGGCCGGGTCGGGCCCAGAAATGTATATTATTACGTTCGGGTCGGATTGGGTCGGCCTCCTGCTTCTCTCTCGCGGACTTTGTCTTCCCTCGCTGTCACCTTTTTTTTTTTACAGTGTAGGCTACAGCGCGCGGTCCTTGTCTGGGTCTATGCTGTGTTAAAACGCGTCTTTTGCACTAAAACACAAGTTTGGGGACCTTTTCACGGCACCAGCATTCACAGTCAACAGCACAGAAGCTCTTTTAGAAAACTTACGGCAGCTTAGATCAGTAGGAGCTGACCTGACACAGCCTCAGCCAGGACCAACCGAGAACTCAACTCGGACTAAACCAGGACTAACCCAGGACTGTGCAAAGAGCGCACGGACACAGCGGTGAATGAGCATGAAGCAAACGCACTAACAATCTGTGTCCAAAACACTACAGCCTCGCATTTACCACGCAAAACTACCACAACGCACGAACCCATGCACGTACGAGCTGCAGCTAAGCACACGGACACTTACCTCACTGTCACGCGTTGGCACCATGGCTTCTCTGAAGAAATAAATCCACAAAACGAACGCTGTCCATCGTGTTTAAAGTCTTGGCAGAGCCGTGTCCGCTCACCGTGTCCAAAAACAGTACGTGCTCCAGTCCTGGATGGTCCAGCCGCTGGAAACCCCCGCGGTCGCGCACATTCTGCTCACACTCCAGACCTGATCCACCTGAATCCGCGCATCACTGAAGCAATGTGTACGAATGTTTGGGCTGTTGTTTGTTTAAACAGGAGAGAAAATGTGAACGCCTGTTTGAGAAAAGTGTAACGTGTGTGGTGAACGGTCTATTGACTACTGAAATTACTGTAAATGATGAATGAGGGATGCCTTTCATTATTTAAGACAAAATTATCATTTTAATCACCCATTATCACAGCGGATCGTTGAATAATAACGCCGAGCGTCGCGGCATTTGGTGAGTGTTGACGCTTGGGTCTGGCGCGCGGCAAGTGACGTGCCGCGGCGCGGCGCGCTTTGGTGTGGGTTGGCCTTAAGTGTGTAAATAAGCAGGTCTCTGCTAAATTTTCTTTATGCTGCTGAAAGGGGAAGTTTTCTGTGATGGAACTGCGCCGCTGAAGTTTAAAAAAGTAACGCATTTATGTCAATATTGTGTCTTTGAATGGGCATAAAGTAATTTGCTAATCTACTTGTTACAGGCATGTCTCAAAAAGTTAGAATATTGAGAAAAAGTTCAATATTATTTGTGAATCGATTCTGTAAGTCAAACAGTTATATTGATTTTTTCACACATGAAACAATATAATTCATGCCTTTATTATTTGAAATTTTGATTATTCTGGCTTAAGATAGTAAAAATAAAAAATCAGTGTCTCAAAAAATTGAATGTATCAGAAGATTATTACAAACAAAAATTTGTCAGATTTCTGTAAAGTTTCTACGCATTAATATTGGTTGTGTGTCCTTTTGCATGGTCACGTGTCACAAATGTACATTATACACTTGGTTTGCCTTGATTTTTACTTGATATTTTAATTTTTTTGAGACATACTTGTAGTTCATCACTTAATACGTAGAAAAGAATAAAAACTCTCCTTCAAGTTTTGCCTCCACTTGCTCCTTCATCACATTAATCAATCTATTCCTCTGTCTGTGCCTTGTTTCAGTGTTTTTTGTTGATGAGTGATTCCGTGGCGCAGACATTGTGGGCTGTTTGGATCGTCAAACATCTGTAGCCGAGGAAACATACGCTAAAGAATAACATAAGAGTGAGTCATTGTCCATATTGATGCATTTGTTCCACTGTAGCTCCACCTAACTCCATGTGCCTTTTGTTTTTGTGTCCACAGCACCAGCAGCAGCAGCGACGGCGGCGGTTAAACACAGGGAAGTGGTAAGTTCAGTATTTTTAGGTGGCTGTTGCACAATTCACCAGAGCACATTTAAAAGGCCTATTATAATTTTAAAATTTGATGTGTTTTTCCCAGTTTGAGACAATGATTTGTGGTAAAGTCAAGAAACTGGTTGTCCTGGTAACCAATAGCAACTAATTTCAGCTCGAGTTGTGTTGGAAAATGCTGCTATGAACTCATGCAAACTAGTTAAACGTTTTAATTAGAGTTGCAGCAAGTTCATCGAGTAATCGCAACTAATCGATTATTGAAATAATCGTTAACTAATTTAATAATCGTTAACTTATCTTTATACTAGTGTGGTTATGGTGCGTTCCAGGACACTAGGAACTGGGACATCGAACGCCACTTGAACTGGCGAATACCACTTGTGAACTGGGACTTAGTCGAGGAAGTCCCACTTCATACAACATAAACAATCACCTCAATAAGTTAATTTGAGGAATTTAACAGCCACAGAAACAATGTAAAGATTGGTTATGGTTATGTAACATTACTTATGTTTAGCCTAATAGTTAGCAATAGTCATAATGTTTTCATACGAGTTGGAATGCTTTCAACCATAGACATTAAATTAGTAGACACGAATCAGCCTCTCTGCTCTGTTGCTACAACACGAACAGCGTGACGCCATATTCCTCCTGTAGAGGTGAGGACGCAAATCAATTGAACTCAACGGCAGAAGGTGCACTTTTATGGATAAAACGAGTTTAAACAAGCGATTTCAGCAAAACCAAGAGCAAAATGTGTGTCTTATGAAGCATTTTAAAACAAATTAGGTGATGTTAGATTATCTTTCTCAAACTATATTCTTAGGCTGGAGGCTCAGTTGCCGATGCGACAGACGCGCCTCCACAGATAAGTGAAGCTATAACTTTGTTTGGTGTTATTCATGTAATTTGTCTGCTTTTCTCACTAGTAACATGTAAAAGAGGATGTTTGGTGGTCACTAGAGCCTTAAAAGATGCATAATGTACAAGCTCGACCTTTGCTAATGTGGTCGTAGGTTTGTACCAGCTGACACTCTCTGATCTTTCATAACTTGCGTTTTTCCGGCTAATGCAACGGCTATAGGAAAAAACAGTAGAACGCTCCGGACTAGCTTAAATCTTACCGGACTAGCTCAGATGCTAAGTGTTCGATAGCATCAGAGTCGGACTGCGCGTCTACTATTATGTCTATGCTGTCAACTGGGAACTGGTATTTTTCAACTGGGAAATATCCCAGTTGCCTGAAACGCGGCATTGCAATTGACTCTGTGCATAGAAACTGTTTATTTTCAATTTGTCAGACTTTAGCGTTAGCATCGACAGACAATTGTTTGGTGTTTGGTAAAATATGCTCTTCTTTTGTAAGGTGTTTAATATATTTTCAGAGAAAATCACCAACTTCTCACTCTTCACTGCCTGATCTTCAGTCATTTTTCATTTTAGGCTGAGGTAGTGAAAACCTCATAGGAATGAACTAAACAGGAAATGAACTTGCCGGCAAGATGCTAGCATTTTTGAAAATAAATACTCTTGTGCACACAGTCAATTGTATTTAAAACTAGACAATTAAATAAAAAAATGCTGTCTGTCTGGTCAATTTAAAAAATATATATATTTTCACAGTAGTTTCAGTTTTTTAGAACTTTTGTTTTATATAGTTCTATATTTGTCCATCATTTTAAAACTGTTCAGAAAAGACCAATTGTCTTACTTGCTCTCATGAGAATCTAGATTTGATATTTGATTCTTTCAACAATCCTACTTTTAAAAGTTTCAAAACATGTCATGAGCGATGATGATAAGCCACAAAAATTATGTAATTTTTGACGCTAACACTAGTTTGCCTGTAAATCTGCACTTCATCAACTTCAAAATCTTGTTTTTAAGTGTTTTTCGACATTTTAAGCAACTAATTGTAAGAATAATTGTCCAACTATGGATTATCAACATAATTGTTAGCTGCATTCTAGAGAAAAACATAGTATCTTACAAACAGAACTTCAGCTGTATTTTGGTGAGGATGCCAAGTTAAAGGGTAATTTGATAAAAAGCAGAGGACAGGTTGCTTGTGATTTGTAAAATATTGTCTTGGTTCCACCTTTTACTCAAACAGAAGATCTGCAACAAACAGATTGTGTTTACCGCTCACATAAACACGACCGTCTGTGGCGTTTCAGACGAGTTTACGTTTGACAGGTCGGAATGTTTTTGTTTTGCTACAAGATAACGACAGACGAGATTTAGATTTCGAACTAGGAGTCTGGAGCTTGTATTTTCTTTTTCATTGTTTTAATTGTTAATACAAGTCTGGCATTAAATCCATGACCATGTGGAGACTATGTTAATCTATAATTCAAACTGACATAGTTTCTTAACCCTTTGGAGCACAAACTATTGGCTGGACTCTTTGTGAAGCTGAGGCTGTGTAGTTTTAGATGTCTTTGCCTTTGATGTCTGACTGACTCTAGTTATAAATGAGAAGAAGCTCTGCACAAAGGTTTTAAAGTCCGCCTGCATTTTCCTTGGTAAATATAAAGAGCTGGTGTCACTAACCTGGACCTGAATCACACTAGATTTGCATCTGTTGGATTTTGACCATTTCTTTTCAAAAGCGGAAGCTTTTTTTTTAAATTAAAATGTGTTTTGGGGACATGTGATAACTTGAAACAGTTTAGACATTACCTGGAATAGAATTTTTTCAGTAATCACAAACAGTTAGTCCCTTTTAGGGTTGTCAAAAAAATGGATTCCCCGATACTAATCGATACTGAAGCTGGTATCGATACTCGATACTCGTTTGAACAAGTATCGATATCCGCTAAGCCCCGCCCCTCCCCCCCTCTCGTCCGCTAAGCCTGTATTGCCTATACTGTATATATAGCCTTATACTATAAACGCTTTATGTGTCTGATAATAGAACAAAGCCCAGTTTTAATGTAAAGGTTCATGATCTAAGTTAATAATAAACAAATAATACATTAAAATACTATTATTTTAATAATATCAAAAAGAAAAACATGAATAAAAAAAAGTATTCAAAAGTAAAAATTCTATCATAAAAAAAAAAAAAAAGTTGGCACCGTTGTATCGAAATCTGTATCGAGTATCGAGTTTTTTTTCAAGTATCGAATCGAGTTTGAAATTTTAGTATGTGACAACACTAGTCCCTTTCCAACTAATAAAATAAGGAATTTAACCACTGCTGTGTTAAAGTTAGATTTTATAACAATAGACGGATGAGCCCTCCACCTCTTCAGGGGTATATATTATTTTTTCATTATTTTTTTGTCAAAATTTCTAAAGGAAATGTAAACTTTTTCCACAGAGCCAAATAAAAAGCCAAATGGAGCGTGCTGTGATGTGCTTCCTGCTTTGATACGACTCTAATTTCCACTTATGGCAATTCCAACGTTAACAGGCCTCAGTCGCGTAATTGTCAGAAGCACTAAATTCAAACGGCGCCACAGTGCAGTTTAGCCTTCATAAAGACGATTATTTCTATGGACAATGAACCTCTACGAACACAAGCAGCACTGCACAAGAGAGGGGTTTTATATTACATAGACTGAGCTAGAGCTGGTTTTTTTTTTTGATTTGAGCTGGCTAGTTCAATTATAATAGTATTGGATTTTAAAAGAAGTAATATATGAAGGTGTGTTTTTAAGACATGCAAAAATGTAGTGGGCTTTTGAATGTACATTTTGACCATTTAGTGCAGTGGTGTCAAACTCATTGTGACAAAGGACCACATTGGCATCGCGGTTGTCATTGAACGGTCAGTTTTAGCTAAAATTAACATTACTAATATTTAAATAATAGTCTCTGTGTTTGATTTTGTATATTTATTGTAGTGACAGTTACTGAAAAACATCAACATTAGTCTGAGAAATTATTTAATCTTATTAATTATTTGTCTGAAATAGAGCTGTGCAATTAATCAAATTTCAATTTTCAAATCATGATTATTGATCGTGACGTATAAACCTGTTCATAGGCGCTCATTTATTTTTTTTACATTTTTACAATACATTTACAGCAGTTTATTTCTGTGAGACATATTTTATTTAATAATTTCGCTCTCTACATTTACTAATGCTATCTCTCAAAATAATTGTTTGAATAATCGTGATTTCAATTATGATTTAAATAAATCGTGATTAATATTTTCATCCTAATCGAGCGGTCCTAGTTTGAAACTTAGTAAGACACCCAGATTACTCCTGGCACAAATACAAGATTTAAGGAAACTTTATGAGACCTTGAGGGCCGCATCTTGTGTGATTAATATTAGGACAACAAGCAAAGATACACGCTCCTTTGCTAAGTCAAGCAAATAAAAGAAAGAGCTAACACAAATTCTCAATATTGTGCAGGGGCCAGATTAAAACAGTCCAAAGGCCGTTCATATGAGAGAATCCTGCACTTTTGTAATGATTTGATTAATATTTTATTTGCTTTATTCATCCATGCAAATTAGAAAGTGAATTTCAACAAAGTTAATTGTAAAAATATACATATACATATACACAACAAAGTCTTATAATAAAAGCATTACAGTATTCAATCATTCTTAAAGTGCCGATGACAGTTTGAACTACTCATTTCACAAAGATGTAGTTAAGATCATATATTTAAGGTTTTACTAAACATTTTTCAAATTTCATTCCAGTTTGACTATTTTTTAGCTTAAAGGGGTAGTATTGTGTTTTTTTTTTAATATTTAGTAAGAAACTAGAACATATGCAGATCAGTAATTTACCTTTTGTTCATTGTAAAACACAAAATGGATCTAAAAGGACTTGAAAATAGAAACAGGTCTATTGACTTCCTGTTCAAAACTGCAGAACTGATAAGCCCCGCCTCTTCATTTTAAAATTTAACTGTAAAAAGCAACAGATTTTAAATAACAAATTATTATGTTGGAAAGTGGCAACGAGACAGTTTCGAACCATACTGTATATGCATCACTTTGAGTATTAATCTTTTGATTAATAACAAGTAAATACAGACAAGTGTGGGAGGGGATAGGTGGTAGGTGAGAACAGAGATTTCTGAGCCTTGAGCTGCAGCTGAAGAACAATAGATTACTCCAACATGCAGCAATCAATTCAAATATAACTTTGAGTAAACTAATGATGAAGAAGGCCACATAACAAGGTTAAAAACTTAGAAAAGTGAATTTGACATAATAGTCTCCTTTAAAAATGTACTTCCTTTCATCAATGATGAGATCACGCTAGGTAGTTGCCTAGCGACCATGTTATAAATTGGGCCAAAACTCTTCAAATGTAACGTTTTTTACTTGAGCCATAAAAATACACTAAAAGTCACTCTTTCTGTTAAATGTGTGTTTACAGGGCCATAAAAATCAGTTTCTTGTGAGAAAATTGAAAATGTTTTGTCTCCCTATTGTGATGTCATCAGGTTAGGACTCTGCTCTATTTCGTGGTATTTTCGACATATTTTCACATTTTTCTCCACAAACTTGTTCTGATTATAAATGAAAACTATCATTTATAATTACAACGGTATTAATCTACCAAACTAAAAACAAATTTGAAAAACGTCCAAACCTGTCATACGCACTTTAAACTTGTTGGCTTAAGGTCGTCGATTTTCCAGAGTACTAACACATTTAAAGACTGATTTTAACGTGTGTATGTTTGGACTGACATATTTTGCTTGTAACCTTGTCTACCTGCGGATGTTTTTATTTTGCATTTATTTACTTGTGTTTTTCAGTTCTGTTAAACCTTGAAAACAGGTATTCTGATTGTGCCTCTTCACAGATCTGACTCGTAACTTTCCTATTTGAATCACTTGTTTCTGCAAAACTACGGCCACTTATCGCTTTGGCTGCCAGGAAAGTTTCACGTGTGGCATTAATTTCCATCTGACCGAAGGTACGTACTGCGCCTTTAAATCGCTCGCATTACGACAAATATAATTAAACTGACAACTTTAGATAAAGGCTGGATTGTTTAACCTTCATAATGTTCTGTCTTCAAACGCTTTTTTTTTTAACTTGTGCTGTTTTTTGCAGTGGTGCTGGAGCTGTATTTCAGTCACCCAGTTTTCCGTTGCACTCTGGGACAGGAAAGAGCCATGAGGAAGTCTGGAACAAGCGAGAACAAGAAAATTACAGATAAAATGTGTTTTGAGTGTGACCCGCCCTCACACTCTGGACTGAAGGAGGAAATGTTTGTCTGATCGCTGATGTAGACAAACGTTTGTAAACACACTTTTTTTAACCATTTAATAACAGTTTGCTTTGTGTTTAGTTTGAGTCATATATACTTTTATATATATATTGTTATTTCTTTTTGTTTTGCTATCTAATGCGTCTAAATTGCATTGAAAAACATTGGTAATTGCTGCTTTAATTTAAGATGTAAAGCAGCATTTTATATTGATCAGTTTTGCAGTTGACAACAGAAGCTATGAACTTTCTATGTCCGAGCTGTTTCAGTTTTGTGCTTTACAATAAACAAAATATGAATGACTGATGTACAGAGGATTGTCTTCTGTCACTTGAGATGGAAACAGAAGCTGATGCACTGATGCTGCTGTAATGTGAGACCTGTCTGAGCTGAACAAGGACAAACCAAGATGTGTTACAGAATAACATTGTTTTTAAAGAAACCGTTTTAACGTTTATATTGTCGAAATATTTATTAAGCTGTATTAACTTGCATTATTTATCTTTATCTGTTCACTTTCCAAACCAAGCAGAACAAGACTTTTTGTCATTTCTGCATTGTTCACAAACAACCAGAAGGTGGAGCCACTGTTCTGCTGAGTTCTACAGTAATACTTGAACATTTTATTTCATAAAAGTACATTTTTACTTTGTACTTTAACATGTTTTGCTATAATTAACTCTTTTCACATATTGTATCTACAGTGTTCATAACATTCACTTTATAAATGTTTTTATGATGAAACTGCTAAAACAAACAGCCGAGCCTCTGTATCTTTAATAGTCTGGAGGACACTGAGGGAGGGGGCCAAGCACAAAGCCAAAGTGTCGGGAAAGGAGTTTATGTGACAGTGAGAAGAGTCTGATATAAACTGTTCAGAGGATTATCCAGAAACACTTGAGACGGACACAGCTGAAGTTGGTCTCACAGGTAAGATGCTCCTGTAATCTGAGCCCGCGCACGAGCTCAGTGCTACTGTGATAGTGATACTCTCGAGCCAGTAAAACATGCAATGTGTGGAGAGGATTTGCAAAAAGATCTTAATTGTTAATTAGGTATGGACGTGTTACTTTCATTGTAGTGGTTGTTATTGTTTATATTATTAATATTATATATATATATACACTACTCACAAAAAGTTAGGGATATTTGGCTTTCAGGTGAAATTTATAGAAAATGCAACAAGTTAATGCTACAATAATATCATATCATGAAAGTAAGACATTTAAGTAGAAGGATGCACTGGTGATTTACCCATCTCAAAAAATGTATTGAACCAAAAGGTAACAATAGTAGTTACACCACAACAAAAAATTCTAACGTCTCAATATCTGGTCATGTGCCCTTGAGCATCAGTTACAGCTTGACAACGACGTCTCATGCTGTTCACAAGAAACTTATTGTCTGCTGAGGCATGGCATTCCACTCTTCCCCAGGTCACTGAGGTTCTGGGGTGCAGAGTTTCGAGCCTCTACACGGCAACTCAGCTGATACCACAGGTTTTTAATGGGATTCAGGTATGAAGAAAGTGCAGGCCATTCCATCTGGGGTACACCAGTCTCCAACAGCCGTTCCCTGATGATGCAACCTCAATGAGCAGGAGCATTGTCGTCCATGAAGATGAAGTTAGGCCTGGGTTGTTCATGTAGGGGTACAATCACTGGATTAATTATGTTATTCAGGTAGTATGGGCTTGTCACTGTACCATTCACAAAGTGTAGGGCAATTCTGTACCCACTGGACTTAGCTGACTATTTTCCTGTCCTAACCACATCTTTGTGCCGTCCACAGATGGAGAAAATGTCCGTGCGCATAGTGCGGCTGCTCGCTGTGTGGGCGCTGGTGATGGTGGTGGTGCAGTGCTGTCCTCAGCCCTGCACGTGTGTGTATAGATCTGTCCAGAGTATAGGCAACTGTGTGTACAAAGAGCTCCTGGAGGTGCCCACAGGTCTGCCTCCCAACATCACCACACTCAGTCTTTCTGCCAACAATATCAAGTTGCTTAAAAGCAAAAGCTTTGTTACTGTGACCCAGGTCAGCTCTCTGTGGCTCGCCCATAACGAGATTGTGACCATCGAGAAAGACACTTTGGCTCCACTGGTTCAGCTGAAAAACCTGGACATCAGCTATAACAAAATTATTAACTTTCCCTGGGAGGATCTGCAGAACCTGACGGCGCTGCAGCTGCTCAAAATGAACAACAATGAAATGGTCAGTCTGCCGAAGGACGCTTTCTCCACTCTAGCAGACCTCAGGTCACTGCGCATCAACAATAACAAGTTCACCACTATTGTCCATGGCACATTCAGCACTCTGACCTCACTGTCCCACCTGCAGATCTTCAACAACCCTTTCTCCTGCTCCTGTGCTGTGGAGTGGCTCAGGGACTGGATCACTACCACCAACGTCTCTGTTCCCGAGCTGAACAATATAGTGTGTGACAGTCCTGAGCACCTCAAAGGCACAATGGTCACTAACATGCCGAAGCTCAGCTGCAAAGCCCCAGTTGTGACCATCACACAGCAGCCTGACCTGGAGACCACCGAGCCTATCACATGAGCCGATCTAAAGTTACAACTGACAGATAACACTTTTATCTGTTTCTGGCAGTTAAGTAATGAAAATATAGTCAAGCTAACACTAACAGAGATCATTTAAATGTTTTTATTACATGTATTTAAATCATGTTATTTTTTATTTGTATTTGTAAGATTCATCTCAGAATAGCTTATTTAACTGTATAAAAGGGCTACAATTGTCTTTATCCTTAACACGGAGCTTGATAGTTATTAAAAGCAGAGGTGTGGACTCGCACGACTTGGACTTGAGTCACTATTTTGATGACTTGAGACCTGACTTGGGCTTGAATGTCAGTGACTTGAGACGACTTGATGCTTCTCCTTAAAAGTATTTTTATTTTACATTTACAAACTGAAATACCTTTATTTATTTTTTGTGACCAGATTTTTTTTTTTAAATGGGTTCGTTTTTACAAATCTATAAAATTGTAAAAATATAAGATGTTTGGTACTTTGATTTGAACACTTGAAAAGACTAAAAGCAGACAACTTGGACTTGACTTGGACTTGTGGCGCTCTGACTTGGGACTTGACTTGGACTTGAGGCGAAAGCCATCTACAGCTCATTAAAGTTAGTTTTTATAACAATATACGGATGAGCCCTTCACCTCTTCAGGGGTAGATATGATTTTTTTAATTTTTAGTCAAGAACATCTAAAGAAAATGTAAACTTTTTCCCCAAAGAGTCAAATTCCTTCCGCTTGTAACCTTGTCTCTCTGAGGATGTTTAGTTTTTCCACGCTGTGTCAATAAATATATCTATTTTGCTTTAATTTACTTGTGTGTTTCGGTGCTGTAACAGTTATTCTTACTGTGACCGGGCTTGTCTCTTCACAGATCTGACTGACTTTCCTATTTTGGTCCCTTGTTTCTGCAGAGCTAGAGTAATTTAATGCTATACACTTTCCTGGAAGCCTGTAGTCTGTAGGGCTGTAGTCGTCCAAAGAAATTCTTGGTCGACTAAAAGTATCTCCGATCGACCAATTTATCGATTAAAAAGGGGGCGTGGCTAAAGCTCTGAAGCTAAAAAGTATGTTTTATTGTATTCATCTGACCCAACCAAACAACTGCGTAGGTTTCCTCCGGGTGTTCAGTTTTTGCCCTACAACTAAAAACATGTCCAGTATGCCTCTCCAGGACTACAGATGGAAAACAGCTGTAAAAGTAATCGGGTTTTGCATGAATGTATTTTTTGCCTAAAAAGTGAATACAGTGTACCTTTAAGCCTAAGCCTGCCAATACCGTTTTTTTATGTCTGAAGTGTTAAATGTTTTAGTGTCACAAAAATACATGCTGGTTAATGAAAATAATAAATACAGCATTCCAGATTAAGTTATAACATATTCGGTGCTGTTTCCTTTTTGCAGTGGTGCACGAGCTGTGTTTCAGTCACCCAGTTTTCCTGTTGCACCCTGGGACAGGAAATCTGGAACAAACAGCAAGAACATTACAGAAAAAAACTGCTTTGAGTCTGACCCGCCCTCACACTCTGGACTTAAGGGAGGAAAGGTTTGTCTTACCACTGAAGTGACAAAACAACTTTTTAAACGTGCTATAACAGTTTGCTCAAAGTTGTGTTTAGATTGAGACATATACAGTATATTTTGTCTATATGCATTTCTATATATTCTTATTGCATTGAAAAACATTGCTAACACTGCTTTACGCAAGATGTAAAGATGCTTCAGTTTTGAGCTGGAAAAAGCTACGAACTTCTTATTTCCAAGCCATTTCATATCAGTTTTGTGTTTTACAATGAACAAAACATAAATGACTGATGCACAGGGGATTGTCCTCTGAAACAGCAGCTGATGCACTGATGCTGCTGTAACGTGAGACCTGTCTGAGCTGCACAAGGACAAGATGTATTCAAAATCACAAACTGCACTTATTTTTTATTTTTTTATGTTTAAAATGTGAAAAATACTCCTTAAATTGAATGTTATTAACCTTTCAGGTGCTTGGTTGTTCATTTGAAGTACAATCTATTAAAAATCTGAAAACGTGAAGCTTTAGTCTGGAGAATCCAAACTGATATCTGTCTGTTTTTTGTGCTTAAACAATAAGTCAAACTTTTATTTACTTATATAGTCCTTTACAACAATAAAGGTGACCGGAGTGCTTTTCAGTCGTAACAAAAGCAAAAGACATGCAAGTAAAGCCAACCATGCAAACAATAATATACTGAATTTCAGGTTCAGTGATAATTATTTCTTCAGTTTATTGCAAAAATATGAACATAGCACAACAACACGCTGAGAGTTGTCACCGTTTTCATTTAATGTGTCCACTCTGTGCTGTGCATCCCTCTACCTTCTCCTTAAGCAAATAGTTGAATTTAATTTAATAAAGTGTGTTTTCTACACTCAAGCAGAGAAAACCCCTGTTTCAGTTCAGCAGTGTTCGCAAACAACCAGAAGATGGCGCCACTGTTCTTAAGACTTCCAAGTTTGAGAATTTTATTTAGTAAAACTACTTCTCTCTGCCTTTAGTGCCTTTAAATGGCTGTTATTTTTATTGGTTTTGTGGCCTATGAGTTTTACAACAACAAATGCCAAAGCTAACAGAGAAGAAAAATCTTTCCAAATGATCATCCTCATCTGGGGCAAATGTAACAACGTGTTACAACTGCCCCTTGGTTATTTCATGGATTCATTTTGGATGGATTTTTTTAGATTTATGATTTTTGTATCATGTGTATCTTTTTTTTTTTAATCAGAACTTTCAATTTAAAAAAAAGCAGGCGGTAAGGTGTTTTTCGAGTGTTGTGTTTTTTATAATAAGATTACAGCCTTAAGGTGCTTTAAATGTGGACAATCTTCCAGTCTGTCAAATGTACTACCTTTGACAAAGAAAAAAATAAATATTGTTGTAGTTTCATGTGTTACAATTGCCCCATGTTCTTGTCTTGAAATGATAACAGCTTCAAAATAAAAAGCTTCAGTGAACCCAAACCTATCAATCCAAGCTCTGCACCTTTTATTTCATTTAGTTTTAAGCTGGTCTTTAACTAAGAATAACTTCATATGTCAAATTTGGATAGAAAGTGTTGCAATTGTTCCCGGTCTCCCCTAATCAATAAGTACTATGTAATACAATACATTTCTGGAGTCCTTTTGAAATTGCATTGAAGGGTTCCTTGTATTTTCCTAAATTAACGACAGAGGACGCTGTACTACAACAATAGACTCCCTAATGAAGAAATGGAACCTCATCAGACCTTTAGATGGCACTGTAACGCCGCCGGTGAATATTTTATGTTTTTCTATCATTAGTGGCTCAATGATCGTTTAAGAAAATAACATTTGCAAACGCTTAGACTATGTACACTAAATATCTGCTAGAGCTTCATTTAAGACCAGGAAACGGTGCAGAGAATAATGTTTAATTCAGAGTAAAACGTGTTGTATTATTGTTACAGGTTTTCATTATTTTTGGAGATTGAAGCGCCTGAAGCAGGTCAAAGAGGAGCTCGGGGTCGACTCATAAATTATAAACATCAGCTCGTAAATTATAGATTTTGTTTGAGGGGCCCGAGCCTCTGTATCTTTAATAGTCTGGAGGAGACGGAGGGAGGGGCCGCGCGCTCGCTCCCTGCGCCGTGCACGCGCACTGGCTCCGGCACTCGCGGAGCAGGCACCGGAGAGAGCGCACCGTGGACCAGGGCATCTCTGCGGGAAAATGTTCTCTTCACCGCGCTGTAGCCAAAGCCAAAGTGTCGGGAAAGGAGTTTATGTGAACGTGAGAAGAGTCTGATGTAAAGCCGTTCAGAGGATTATCCAGAGACACTTGAGACGGACACAGCTGAAGTTGGTCTCACAGGTAAGATGCTCCTGTAATCTGAGCCGCGCACGAGCTAGTGCTCTGATGCATCACAGCCATTTGTTTTTGAAGATACTCTCAGCCTGTAAAACAGGCAATGTGTGGACAGAATTAGCAAATTTTAAGTTTTAACTGATATTTATAATTTTAAGATTTTAACTGATATTTATAGTGGCTTACTTCGTTGTTGTGGTTGTTATGTTTCTCTCTTATTTTTTACTCTATTATATTATTATTATTAACATAAGCTGACTATTTTCCTGTCCTAACCACATCTTTGTGCCGTCCACAGATGGAGAAAATGTCCGTGCGCATAGTGCGGCTGCTCGCTGTGTGGGCGCTGGTGATGGTGGTGGTGCAGTGCTGTCCTCAGCCCTGCACGTGCGTGGATAAATCTGTGCAGAATCTGGCCAACTGTGCGTACAAAGAGCTCCTGGAGGTGCCCACGGGTCTGCCTCCCAACATCACCACACTCAGTCTTTCTGCCAACAAAATCAAGTTGCTTAAAAGCAAAAGCTTTGTCACTGTGACCCAGGTCAGCTCTCTGTGGCTCGCCCATAACGAGATTGTGACCATCGAGAAAGACACTTTGGCTCCACTGGTTCAGCTGAAAAACCTGGACATCAGCTATAACAAAATTATTAACTTTCCCTGGGAGGATCTGCAGAACCTGACGGCGCTGCACTGCTTAAAATGAACAACAATGAAATGGTCAGTCTGCCGAAGGACGCCTTCTCCACTCTGGCAGACCTCAGGTCACTGCGCATCAACAATAACAAGTTTACCACTATTGTCCAGGGCACATTCAGCACTCTGACCTCACTCTCCCACCTGCAGATCTTCAACAACCCTTTCTCCTGCTCCTGTGCTGTGGAGTGGCTCAGGGACTGGATCACTACCACCAAGATCTCTGTTCCCGAGCCGAACAATATAGTGTGTGACAGTCCTGAGCACCTCAAAGGCACAATGGTCACTAACATGCCGAAGCTCAGCTGCAAAGCCCCAGTTGTGACCATCACACAGCAGCCTGACCTGGAGACCACCGAGCTCGCTGAGGGACCACCGTCCTGTTTACGTGTGAGGCTCAGGAATCCCTCTGCCACAGCTGGTCTGGGAGCTCACCACTTCCAGCCAGAATTACCTTTTTCCTCTGCCGTCAAATGGAGTCAATAACGACAAACCAATCAATGATAAGGCAACCAACAGCCTGTTCCTTGTCTTTCAAAATGGCACCCTGACCATCCCTCGTATGAATAAAAGGGTGGAGGGAAACTACAGCTGCTCAGCCACCAATGAAATAGGCAGAGCTGAGAGCAGCGTGCGAGTGGCTCTAGCCTCACAGAAGGTCACCACCAAACCAGCGCCAGATTCCACTGACAAACTCCCCTCAGTCAGCAAACCCTCCGCCCCAAAGATCTCCAAGAACAATGTGATCAACTGGTCCAAATCCGATGAGAAGACCAAGAGCGATGATGCCAGCTCTGACAAACACCAGGTGGAGCAGGCTGGAGGGAAACCCAAAGAGCCTGCACTGGGCAGCAAATGTGGAGTGAAAGACGGCAGTGAGTTCATCTCAAACATGCCTTCAACATGACCTTGGACGACCTCAAACATACACCTTTGACTTTGGGGTCATCGCCCTGGAGGTGTCAGAAACTGAGGCTAAAGTTCAACTGAACCCTCTGCAGCTCCCCAACAGCAAAACCAACCTCCACCTGAGCCCTGGAGACCACCTGGACACAGTGAGCAGAGAGCCAATCAGAGTGTTTGAGTCCTCAAACACAAAGACCACTCTGGACATGCTCTACCTCTGTGTGGACACGGGAAATGGACACTCTATGGTGCAGTGGTCCAAAATAGAGGAGGGGGTCAACTCTTACCGCTTCCATAACCTACATCCTGGCACTAACTACACCCTGTGCCTCACCTACGGGGGCAGGACTGTCAGGTGCAGGTGGTCTTCACCACCAGGAAGAAGATCCCCTCCCTGCTCATTATCGTGGTTGTGAGTATTTTCCTCCTGGCTCTGGCCACAGTTCCTCTGCTGGGGGCCACGTGCTGCCACCTTCTGTACAAATACCAGGGAAAGACCTACAAGCTCATCATGAAGGCGCAGAACCCAGATCAGCTGGAGAAGCAAATGGCCGCGGACTTCGATCCCCGGGCTTCTTTTGTGGGCTCGGAGAAGAACTTTAACCCCAGTGAGCTGGAGGAGGAGGGGGAGGGCGAGCCGGAGGACGTGGAGCAGGAGGGAGAGGCGGAGGGCAGCGTGGTCACAGAATCCATCCCGGGATCCTCATCTAAAACCAACCCGGAGGAGTTTGAGGTGGGCTCCGAGTACAGTGACCGTCTGCCTCTCGGTGCTGAGGCGGTCACAATCTCCGAGGAAATTAACGGCAACTACAAAGAGCCGAGCCGCTGAGCCTCGGAGCCTCCACTGTACAAATATGTTCATTAAAGCCGCTTATCCAACAGGTAACTCACAAACACGGACGCTGTACAAGGAGTTTAGATCATTTTTACCTCAGAAAGCACCGCGTCAGAGATTGTGAATAAATGTACGTGACATGCTATGAGTTAACGTTTACAAAACAAGCACAGGATCTTGCCTCGCGCGTAAAATGTAAAGAACACTCGTGAGCTGCGCGTAAAGAAGGATAACTGATGTCTTATCTGAGCACAAACAAGACTATAGTGCCATATTTTATATCTCCAGTTACACAGGGACGTTTACGCACTGCCAGTGCTGCTCATGAGCACTAAAACCCCATCACACCTCCTCCTCCTCATCCGAGGCGATGCGCCGCCTGTCTTTTTGGCCCCGGTTTACCGTCAACATTCTCTCAACGTAGTGTGCTTTAAAGAAATACGATTCTTCATTTCCAGCTGATGTGATGTTACGCTTTTTACTACTGAACATATTGACGTTTTATTAAAACGTGTCCATGGCATGTCACGCGTAAAGTGTGTGTTTAGTGTAGTCTACACAGATAGATACTTGTTGATGTGATGTATAGCCACATGAAATGGAAACATATTTTTTCGTTTTATTTATTTTTATCTTTTATATTATTTCTTATTTTTTTACGGACAGTACTTTCTACAAAGCTTTTGACAAAAGCGCATCCAAAGCCACTTGGCTTCTTCGTCTTGTGACATTTTGTGAACTGTTGTAACAAAAAGGATTCCGGCGTTTTGATATGATTTTATGTAAGTGGAATTAATAAAACATGAAATCAAACAGGTTGCAATGTTTATTATATCACCTATGCAACAGTTATAGTTTATTTCTCTCATGCACACGCGCCTCAGAAAGCACGCGCAGGCCGTTCAGCTGCTCTTTGTTCTTGACGCACAAACAGACGCTCACACCATGTGTAATGTAAGAGTTTTAGTTTTTATTTTAACAGTAAAAACACAAGTGTAATCTTCAAATTTGCTAAATGAGTTATTCTAATGGTGAACAATTAAGAATCTTCTGTTCCACAGGTTTATTTGGATAAAGCAGGCCTGGCCTGACTTAATACGGACCCTGTTTTGCCTTTAAATAGTAACATAACTCGAGAATGAAACTTATGTTTTGTGGGGGGAAAGCCCACTTAAAACCACTGACACGGATGGACTGACACATAAAACAACACAATGAAAGGAGATTTAAATATAGGCCTATAAATAAAAGTATTAGTTGTGCTTATTCGTGCAGTTTCTGTTCTGGGCAGTGGTGTTAGTTGGTGGCTGCGCTCTCCGCTTCTTTCTTGCTCCCTCCTGTGGAGCTCTTCTTGAGGCTGCCGTTCACAAAGCTGTCTGCGCTCTGCCGCTGTTGGAAGTGTTTCCTGGTGCCCACCAGAGCCGGGTTGTTCACCAGAGTGTAGAGGAGCTGCCAGCGGCCGCGCGCACGCTTGGCACTGGACACTTTGTTCACTTTCTTCTCCTTTTGGACCAGCTGGATCCCTGCGGACATTTTATAGAGCAAAGATGTGTGAGCTGAGTGGAGGCATTGTGCACACACATAATCATTCATATAGACAGTAGAAACCAGCTTCTGAATGAGCTCAGCATGTGCTGCCATTTCACCACCCTGCAAACTATAAGACACCAATTATCACAGATCATCTGTTTCCTGACGAGTGTTTGTTATCTGTGCGTAAAGACTGCGCACGGCCCGCTGTGAGGAGACAAGAGCTGGGTGTTTTTGTCACCTTATTTTTCGAGAATATTGTGTAAAACGAACATATAATAGCCTCGTCGTCTTTGTGATGTTGATGGGGAAGCTCAGTTTCTGCAGATCGTTGTAAATAAACTTATTAATTTGCTCCCACAAATGCAGCGTGTTATTATTCTCGTGCGTTATTCAGTGTGTGTTATGGTCGTATTCATAACTGTGAAAAGCACCGACCTTCCTCTGCGTCCCGGGGCCTGAGGGCGGCGCTGTCCGGGCCCCCGGTCTGCAGCAGCAGCCCGCAGAAGGCCTTCATCACCGGGTGAGACTGGCTCACCTCGATCTTCAGATAATGAGCGTAGCAGCGGTAGGCTGGGCACACAGAGGGACACAGAGCAGTCATAAACACGTCCAGGCCTGGCTTTGAGGCAATCACACATAATGCCGCCAATCTGTCACCACCTGCTTTCGGCACGTTTCAGTCACTGCGCAATTACAGCTTTGAAAGAGAAAAGGGAAATGATTCAGACTCAAGCGGCCTCGTGTGTGTGACAGGGCAGCTCACAATCAGAATATTACATGGAGGTGAAAGCTTTTACTCAAGAGAAACTGCTCTTTGTTAAAGAGACATCTGAGGTTATTTTCATTTTTTTTTCTCGTGTCAAACTAAGAACTGTGCCTAAATTTTGTTCGATGTAATCTGCAAAACAGTGGCTTCCTGTTCAAAACTGCAAAGTTTATCAGTTCTGCAATTTGAGCCGGAAGTCAGTGAATTGTTTCTCTAAACCATTTTAGCTCATTTTTGTGTTTTACATTGAACAAAATGTGAATTATTGATCGTTATATGCCATAGTTTCTACCGAAATGTATGAAAAATCACAATAGGTCTCTTTTAAAAGCCCTGCCTCATAATTCTCTTGTTTCTCAGTCAGATTTTTTTGAACAGTCATAAATGCAGAGTTGAGGACAGAGATGGAGATTAGGTGAACATAGACCTGGAAAATGTTATAGCTAGCTGGTCAAAGAAGCAATAAATCAATCAAATTCAATTCTGAGTAAAATGATGATCATGGTTAAAGGCTCATAATGCTCAATTACAAAATATGTTCTCTTCAAATGCTGTTTCAGTGAATTTAGACACATTTAAACCATTCATATTATCACTGTTACAGTAAATAACCAGACAATCATACTGTTACTGTGCTTAAAAGCTTTCCCTGTCTGTCTACCTGGGTCAAAAGCTTCCACGTTGCGGTTGAGCAGACTAATATCCATGCGAGCCATGTGGACTATGTTGAAGAGCGCAGAGATGAGCAGACGCCAGGCGGCCAGCAGCACTCCGACCAGGACGCTGACCGGAAACAGCACGTATGTCATCAGGAACAGATTAGGCCTGCAAGATCAACAATGGGGAGTTATACATGAGCTGAGTGCAGTCTGAGTGAATGAAAACGCTCTCGTCACCTGTTGTCCAAGTCCTGTGTGCCTGCGGTCCTTTTGATGAAGCAGAACCTGGCGCTGATGTGTTGAATCAGCACCACCAGAAGCAGCATCAGCCAGAAGGGCCTGAGGGAAAAAAACACACATTCTCCAAGTTAAAGTTAACATTACACTAGGGCTGCAAAACGGTGGACAGTTCTGTTCATGGGCATTTGCAAATAGTAAAATAGTAAACGCCATATATAAGGCTACTGGAAAAAGAAAAGAATCTCAATATTGTGATTTCCTCTTTCTCTGTTTGATGCATCTGTCTGTTCAAATACATAGGCAAGTTCTTTCAATCTATTACTCTTCACTTTACTTATCTTTTGGATTGTGCTTTTAGTTCGTATAAGAAATTAATTTTAGCAATTCATTAGGTTTGATTTATAAAAATATATCAATTTATATGACAGAAACATGGACTTTTAGCATGTTTTTATGTCTAAAAGTCATTATTAATGTAAGACAAACACATACACTTGTTTTGCGGCAACACACAATGTTCTAATTAATCGATTATTTTATTAACTTTTTTTTAAAGGGCTGAGTTTGCTTGTTTCTCTAAAAATCTGGCAACACTGGTCAGATTTTGAAAGCTGGATTTAGCTGTTGATAGTGAATTTAGTTTACCTCAAAGACAATAGGAAAATAAACGGTACAAGAATCGTGATAAAATTGAAATCGTGATCTGGCTCCAAAAAATTGTGATAATAATTGTTTGTCATATCGCCCAGCCCTAATCTCAATATTTGTTTGATGCTTGGACAAAATTAGGGGAGCAACACCCATTATCGAAAAATGTCATGGATCTGCGCTGATATCCGATCTCTTTGAGATTAGTGCATCACTAAACTTTAAACTTTCTGCTTTCAGGAGGTAAAAAGGTACAGGAACCAGTAGGGCTGTGCCAAAAATGTAAGATCGAGAGATCGCGATCTAAACTGTTCGATCTTGATGATGAGACTTGTGCATTAAGATCGACGAGTCCATCAGCCAATCACAATGTAGTAAAAGCTCACGGTGCTGTCTGGTAGTTTTAGCCAATCACAGAGTGGAAGTTGTCACCCACTACCGTTTTATTTTAAAGGTAAAAATGATAAATGTTAATGAAATGCTTTAAGTTTTACTTATCTATTCTTTCCAGCAATGGCACATTTTACACACCATTAAATTAGTGGACTTTCACTATTAATAAAAAAATTATGTAAGTTGTTTTTTTTTTTTTTTTAAGACATTTTTTTATAATATATTTGCATATTTATTTTTCAATTTTAGATAGTTTTAGTTAAAAAAATCAATCGAAAATCAAGAAAAAAAATTGTGATCTATGTTTTTCCCAGATCGACCAGCCCTATAACCAGTTTAGTGTTAATGTCGTGTTCCCTCTGTTGTCACTTAGTTCTGTTACTTACTAGGGCTGGGCGAAATGGACAAAAATGCTTATTTCATTATATTTCTATCTGATATCATTATATATACTGTATATCTATACATTTTTAAAGTGAAATAATTTAATCGAGGACAAAATACAAATCTAAATCTTCAGTGCAGAAATACTTTTGCTGACTAAAACTAATAAAATAATAAGACAAGTTTATCATTTCAATAAGTTTAGTAATTTTAGTACAACAGTTAGTTTTTTCATTCCCTCTTTGTTATTTTCTTTTTAACTATGACCAACTGGTGTTTTCATCAGGTTCATTAGCTCTATTTACACAGGATTAAATCACTTCGATATGGCCAATTTGTAGCTTGACCATGAAAATATCTCGATATATCGTGATATCGCCCACCTATTACTTACCCAAATTCTGAACTGGAAAATTTCTGACTAATAATCCAGCCAAGGCAGAAGTGGTCTGTACTACTGACCACATGCTCCACAGGGCTTTGAAGAGGAACAGGTTCTGTCCGTGCAGAATGGGAATGATGACGAGGAAGACGGCCACCAGGAGAGAGAGGAAAAACACCAGGGTCTGGATGAGCACGGCTACGACGACACAAGCCAGGTCAGATAAACACTTAGCACTTAAAAACACTGCTGCTGTTATTTCTGTAGCTGACGTGTGTTCAGTGAGTTTGTCTGATTGACTAGACTAACGGTTCATCTATTTATGACGAGGTTGGTCTGGATTCTTGCTTCAAATCCTGAAAAGATGAAGAGAGAGAGACGGAGAGAGACACAGAGAAGAGAAAGATGGAGACAAAGAGAGACAGCGCAAGAGACATACAGAGGACAGAGAGGAGAGACATAGAGAAAGACACACAAAGAGAAATATGGAGACAAAAAAGAGAGCGAGAGAGACACAGGGACACTCAAAATAGAGACACATCGAGACAGAGAGACACTCAAAAAGAGAGAGACAGGCAAGAGAGAGAGACAGAGATAGAGACGCAGATAGCGAGACACTCAAAGAGGAGACAGACATAGAAAGAGAGACAAACAGAGAAAGAGAGACAGTGAGAGACACTCAAAGAGAGACACACTGAGAGAGGGATAGAGAGACACAGGAGAGAAAAACGGGAGAGAGAGAGAGACAAAAGGCAAAAAGAGAGAGAGAGGCAGATAGACAGATCTTATTTGTCTCAGTCTCATGCTGAGATGAGGTTGAACATGACCCTGTGCTGATGACGATAATGATGATGATGATGATAAGTTCGTTTTGTCAGACTCACCGACGACAGTGTGGGCCGCGGTGAAGCTGGTGTAGCCCATCCAGCAGACGAGAGCCGGCCGCGAAGGACGAATCCTGCGCTGACGGTTGTACACGCTGTAGACGTCGCCTCTGTACAGGCCCTTCAGGTTAGATCTGCAACACACACCAGGGTCACACTGGATCAAACACTTAAAGATGGAGACCAAACTGGGATAAATCCTGTGGCTAAAGCTGAATTAGACCAGGGCTAAAAACAGAACAGGACTGAATCATATCCCCTTCAGATGTATTTGTGCATTGTTAGCAAACTCTTGAGAATTTGTTTGGCTTGACTCTCGCCATAAAGTTTAAACATTCAAACTGTGAGGCCGATCAATCAGAGTGCAATATTGTGGTTTGATGGACATTTTTTATTCATCTATTTGACACAGTATTCTTGTGGGATTTGTGGGTCTATGAATCAACGAGAAACCATCTCGAAGGGCTCTGGCCAATGGTTCAAACTGAGTATCGAATGATCGTATCAATCAGAATGCTTCTCTACAGGAGGGAGGCGGGATTTGCAAATGTGGTGGCGCGGCAGATGCAGGTACTGTAGCTACGGCTATAGAGGGATTTCGGTCGACGTCACTTTCTCCCTACTGTGCATGCGTTTTGCAGAAAGAGCCGCTCTCCATCTGCTTGGCTGGGAAACGTCTTTGAATCAAACAACGAATCGGGACGAGAGCAGCTGTCTTAATAAGGTATGAACCGGTCTGACAGACGTCTGACTCCTGAAGCTTGAGCTTGAATGTAACTTTTACTGGTCGTAGGATCAAATTTTATTCACAAATGTTGATTTAGCAGCAGAACTTCTGTTTTCGCACATGATAAACTCTTGTAGTTAGCTGACAACAGTGCATTTTCGACTTGTTTCCACTGTTTGCGTCTGAGCGGTGGCGGGGTGCGCGCATCGCCCGTGTTGATAAACAAAAAATCCCTCTATTGTATCAGTTTTAACAGAAATGCCTGACAAAAAGCACTTTGTGCATTTCTACCAAACTGGATTCAACAGAAGCCTTATTTATGATGATGTATTGTGATTGGCTAAAACACTGCTAAGGTGAGGTGGACGCTTTGTCCAATCAGATCAGATCATCCACACCGGAATATATAATTTTCAACATTTACACCCCAAAGACGGGTTAGGGTCAGGATTAGGGCTAGGTAGATCAGGTAATTGGGTAAGTTACAGCTTTGTGAAAAGTCGAAAGTTGTCAAATATGGGTGTCCGGTCCGTAGGGAGAGCTTTCTTCAGCCTGCAGCGAGAGGTGGACGGGACGAAGGACATTTGCAGCCAGACGCCTCTCGAAAAACTAGATAATTTGATTCTATGAATTAGTAATACCATTAAATATGCATGAATATGTATTTACGAGTACACTACAACCAACTATTGTGACCAAAGAAACACCAATACTCTCTTTTCTAATAAATGAAAGATAAGATATCATTTAATGGTTCACAAAAGAAAAAAAAAAAATGAAACATGTAATCAAATAAGAAATAATATCTAAAGTTCTAGTAGTTGTAGAAAGTGTACCTGTGCAGAACCATGGAGCGCATGAGCATGGCCAGATTCACCAGCGCAGACAGAGTGAGCGCAGAGATGTAACACACTGCAAACACAGCCTCAGTCAGTTCCTCTGAGCAGCTAAAACTCCACAAAAATAACTTCAGAGTCTCACCTTCAACGCACCACATGTAATAGATCACCAGCCGCATCACCTCGTGTTTGTCGTCGGAAAGTTCAATCTTAAACCCCGACAAAACTTTAGCGATGTCCAAATCCACCCCCATCCGCGCGATCTGCATCGTCGGGACCACGGAGAGAATCAGGAGCAGAGCCACCTTCAACACAAAAACACAATCAGTTTGGTTACAAGGCACCGTTTGAAGAGAAGAGTTAACAGCATTGAATTGGCCTGACTTTAAGACTGCACTATTGTTTTTGGTCTGTTTTAGACTATTAGTGCGACAGAAAACACATCTTGTAATCTTAGCTGAACAAAAGGTGAACAGCTGGGACTCACTTGGTACAAAGTAATAAAAGCCACGACGCAGGAGATGGCCAACTTCAGCGGGAAACGGAAAGCTGCGTAAAAAGATACATTATGTGATTACAGTTTAGACAAACGAATAAAACTTCAGTGTCATATTCACCTTCCTCTGGAGTGTAGATGTAGGACTTCACTGCCTCCTGGATCCTCTGTGACAGGCCTGGACTCTCACTGGATGTGCTTATATGTGGAGGAAATAATCATAAATATTGTTTTTCTAGAGCAGTGGAGGTCAAACATTTTACACCAAGTACTATTACACCAAGAAGTAAAACTATTTCAGAGCTAAACCAGATTTGATCTAAGAATACACCATTACAAAACTAACTTTATCTCCAAAAGGAAAAGGAAAAAAATGAATGAAATGTAGTCCAAGTTAAGCACAACTAAACTAGCAAGACTAAAACGGATGAAGAGTCTTTGTCCCACCAGCAGAAACTTGTTTGAGAGATTACATTATTATTACAACTTTTTTAAAACAACCAAAAGTCTATAATGTGTTGTGACCTGTTTTCAGTTCCTGGTCTAATGTGTGTAAATCCAGAGAAAGTGGAGCAATAAAGAAGTAGAGGATGTATTCACCTGATTTTACTGGATTTCTTCTTCTGTAGTATTTCTTTCACATAGTCCTTATAGTAGCTGCTGTTCAAGTCCTGTAAATTAGCGAGACAAACAACAAAACGTGTTCATTTAAACAGTGCTTTTAACCTACAAACCAATAAACACTAAACATGGCAGTAAACTTGTAGATGTCGGTATATCCCTCACCAGACCTGGGCAAACTGTTACTAATCAGGCCCCAGGCACATTTTGGAGATTACGTTTTACTCTTTGTCTTTTGAAGCTATGTGTCTGCATTTGTGCTCATAATAAATATTGAAATAACTTGACCAAATAATAGGCTTCATAACTTATATTTTACAGACAGGTGCTTGTAATAGTAAGAATTTGTGATCGTAGTGAGACCCTCCAGATGATGTGAGCTCCTTGTCGGTGTTTGTGCCCCGTGTGCCTGCTCTGTTGCTCTCTCTCTCTCTGCCTGAACCCAGGCTGCTGCTCTGCCAGTGCTGGTGATGATCAGAAGGACAAGATCGCGGATACAAGCGAACAAAATGAGTTTTGTTCACAGGGTGGCTGAGCTCTCCCTTAGAGATAAGCTCTTTACTCACTGTAGGAACTTTTTCAGTTCCTAGTACTTTTTTTTAGTTCCATCCCCATTTTAGACACATTCACACAGAGCAGGAAATACAGACTGAGGCCACACTTTAGGGACTTTTTTAGCTCCTGCTCTGGGGCAGGTACTTTCACTCAGATCAGAAACCTTTTGGTGACACAAACACATTTACAATAACTTTCTTTAGAAACATGTTTTATATGTTCTCACATTTAGATAAACTTTCTTTACCCATAAGAAAAAAAATGTAAAAGCCGTAACACCCAAAATACAGTATATTTATTAAAGTTGCAAATAGGAATTACAGTGAATGCTGTAATTTATTTACTCTAATTTAGTTATATTGTTAATTTCAATATACTGTAATTTCTGCCCTATTGAGCGCACCTGAATATAAGATTTAAGTAAGAAAAATGATAAAGTACATATATAGGCCGCACTTGTTAATAGTAAGTCTATGAGAATCTATAATTTTGCTGCACTGCCTTATAAGCCGCATAGTTCAAAGCTCATGAAAAAAGTAGCGGCTTATAATCCAGAAATTACGGTATTGTTAATGGAAAAAGATCACTTTTGTTTTCCTAACACCACTTAATTACTTATATGTTCAAACTTTACAGATGGTAATGTTAAAGCCAGTTAGACATGGGGACACGTCAGTTCCTCTGACTAAACAAGGACTAGTGGAACTCAGAGTAGAGCAGCTGCTCTTCCAAAAGGAGCTGAAGAGTCTCAGGCATCAGTCCCACTGGCAGGGAAAGGACAGATGGATTCATGCTTTATTAAGGATAATTATAATTGTAGTCTTATTGTTATAATCTTGTACCAAAAACAGTTGAAAAAGCAGTTTAATAATGCGCCAATAAAAAAAGTAAACATGGGTTTCTAACACTTTTATAATGG
Source organism: Mugilogobius chulae (assembly GCA_038363315.1). Taxonomy (NCBI): domain Eukaryota; kingdom Metazoa; phylum Chordata; class Actinopteri; order Gobiiformes; family Gobiidae; genus Mugilogobius; species Mugilogobius chulae. The sequence continues at coordinate 3,124,670 of CM076411.1, forward strand.
GCTATAAACAGAGACGAGTTGCCAAAGAGTGAAGTAAGAAAAACTGTACATACTAGATCACATGAGCCAATAATCATATAAACAATCTTATTAATGCCTACACAGTGTTACCAAAGGAAAGCCAAGTTACATAAAGATAAAATACTATTCTGGGCTCGGGATCAGCTGCCAAGGCGAGATTCTAACCGTTTATTTTAGTTTTGTGGACGTGTGAGGACCAACACAGCTCCAGCTTTGTCACACCAATGAGAGATTAGCAGAAAATGAACTGGAGATTGTTGCTCTGAGAAAAAAACAAGCTGACCTTTTCATAATCTGATCAAGAGCACAACATAAACCAGTTACGTCAAATCGGCTTAAATATGATTACAGCTCATGTGCCGCAAACTGCAGCGGCTCTGATCGGGCCTAATCTAAATGGATAGGCTTGAATCAGGTGTTGGATCAGCTCCAAGACTCAGGGTCAAATACTAATGTTTATGATGTAAAGATGCACAGTGTATTAACTTCACTGTTTAGTTAAATCAGCAAAGACAACAGGTTCAGTAACATTCATGTATCAACTAATCACACAATCTTTTTTTTTTAGCCATAGTAACCCATAGCAACAAACAGCCATGTTACATACAAACTAATAGTAAACTGAACTTTTTGCTTACAATTTTCTCTTTGTTTATTATTTGTATTTAATTAAATCTCATGTTCAACCAAATAGGGTTGTCACGACGATATGAAATTTTAGTGTTTCATTATTGCAAGACAAATATGTAGCGATTATTCAAGATTACCAACATTTGCCCATTTCTAGTTTCTGTAGAATTAACTAAAAACCTAATTTTGCTTCTAAAATTGGCACAAATATTATTTTTTTATTATTACAATTATATTGTGGCTTAAATAATCACAATTATTGATTAACCTAATAATCCTGATAATCCCTAAATCCCTACAACCAAACTACAGTAATACAAAAATCTTTTCATTACTTGCACAGACCTTTTTATTAATAAACTGTAAAAGATCAATGTTTTTTTTCCATAGTGTAATGACACACAAATATTGTTTACTTCTTTATAAAATCTAAACCAGTGCAGTGTTTTTACGCTGAATGTTTATGTTCACAATACACTATCTGTATTACAGTGTTAGGACCACAGGTAACACTTTAGAATACCTACAAATAATTAGGTTTAATAAATCATTAATAACACCTTAATAAAGACTTACTTCAGTATATACAAATTATTAATTAGTAGATGAAAAAGCTTTTGATGCTTAGTAACTACTTAATTACTCCGGATCCTGCCCCCCCCCCAACCCTAAATCCTAACTTGGTTTCTTAGTTAAGTGGTTACTAAGCATTAATAAACTTTTTCATTCATAAATACACCATTAGTTCATGAATAATTAAGGATTATTTATGCTTTAATCATGGTTTACTAAGGCCAATTAAGTTGTAGTTAATATAAAGTGGTACCGCTGATGCATCAGCTGGTTTTCACTTCATGGAAACAGTCTGACATCGCGTCATTGGGGGCTCATTCTTTTTTTATCTCATGAGACAAAAATTAGATTGTCAGTTGTTGCGCCTTAAACCTCTATAGGAGCAATAAGTGAGACTAGAGAAACATTTGAGAAATACTTGATGCCATATTGAGATCTCAGTCAGATCTCAATGGAGCTGAAACTGAGCTGTAGCCTGCTTTGATCTCCTGGAGCAAAAGATGAGAAACAGGAGACATAAGCTAAAATCACAACTTGGTCTCACAGAAGGCTCATAATGTCTAGGAGCAATACCTGAGACCTTGTTGAATCTCATTCTTTTCTACTCTTTCCTCTGGTATAATATTCTAAGTTAATATTTGAACAAGGTTAAAGGAAGAGAACGCATACAGTCTGTTTCGCTCCTTTTCACTGACTGGACGACTGTACTTCCTGCTTTTTGGGAACATTTGCAGTCCTGCAATACCTGACCTAGTAGCTGGAGTGAAATGAAATTGAGTGGAGGCACTAAGCCGGCTACACAAATATTATTAATTTTTTTTATTACTCAATTTAATCTATTAATTAACATTATTTCAAATATCATTATGCGATTACTTCACTTGCAAGATGGCCGCCGTAACCGCCATGGCAACAGAATCCACACTGTCTCTAGTCATTAGTGTGAATTAGATATTATCAGAGCATCCTCCATTGTTAAATGCTCCAATGAGTTAAGAACGGAATAGGTTTGATTGACAGGTTATCAGACCAATAGGAAATAGGTACTTTGTTTTCTATTGACCAACGTTTTACTGGAATCACCATGTCCACAGTTTATACATTTTTATAATTCTTTTTCTGTTTTCGAGTACAAGACTGTTATAAATCTTTACCACTGTTTTTGATCAAGATTATTAACAGTTTTTTTTTCTTTTGTAATATTCCACATAACTTTTAAAGGAGAACTATTGTTTTTTTCTGTGTATTTAGTTAGAAACTACAACATATGCATTGACTTCCATTCAAAACTGCAGAGTTGATTCATAACCACTTATTCACTGCAAACCCTCTAGGGCAGGGGCGGGCAATTATCTTTACTCAAGGGCCATATTAAAACACAGACAATTGGCTGAGGGTCAGACAACTAACATAACAAATTCCAAACAAGAGTATCTGGCTGCAGACCTGTACCTCTCGAGATTATTTAAAAAGTTGTCATTTTTATAAGAAAAATATTCAAATTTTTCAAGAAAAAGGCAGATTTTTTTTCTTAAAATAAACCATTAAAAGTCTGAGTTTTTCAAGATTAAGCTTGCGGTTTTACAAGAGTGTAAAAAAAAACCCTCAATATTATGATGAAAAAAGTACCAGAGCATTAGTAAAGTCTTCAGTGTCTGTGTAAGTAACGCAAGATTTATTAAATGTATCATTTTGTTCTTTATAACAATGTCCCACATGTGTGTATGTTATTAATTGATAGTTAATTGAAAAATATCAACTTTTATTCACTTTGACTTTGTTTTTTCATATTTTAATAGTTAATTTTCTATACTTTTTAATTTTTTGAAAATCTCAAAATGTTACTTTCGCTCAACTTGGTTTTTTTTTTTTTTTGCTTGTCACTGTACTTGTAAGCATTGCTGTTTCTAGAAAATGAGCTAGGGGCTTGATTAAAACAGGTCATGAGCAGCATTTGGCCCCGGGCCACAGTTTGCCCAGGTCTGCTTTAGGGGAGAAATATGGTTATATGACATTTTAGAACCCATATGTTGTAATCGCAGGTAAAGACAGTTTGTGAGCACTTGAGCATCAGCTGCAGGACAATACAAGTTACTCAAACATGGATCAATCCATCAAAATGCAACTTTGAGTAAACAATGATGAGCGAACACTCTGTAACATGGTCAAGATTTTGCACAAAGATGGGTCAAGCTGGGATTAACTCCTCCAAACTTCAACTCTAGTGCTTCTGTCGGCTCAGGATGTTACAGGGCTGTTGAAATTCTTGCAGCAGCAGAGCAACAACTCGGTAAACAAGTAGAGAACTCACCTCAGTGGCATTGTCCGTGTCCGTGCCCCGGAGGCCTTGAACAGCATCAGCGGATACTGGAAACTGAGGAATGCCAAGCAGGCTATTTGTGGAAAACTGGAGAAAAGAGAGAAGTATTTGTGGATCTGCAGAAAGAAAGAGAAGCATCAGTCACAGAGTTCAGCCAAAGTGCACAGGAAGCACATTCTCTCTCTACAGTAGATTCAACTTTTAAGTGTCTATAGACTACACATTTTTAACGACACAGTGATGCTAATTTTGTGCTGTGCCGATGCTCTTTATGTATGACAATGAGGGGTGCCAACTTCGTATAGTGATCTTCAATTTATATTCCTTTATTATTGATCTTTGAGTGTAACATTCTCTTTGGCGATCATCTCTCCCCTTCAGATGAGCAGTTACTTGCCTCGCCTCCTCTTTTTATGTCAATACTCTCATTTTACCTGCGACGTTTCACGCTTAGCAATTGTCTTAACCCATATTGCAGCTGCAATAAATAAGAATTACATATATCTCTCGCTATGCAATGCAGAGACTCATTCTCTCTTGATCTTCTTCCCTCCTCTTCCTCATTCGCCTCTATCTATTGTCTCTTATTCTCTCTTTCTTCGTTCCTCTCTCTTCGCGCAGCTTGTTTCTCCTTCTCCTCTTTTTTTCCTAATGGTTTGGTATTTGTTTTAAGAGCTTATATCTTTGTTATATCAGCCTCCTAATTTAGCACCTAATATTATACGTCTGACGCTCTTTTGATCTGGTTGTACTTCCTTCTCTCTTCTTCGCTTCTTCTAAATCATTCCTCTTTACCAGTGCCTACTCTTCTCGCGCTCTGTGAAAACTCGTTCTCTTCTGATGACCTATTTAGCTCTCTACTGGAGCATATATTTCTCATCCAAGTGACCTATTCTCTCATCTTCCATACTTTTCATCTGGGTTATGCATTTCGACGCCTCTGTAAATAAGTTTTGGGCTAAGCGCCAAAAAGGGATTCCATTTCTCCTTTCTCATTAGTCTTCCCTGTCCTGACAATGAAATGCTTAGGGAAATTAGGTAAACATTAGCTATTATCATGGCAAAACATGTATTAGTGTCAAAGGTATAATTTACTCAGGTCATGTTCACAATATATAAATTGCACATATTTAGTTCTAAATATAACAATTCGGGTAAACAATTGAAATTTAGTGGAAGTGAAAATATAGTATGTATTTTTAGTATTGGTATCAGCTTTGTATGGGTCACAACATGATACAGGTAATTTGGTGTAGATGATACTGCATAAATTTAATAGTATTAGAAAGTATTTACAACTCTGTTTATATGTGTAGCGTTAACGCCTATCGTTAAAGTTTTGTTCTAATAATACTAGGCAATAAAGATTGAAATGGAAATACCAAAACAATTAAGCCATAAAAAGGTAATTACTATCTAACATTGGGTGAATATGTCAATCTAAAAACGAGCTACTAATAGAGGATAGATAGCTGCTTGGCATATTTTAAGGCACATGGGGTCATGATTTTTGTTTAAGGTAGATTGAATAGTTTTAATTTACAGACCGTGACAACCAGATAGATTATGAGCTAGCCTCTACAAGCACTAGTTCATAAGGTAATGACAAAATAATTGGCTCAATTGTAATTAATATACACATGGATTGATATACAGAGCCCAATCAAGATATCCGCCGAATCAGCGTCCAATACTAGTAAGAAGTACGATAAAAATCTTTATTGGCCCCAGGGAAACATATAAAACTACACTTGAACATGAAGCGTGAGTGAGCACGAGCCACTCAAACACACCACAGCTTCTGACCTCTAGTCAAAAGAGAATTTATACCTAGGAGAAGTGTGAGTTTGAGTCCCGCCAGCCAATACCCTATGTATTTAAGTCAAAAGTGCAGCCTTTGGTGTTTATTTGTATTTGTGTGTTTGTTGAATATGTCTCTAGAAGATAGAGATTATTACTGAGAGCTTGATTCACTTTTCAACTAGCTTGCATAAAGAACGTGGGTGTCTTCGCATTCGTCCGCCGGTGGCCTCGCAGTTAGTTTGTTCGAATTCCTGGGCTAGCCTACCCTGTCTGTTGCGGCAGCCAGCTTGTGAAGAAATCCTTGCGCTAGAAAGCCCTCTTTATTAGTTAGGCGTTCCACACAACACTAATGGAAAAATGCGAACTGTTTGACTCAAGAGCAAAGTCCTTTGTGGTCTCGTCTGCAAAGACAACGCTTCATTCATTGCTAGTCCTGGGTCGGTCGTGGTTCTGCTGCAGAATAGACTGGAATCGGTGCTGATCCTGGGAGCGAGGGAAAGTTTATTGTTCCACCAGCCTCTGACTTAGATTGAACTCATTTCTTGTAATTCCAACAGTCTTTGCTCTTTCTCCAGTCAGCAGCCTGCTGTTCTATATATATCTACCTTGCTAGCTCTTAATAACTACTATCTCTTAGTCTAAATCATTCTAAGCTCTCTCCTCTAGAAGATGTAGGATGAAATGAAATACCTGCATTCTCCATCTTCCCCTGGTCAGATTTTAAAGACACAATATAATATTTCTCTTCGTCTTCTCTTTCTTCTATCCGTAATGTCATTACTCTCCATTACACCTTGCTCACGCGGCTAACAGCTGGTCATAACTTTCTCAGCATCTGTGTGCTACCACTTCTTACCTTGTATTAATATGCATCTTCCTTTCCTATTTGAATTGTCGTTTACACTAGTATCATTTCGTAAATCATTTTCTCGCTCCCTTCGTTTTACTCTCCTCCTCATAACTTTCTCTCATCTCTAATTTCCACACACTATATTCTCTCCAATGTCGATTAAGCTTCATTAACATCCCAATACTATCTTACTTCTTACTTCTCTTGTCAGATATAGTGACAGCACTAGTCTCTTTTCTCGCTATACTCGGTATTTCATCCAGCTCTAGTTTTATCCCTCGCGTTCTCTCTTCGCTTCTCTCATGTCTTCGGATCATTCTCATCCCAGCATCCCGCGAATATATACTACGGTTGCAATGTTCACCATTCTCTCTCCCTCGCTCCTATTACTTACCTCCTGTCGTACTCTGTCTTGTGTAACAAATATCAACCTGCAGAGATGATACGCTAGTCGCATCCTTTTTCCTTCACGATCTAGCTCCTGGTTTTATTTCCCACCTCTCATCACTAACACCAACTAAACTGTATCGGTCTTTTGCTGTTCTCTTGTGCTCAGGTGGTAGATCCCTCTGCCTGCCGCGTATCGTGTGTTACCATACTCCATAATGAGATATATGTTATAGATGATATGATATACTTCATATAGATATTTTTCTTTTTCCCCATATAAGTCTGAATCGTGTAATCGCCCTTCGTCTCTTATACGCTCCAATATCTCTCATTTTCTCCTCCATCTTGCTTTTAGCCACGATATATTTTGTCCTTTCTCTGTCATCTCTGATTTCATTCCTTTATCATAGTCTGTCTCCTAAGCTGCTCAGTCCTTGTTCGTTCTGCGTTTGCTCATCACATCGATTGTGTTTAAATCAGCTTTCTTTCCAGTCGGTTCCTTATTGCAGCTTCCCGACTCGCCCACACTACTCTTCCCGTTGTTGAATAAACAATTATTAACACTTTTTATTGTTATCACACTAAACAAGCTTTTTTCGGTTTTTAGTGTTTTTGTTTTTTGTCTCTTGGATGGATATACTTTCTCACCATAGCCTCAGATGTATTTTTGCCACTCAGTGCTAACATTTAGAGCGCTGTGATCTCGTCTGCATAACTTCAATAGATTGGATTAGGAGAACTGTTCATTAAGATTCCTATCCAGACACTGTCCTCACTGTGCTCACACTGCTGATTAAGACTCGCAGACTGTGGAACGAATTACTTTGATTACAATTCTTTGCTCTGAAAGCTCAATGTGGAAAACAGGGATTTAAATCTTTTGTGTATTCTACTGTTTGCCAAAAATGCTATTGTTTTTTTTTTCCCTCAATAAAATAATCCCCAAAGCTGCAGCACAAAGATGTCTGTCACCTGGGGCGTTTTGGGGCAGTCGATCTTCTGCCAGACCAGAACTCCCAAAATGTGACCACGACAGCAGGCTGCCCAGGACGTAACCCACTTTATTGTGTAAAGTGCCACATGCCAGGAGCGGGTAATACAAGGCCGGGTAGTAGAAGACTCCCAGGATCACCCAGTTATCTGAAAAACACACACGTTTGGGACTTTTACAAAGAGTTGCATCTACTGTATGTGCATCTATAAGATACAATTTGGCTATACAACATGGAACCTCTGTCACATTAAGACACAAATTCTATTCTTGTAAAAAAAAAAAGTCTGGGGCGTTTACAGGGAAGCCAGGAAAACCGGATAACTAGCCTAGTACTATTTAAACTAGTTTTCCAAAGCCCATGTAAACCCGAGCTGTTAACCGGTTTTCGGAAACCAATTGGCGCACATAGGGCCAGATTTATCAAGCATTTGCTCATGTGCAAACAGGTTGGGGGAGCAAAAAGTTAGCGTAGCTGGTATTTTTCTTTCACACAGACACTAAAGATGAAGAAGTTCAAGTGGTGCATATCTCTTTTGTGTAATATGTTATATGCACATCTTCCAATATTAATGTTTATGCAGTATTGCTCGCAGATACCATGATTTTTTTTTTTTACTTTGTACCCGCAATTTAGCACCTGGCTTGATAAATCAAGTCTATAGTCTCTACCGATTGTAGTACGATTTCAGACGTCATGTAAACAGAGAATTGGTCTGCAGACGGATAAATGTAACTGAGCATGCTCACAAACTATGCCTGGTCCACATTTCAACAATAAAGTTAACATTTTTACCACTAAAGATCTCTTGCACAAAGTGGCCACTTTTAGGACTAAAACAATTTATCAAAGTTACAACAACAAAACTAAAATGTGAACAAAAATGTGAACAAAAATGGTAAGGCTAAATCTTTTTTTTTTTTTTTTTTAATAAAGACCGTAAGAGGCCCTCCTCAGGCCAAGTAATGTCTATTTTGTGGCCTTGCAAGACGGCTGAAAGTAAAGATGAATTATTTATCATCTAAATAACAAAAATGTGCTTTTATTTAAGTCTATTTTTGGTTAAAAAGTTACAGTGCACAACTTTGGTATATCTGCATTAAGGACTTTGTACCTTTACCTTTATTTCTCTAAAACTTAAGGTAGTGTATAAACTGTTAAACACAAACCCTGCCTACAGATTTCAACAAAGAAAATTATTGTAAAATGAGATTATTAGTAGTATTTCAGAGCTGTAAATGCCTGATTAAGCTAGTTCGAGCTGCTAACTCTTAGCTTAAAGTGGTGATAAATAAGTGTGGCGTTTTAGGCTTTCTGTTGGCAAACTTTTGTGAGATCCATTCTTAAATATCAACACACAAAAATAATAATAACTTACAAATATTGTTTTTAAAAGATGTAATTTCGACCTGCACATGCGTAGTTGCGCCTAATAGTACAAAGTGGGCAATGACACTAGTCGTGTTCAAGATGGTCAAGGCGGTGCAGTCGGCTCAAGGCGTTAAGGGGGGTCGGGTCAGATGACAGCGCGAGAGATCAATCAGCGCTACAAACAGCGCTGTCGTCAGACCCGACCCCCTTACCGGCTCGAGCCGACTGCACCGCCTTGACCATCTTGAACACGACTAATGTCTTTTGGCAGTGTTGCCAGATGGGAAATGTTGAATTATCGTACCAGAGCCTCAAAATTATCGTATTTTGCTAAAATTATTGTACACATCCAAATTGTGTTCTATTTCAGGCCAGGGCAATTTGTAGAGTAAACAAAAGACCTCTTTAGACGATTACATTGATTTTTAAGCATGTTCCGCTGGGTTGGGAGGGTGAAAACATTTAATCATTGCTGGTTATGCATTGCACACAGCAAGCTTCTCCTCTTCACAGCCTAAAATAATATTATTAGAACGCAGTCATACTGTATTATAAGTAAAACAAAGCATTGATTCACTCACTCTTCCCTTGTTTGATGTCTCCATATTGCCACGCGCGTAGTTGTGTTACGTTTAGTCTCAGCACATTGGGGCAGACGCGCAGCCATGAGGAACTATCGGTGCTGTTGACCAATAATATCACAATAATATCACAGGCGCCCGCTGTGTTAAGTCTTTACTGATCCTGGATCAGTTTTTCAGTCTTTTAGGCGAGCTCAAGTTAGTCAAGACGAAGAAAATACCTGGCGCTTCGAAATTATCGTACATTTACATAGAGTGACTTAGACTTATTGATCGTATATCGTACAGGGGGTAAAATTATCGTACAAAAACGACAATTATCGTACAAAATGATAATTATCGTACAAAATCGATAATTATCATACAAAAACGATAATTATCATACAAAAACAATAATTATCGTACAAAAAAGAGTAATTATTGTACGTCTGGCAACACTGTCTTTTGGTGAAGCTTACAAGCTTAATAGCTAAAAGCTACAGATAAAAATGCAGACTTTTGCCAAAAAACACAGATTAAACTGCTTAATTCCTTTCAACTTGCAATCCTATCCAATTATTAAAAATATGTCACACTAAAGCTTAATGTGTTTGTGTAAGAATCCGAAAACTGACTGTACTGTGACGCTTCATTGTTTACAGCAAGAAAGTGTGTAATCAAAAATGTGACAAAACACAGATTTCCTACTTCTTGTGTAACTCTGCAATAAATAGATTTCTGTGAAGCTTATGCCCACATCTAAGTCCAGTAATCCAGTTACATAAGCAACACTGGAGGGTGTGTTTTGGCCTCACGTTTGTGCTGCGTTTGGGAGGTGAAGGGGAGAGGGTCTTCAGACAGGACCAGCCCAAACATTCGACACAGCAGAACTCCAAACACCGCCACCGCCAGGCCCTTGTGCTGCGTATGATCCAGGAAGTTCACCGGACTGAGGAATCAAGCAGAAAGTATTTAGGAGCCGAATGTGAGCAAACACCGCTCCTCTTTCATCTGTGGAACATGCGTTTCTCAAGAGTTTGCAGGTCGCTTTGTTGATTTCAATTTCAGATGTAGTAACAGACATTTTTGGGCTGGATGTGGATACTGCCTACTCTCACATGATCGTCACAACATTGTCGACTTTATACTCACCTGAGTAAACTTGCGAGCCCTTTGTGTTTGTTGCCGGATCTGTTTTTTCTGGCTAAAATGGCGAGTATGAGCATAATCACCACCTGGAATAACAGAGACAGCCATTAGCATGTGTTAGCATACAGTTCCTCCTGCACTTACAGGACATGAAAACTCATCTCCAAACAGCCTTCATAGTACTATGGCAACTGATCAACTACTTTAAAAATATGCCCAGTTGTTGGCCTATTTTTGATATTAACAGAACAAGGTTCTAAAAACATGACTAAAAACCATTTTAGATCAAAAACATTAGGATTATTAGATCAAAATGTCAAAAAAGACAACAATAATACATTTGATAATACTCTGTGTTTAAAGGGGTTGCTTAAAGGTGCTGTACTGTAATTGTTGCCAAAATCAGTAACAAACTTAAATTATTATATCTTTTGCTCTCTCCTACCTAATGCTTCCTGGACTCTCAATTGTTCACCATATGTATTATGACCACTTTTTGCAGCCTTTAGAGGTGAACCATCTCGACAACCTAATAACAGTTAGCCACAAAGCTAACAGCAATAAACCGTGAACTTTCTGGTTTTAGTGGACAAATGCAATATTACAGTTGGTTTCATCAACAAGTTGTGCCAAACAACATCACTTTGCATTGGAGGTTTTGCTAACAAATTATTATGATTAATAATATTTACTTTCAAAAAGATTAAAGGGGACTAATGCTGTGTTTCAGGCAGCTGGGAACTGTCATATTTTCCACTTCTGACTTGTAAAAATGTGCTGGAATGCATTTTTACTACTGGTAAATTGTGAACTGCAACCTGGTCGAGGAAGTCTCGCTTCACAAGATAAACAATCCTCACCAAAAAGATTATGACGAGCTTAACTGCCACAAAAGCAGTGTAAACATTGGTTATAACTTAGGGTTATTTAACGTTACTTTTTTTAGCCTAAAGGTTAGCATTAGCCATAATGTTAACATACGAGCTGATTCAGTTGGAACGCAGCGTATTTTCTCCAGAGCCTATAGCACAGAGAAGAAGGCCCTTAAAAGCACTTCTTGGTTCAACAATCACGGGCTTCCATGTTGAATCTCAATAGGTGTGATAAACGTCCTCGGAGCTAGTCAGTTCTGTGGTGAGTTATGAGCATAGGACCTACATTTTGGTTTAAAATTTCTCCAGCTTTATAAACTACAAAATTATTGAGACACTTTGCAGAATTTTACGTTATAGATGTGCTTTTTTGGCTAAAAACAACTCTTGAGCTCATTAGTGTTATCATAGGGTTTTAAGAGCAGTAGTAGACTTTAATAGTTCACTTGTTAATTACCCTTGTTTACAGATGTCACCCGCTTCAGGCCCATAGTTGTGTTTTGTGAGCGAACAGCGAGAGATCTGTTTGTGAACTTACAGAAATGGCTGTGATACATATGTGGTAGAGCTTGTCGTTTGCCGTCGACTCACAGGGCAGGATGACTCTGAAACAAGACAACGACAAAGTTACTCTTCATCATAACTCGTACATTTTCCCTTTACACTTCCACGCGCCGCCGTCAGCCGCGGTCGGAGCTGGAAAATCCTGCAGTGGTGGAGATTTGTGCGTTTAAACGGATTTGGCATCAGCGTGACACGGGGAAACAACAAGCTGCTGTTCACATTCCCGGCGCTGAAGAGCAGTAATGCCTGATCATGAGGCTGAGTCCAGATCCGCACAACACAGGAATGCTGCTTTCACAATCCCAGCTGCCACTTACTTTGAGGCACTGCACAGTTTCTCAAGCAGGTACCAGGACAGAAGCATAATTCAGTAGGCACACTTTTTAAATCAAGAGGATAATTCACCAATGGACATTTTTTATAAAGAGACTTGTTTGTGTCTAAGTGTTAACGCTAACAGGAAATACTCACAAGTACAGAAGTATAGTATAAACAAGCCAGCTGACGTTGTGTGCACATGGCTTCAGATTTTAAAATAGGTTTATGTGGTTTGAAGTTTGAATAGTAAACAAAAGTGTTTTTTAAATTACAAAAAGTTGTAGTGAGAATGATATCACAGCTTTCTAAAGTTTAGCAGTGAGTGGCAAAAATGCATGAGAGGAAAAAGGAAAATCTAACTCAGATAAAATGACTTGAATTAACCATAAAAAATTACTAATTTAAGATTTTTTCACTTAAGACCAAAGTCTTACTAAGATTATTTTACTTGTTTTAAGATATTCTATCCTGATTTACCTTATTTAGATATAAAAACTTATTTTAAGCAAATTTGTATCAGTTTTAAGCCATAATTGCTTTGATTTGCTTAAAAATCATGTCAAGAGAACTTGAAACTAGCATTTTCTGCTCAAAAGAACATGGTTAGCCAATTTTCTTACTGCACTGGCAGATTATTTCGCTTAAAATAAAAAAATTTTTTTACCTCAAAATAAGCAACATTTTCCTATTTTTGAAAGGCCTTTTTGCAGTGTGTCACCAGTGACAAAGGACAGATCCCAAAACCTGTTACCCTCCAGCGTGCTGCCAGGTAGCTAATTCTTTATATACTATTTGTTTTTATTGTGTGTCACATATTTCCGTTTCAAAAACATAAGATGGAAATTAGCATGATGCTACATCTAATGCCGCCATCTTTTTTATGTATCAGCACATGTTCTTTATATAGAAAGAAAGAACTCAAAACACAACTAAAATAAGAAAACTATACAGTCTGATAACTATAAACAGATCCTAAACACTGAGTTTGTATCTGGCATTTAAAAAGAACCTAAAATGAATAGTAGTAGAAAACTAGATAAACAAGTAGAACACTTCTGTTTCACTCACTGTTCTCACTGACACAGACTTTGGGACCTTTCTCTCCTTAAATAAGATATTTTTAAATCAGTTTGATGAAGAATTATTTGTTTTGTCTGACAAATAAAATGTCCTGAATCTCCAATTGTTGTAAGCAAAAAAAAAAAAAAAGCTAGCTAAGCTCTGCATTGTTGTCACGACAACATAAAAGCTACTTTCATTTTCCTGCATAAAGTTAATTTCAGCAAAGCAAAAGTTCCACAGACAAAATGTTATAACACTGTTTTGCGTGCCACTAAAATGAATATGCAAACTGCCAAAGAGTTTGTTAGAGCTACATTATTTTACATCCTAGCGGTCTAAAAAAGTCATTTGATTGATTTGCTGTGAGAAGGGCAAATTAATGACCAAGTGAAGCATTTCTAACAATAAAATCTAATCTTAAATGTAGCTGATTTTCACACCACAAACACTTCAACACATGGTTATTATTGTGTATTCATTTTTGGATGCAATTATGGCTTTAAAAGCACTTCTTACAAACGGTAAAGTGAAACTGGAGAGGACCACCCAAGTTCAGCCAATCAGAGCGCAGCTTTTGACTCATTATGAGAACTAAAAAGCTTTCTTATTCAATTCAGATAGTACACAATGGTCTCATTTTTGTGCTGCATTTATCATGTACATTTTAGTGGAAAGCACAAAAGTTGCAAATGTATTACTAAAAAGGATAGTCAACCCAGCTTTAATTGCTATCTTTACATTTTCTGCCTACTAAACTAATATATCTCCATGGAGACGAGCTCGACTGCACCACCAGGCCAAGTTACAGCATCAGATCGGTGAAGTGTTGAGTCACTGTTGTAATACAAGCAAGATTGAGAAGTATATGACCAATGTTCCTCTTTTTCAAAGCTGATAAAACTTTGCCTATGAATTTATATTTTGTCTAACTTATTTATGCTTTCTTTGGCACAACATTATTCTTACAAACTTCGATCCTTAAGCCACTATCATCGGATTACGATCGTCTTTCAAACATAAAAGTGAAGCAGGCTTATCACCTTCTGCACATCAAGTCAGCTCTAGCCCCAAAGAGTCATATAGTGACTCCCAGGCTCTTTCTTACCAGTTTGAATGCATAAATTATCATATGAAGACACCATGGAGTCTTTTTATTTATTATTATTACATTTTTTACAATAGATTTCTGGCAAGTAAGCAGTATTGACTAATAAAGAAGTTGTCTTTAATGATATATAAACATCCCAGACAAAGCTACAACATCTGCACAGAGAGAAACAGATTGCAAGCTGCTCTACCAGAAAAGTTACTTAGTGTCACTTTAAATCTGAGCTCTCGTTTGACACAGTTGTGGTGCAGCATGAAACCCAAACATGACCCCATTCATTCACAGCTCTGGGGAAGTCTGCCAAGTTGACAGCTAATATCGAGAATCCCGCTTTCTCTCTAAGAAGAAACACTGATAATACTGTCTGAACTCTGCTCTAAAGGAATAAGAGATAAAACCAAGGTTGCGTCTAAACTTTAGTAGTAGTAATTTTTAAAACAATCACTTACTCTTGCTCGATTTTGGTGGGCACAGGTCCCAGGTCAGGATACTCGTAGTCCACCAGAGCATCCTTGTCCATTGTGCTGTGTCTTTTGTCTGCAGTTTTTTTGGCACTAACGGTTTCCAGTGGTGTCCTTGTTCCCCGTGTTTGGTCTAGAGTCGTTGGTTGGGTTTCCTCCTCCTTGCCCAGGTGCCCTGTCTGTCCCCTCTGGAGCCTCCACCCTCGCAGGCCTGTTCAGAGCAGCAGCAGCAGTAGCCTGAGAGCAGAAAGAGAGAGTGCGTGTGTGAACCCTGGCAAAAAAATGTGGGACTCTCGCTCAATCCTGTGGCCACCTGTGGCTTAGTGGATTATGTGCACTTTGGGGGCAGAGCAGGAGGTGCTGGCTGGTTAACACTTGTAAAACTCTTATTTCTACAAATATGAGCTGCTTATATTATTGTGGGATTCACTGGCAACAGTCAAATGCACTTGTTTTCTCACTGGAATAAATTACCATTTTAAATAGAACTACTGCGTTTTTTCTCTGAATTTAGGACAATAAATGTAGATCAGTAATTTAAATATAGTTTTTTGTAAAACACAAAATTGAAACAGCTCATGAATAGAAAGAGGTTCATTTACTTCCTGTGCAAACTGCAGAACTGATGAGCCTCTTCACTATAAGATTGTAACAAGCAAGGGAAGTCAAGGCAAATTTTTTGTATAGCACAATTCATACACAAAGCAGCTGATTTTAAATTTGTAATTTATTGTTATAAAGTGGCTATGGGATTATTTTGAACCATACATGTAGGGTAACCCAAACCTTTTGTCTGAATGTTTTTGAATAATGACAATTAAATACAGACAAGTGGGCGGGGATAGGTGGTAGGTGAGGACAGGGTTTTTCTGAGCTCTCAATCATCTGCTGCAGAACAATACAAGATTCCTCAAACATACAGGAATCATTCTTAATAAAACTAATGCAAATGAAGACAGTTTTTACACAATAGGTCTCCTTTATGATAAGATCATAATAGTACTTTTTGATGAAAATATATCATTTTTTTTCTTTTCTACTAAAGAAAGTATTAAAAAGCAGCATTTTGTCACAAAGTCAGATTCTGTCTGAATAAAATAATACACTTCAGGTCAGTTCTAGTCACGAGCCAAAAGCAGCCCTCTGATTGGCTGCACTTGAGTGGTCCTCTGTCACTTTGCCGTCTGTAAAATTTAAAAATAAAAAAGATTTGTGACAACCAGTAACAACTGGACATTTGTAAATACGTATTTACTTCTCGTTGAAAATTGGCTGCTCCAGCTTTAAGGACTGTTTACTTGATAACAGTATGTCTCAATCTTCTTAAAGTAACATTTGCCAAAAGAAAAAAAAAATAGCTATATTTGCAGATTTTATCATTACTCATATTATGTTTTCAGAATCCCTCAAATACCTATTGTTTACTCAAAACAAGATAACATTTTTCTCCATGAACAATATGAATTTAATCTGAAAATAAATAAATAATAAATAATAATAAAAAAAAAAAAGAAAATTGTGTGTTGCGCCTTTAAGGAATACTGTCTGGACCTCACATAGTAAGAGTTTGTGTACCACCAGTAGCACATACACCACAGTTTGAGAACAATATTTATGTTTTTATTTATTTCACCTTTATTTAACCAGGAGAGCCTCACTGAGATTACAAATCTCTTTTTCAAGAGTGTCCTGGCAATAGTGTAGAGAAAAAACATTAAATACGACATTTACACATACACACATTTATATGCCTAATTTTTCATTAAAGGCGTTTTGAGAGTTTTAACATTGAAGCGTGTGGAATTTGTCTAAAGAGTCCTCGTAAAACACATCTTGTCAGTTCATATAACGGGAGTTCCCTTATTGTTGCTTTGTCTGTGATGCTTTGCCAGTGTATTAAATATCAGAGAAGTAATCTATAACAGGCTGTGTGGTAATGTAACATGACACCATTATAGAAATCTAATAGCTTAAAATGAGCCTATGACCTGGTTTATTGATATCTCTGCATACAAAAAACCTATAACATTCAAAAATCAATCTCTCTGATTATAATTTAGCTCAGCTCAGTTTCATTTCGCTACAGCTCTAGGTCAGGTATCGCAATACTGTAGATGGTTCCCCAAAAACAAGAAGTATAATCAGCCAATCAGCGAACAGAGATGAAATCATGACGTCAAACTCAAACCAACCCGAGTTGAGACGGCGGACTCTATACGTTCTCCTTTAAAGTGCATATGACAGGTTTTTACAATTTTCTAATTTTAATTTAATTTGGTAAATTAATAACTGTTGTGGCAAGAAATTATAGTTTTACATGAATTAAGAACAAGTTTGTGAAGACAAGTTTGAAAATATGATGAAGTAGAGCAGAGTTCTGAACTGATGACATCACAGGAGGTAGACAAGTACATTTTCAATTTTATCACAAAAAAACAACACAATTTTAGGACCTTGTGAGCATGATTTTAACAAAACGAATGTGCTCTATGGTATTTTCACCTCTCATGTAAAGCAGATTAGTTTTGGCCCAATTTATTACATGGTTGCTAGGTAACTACTTAGTGTGATGTCATCATTTATGAACAGGAAGTACATTTTTAATTCCCATTCATTCATTCATTTTCTACCGCTTAATCCCGTTAGGGGTCGCGGGTGACTGGAGCCTATCCCAGTGACTTTGGGCCTTAGGCGGGGAACATCCTGGACAGTGGCCAACTTGCCGCAGGGTTAGACAGACAACCATTCACTCTCTCATTCACGCACTAAGGGAAATTTACAGTGATGCCCAATTAACCTAAACATACATGTTTTGGAGGTGGGAGGAAACCGGAGTGCCCGGAGAAAACCCACAGTGACACGGGGAGAACATGCAAACTCCACCAGAGAGATCGTGAGATGTTGATATAGTCCGACCTGGGAGTCAAACCACCTTATTGGGAAGCCAGAGCTCTAACCACTTGGCTACCGTGCACCCCCATTTTTTTAATTCCCAAATATAACCAAATTGGGAAGAAATTTGTAAAACGTTTAGTAATATCTTAAATATAATTATTTTAACTTCATTTTAGTGAATAAGTGAACTTGTAGTAAGCACTTTAACCTTGTATCAAATATAGAATTTCTAACCAATAGGGTAAATGCTAGATAGTTGGGTCCGGTAGGATGTTGCTTAAGTTTAGGAAAAGGTTAGGATAATGGGTAAGGTTAGGAAAAAGGTTTGGGTAAAGGTTAAGATAAAGAATATAACAGTTTTTGGCCCGCTTAGCAACAGTAATAAACTCATTACCATGGAAACCAGCTCATTTTTGTCCCTCCGGCCCAGCCTACCTAGCACTAACCATTTGATATTGTAGGTCTATCGTTAATTTATGTAGAAAAGGTGCAATGTTTTCACAAAGTGACTTGAAACCAGCTGATGCAGCAGGGTCATTATTATTAGCTCCAATTTGATATGTATTTCATTCATCATATCAACAGTAATGCCTTTAACAATATGAAAGAGTTCAGCGTGAGAGTTTGTCCCACATTCAAAGGCCAGTTTCAGCCGAGCTTCAGTGACAACAGTGAGGCTCCAGTTTCACTGCTTTGAAGCCGAGAAGACGAGAGAAGCACAAAGACTGTGGAGGCTTCATCTGCTGAAACCATGACACATCACAGGCTCTGTTTGCAGTCAGATTAACTTACTATCGTCATCTCAGTTTAACTTTAAAGGTGTTGTGCATGTTCCATGTACCATTGCTTCATCTGGTAAGTTAAAAAATACCCTAATTTATGGGCATTTGTTGAAATTTTCACCTAAATACTGTACCTTAAACATAAGCAGATGGCTACCAGTTCTAAAAAGAATTGTCTCTGTGCACGGAACATCAGTTGGCTTGTTTATGTTTTAAATAGCTAACTACTGTACATACAGGCATTTCATTAGTATTAGCATTTAGATACAAACATGTCTCTTTAAGCTCACAAGTGTTCTCTGGTGAATTATTCTTCTGATTTGTGAAGTCTTTAACATTCACTACAACTCACTGTCACTGTCACTGTCTGATCTTCTGAGTATTTATGGTTTTAAGCTGGTGTAGTGAAAACCTCATAAACATTAATTGAACAGGAAATGCTTGTATGTACAAAAGTTAGACATTTTGAACACTGAACTTGTCTCGTGTCCACTGGTGAGGTGTTCTCCTGATTTGTAAAGTCTTTGACAATGTTCACTGCCTGATCTTTTGAATATTTATTCAGTTTAAACTGACATAGTGAAAGCCTCATAGAAATGAATTGAACAGGAAATACCATAAGTACAGAAGCTAAAATAAACAAGCCACCTGAAGTACTGTGCACAGAGCCTATTTCTTTGATTCAAATTATTTACTTACTAAAGTGAGTCTGCTACATTTTTAAGGAACTATGGTGTATTTTTATTTATTTATTTGATTATTTGACAATAAATCAGGTTAAAATCAATTTCTCCCCAGCACTGATATCTTGTTTGCATCTATTCAGGTTGAAATTAGTCCGCAATGTCCTGACTTCGTCTAATAATGTCCCATTTTTTCACCAAACTCCACTTCATTCATCTGTTGTTGTTGTTGTTGTTGTTGTTGTTGTTGTTGTTGTTGTTGTTGTTGTTGTTGTTGTTGTTGTTGTTGTGGCTAACTGTTAGCATACAACACGTCTCGTTCTTAACAGTTGTGAAAAAAGCTTAAAAGAAGTGCTCAGAACACATTGAGCGAAGTGAGCGAAACATGTAAACCAATGTAGGAAGTTTGAAATAAATTATTTTGGTTTGTTCACATTTTTAAGAAAGCAAAAATCGGGTAACAAGCTCACTAACAATAAAAATACATTTAAAAATAGTTTCTTGAGTACTTTGGAATGTTACGGACAAATAAACAACATTTGGAAACAAGCGGCTAACATAAAACCCAACATTAACTCTAAACACTAGTCTTACAATAAATATGATCAGAATTACAATTCAAGATCAGTTCAATGACAACACGGCGACTTACCTTGTGCGTCTTATCAGAGTCGTGGCTTCAGAGACAGAACATTCTCTCTCATTCTCAAGTTTGTTGTGAACGCACCGCCAAGTTGTCTTCAGAGGACTTTGACCGCTCTATATCTGACCAGAGCGAAACGTTATAAAACTGCTGCAACGAGCAAAACCAACGAAGCCTGTGGTTGTGAAAGTCTGGAGTCAGAGGTGAAAGAGCAGAGCAGATCAGACCCTCGTAATGACCTTTTTATCAATATGTTTTGAGCTATAACTTCTTTCTGAAAGGTATCCTATTATGCAAAATTGACGGTGAGCTCTTAGCAGTTCTAGAGGGTTACAAAAACAAAAAATACCTGATTTTTGCTTCCTTACAAATGTAAAAACCCTAATAATAAACTTCCTAACCACAATGTGTTTTAAGCTTTTACAGCTGTTACGACCGAGTTGTGTCAGTATGCTAATGACAGCTGCTAACAACAACAACAAATAACGGGACATTATTAGATGTATTCAGGACATTGTGGACTAGTTTTTACCCGAACAGATAGCCTACTTTAAGAAGATATCTGTGCTGGGAGGAAATTGATTTTAAGTGATTTTGTTGTAAAAAATTAGACATGGTGCTGTTAACTGATGTTTTAGCCTCAACTGAACAGTTCTTCTTGATAATATACTAGAAGAACCTTAAACTGATGCCTTTTTTATGGTTTTGTTTTGTTATGTTTTGTTTTGTTGTTGAGATTGCCATTTAAAAAAAATCTGTATCTTTTGTTAAGCAGTGAAGTGAAGCCGTTTAAGCAAAATTAGTACAATAGCTGTAGCTTAAACTTTTGGCAAATCTAAGAAGTATTCTGTTGACTCTGGTTTTCTGAAGTTTAAAACTCAGTGGAGCTCTTTCAAGCCCAGGTGATCAAAGATGGCAGGCATTGTGCCTCAATGGCTTTAGCTTACTGCCGTTCGTTGCCATATTGGCCATTAGCGTTAGCCTTTTGCTAGGCGCGCTATCCATAATTCTCTGCGCAAGGAGCAGGACTTTCTGACCGTCCAGACCAATCAGAGCAGGAGTTACAGTGTAAGCAGCGGTAGCCAAAGCTAATGCTTAAAAGCCGTTTTATACGAAAGGCTGGTATTGCAAGAGCCTTCCGATACGATACGTATCCCGATACAAAGGTCACGATACGATACGTATCCTGATACACGTATATGCAGAAATAATTTCCTTAATATGTCACCTATCAAGTGTCAAATGCAGAGGAATTGTATTTTCTAATACTCTTTATGTTAGACCAAGTGTCTTACAATAAGCCATTGTTCAGCTCAATAGATTCAGCTTTAAATCTGCAGTCAGGTTCAAAAGTGTAAATTATATGAATTTAAATATGCGATACGTATCCCGATACACCTTTTGTAACGATACGCGTATTGCCAATCAGCTTGTCACGATATATCCCGTATCGATACATTGAGTACAGCCCTAATACGAAACTAAAACCTTTTGAACCGGTGAAAAGTTTATGATGTGAAAATAGAAAAGAATTGCCACAAAATCTGACCGATCTTAAAGCTGTAGATGCTGTTTCTTCCGAACACAAGCAGTTTGTGTTTGTGTCTAGGGAAAAGACGCTTTCTGTCGTATCCAAATAATATAATAGATCCGTGAGCTCTTCCTGCCTTCTTACTTAATGACATCACAAGGAGTAACTGGGGATTTAGATGGTGGAAAGAACACAGAACATGCTGGTTTTGTGCGGTAAAATGCATGTTGATGAAGCTAAGCACAGCTTCAGGTATGTTAATGATAATGAAACAACATTATAAAAGGTGAAAATTTTGTGTAATATGACCTTTAACTCTCAAGAAATGTTTGCTGAGTAAAACATTTGCTTGCCAGGCCTTGTCAGAGTCTGTTTGTTCAGTTTGACCTCACTCGCTGGTCCTTGTGTCGTCAAATAATGATGATGGTTTGGATTTACAATGATAATTTAATCGTGCACAACCTCGTAACCTTTGGAGGATGGGTGCACTGGCCTTGCATTGAGGGCAGCTGAGGAGTGTAAGGTCATAAATCTCTCCAATACAATCAATCTACAGAAAGGCACTAAGAACTTCATCTATCTTTCTTGTTTCCTCTTGGTGCATTGATAGTTTAGCATGTAGGTTGTATTTGGGCACTAACAAAAATGCTTTATCTGAGAGAAGTGCAAGGGGGAACAGTTAAACAACCTGTCAAATATTTGATTCTTTTGCTTTAAAGACACTGACGCTGTTTTGCCTGATTTACTTTGGTGCAGATAGAGGTTGTCCAAAAGTGTCTCCACTGGCACTACTGTCTCAAGGGAATCTTACCAGTTCATTGAAAGTGATGCTGTGTAACTTTCAGAGGGTGAAAAGGTAATCTACACAACTTTGTGGAAATATAAAGTTAAGAACAAAGTGTTTTCCATGAGGATGTGTACATTTTTGTCCCAAAATGTTAAAAAAAATATAGCTAAAGAAAGATATTTTTCTGGACATTAGTAGAAGAAGGCTGTCCTCATTGCCAGGTTATACATTTCCACTCAAAGTAATTTTGTTTTGTTTTGTAGGCCAACAGTAAAAGGGTTATACATAAGTCTATTTTTGACTAAAAAGGTACTAAGTGGGCCTTTCAAACAAGACGCTGAGAGACTGTAGGCCCAGGGAAGTCGGGGGGCAAAGGGGTGTTTTGTCCTGGGCCCCAGCGTCATAGTCATTTTCATAATAATTTATATTCGAGGGGGCCACGTGAGCTACCTTTGACCTGGACCAACAAATTCCTATTGACGGGCCTGGCAAGGCCTATTAGCTTCCAAAGCTTTTAGCTTCGAAAACTTTTTTTAAATTTATTTTTTGTTACAGGTAATTTGATTAGCGAGAACACAGACTCAAGTTGAAGCAAAACACCAAAAGCATCAAACTGATTTTGTTCTGGGATAATCCATCGTTTATCCATTAATGATACATTTGTATGTCAGCGCATTAGCATCCGCTGACATACACTAACAGAATTTTTACTTCCCCCAATGCAGTTTTGCCATATTCCAGTTGGCATACTTTTCCCGAAGCCTTGAAGCCAAATTAACTTAACCTAAGCCGAACCCTAACCTCAGATTTTGGAAGCAAATTTGAAATGTAGTAGCTGCCACCAGTGCAAAGTCATGTTCTGAATCTGTGGCATAACTGGGTTGGGCAAAAAATCAGGTCCACTTGTAGGCCAACATCCAGTGCAGAGGCCCATTGCATCATCAACATTGTGTATTATATAAAGAAGCGTTGAACTCTGCATAGACACAAGCTCATTTAACACAAATTAAATTAAATCGACTTGAGATCTTTATAACCTTTTTTATTACTTATTTATTTACAGACTTTTGGCTTAAATCTAAAACAAAAATCCAAATTGCACTCTGGACTTGATCGACCTGTCACTTTTTAATCAGTACACATCTCCCTCACATCACTGTCCGTCTTTACAAATCCAATAAATCTTACATTATTGTGTGTCGGTGGTAAATGGCCTGAACACATCTGCACTAATTACTGAGGATATTTCAGTGCAGTTCCTCCTCAGTCTTAATCAATGAGCCTTGTAACACTCCATTACAGACTAATTGGATCTGTGTGTGCTCAGACTGGATTGTGTGGGTTTGGGACGACCTGACAGAGGCGCTTATCGTCGCCCACAGCTGCAACCAGAGCGTCTCGTGATTTACACGACACATTCACACCTCCTGCGTCTTTAATGCAAGAAAGTGTACTATTTCATGTTTATCTGGCTTACATTATAGCATCAACACATTTTTCCACCAATTTTACTGTTGGAATGCCATCAGAAATAATCATGTTTTATAAAACTGGTTCCCAAAATGAGGTCTAGGGTCTCCATATAGATCTGTGATGGTAATTTTTTAACTTATTGACAGAAATGTGAACATACAAGTCTTGAGTTACTATTTCAATGACTTGAGAATTGATAAATTGACTAAAACACGAGACTCGACTTGGACTTGAAGATCAGTGACTTGGACTTGATTTGGACTTGAAGGTTGAGACTTGGGACTTGATTTGGACTTGAAGGTCAATGACTTGGGACTTGATTTGGACTTGAAGGTCAATGACTTGGGACTTGATTTCGACTTTAAGGTCATGACTTGGGATCAATTTGGACTTGAAGGTCAGTGACTTGGGACTCATTTGGACTTGAAGGTCTGTGACTTGGGACTTGATTTGGACTTGAAGGTCAGTGACTTGGGACTTGATTTGGACTTAAAGGTTAGTGACTTGGGACCTGATTTGGACTTGAAGGTCAGTGACTTGGGACTTGATTTGGACTTGAAGGTCAGTGACTTGGGAGATGATTGGCACTTGACGTGGACTTGCTTCTCTCTCTTTGACTTGAGAGTGAGTCAGACTTGAGCCCAAAGCCTTCAGACTTACTGAGACTAATCCTTGCCGTACACTGAGTGTGAGTTTGGTGCGAGTCAAGACTCAGAAAGCGCTTAAACCCAATGTGCCCTTGTACACAGACCTCGGAGCAGTACGACAATCCACAGAGAGTTTATGTTTCCCGGAGGTCGCAGTGGTCTGATGCGACTTTCAAGTCATAATACAAGCATTCTCGTGTGGCTTTGAGCAAATACAAACCGCAGTGGAAAGGAGCTGGTGTATAAGACACTTCACAAGAAACTCACACGTGTCCAAACCGAACTTGCAGTCAGTGTACGATTCACCTCTGCTTATTATACTCAATTTTTGAAATAGGCTATAAGAAAGCAGAACTATTTTTGCAGACGTCACATGTTTTGCTCACATATCTAATGCATTCCTTAATAATAGTAATTCTTCACAGCAATGAGCTTAGAAGTGCTTTTCACAACTTTTATAAGCTTTTATAAGACAGGGACAAAGAATAAACTCACAATCGTTGTACAAGACAAGCTGTGGTTCACATGAAGCTGTCTGATAGATATTTTGGAATTTCTGTCGCAGAATGAGACATGTTGTCCAGAACCGACCCGTGGTATAGGCAGTTTAGGCAAATACTAAGAGAAGAGCGACACCTGATGCTCTGTGGTGCTGAGATCTGAAAGTGATAGACTTTACTCAATGCAGGAAAGGAATATTTTGAAGATTTAGGAATGGTGGACAAGAGAGCAAAGAAATAGATATGTGAGGTTTGAATAAAAAAGGTTTCTGCTGACATAGCACGTGGACAATGGCAGAGACGAGTCCTGCTTACGAGTAAACAGCATTTATATTTGTAAAGCCCAAAATTACAACAGCAGAAAGTAAGTTAGTAAAAATCAAACAGTCAGCAGTCAATAAAGAAAAGGAGATAAACAAATGTAGGACATGACATTAAAGTGAGAGCCCAGCAAGAGATATAATTGTCATGAGCAGGATGCATTTGATTTTCAGACTTGATAACGACTCTGGGAAGATAAGAAATTGACATCTTTATGGAGCAATAAACTCAGATTAGATAATAGAGCTTGACGTGTGAGAGATTTAAAACCAACAGGAAAACATAAGGCTTCTTTTGTCATTAGAGAACTTCAACAGATAATGTTTAAAACTAATGTACAAGGTTTAACAGTGCTTTGATTTAGAGGGTTCTGAAGTGATCCCCTGTATTTACTCCTGAAGTCGTTAGCATTAGCTCGCAAAAATGCAAGTCATGAATAATGGTTAGTGCAGTGAGTACAAACATATTGATATTTAGCAAAGGTCAAAGGCTCGTTAGAAGTTGTTGAATAGTCGGCTAGAAGAGCGATAGCTTTGAAGAGAGATAAGGGATTTTGAATGTTTTGGCTAAAATTACTCAAAATTATTCTGCTTTTGTCACAAACACCATTTTGCATTAGTAATTATGCTTGCTTGTTCCCAATTTTTTTGTCTAAAGTACTCTGTTAATGTCAATGTCAACTTTATTTGTATAGCACATTTACAACAACAGGGATGCCCAAAGTGCTTCACATGCACGATAATAAAACATACAGAAAAACAAAATAGAGAATCAATTAAAAAAGTACATTAGTAAAAATAGAACAAAATATATACAATAAGGTGCCTCAGCTCAGCTTGTGTTAAAAGCCAGTGCATAAAGGTGCGTTTTTAGCAAAGATTTAAAGTGCTCTAGTGACTCAGCAGCTCTGACATACAAGGCCAGGTTATTCCAGAGCCTGGGCCCTGCCACAGAAAAAGCCCGCTCTCCTCTTCTCTTTAGGTGAGACTTAGGCACCTCCAAGAGAAGCTGAGAGGAGGACCGCATGGTGCGAACTGTAAGCAACTCACACAAATATGAAGGAGCCAGACTATTAAGACATTTGAAAACCATAAGTAACATTTTATGATGAATTCTCTGAGCAACTGGAAGCCAGTGCAGTGAAGCAAGGACTGGTGTAATATGCTGCTGACGTTTTGTACCAGTGAGCAGACGCACAGCAGCATTTTGAACCAGCTGCAAACGTTGACAGAGGCCAAGTCCATACTGCAATATAAAGAGTTACAATAATCAAGGCGAGTTGTAATAAATGCACAAATAACTCTTTCAAAGTCCTTGGAAGGCAGATAGATTTAACTTTCGATAAAAGTCTTAATTGAAAAAAGCTATTTTGACCACTGCACTTGAATGTGCTTCTCTCACTTCGAATGCCCCTAATTTGGGTTTTATACAAACAAATGAGCATTGTTACATTGCATTTTCTTGTATGTTCAAAATCAACGATGAACAGATCATTTGTTTAAATGGTAAACATTAAAGGGGACCTATATGTTAAATTTCCTTTTCTGATTTTTATTTATGTTTTAACAGTGTCTCTCATCACTAGTTCATTATTCACCTTTGTATTTGAATTGATTGATGCATGCTTGAGTAATCTTGTATTGTCCTGCAACTGATGCTCCAGTGAAGTCCCATTTTCACCTACCACCTATCCTATTCCTAACTACTTGTACTTACTTACTTACTTGTGATTACTTAAAAATTCAGATTGTGAGTAAAACGTGTAGGGTTCAGCATTGTCACGTAGCCACACTTGTAATTCAGAGTCTGCTGTTTATTAAAATTACAACTTCCAATGAAGAGGTCTGCATTTATAATCAGGAAGTAAATGGACCTGTTTCTGTTCTCCTTATTCTGCCCTGCCCACTTTTCTTGGCACCATACTTCTTGATTAACTTTGGTTAGCCTGTAGAATTCAGTCTTGGTTTATTTTAACTGTTGTTATATCTTTTTGAGATTGTACGCAAGACAAACAAGCTAAAATGTTAGTTGACAGCGCTAAACAGGAAGTGCACTGCCAACAAAAGTGGGTGGGCAAAATAAGTTGAATATATTAATCGTTTTAGACTGTTTTTTGTGTTTTAGAATGAACAAAATGTGAATTATTGATCTACATATGTCATAGTTTCTTCCTAAATACACGTAAAAATACAATAAAGTCGCTTTAAAGGCAACAATTTGAAACCTGCCCACCAATTCTGAATGTCTGTTTGCTGTGGCTAATTACGTTTTTGCTTTAATCAAAAGGGGACTTCCAAAACACACATTTGCTGAAGTCTTTTACATAGAAACAGCCTCGTTTGAGCTACATAACTCTTGTTTCTGCTGATGTGGAGCTGTCAATCATGCTGTATCTTCAAATCAATAAAGCGGGACCATGTTTTAGGCCTGTTTGTGCAGATAACTTCAGTCTTTTCATGTTTTTTCATGTATAAATCATTGTAAACACTCTCTTCCAGACTGTGAAGCGTCTCGTGAATATAAATTGGCTGCTACACATGTCCTGTCTCAGATGGATAATTACAATTTCATGAATGACTTTTTAATTATGTATACAAATCTCACCCGGCGTGCCAAACATAATTGCAGACAAAATGAGATGTGTCGGGTTTTTGAGGAGAAAAAAAATCGTTTAGTGTTGAATATTAAGATGTTTCTTGCTTGTTTTTGCGATTCTGAGAGTTTTTCTCAGAGGAGTCAGACTTCACACATTTATGAACTGCTCCTCTCACATCTCTGTCAGCTACAATGTATATATTTCTCATTATGGATCAGGTTAAATGAAAGAGACGTTATAAGAGATTCTTTGAGTTATTCAAATATTAAATACTGTGTGTGTTTAACAGGCAACATTGCAACTGACAATTAAAAGAAAAAAGAAAAGAAAGAAAAATATTATAAATACTTGTGATGCTACAACTTCAGTACTATTCAAAACTGCTGTAAACCAGTGTTTGTTTTTTAAATTATTTATGTAGAAGTTTTGTTCACTGATCTGTTGTAAGTTTCTTTTTTTAAAGTGACCCTGTGTAACCTTCTGGCTGAAAAAATTAAATGCATAATCCCACTGACGTAGAAAAATAGTGTAGTAGTACTCTAGACCAGTCTTGGTCTTAAACCAGTTTCGAGACCGCTTTTTAAAGGTCTTGGTCTTTTCTTAGACCCGAGCATTTGGACTCTGTCTTGTCTTGGACTCGGTCTTGTCTTGGACTGGGTCTTGTCTTGGACTCAGTGTTGTCTTGGACTCGGTCTTGTCTTGGTCTCTGTCTTATTTTGGACTCAGAGTCTGACATCAAGACCATATTTAATTACCACTATGCTCTGCTAAAGTTGCACCAGGAATTCATGTCCCCAGCGCAGGCTTGTTCAAGGCACAGTTTGTAATAAACACTGCACATAAAGATCATACAGACATATGAGAATATGAGAATTGAAATTACAAAGATGGTCTTGATTTGGTCTCGATGTAAATTACTCTTGATCTTGTCTCTTGGGGCTTTTTGGTCTTGAAACGTTCTTGTTCTCGATTAATGTGGCCTTGACTATTAGGCTTTAGAAAACTAAAACATCTGTACAGAATCTGTTCAAATCTATATTTTTTGGCTAACATTTATACTTTTAAGTTAATCCTAACTGAATACTTTTTTCATGTAAATATTTTAATCGTTCCAAATATACACAACAGAACATGCATAAAACTGTGTCCAGGCGTCCAGGGCCATCTGTGACTTATTATGGACCTCAGTGTGACTATTTGTAGTGTGGTTTGAGAATGACAAAAAGTTACAGAAAATAATATTATGTGGTATTGCTAATTTGTGTATTTCGAACCCGTAACTGTACAATTCAACAACACATGCAAAAAAACTGCTATACTCTATTGGTCCTGAGGGAAACTGGGCTATTATATCAAAGAAACTTAATTGCAAGAAGTGACAGATTAATAGTTCAAGCATTTTCCAGTAGGTTGTGTAAAACTTTGTGCAAATTAACTTTTTTGTCTTAAAGTTATTTAATTTTTTTATTTTTAAATGTTTTTTTTTCTGACTTTAATTTGCTTTGAATTGGGCAAAATAGTTTTATGAACAAATACCATTTCATGCAATAGGTCCGTAAGTCCTGAAATGTCAATAAAACTTAACATGATAAAGATTTTAGTTAATAATCTTCTTATTTGTGGTGAGTAGAATCAGTGTGTTGTAAAGATCAGACGCACAAAGCAGTGTCATTTGTAACTCTGAAAACATTATCAGACTTTGACAAGAGGAAGTGTTGATCCTAATGTGTTCACCACAGTCACAGGACCTGCTTTGAAACTGGGGGGTCTTTGACTGAGCACCACCTCCTCCCCAAACCTCCTCCTCCTCCTCCCGTCCCACACAGGCTCCTCTGCAGAGACACCGGGGCTTAAAATGACCGGCTCACAGCAGGAGTGCACTCAACCATAATTAATAAGGATGTGTAAACAAACTGTGACACTTGAAAAAGAAGGTTTGATTTGTTATGCGATGTGAGGAAGTTCTTGCTGTGTTCACTGCGGCCACATTTCTCAAGTGTCCAAAGTAAAGACGGACATCTTCTTGAAAAGTGATTCATTGCGATAGTGAGCGGTTAAAGCTGGGGGACTTGATTTAGAATTAATTTTTTTCAATAAACAGAACAGAAAGATGTATTGTCATTGTCACAGAGTATCACAAAATTAAAAAGAGTGAGCCTCCGGGCTGCTGCACCTTTTGCGCGCCACCACTCGCTTTTCCGAACATGAAATTCAATGAGAAAAACATATATACGTGTTGCAAATATATGATCCATGTTTCGACATTTGTTTTAGCTGCAATATCTGTTTGCAAGAACATCTTACAAACAGCAAAGTGAAACTAGAGTGGACCACCCAAGCACAGACAAATTATTCAATCAGACAAAAGACAGGGCCTGATTTTGGCTCTAGCTGCATTTGCAATATATTTTTGGTAGAAAAGATGAAGTAGAATATTACAACCAAATCAGGTACCTCAGCAACTATTTCTTTCTTTCTTTCTTTCTTAGCCAATCCTAACTCACGGTTCACTGCTGGATCTTATTTTTTTTTTATTTTAGATTGAGGTATTGAAAACCCCATAACAATGAACTAAGCAGGAAATGAACATGCCGGCATTTTGAAGAAAAAAAAATGTTGCTCTGTACACACAATTTATTTTGAACATGTTTCTGAAACATACCTGAAAGTTACTGGTTTATGTTTGGCGTCCATGTACATATTGGTATTTGGAATTTCAATTCAAAAAGGAAAATAGAAAATCAATTACGAGTCGTTTTTTGTTTTAAAACAGCAAATCAAATAATGAAATATGGTGCATAATGTGTTTATTCATTCATGTGTCGAACTTCCTCTTCCCTTTTGCAAACTCCTGTGGGGAAAAGGTTGGTCCTCCAATGTAATTCTGTGTTGTAAGTGCATTTCAGTCATTATTTCACTTTATTTTGGTCTAAACAAGCTATTGTTGCATTTGGTTGTTCCGATGTTTTTGTTTATTGACGTGAAGAAGTCTGGAAAATACTGACGCTGTCATTGTCTCTTCTTTGTAGTTTGGTCCAACTGTAGCAGCACGTTGACTTTTCACTTTTATTGTAATCCAGATTAATGCTGAAAGCCTCCAATTGTTCGGCTGTGTCCTGGGTACCTCCTGCACCAACAATCATAAACACAACCAAGAAAGAAATAACCTAGTCACATTTTTAAAAAGTATGTTGACGCAAATTTGACTCTAAACGGTGGCCTTTTGTTTACATTGGTCTTTTTCACTGTTAAAACAGAGCGATGTAAATTAACTATAAATGTTCAGGTAATGATAAAAACATGTTCTTTGATTCAGCCCGGCCACTCTGCTCCATCAGATCAATTATGAAAGTGTCAGAAAACGCACGCTTCGCTTTGTTTAGTTACCGTATACACTCTCTGAATCACGCCTCCTTCGGTTTCTCGCCAACTCCATTTCATCAACACTCGCTCACGTGACCCGGACCTTCATTATTACAGAACAGATTGTGATTTGCATGAGCCTGGTGCGCGGTGGAGGAGGGGGGAGGCAGTGGGAGGGAGGGGTGTGTGCTTACGGGAACAGCGCAGTAACACTCCTGGGTCCTCTTCTTCCTCCTCTTCTTCCTCAGGTGTGGTCTTGTCTCTCGGTGAAGCTGTGTCATCGGGGATTACGAAGGCGTCTGCATCTATTATCTTTGATGCGGCTGACAAATATTTACATATGTTTTCGTAGCACACATTGACATTTTCTAACAGACTAACCACCAGAATACATAAGAAATATCTCTAATTTTGCCTTTAATGGTATTAGTTGTTATAGGAAAACTTACCGTGGCTGGCTGGACTTTCTTGTCCCCAATGAGATACACATGTTTATTATTGAATTTAAAGGTACTAAAAAGTTATGTAAGCTTTTTCTAAACATGTACCTCCGCTTCTTCTTTTTCTGGAGTGTCCATTACACCGTGTTGAGTAATGCTGTGGGAAACAAAGAATAGACTGGCTATTTTCTTGGCGTATTATACCAACTTGATCTCACGAGAAAGTATCTATATACAATGACATAACAGGACATGTCAAAAGCGTATGATTAGCACGATTTTACACCGTTTTTACGTAAATAGGACACACATTGCAATCCCAGTTTATGTCTACGGTGATTGTAAAGATCTGATATTATTTATGAATATTGACGAAACCCTCATCTTAACAAATCTCAAGCCCTAAAGTAGTCTAGTTGGCTGAAGAAACTTCTTTGATAAAAACAACACATTGAAACAAGAGCTAGCTGTTTTGATTAGGTCTGAACCGGTCTGACAGACGTCTGGCTCCTGAAGCTTGAGACAGTGTTTCTCTCTGTGTTTTTTCACTCACCTGAATGTAACATGTGTGAGTCGTAAAGACAAATTTCATTCACAAATGGTGATTTAGTCGCTTAACTTTTGTTTTCGCACAGTGAAAAACTCTTGTAGTTAACTGACAACATCGCTGGTTAGTGTTGCTGCTACAACTTGTGTCAATGAGCGGCGGCTCTTTCTGCGAACTGGTTGCGTGCACAGCCACTGTGTTGATAAACTAAAATAATCCTTCTCTCTATATATACGCTTTCTTGTGATACTATGTATTATACTTCTGTTTGGGGCTGGGACTTTTTTTTTCTGGGCTTTCAGGTAACTACAGGTCTGTAGTTACCAAAATGAGTAAGTTTAGATCTGAGGCTTGAAGTTGGTTAAGATAAGATTTAGCCATTGAATATGGCAAACCAATGCACCAATGTCATTTACTGTATATTACACTGAGCTCTGGTAGTGATATTTTTTTTCCAAACACAGCTCTGCTATGATGACCCGGTTACTTTTTCCAAAACCATAAACTAACTCTAACCCTAAACTTTCCCAGATTTTAGAAGTAAATGAGTAGAATACAAGCATTTGCTAGCCTAGTCACGAGTACAAATTGATGTGTGGCATGACTTGAACAACACAGCACATGCTAACAACACACTTCCTTATTTCAGAGAATAAAAGCCACTATTATTAGATACTGATAGAGCAGAGCGAGATATGTTTATATATTATTTGTTGGACTCAAACTGATTATTAGAATTAGAATTAGGCTTAAACTTCTGTGATAATCGCTAATGTTTAGACTAGTCCTCTTTCTTCTCCTTTGTGTGTTTTTGGATGGGACTCTGAATCGTCTGGGCCGCCGGAAGCCGCAGGGAGCAGACAGTTGAATGATTTATGAGCAGCTTATTGTAAAGTGTGTTCTTCCATTCATTTTGCCCCAGCGTGCTAATGTGTTTGCTCTGTAATAATCTGTGTCATTTTTCACTCTGATAAACTGGACTCCCCACCACACACCATCGCTCTTTGATTAAACTGCCGTCGCCTCACAAGAAAACGACTCCAAGTGAGCGATCAGACAGATGACTCGTCTCCAGTCCTCATTAGCTTTATGGATGTGACTCACAGGAGCAACAAGCGACTAATACATTAAAAAACATGTCTACAGAGGGGATGGGTGTGGTGGGATACAGACTGAATGGTGAGCTCAACTTGCTTTTTTATGAAATTGTCATATTATTCGTATGTTTTGCGATTTCATTACTTGATGCAACTGTCTCTTTAAACATCTTCCACCTACTTGACTTATTGATCAGTCTTTATCTTGCTCCACGTGAGTGACTCCTGGATTTAACCAATCACATTGAAGTAGAAACTTTCTGAAAGAAAGAAAGTGATTTTATTTATTTTAATGACAAAAGGAAAATTGAGTCAGTAGTGGCCAAGATGGGGAGTTGCCAAGTCTGCATCTTTATATCGACTTTGGGCTTCTCACACCGGGCTCACACTGCATCTGGAAGCTGTCTGTTTCTTGAAAAGTAATGAGAGGCTCTTGCGTGAATGTGCTCCGGTCTGAATCTTTTCTGTTGCAAGAAACTTCTTCCGGACAGCTGGAATGTCCTGGAGACCTTTTTGGTGAAGTTGTGAAAACAAGACACAAAAAGGAAATCAAACAGGCGCTAATGTAGTGTATCTGATGCTTTTCAAAATTAAATCATTACTCTACTACTACTACTGATACAATTTTTATAGACATACACACAACTATATAACACAAAGGATGTAAATAAATATCAGGTGCTTATTCATTGTGTGGTGAAAAATCAAACAGATAAAAAACTGACGTGAAATAAGATAAAAATTCTTTGCTTACTATTTCCTACACGTGTCAGTGATCGCGTGAAGTCCCAAGCTGAGCGTGAACTCATGGATCCACGCCCAGACGGATCTGGATCTGGAAACTGTGGGAGCCCGGTGTTATTTAGGAAAGTTGTTGCTGGATTTTGACCGGATTTTGGATTTTTAAAAAAATAAAACTACACGCAAGCTTACACGCAATATATGTTGGCCTCCTTAGAAAAAAATCTGAGGAATCTGGTCTATGAACTACGATAAAATTGAAATCGTGATCTGGCTCCAAAAGAATCGTGATAATATTTTTGTCAAAGTGTTTATGCCTATGTTAACACAAAATACACAACATGACCAAAAAAGTCACCGCGGAAAAATGCTTTTTTTAGTTGGAAGTCAAGTCCCACGTCACTGATCATCAAATCCAAGTCAAATCCTAACTCTTGGTCCATTTTATCAAGTATCAAAAGATCAACATTGTGACTGGAGTCTGACTCAAGCCCAAGTCATGACAAGCAAACACACTTGTTCCTCTAAAAGAAATAATTTTGTACTAAAAAGACTATCTTGTCGGAAAAAAAAACAACAAAAAAATATATAGGCTAAACTGAAGCTCACTTGTGACTGAATCAAAAGATGAAATTCTCTTCACATCAGCAGCATAGATTGGTTGTGTGTGACCCACAAAGGTGCACATCTGATCCACTGAATGTATTTCTCTGACCACACTAAATCCCACGTCTCTCTCTCTTTTTCTCTCTCTTTCTTTCTGCTTGTGTTGACTGTTCTGCTGGGCTCAGGTGATTGACAGGTTTAAGCCAGAGTCTCCACTGACATCTTATTGGCCTGGGTCAGTTCGAGCGTTATATGTTTCTCTCCTCCACATCCCCCTCTCTCTCTCTCTCTCTCTCTCTCTCTCTCTCTCTCTCTGTCTGTCTCTCCGTCTCTCCTCACTCACTCTCTTATAAGATTCCTGTCTTTTGAATTATTGACCAGCTCAGTCTCTGTGGACAAGCAGGATGTCCTTCAGTCGCAGCACATTTTGTCTGGTTGAATGAGGATTTCAGCAGACACAGGGCCATATTTATACCAAAAGCAGCATTAAAGAGAGAAACATATTCAACAATTATTTTTTGTATTATGACCAAATTCAAATTATGTTTAGTTTCATTTGAGAATTATTCAATCGCCTGTCACTGTAAATATGTCACAAAAATAGTCAAAAATACTCTGCATTAACAGTTCCAATATAATATTAAAGATTGTTTTTTTTTTTTTACTTTTTTCTACATTAGTACACATGAAAGCTCCCTGCTGTTATTTTTCAGCTGTCATAACATGATACTATGAGGTAATAGCATTATTATCATCAGATCATTTCATTATGTTATCAGTTAAAAACGTGCTACAAAAAAAATTGAATTAAAAAAATTAAATCAGGCAACAACGTGATATTATAAAGTAATTTTCTATGAATTTTGTATCATATTTTAAAATGAAACTATCATGAAATTACCTAATAATATTGAACATTTGTTTGTTTTGCCTGATAATATAGAATATTTCATATATATATATTTTAAATGTTCTATAAAGGCTATACATATAATTTGTACCTGATAATATCACAATATTACTCAATATTGTTGCCTGTTATTATTTAATTTTTAATATAAATTTGTATCACTTTATGACATAACTCTGTATTACATTATTACATGATAATAACATATTATTACATGATAGTATTACAATAATGCACAATAGTGTCACGTCCTTACCTGATATTTTTATTAAATGTTTTATATAATTTTCTATCAGTATTACATGGTGGTCATATTGCATTATTACTCAATGTCTTGACCTAATGTTATTTAATTACTTTTTATAAAATTTTATATCACTAAATTACGTACATCACATCCTTACCTGGAATTTTTAAAATGATATCGTTATATAATTTTATATTACATGATCACATCACATTATTACTTATTATTTTATCTGATATTTGAATTACTTTTTTTTATAAAATTTGGCATATTACATAATAATGTCACATAATTACATGGGAATATATCATTATTACATGATAATATCACATTGTTTCATAATAGTACCACATCATTACCTGATCTTATTTAATTATGTTTTTCATATAATTTCCAATCACATTATTACAGGATAGTATCACGTCATTACCTGAGCTTATTTACTTATGCTTTTAATTTTGAATCACATTATTATTCCTGATAATGTCACAATAATGTATATTATCTTTACTTGATATTATTTATTCACTATTTGGTATAACTTTGTATCACATTATTACTTTATACTATAACGCTATTACCTGTTTTTGTTTTTTTTGTTTGTTTGTTTTTTAATACAGGCCTATGTTTGTGCTACAATAATACCTGTTAGTATCATGTTATTACATTCATGTTAATTTTGGAATAGTTTTAGGTTAAAATGTGATGCAGCTGAAAATAAAAAAGTAGAAATTGGCTGCATGGAGCGTTCATTATTACTTATATTAATTTGTCCCTAATTCCTCCATTTTGAGTCCAAACTTCCAGTGTTTGATGAACAAAGAGACAGTGCTGGTCCTGGTGGAGACGCAGCAGCTCCAGGAGAATGTGCAGCTGCAGGAGGCCCATTGTATTAAAGTCATTATTCTGACACTGTTCACAGAGAAACGCTCAGAGAATCAGAGGAAACATACAAAAACGTGTGTGTGAAATGACCTGTTGCTTAGGAACCACAGACTCCGCCTCCATCGCTCAAGAGCCGCCAAGGCCGAGCCAAAATGGATTCCAGCAGAATATGAAACGACTGAATAATGAGGCTGCAGGAGGAAAATATATGAGCACTTTTATCTTGAGGGAAAATGGAGACGATTCTGAGGCCACATTATCATAAAACACTCAGTCTGACTTCTCTATTGTCGATTATAGGATTTTATTTTTACAGATGAATGCTTTGAAAGTGACTCTGTTGACCAAAAGAGCTGCTTCACTCTGAAATGAGTTCATATGGAGCCAGAAAAAATAACTAGGCTATAATTTAATGTAGATTTTGAAATGTATGTAGAACATATTTTTTTTAGATTAAGACAATAAAACTGCAAAAATCATACTGTGTGTGGACTTAAAATGGATTTAAATTTGTAAATTAATCAAATTAAAGAAAGTTAGTTTCAGACACAGCTTTCTGTCATGTTTGTTGTGTGGACAACCTCTGGAGGCCCCGAACCCCACTTTGGGAATCACTGGTATAGATATATGAGCTCCTCAAAAAAGAGATGATGCTTCTTAAGAGGCAAATTTAAAGGTGTGTAGGTGATTTTCACACAGCAAACACAATTAAGGTTTTATATCTGACAACTTTCTGTTATAAATCCTTCAACACATTGTTAATATCAATATGTATTAATGGTTGGTTGCAATTTCAGCTTAAAATAATCTTTTTCCTCATTTAAAGTGAAACTGGAGAAGGCCACCCAAGCTCAGCCAATCAGAACGCTGCATTCTGCTCAAGATTAGAACTAAAATTCTCTATTATTCAATTCAGATAGTACTCAGTGGTCTAATTGTTTAACATTGTGCTGCATTTATCAAATACTTTATGGTAGAAAACACAAAGTTTACTGATTTACAACTTAAAAAGTGAGCTACCCTAACTTTAAATAAGAACAGAACAGAAAAATGTATTGTCATTGTCACAGAGTACAACAAAGTTACGTCTGGAGTGAGCCCCCGGGTCGCTGCAACTTTTGGGCGCCGCCACATGCTCTTCTGAACATGAAATAAGTGGAAGCCTTTTTTTTTTGTTTGTTTTTTGTAAATCTGGACATACAGTAGTTTTTAAAGGGTACCTATTGCGTTTTTTTTTCTGTGTATAGGGATAAACTGTAAAATATGTAGATCAATAGGCTGCAGAACTAATCTCCGCCTCTTCAGTGCAAGATTTTAAAGAAACAAGCAGCAGATTTTGTATTTGTAAGTTTTATTGTCGTGTTTAAAGTGACTATGTGACTATTTTGAACCATACATGCTTTACTATGAATCAGAATGTTTTGACTAATCACAATTAAATACAGACAAGTGGGTGGGTACAGGTGTTAAGTGTGGACAGAGCTTTTCTGAGCTGCAGGACAATACAAGATTACTCAAACATGCTGGAATTATTCTTACAAAAACAATTTACACAATAGGTCTCCTTACTTCAATTTCAACAGGAACAATGCATATTATTATCTGTGCATTAATATTTGAACATCTGTTGTGAATAATTGTAAATAGATTGGTTGTAGCTCCAAAAGTAATATAGCTACAAGCAGAACATTATAGCACAATGAAAGGATACTACAAAGTGTAACAAAAATTTGATCAATCTGCTTTTTTCCTCTAGGTCCAATAGGTTGTCTTCACCTTCCAGAATTCATGTGATGCCATAAGGCCAATAACATGTTTTTTTTTCCTATGAAATATCTAAAATATAATTTTGTACATATTCAGTCAGGTGATTTTTGTTGGTGACTTTTGTAATCCTTTGCATTACAACAAATATTGACTGTATTGAGTATCATTGGCTTGTAAAATATTGTGATATCATATTAATACGTTTCATTTCAAAACTATAGAATGGGCAAAATGTGTTTCTTTGAACTGTGCCCTTCGCTTCTGACTCTTCCACCCCAAACCTCTATGTGCCCCTCTGCCCCCCACAAACCCTCCCCACAATGCCCCGCTGTGAGGAAAGTGCTGGCGGAGTGCAGGGCCAGCTTCAGACGCACACTTGAAATGGAAAAGGCTGCGATGGAGGCGTACACTCATGAATGTTTGATCTGCGCTGGGCTTTGAGGCAGACGCAGAGAGAGAGAGAGAGAGAGAGAAAGAGTAAAAGAGAGGAAGAGGGGGCGGTAGATGCAGAAAGAGAGAGACAGCTCCCTCTGCAGTTCAGGGGAGGGGCCGGCACCACAAACAACAACAGATACGGACAAACAAAGATCAAAAACATAACACAGGAATAAAAAGTCCACATACGATGAATGACATGTTCAACAAATGTGATCAGATTAACTCCACAGGTTGATGCATTCAGAAGAGCTTTGATGACTCTACAACAACAGGACAATTTCATCTTCACGCAAATTCAACTGCATTTCATTCAAAGCTTGTTTCTGAGTAAGAAAAACTCGTAGTCACAGGCCCGTATATGGAATATTGGAGGCTCATGGCAAGACTCTTATGGGCCACCCTACAAATTCATCATTCTTAGAGGCCTCCCATCAATTAGTTATAATAATGACTAGAGAGAGCGTAGTCATGGTAACCTATAGCTACAAATGTCCAGTTCTAGTAGTCATCTTGCGTGGGAAGACTTAACTGAAGTTCTCAGACAAACTAATGGTAAGCTGAACTTTGAACTTACTTTTTTACTTTGATAATTGAACTTTTACGTATTTGTATATTTATTTATGCTTCTGTTCAACCAAACTAATGTGAAAAATTAAAAAATATTTTTATTTTTAGCTATTAAAATCTTTTATACTCACAGCAGTGAATCCAACACAATATTGATAAATGTTTGAGCTCATACAATGTAATGACACACAAAAATATTTAAATTCTGCATCAAATTCAGCCCAGTGCAGTGTTTTTAGGCTGAATATTTATACTCACAATTCAGAGGAAAAATGACCAGACACAGACAGAAACCAGTCCTCTGCATTTAACCCAAGCCAAGAGGTGACATTTTCTTTAGGTTTGACAGCTAAGTTTAGTCTTCAAGTTACAATGGGTAAGTTTAGGACTGTTATTTAAGGTAAGATTTATCCGTTAAATCTCAAGAAAATGTTACCATGTGGCTTTAACCAATATTCATAGTTATTTTACGTTTTGGCTTTTTGTAACTTATATATTGAAATTTAATTGTATATCTATAATTATTTTGGAGACTAGGCTGCCTCCCATATGTTGGAGTCAATGTAAATTAGATTATTTCAATAATTGATCAGTCCATTAACTTGTTTCAACCCCACTGCATTTCTACCTGACAGATTTTGACAATAGTAAAAAGCACTATTCAGTGCTCTGCTGTTGTGTCCTTGGGCAATATAACATCATATTTTTAGCTCCAGGTTTTTGTGCCAGGTCTAATTTTAGTTTGGTTTTAATATTGAATGTGCACAGCTCTGTTCCAAGATGGCCGACAGTCTGCTCTTGAGCGTGCACACACACAGCACAATAACACACTTCTCTAAATTAATCCATCTCTGTCCATGGCACGCCTCCCTCTGCAGGAACAGGAACATGAACACATCTAAAAGCAGACATCGCCTCTCCTTCCGCCACATTCACCTCTTTCTTCCATCACACCCTCCCTCTCTCTCTCCCCCTCACACACTCAACACATGCACAATGTTGGTTCTATGATGTTTTATGGGGACATTACAGTACATTGACATACATACATTTATTTCCTCGTAGCATTAACCTTAGTGACTACTTGTAACCTCAACTCTTATCTTTATCTACATTCACACATATTTGAAATCAAAGTCATATCGTGTAACTTTGTGGACATGAAAATAGAGCTTTACCAATATTTTGGAACATTCAAAATAGTGATAACAATAACATAAAAGTTTACACAATGACAGTGTGCCAATAGAGAATGATACTGAATAATGAAGAATGTGTTTTTTGTCCCCATAAGGAAGAAAAGTCCTCGTAAAGCAGGCATGTCCAAAATGAGGCGACATTTTCTTTGAGTTTAGCAGCTAAGTTTAGACTTCAAGTTACTAAAATGGTTTTAGGACTGAGGTTTGCGGTAGGTTAAGATTTACCTAATAAACTCAAAGAAAATGTCGCCGGCTTCAATCAAAATGTTACGCTTTTGCATATTGATGTTAAAAAAGATGTGAAAATGTGCTTATTGTACGTTTTCGCTTTCAACTGTTTTCTTTTAAAGCCAATTACAAACATTTCACTGTGTATTATTGTGTTTTTTAGGTTTAAATAAATGTCTTGTTGCTCAAACTGTGGGCCTTCCATTTAGTTTGTGTTTCAACTTCAACTTCAACTTTGGAACCTCTGTCATAAAGTGAGTGTGTATAGACAGATGTTGGTTCTCACAATGGGACGAATACCGCAATAAACACACACTCACAGTCCTCAGAAAACGATGCATAGTCTACACATGTTGAGTTTCCATGTTTTATGGGGACATTACATTTGCTGAAACCTAATTCTAATCTTAACCTTAGCGACTAAATTTAACCAGAGCCTGTTTCAACTCATATTTGAACTTTAAATCCTGTTGTTGATCAAGAAAATGTACTTATGGGGACCTGATTTTTGTCCCCATAAAGAAGTCATGTCCCCAGAAGTGAGTGTGTATAGATTTTTGTCCCCATAGAGTGATGCAGACTCGTCCACACGTGCAGACAGCAGGCTCTGAAACTTTTATGAGATCATGTTCTGGCTGCATGAATGTTGACTTGTTCGGAGTCTGTACATTCACAGTGAAGACAAACCGCTCACTGTAAATGTAGAGCAATAGCACTTATGTCTTTTGTGATGTTCATTCTGTCTTCATTTAGAGCTCAATTCTGTTCGTCAGGCATCTTTGCAGTAGGCCAACAACATCTTTCAGCTGTGAGCTATTTTAATCACACATCTCCATGGTTATTTATTTTTATGTGATCTGCAGTGGGGGTGCCCAAACTCTTGATGATTTTGCAACATGTTGAGTGTCAAGCCTAATTTTATTTTGCAGGTAAAAGATTATTTGCCATAAGATAGTGATGGGCATATTTTAGTATAAACAATCTTTTCAACTTAAAATGTAATCAGACATACTTTCTTAACAAATCTCAGAACCTCTTTGGGGACCAAATTAAACCACTTGGGCACCACTTTGAGAACTACTGCATTACAGCTTCCTTTTTTAAAGAGTCATGAAACTCAATGGGAATAAGGCCTAGAAATGATACTTAAAAACATTTTACCCCGCCAAATACAAAAGTTGTTAGCTTTCATTAGTTGCGTCTGAAAGTTGTAAAAAGTGCTTAAAACTGAGATGTTCAAAATGTAAGTTAAATTAAGTTAAGTTAAGAAAAATAACAGTGGCACCATCAATCATTTTAATACTGCAGAAATTGATGACCGATCAAAGGAATTCCTGAACTAGAAAAGATGTTCCTGGTCAAAATATTTTGACTGAATCCATCCAAATCTTCTTTACTGATACTGAGACTGCTGAAACCATTCAAACTCATCAAATAATCTGTGTGCTCTTGCATTTGTGTAAAGTCCTGATCATAAACACACTTATGTTGATAGTAATACACACGTGAGTCTACATACAACACTTTAGTTTAGTTTCACCCTGTTGGATTAGAGGCTCTGCTGATCAGAGCTGCTCACATGACCAGAGGCTTTATCAACTGACCCAGGCTCTTAACATTCCAGATATTTTAGTCATAAATCTGTCAAATGTTGCAGTACAGAGATGGTAATTGTTTTGTCTTTGCTGTGTCAGTCTAAACTTATTACATTCATTGTCCTGATTGTTGAAAATTGTCTCTAAAGCTGCAACAGGCCACAGTGTAATACTAAATGTATGGTTGCACTCCTGACTGACGTGTATCACTTTAAGTCAAGTTTCTCACATTTTTTATCTGGTACATCGCATCTAGAAGTAATCGGAAGTGTCATAGCAAATATTTGAAGTTGGTTGAAGCAGCAGAAGCAGCCAAGAAATTATGTTTTTGTTAAATCCATTTAAGAGAAAAACACAA
Source organism: Mugilogobius chulae (assembly GCA_038363315.1). Taxonomy (NCBI): domain Eukaryota; kingdom Metazoa; phylum Chordata; class Actinopteri; order Gobiiformes; family Gobiidae; genus Mugilogobius; species Mugilogobius chulae. Next base: position 3,167,560 of record CM076411.1, read on the forward strand.
ACATTTTCCCCTTTTTCAAATGCACAATTTACTTCTCTGTACAGTTTGCTAAAGCCAAATTAGTCTGTAAGTCTGTGAAGTTCGTCTTTTGTTGTTTGTTGTTATGTTTGTGTCAGTTCACTCTGGCTTTTCTGCCCAAACCTCAATCTTGCGCTGTGATTGGTTCAGACCAGTGTTGTTTTTATCAGTAATACTTGATCTAATTCAGTGATTTTGAACCAGTGTGCTAGGGAACACGAGTGTGCCTTGATACTGCCAGGTGTGCCTCCACAAAATTCACATTTTTCAGAAATCAAGCTTTGAAATAGGTTTAAACAGATTCAACTGAATCATTTGCCATTTTGGAGTGTTTTGAACAACATTTTCACCGAGAATGAAAGCAATTAAGTCAGCATTTACTAATTTAATGAATTATTTAAAGGTGCATTGTGTAACTTTTCCAACAAAAGGTTCTGTCGTTGACCACGTAAAACATTAAAACATATTTAAAGTATCTTTTACCAATTATAGATCATTTTATTTCTTACAATATAAGTTTTTTTTTAATCAACACGAGCGATGCGCGCACACGACCAAGAGTTTATCACTGAGTGAAAACAAAAGTTATGCTGCTAAATCAACATTTGTAAATGAAATTCAATCCTACAACCCTTAAAAGTTACATTCAGATGAGTGAAAAAACGGCGAGAAAAACACTCTCAAGCTTCAGAAAATATAATCTTTCTTGTTGTGATTGGCCACACAGAACAATCATGATGATAATCTGAAAAATGTTTAGTAATATCATAAATATAATAATCTTAAATTAGTTTTAGTGAAATGTATTTGAACCTGTGATTGTTTTTGAGGCTCAGAGGGGAGATGATCACATCAAACTAGGATGAGTGAAGCTAAATACAACTTAAGGGAACAATATTATAACATGGTTACTGGTCAAGTCAAGAAAAAATATTTTGCTGAAAATGTCTTTTTAGTCCTTCCATTATTTGAATAGTATTTTACTCCTGACATGGCTTTGACCCTTTATTCAACCCTGTGTGGTCCTTATCTGAGGCAGCGCCCACACTACATTACCCAGGGCTCCACAGTGAGTCTGCTGGAGCTGGATGTTGACCCTCTGTGGGCTGAGGGTCAGAGGAGAGCGACTCCCACAGGAGCTGTAATGTGTGATTTCAGCAGCTCGTCTGATGCTCCTCCACCCACAGACAGACAGAGTTATCATCACTGGCTTCACTACAAATTATAGCTTCACATTTTAGTGTAAATGAGACGAGACCTGGAAAATGTCTGTGGATGATTTGTAGATTTTGTGCTGTAGAGAAACTGTTACATATTACGCTTAACTTCTATCAGATGGATCCTTGCAATATTTGTGACTTTTGCAATAATATTAATCAATCTGGAGAGACCCCTGTCCTTCAATAATCAACAATAGTCGTGTTCAAGATGGTCAAGGCGGTGCAGTCGGCTCGAGGCGTTAAGGGGGTCGGGTCTGACGACAGCACTGTCCGTAGCGCTGATTGATCTCTCGCGCTGTCATCTGACAGGACCCCCTTAACGCTCGAGCCGACTGCACCGCCTTGACCATCTTGAACACGACTAGTGTCAGGAAAGTCACTGGCCTCGCCCAATGCTGCCTCTGATTGGTTATTTCAACAGTTTTTTAGCCAATCCCTGCCTCCTCTCCATCTCTCACTTCTGTTCACTTCCTCAAACAAACTAGTCATTTGTTTGTTTAGATGAGAATGGCTCTGATCAGTCATTGCTGTTGCAGCTCACAGTGAAATAAAGAGCTGTGCTGTGTTACTGACAATGTTTGCACTGACAAAAAATTATTTGATCGTTTTCCAAACTTTTTGTGTCATGGTACACTTCTTTGGTTGAAACGTTTTTGTGGCCCACCTACTCAAATGTGGCCAAATCAAAGTAGTTTGGAAAACAAAAAAAGTATTACTTTTGTAAATATTGTTGTTCTGCTCTTTGTACTACTTTGCTCGGAATGATCCTCTAATTGTCAAGCTGTGAAGCAAAACCAAGTGGTACAAGTCAGGGCTATGGAGAAGCTTTAGAGGGATTTTCAGTCGATGTCACTTTCCACGCTACTGCACATGCGTTACACTGAAAGAGCAGCTCTCCATATGCTTAGCTAGGGAAACTTCTTTGATTAAAACAACAAAACGGGACGAGAGCAGCTGTTTATATCAGATATGAACCTGAACTGAAACTTGAGACGGTGTTTTTCTTGTTTTTTCACTCACATGTAACTTTTAAGGTCGTAGGGTCGAATTTCATTCACAAATGTTGAATTAGCAGCATAGCTTTTGTTTTCCACACAGTGATAAACTCTTGTAGTTAGCTGACAACAGCACTGGCTCAACTTGTTGCTACAGCTTGTGTCAATCAGCGGCAGCTCTTTCGCCCATGTTGATAAACAAATAATCGCTTTATAGGTTGGTTTCATATTGTAGAGTGATGATGTTGTAAGGTCAGATGTTGGGCGGATTTTAACACTGAACTTCACCATAATATATTGTTTTTTGGGGCGACTAGACCCATTAAACCAAACTGCATTTGTACAATGAATAAAAATGAAATATTATTGACCTGGAATATTGTGATGTGACACGAACACAACTTATTAAGTATTTAATTAAAGAATGAGCACACAAATGTATGAGGCAAAGCAATTATTTTGTCCTTGAGCTTTTTCCTGCAGAATAAGATGTATTGATCTACATCTCCAAAGCGGTGGTCAAAAAACACAGCCTGGTGATCATTAAAGCACACGATGACTTCTGCGGTCATTGTCAAACACTCTGAATGTTTTTCTGCGCGAACACGCTTTTGTCTTGTAGTGCTCGGTGAGTCGCGGCAGGACATGCTGTTTTCTCTGCCTCTGGAGTCGGACAAATGACAGAATAATTATAGACATTTGGACCAGTGCGAGAGCCGTGTGTGTGCGTGCGCCGAATACTGATTTTCACACGTTTGAAGCCACAGCCTTTCTTCATATCAGCTCTTTTTTCGCTTCTCTGCGGCGAAACGAGCTGATTGGCCCACGTGACTCTCGGGGAGTGAACTGTCTGGACTGTGAAGGACTGGGAACTGTTGCCAAGGTGTTTTAAAACGGTTAGACGGCCATTCATGACTTCTCCGTTATTATTACGTTGTCTTCTCTTTATGCAGTGTCAGGAGAGCTGGAGGCTGCTGTGCTGTTACCGACACGAGGCCCACGCTGTGAAAAAGGCTTATGTTTTCTCCAGTTCAGCGTGAGTTGCAGTCTGCAGAGTCACGTCGCTCGGGGTTGGTCTCGTATCAGTTTCGTGCCTCCTAATGTGCTCAGTGCTCAGTCATCCACACAAACATTACCTCTCATGCTCCTTCTGCCTCTTATTCTGTATCTTTTCTCATCTTCTGTGCTGTTCTTCCACCTCTCTCCTCTTGCATCTCCTCCTTCTGCATCTTCTCTTGCTCCTGCAGACAACAAATATCACATTCATGCGTTTAAAATAGGTTCCTTAATAAAAATCAGTATTAAATATTGTTTGCAAGCTCTTAAGTTATGTTTCTCCCTGTGTCTGGGTGTGTTTCTGCACACATTCTGGTCTTCCACACCAACTCAAAACATACATAATGAAGACAATTCACAGTTCACTCTCAATGTTAACTTTCCCCCACAAAGGTCCGCTGGTGGCGTTGTCTCTTGCTGACTGTATCTATGCGCCTGATCACACCACCCAGTCTTCTCCCCTCCTTAATGACTGATACTTCCATCTTTGTATTTTTAAAAATTGCCATCGACCCACAGACTATCTGGACTGGCGCTGCTTCGATTGGAGGAACCACTGGAGTCTTTAAACACAAGCAAAAAACACAGTAGGGGAGACCGAGGCCAATTGTAACACGGGGTAAATGTAACAGAGACTCCCATTCGTAGCAGTAGCAAACAAGAAGCTTAAGCTTTGCACAGAACCTACTCATTTCATCTCCACCTGCTGTTGAGTGGAAAGAGATTTGAGATTTAAGGAAACTTTTTACATCAAAACAACAGTTTTTTGAGTAGTAAAGTTATACATCACATGACCTCATGTTTCTGTTCTGGACAGAGATGTGACTGAGATATGGCGGTCATTTTAAATAGGTTTTGTGGTCTGTATTTGGTAAGTTTTACACAACAAATATGAATGCTAACATAGAAAAAAATCCCTCCAAATATGGCCGCCCTCATCTGGGGCAAAAACGTGTTACAATGCCCTCAGCCATTATATGGATCATTTTGGATGGATTTATGTTTTTTGTCCAAAAAAGGTTGTGTATCATTTGTTTGACTAATTTTTATCAGAACCGTAATATTCTTTTCTGAATAATTCTCATTTTAGTTTAAAAAAAACATAAGTAAAGTTAGAGCAGACTGTAAAGTTTTTTCCCACAGCAGTTTTGTGTTTTATTATAAAAAGATTACAGAGTTAAGGTGGTTTAAATGTGGACAACCTTCCAGTCTGTCAAATGTATTAACTTTGATAAAATTGCCCTATGTTGTGGGGCAGTTGTAACACTTGACTTTCTGACTTGAATGATGACAGCTTCAAAATAAATAGCTCTCGAGAATCCAAACCTGTTCACATGTCAAGCCAAGATCTGCAGCTTTCATTTCATGTAGTTTCAAGCAGGACTTCAAACTAAGATTAAGCTGATATGTCCAATTGGAAAAAAGTGTTACAATTGTCCCCGGTCTCCCCGACCTAAAAAGCATGCAGAAAGTACAAAATAAAAAAACACATTTCCTATGCCTGTGACATTAATTTAGTGTATGCTATTAACTATTGCTTTACAGAGCCTTATAAATAGTTTACTTCTCCCCTCTCACTTTTGCCCTTTTCATGCCCTGTATCTCACTCAAACATTGCCTCACATGCCCTTTCTCTCTCTCTCTCTCTCTCTCTCTCTCTCTCTCTCTCTCTCTCTCTCTCTCTCTTTTCTTTTTTTTTGTACAGTGATCAGCTTCTGCCTGGATCAAAAGAAAGGCTCTCACTGAGGAGTATCATCATGAATAAACAATGTTCTTGCTCTTTCTGCAAACCACAAATTCTTCTTTTTTTAAAACAGATCTCATATTTGGCTCTATTTGTCACGCTACACAATAGTGGAATTATAAAATAATAATTACAATAATATTTTGATATGTTTAAGAAGCATATAACTAAAGTTCTTGTTACACACAGCAAAAACGGAAATTTTAGATAAAATGACTTGAATTAAGCATATTAATCTTAAAAGACTCATTTTAAAGGAACTGTATGTAAGATTCTGATTTCAGATTTCATAAACATGAATTATAGTATGTGTCCAAAGATACAAGATCAACAAGTCCAAATATGCTTTTATTTTTACTGAAAGTCAATGTTATTCTGAGTTATTCTTATTTAAAAAAGCAATGGACATGATTGTTGACGTTTACATTTATTATCCAATCAGAAAGCAGAATGAGCCCCACATGACTCTCTCAGTTGGGTTGCCAGTTTGGTTTCTTAAAACCTGAAGTTAATTTTGAAGCATGAGTCAGGAACATGTTTGAGTTTGAACTGATGTTGCTCCAGGACACAGACACAACTGTCTGTGATAGGCTCATGCACTTGTTTCCACACAGTTCTCATTAGGCTCCTCCCACTTTGTGTTAAAAAACAATATTTGGGAACAAACCAGGACAAAGAGTCAGGTGTCTGGGAAAGTGACTTTATGGCTATTACCCATGATTCATAGCAAATTGTTCCTGATTGGTCAGTAGCTTCCTATCTTCAATGTATGGGCCATTTCACAATCTGGCAACCCAAGTTCTTCTGTGACCGTAATGTCTTTTTAAAACCACTAGTTGCGCATCTTACATACGGTTCCTTTAAGATTTTTCACTTAATAAGCAGTTTTACTAAGATTATTTGACATGTTTCAGATATTCTTTCTGGTTTTACCTTATCTAGATACTTATTTTAAGTAAATTTGTGTCTGTTGTAAGCCATAATTGCTTGAATCAAGAATAGATTAAAAATCTAATCAAGAGTTCTTGAAACTAGCATTTTCTGCTCAAAACAACTAGATTAGTCAAACTTTACTGCACTGGCAGATTCTTTCACTTGAAATAAGACATTTTTAAGATTTTTCTTTCAAATACACAATAATGTTGCATTTGCAACTTGATAACTACGCCAAATCAAATGCAGCTGCCAATGCATTATAATACTGTGCAGCTCATGCTATATTATTACAAAACTATTTTTAGAAATGCTGCAAGACCAAGCATCTATTTTTATTTTTATTTGCACAAGTAACAATAATAAAGTAATTTTAATAAACCAGGACATATGTGTAATTAAAATTGTGTTCATCGTAATCACACGAGTAATCAAAAACTGCT